>CM077095.1:53265931-53865931 GCA_039513925.1 Platanthera zijinensis
GGGGAAGCTTTCATGGGGGCCAAGGGGAGGTTCAACTTCCAGGAGGCAACCCCCAAGACAGCTCCTGCCCCACCCCAGCAAAGCAATGGCGATTGGCCAAAGGGAGCGGAGGAACTACAGGGGGAGAGGAGGAGGCAGAGTAGAGTTACCATACTGCAACTTCCACCAGTTGGAGGGTCACGCTACGGCTACCTGCCCCCGAGTTCTTGGAAGTGAGGGGGATGAGAGCTCCAGCCAGCAGCAGCCGGAGCGGATCAAAGCTCTTCCCAAGGAGGTGGAGGGGATAATGTATGCGAGGATCGGGTCGATGTAGGACACCGAGGAGGAATAGCAGTGATCTAAGGTTGAGTAGGGATCAAGGCTACTCGAAAGGAGAGCCTCCATGTGATGTACCGACGGAGCGTTGCCTCGACATCCCAGACCCCTCCCCATGAAGAAAGGATCACCTTCTCATCAAAATACATGCCGGAGCATGAGTACATTCTGCGACACCCTGGTCATCCAGGTAGCCGTCAAAGGCTTCACCGTCTCCCGGATCTTTGTTGACAACGGAAGCTCTGTCAACGTCATTTTCAAGAAGGCGTTCGAGGGGATGAAGGTGGAGTCAAGGAGGGTGGTGGCGTCAGATAGACCTCTGTTTGGATTCTTAGGGAGAGAAAGGAGGTGGAAGGTGGAGTCGGACTCCAGGTGAAGTTAGGGGGGACCTCAAGAAACTACAGGTTCGTCATTGTTGACGCTCCAAGCAGCTACAACGCCATCTTCGGAAGGCCCCTCATCAGCGCCTTCTGGTGTGTGCCCTCATCCTTCCACCAGTGTCTCAAGTTCAACTCAGAAGGGATTCAGGTCAGGATCAAGGGAGACTCCAGGATGGCGAGGCAGTGCTACGTCACGGCTGTCAACACAATCTCTTGGCTGGCTAAGGCGGAGGAGATTGAGAAGATCATGGAGAGCCTTAACAAGATGGGGGTATCTAGTGGGAAGTGTCGGATGGCGACCACCATGCCCGGACTCCCTGAAGAGGTCTCGCCTCGGCAGAGTCATGTCTTTTTTTATGTTGTTGTAAGAAGTCCAGCACCCGACGGGTAGAGTCGATGGGGTCTTGTAACCAACTTTTTCCCCCGTTTGAGGATGTTGAATTTTGGCAGAGTTCAGGTGACATGCCCTGTTTCCTTAGCTCCGATATGATTCCGCTGAAGGCTCTCACTAGCTGGCAGGGCAGGTTGATATCTCGTGGAGCCCAAGTACCTTTGCTCGGATGACGGTCCCGCTGTCAGGCTCTCACTAGCTGGCAGGTCAGGCATACCTCTCGTGGAAGCCAAGTTCCTTAGCTCTGAGATGATTCCGCTGTCAGGCTCTCACTAGCTGGCAGGGCAGGTTGATCGCTCGTGGAGCCCAAGTTCCTTAGCTCCGAGATGATTCCGCTGTCAGGCTATCACTAGCTGGCAGGGCAGGTTGATATCTCGTGGAGCCCAAGTGCCTTAGCTCCAAGATGATTTCGCTGCCAGGCTCTCACTAGCTTGCAGGGCAGGTTGATCTCTCATGGAAGCCAAGTCCTTAGCTCCGAGATGATTCTGTTCGCCGGCAGGCTCTCACTAGATGGCAGGGCAGGTTGATCTCTTGTGGAGCCCAAGTACCTTTACTCCGATGACGGTCCCGCTATCAGGCTCTCACTAGCTGGCAAGTCCGTACCTCTCGTGGAAGCCAAGTTCCTTAGCTCTGAGATGATTCCGCTGCCAGGCTCTCACTAGCTGGCAGGGCAGGTTGATCTCTCGTGGAGCCCAAGTTCCTTAGCTCCGAGATGATTACACTGCAAGGCTCTAACTAGCTGGCAGGGCAGGTTGATCTCTCGTGGAGCCCAAGTTCCTTAGCTCCGAGATGATTCCGCTGCAAGGCTCTCACTAGCTGACTGAGCAGGTTGATCTCTCGTGGAGCCCAAGTGCCTTAGCTCCGAGATGATTCTGCTGACAGGCTCTCACTAGCTGGCAGGGCAGGTTGATCTCTCGCGGAAGCCAAGTCCTTATCTCCGAGATGATTCCACTGGAGGCACTCACTAGCTAGCAGGGCAGGTTGATCTCTCGTGGAGCCCAAGTACCTTTGCTCCGATGACGGTCCGCTGTCAGGCTCTCACTAGCTGGCAGGTCAGGCGTACCTCTCGTGGAAGCCAAGTCCTTAGCTTCGAGATGATTCCGTTGCCAGGCTCTCACTAGCTGGCAGGGCAGGTTTATCTCTCGTGGAGCCCAAGTTCCTTAGCTCCGAGATGATTCCGCTGCCAGGCTCTCACTAGCTGGCAGGGCAGGTTGATCTCTCGTAGAGCCCAAGTTCCTTAGCTCGAGATGATTCCGCTGCCAGCTCTCACTAGATGGCAGGGCAGGTTGATCTCTCGTGGAGCCCAAGTGCCTTAGCTCCGAGATGATTCCGCTTCCAGGATCACACTAGCTAGCAGGGAAGGTTGATCTCTCATGGAAGCCAAGTCCTTTAGCTCCGAAATGATTCCACTGGCAGGCTCTCACAAGCTGGCATGGCAGGTTGATCTCTCGTGGAGCCCAAGTACCTTTGCTCCGATGACGGTCCGTTGTAAGGCTCTCACTAGCTGGCAGGTCAGGCATACCTCTCGTTGAGGCCAAGTTCCTTAGCTCTGAGATGATTTCGCTGCCAGGCTCTCACTAGCTGGCAGGTAGGTTGATCTCTCATGGAGCCCAAGTTCCTTAGCTCCGAGATGATTCCGCTGCCAGGCTCTCTCTACTGGCAGGGCAGGTTGATCTCTCGTGGAAGCCAAGTCCTTAGCTCCGAGTTGATTCCCCTGGTAGGCTCTCACTAGCTGGCAGGGTAGGTTGATCTCTCGCGGAGCCCAAGTACCTTTGCTTCGATGATGGTCCCGCTGTCAGGCTCTTACTAGCTGGCAGGTCAGGCATACCTCTCGTGGAAGCCAAGTTCCTTAGCTCCGGAATGATTCCGCTGCCAGGCTCTCACTAGCTGGCAGGTCAGGTTGATCTCTTGTGGAAGCCAAGTCCTTAGCTCTGAGATGATTCCGCTGTCAGGCTCTCACTTGTTGGCAAGGCAGGTTGATCTCTCGTGGAAGACAAGTTCCTTAGCTCCGAGATGATTCCACTGCCAGGCTCTTACTAGCTGGCAGGGCAGGTTGATTCTCGTGGAGCCCAAGTTCCCTAGCTCCGAGATGATTCTGCTGCCAGGCTTTCACTAGTTGGCAGGGCAAGTTGATCTCTCGTGGAAGACAAGTCCTAAGCTCCGAGATGATTCCGCTGCCAGGCTCTCACTAGCTGGCAGGGCAGGTCGATCTCTCGTAGAGGTTGACTTTTTACTTTAAGGGGGTCTCGCCACCCAGGATCTCATCAGCTAGTATGGCAGGTTGACCCCCCCCCCCCAGGAGGCTAAGTGTTTTTTACCCCGAGTAGGTCTCTCCACCAGGCTCTCATCAGTGGCATGGCAGGATGACCCCTCAGAAGAGGCCTCAGTCTTTCGACACCGCGAGAGCAAGTTACTCTCAGCGAATACGTTGGGTTAGATGTTTCTTTCCGAGGTTGTGCCAAACTCGAAAAGGCGGGGATTGTGTACAACCCCGTATTCGCGGAGTGAGGATCCAAGCAAGGCGTAAGACCTGCTTATAAGTTTTAAGCTTTTGAGCTGTTTTGCACTCTAGGGGGCCAATTTTGGCTAGACCTTGAGAATATACTAGTAGGGGAGGAAAAATTAGCCTCCCCCCTTGGTTCCTTCTTGGGGGCGGGTGCGGCAAGGTGGTCGGCACCCCCCCCCCCGGTGGCCTTAGTGCTAGGTAGGAGCGGCGAGCCAGGCCCCGTGGCCTGCGGCTCGCCCGGGCGGTCTACCCTGCGAGCGAGCCAGGCTCGCGTCCTGCGGCTCTCCAGGTGGCCTACCCTGCGGGCGAGCCAGTCTCGCGGCCTGCGGCTCGGCCGAGCGGCCTGCCCTGCGGGCGAGCCAGGCCCGTGGCCTGCGGCTCGCCAGGGAGGCCTGCCCTGCGGGCGAGCCAGGCCCGCGGCCTGCGGCTCGCCCGGGTGGCCGGCCCTGCGGGCGAGCCAGGCCCGCGGCCTGCAGCTCGCCCGGGCGGCCTGCCCTACGGGCGAGCCAGGCCTGCGGCCTGCGGCTCGCCCGGGCGGCCTGCCCTGCGGGCGAGCCAGGACCCGCGGGCTGCGGCTCGCCCGGGCTCCCTGCCCTGCGGACGAGCCAGGCCCGCAGGGCTGCGGCTCGCCCGGGCTGCCTGCCCTTTAGCGGGCGAGCCAGGCCCGTGGCCTGCTGCTCGCTCGAGGGGTGGGGAGCATGGCTCGGCCCCCAGACCCCTTTGGGTCGTATTTTTACCGTTGTGCCCCCGGGGTGGATAATACCTCTCAACCTCCCGGTGTGGAGGTTTGCTATTGGCTCAAGGCAAATTGGTCGTAGGGGCATTTTGGTCATTTTGACCCCATGTCTTGCAAAAACTGTAAATAGACCCCTTTGGGTGCCTTTGGAGAGGAGGAGATTTCCTTACCTCCTCCTCCCTTAGCTTCACCTTGGTAGAGTAGAGAGAGCTCTCCAAGGCGCCCAGCTCAGCCACTTGGTGAGGGAGGGGAAGAGTTCTAGCAACCTTCCGGGTATGAGGTGGGACCTCCGCGCTAGAGTCGAGGGTCTATTCCTAGTTTCCCAAGTCTTTGGTCCGTGACGTTCCCCGAGTGTCGTAGGTGTGAGGTCACCCCTTCCCCAAGGGTCGAACTTCACAGAGACCAAGTTTTTGGTTTCAACACACTAGATGATGCACCTAATCCTAATTTACTTCTATTAAGCCTAGCATTAAGTGTGTTGATAATTTCTACTAGTTGTTTGTTTCTTCCATTCAGTGATTCTTCTAGCTGTTTTGCTTTACTTAATTCAACTTTCAGGAAAGTGATTTGTTCACTATACATGTCTATTTCTTTTTTAACTTAATGTTTTCTGACACTAAGCTATTATAATTATGTTGTCTATCTCCGAGAAGTTTAATTTCCTTCTCAGATCTAATCAGATCATTACACATAGATTTAAAATCATTTTTGAAATCTTTAGAAGCAAAGTCAAAATCTTCCAATACCTGATCACAATCTGAATATTCTTCAGATTCTCCTTCTTCTGAACCATGCCCTGAAGCATTGATGGCCATTAAGCAGATTTCTTTGGCCTTTGCTTCTTCTTCATCTTCACTAGAACTGGAGGAAGATGATTCTTCAGTGTCACTCCATGTTTCTGCAACAAACCCTCTATCCTTCTTCTTGTGCTTGTGGGAGAATGATTTGCTGGAGTGCTTCTTGTAGTCTTTCTCTTTTCTTATTTCCTTATGCTTGTTCTCTAGACATTCTGGAAGAATGTGTCCAGGTTTCCTGCAACCAAAGCAAATAATCTCCTTAGAAGGGGTTTTGTCATACCTTGGTTTGTCATCACTTCTTGATGGTTTCCTTCTGAATTCTTTTCTCCCTATCTTAAAGAATCTCTTTGCAAAGAGACTCATCAATTCTTCATTTGATGGAGAAGCTTCTGATTCTTCAGAAGCTTTGAAGGCTATATTCTGCTCCTTCCTAGTTGGTGTAGCAGTCTTTTGTTATTCAGCTTCTCTTGTCTTCAGGAGCTGTTCATAGGATTTCAGCTTTCCTAAGACTGATTCTGTTGTCATCTCATGTGTGTTTCTTGTCTCTTTGATAGGCAAGATTCTAGAGTCCCATGAGCTAGGGAAGCACATGAGAATCTTGTCATTTATTTTAGTTACTGAGATGTCTTTGTCAAGAGTTTTCAGCTTATTAACAATGATGTTGAGTCTATTATACATCTCAGAAACTTACTCAGTTTCTTCCTTTTTGAAGTTCTCATACTAGGAAATGAGATGAGCTCTCTTGTCCTTCCTTTCATCTGATGATCCTACAACCATCTGGTTTAAGGAATCTCAGATGGCCTTAGCTAATTCACATTTAGCTACTTTTTGGAATATATCATCAGACATTGTTTGAGCCAGTATGTTCATGGCTTTTGCATCAGCAACCTTTACTTTCTTGTAAGCATAATTGTAGTCTAGAGGAGGTACTGCACTCATGTTTGTGGAACTAGTTGGAGGGAAGCTGGTGGTGGTGGAACTCCTGTTAAGATAGAAGCATAAATGTCTTCATCAATAGAATTCATATAAAGCTTGATTCTTGCCTTCCAGATTCCAAACTTTTGCAAGTTGCAAACTGGAGGTCTGGTGTTTGAAAGTTCTTGTACTGCATCATGGTTTAATAAAAAGACAGTAGAGTAAAATGATATCTATCAAAGATCTTAAGTTCAGGTGTTACCCTGTACAACCTTAAAAAAACACACCCTCTGATACCAATTGAAAGTGAGGGATAGATAGAATTTACTCTAGAGGGGGGTGAATAGAGTATTAAAAATTTATTTAGGTTTATTGCGGAATTAAAATACTGATACTTATAAATGAAAGAATTATTTCAAGAGCCTAGACACCTAGAGGGGGGTGAATAGGTTCTAATTATATTTAAGAATTTTAGGTAATATAACTAGTTCTTACTTAGCACAGAAATTGCAAATCACAACACAGAAAATACAACACACAGCATACACCAGATTTATAGTGGTTCCCCGAAGGTATGGGTACATCCACTTTCCCCCTTCACCTATCTAGTAGTGAACTAGATTCAGCCCAACTCCCTTCCACTAACTAAGATTCACAAATCTTACAACTCAGAACCAGATTGGTTCCTACAGCTCATACTTATACAAGTCTTACCTCAGATTCTCCCCAAGAATCCTACCTCGGGCTACAGCCCTACCTCAGCCTTTATAACTAGGCTTACAACTCATACTATCATAAGTCCTACACCTCAGGCACTCAGCCCTACCTCATCCTTTATAATTATAGGCTTACAACTCAGATCTAACAAAAGATCTTACAAGTATTTTTATATTTAAGAGATACAGAAATATCACCAGATAGATCACTCTATAGGTGTGAGCTTCTTGATCAGTTCTTGAATAAATTGAATCTTCAGATCCAACTTGACTTAGCTGTTTCAAAGCTTCTTGATAGAACAAAATAAGGTTGAACTCTTCTTGATGTAGAAGTTGATCTCCTGTCAGCTCCTTCCTTGAATTCAGAATAAGATATGAATCTTCTTTACAGACTGTTCAGAATCTGTCTTCTTAAGGGTCTCCCCTTTACTTTTTGTTGAATTCTTCCTTTGGATGATTCACTTTTTTATCTCTGTATTTGTTGTTGTAAGTTGTCACGGATCATGCCTTTATATAGAGATTTCTCCTGATTACCGGCTGATCCGATTTGTAACAACTTTTTGACAGTTCTGACAAATGTGTCAGACCTGTTGGTAATGACAGTTGTCGAGTCACCAGTCATGACAGTTGATTCCTCAAAGATTTTATAAGTCAGCATGAACCACTAAGCAGACTGCTTCATATGTGTCGACACAAATAAACTAAGTGTCGACACAAGTCTTGTGATGTCGACACAACACTCCAAGTGTTAACATAGTCATTCTTCTGCTACTCGACACATCTTCTGTTTGTATGTGTCGACATAAGTCCTGTGTGTCGACACAACTGCTCCTTGTTTCGACATAAATGCTGCAGACAGATGGCGTTGAGTGTATGTCCAGCTGTCGTTGAGTGTGTGTCGACACAAATCCAGTGTGTCGACACAACTGCTTCTAATCTTGACATAACTGCTGCAGACAAATGGCATTGAGTGTATGTCTAGTTGTCGTTGAGTGTGTGTCGACACAAGTCCTGTGTGTCGACACAAGCCTTCAGACTCAGAATAGCTGTTGCTGTAAGATGGTGTTGAGTGTGTGTCTAGCTGTCGACACAAACCTTCTTCAGGTGTCGACACAATTCCTGAGTGTCGACACATTCCTTTCTTTTGGTGTCGACATAACTCCTGGGTGTCGACACAGCTTCTGCTTTAGGTGTCGACACAATTCCTGCCTTTGGTGCCGACATAATTCTGGGTGTTGACATAATTTCTTCTTCTTTAGGTGTCGACACAGCTTTGCTTCTAGTGTCGACACAACTTCTGGGTGTTGATACAGCTTTGCTTCTGGTGTCGACACAACTTCTGGGTGTCGACACAACTTGCTTCTGGTGTCGACACAACTTCTGGGTGTCGACACAACTTTGCTTCTGGTGTCGACACAACTTTGGGTATCGACACAATTCTTCACAAGTGTCGACACTTGTACTTAGAAAATTCCTTATACCTGTACAATGAAACTCAAACATACATCAAATACAAATTGATGTATATCATTGAGTAAGATGAGGCTTCTCCAAATCCGGTACATATTTTTCAGTGTACCCAACAATCTTCCCCTATTTGAAGAAGTCATAACCCTTTGTCAAAGATATACATCACTTATAATAAAGCACATAAGAATAGATGTACATATATTTCAGTGCAAGATAACATATAAACAATGTAAACAACTAAGATTAATAGAGAAGCTAATTTTATTTATTAATCAGAAAATTCTGGGTTTACATATTTTTTCCTTAGAACAAAAAGCAAACAGTTACATTGTTCTACACATAAGCCTATTTATCCTTTGATTGGCTAGGCTCCTTAATTATAATGCCTTTTCCTGATTTAATCTTTACCTGCACAGTAGGATCTATATCATCAGCAGGTTTCTTCCCTTTGAGATCCTTTTTCTTTTGTTCTTCAGCCTTTATCCTTTGCCTTTCAAAATAGTGAAAGGGCTTGGGAAAGTACCTGCTAGGCTCCAGAGCATTAGCAGTTAACTTCCCAGCTTTTGCACTCCTTCTGAACTGAAGAATGGCTTCTTGTCTGGCTTGATATTTGTTCCATTCTTGCTCAGAATACCATTTACCCCTGTCATGGATTTTATCCTTTATAGCCTTCCAGGAAGTCAAAATGATATTCCTTGAAGTAGGGCTCCATTGCTCAAAATCTGGCTTCAACTCAGCCTGTTCTCTGAACCTTTTCTTGGATAATTGTGCCTCCTTTTGAGCTTGCTTGGTAGCCTCTGACATTTCTACTTTTTCAATGATCACATTTAATGCCTCCTGTGAAGGACTGTATACTGTCAGCACTTCTTGTTGAACCATGTCAAAATCAGTAGGAGGGTAAATAACCTGTACAATTTCAGGCTGATCTCCTTCAATATTAGCAGGTTGCACTCCAGATTCAGCAATATTGTCATCATCACATAAAGGAGGAAAGCCAAGAGTAGCTCTGATGGAATTAGAGACCCATTTGGCACAACCAGAGCTAGCTTTGACTAACAATCTCTCCCCCTTTATGACTTCTCTAGTTATATGATCCCTCAGATCATTCTTTTGAAATCTTATCTGACCAGCTAGATATTTTGTACCTTCTTTGTATTAGTCTTTGAACTTAATTAAGGTATCAGAAATTTTCTTTTGGGAGGCTCCAATAGCTGTTTGAACAGCAGCTAAATCTTCTTTTATTTGCTTTGATATTTCAGATTTCAGATCAGTGGAAATACTTCCCAACTTTTTGAGAATTTCTTCATGAGAGTCTTTGAGATTTTCATTAGACCTGAATTGATTTTCTAAGACATATCCTTGCTTGATGGCAATGTCCTCAATCTCAGTCTTTATAAGCTTTTGTTGCTCAGCTAAATAAACTATAACATTGCCTCCCTTATGGAAGCAATCTGTCATCTCTTTCTTATACAGATTGACTTCAAATCTGATTGACTTAATATCCTGAGCCAGCTGAAACTGCAGTTCTTTATTTGACTCATCCACATATTTTTCTAGAGACTGTCTTTGTTCATCCAACTTAACTTGCAATTGGACCAGTAATGAACTAAAATCCATGCTTAGGGCAGTGGTTGAGTAACTGATTGCAAGGCTTTCTTGTAGCCTGAGCTCCTTTTCTTAATGGCAACAATCTTCCTCTTCTTAGCCATAAAGGCTTCCTCATCATCAGAGGGTTGAGATGAGCTATCTATATCAACAGTTTCCTTATTAGATGGGGCATTTAGCAGCTCCTCCCCCTCAGTCCTTGGCAGTTCTTTTTCAATCTGTGATTGCTCCCCCTCAGTCCTTGCAGCAGTGAAATCAAAAAAAAGCTCTTCCATAGTGAACTCTTGCTGCACCTGTATAGGAGGAACAAGATTAGTTTGAACAACAAAAGGTTTTCCCTGGACATCCAGATCTTTGTCCAGGGAACTCTCTAGAAAGGGATACTTACTTGCTCATCCTGAGCAATATCTTTCAACTGCACATCTTGTGCCTCTTTCTCCACATTTAGCAGTGCTTCTTTATTGATATCTGATACAATATCCATTACTGTATCAGCTGCATACTCACTCTCTAGAGTAACTCCATCAATTGCTCCCCCTTGAGCAGGAAGCTATGAAAGTACAGTATCTTTTGCTGCTAGTTCAGGATTTTCTCCCACTGGAGAAGTGACTATCTGTTACTCTTGGAGCACACTGCTCTCTACTTGATCTTGAGCATCTTTTTGTTGCCTGTCTTCATCTGAACTGAAGACCACTTCCTCTTCTGAATCACTAGAGGATTCTACTTGCTGAACAACTTCCTTCTTCTTTTCTTTCTTGGTCTGTTTTTGAGGAGTAGAAACCTCCTTGGTTAATACTTTATCCCACCTAGACAGAATTCTAGTATCCATTCTTCTCATATGATTGATTTTTCTTCCTGGAAGTTGGTTCATTACCTCTGGTATTATTAAGATAAACATAAACTCAGGATTCTGCCAAGATTTGGTTTCTCGATTCTTTCTTATATTTTGTCAAATACTATGGATGCCCAATCTGTTTTTAGCTTGAAAGTTATTCTTTTCATTAGATTGAACATAGAGGCCGAAATTCTATCATGACCACCTATTTTGCACAGGATTACCTTGCCTACTATCTCTGACAGGAACTTCCCTTGTGAATTCATCCCTTCCTGGTGATGGATGATCCAACCTTGGTGTTAGGGTTTAGCCCGCACCAGCTTAAGGCATCTTTTGTCATTGATGGAATAATGTCATCTTCATCCTTAACCTTAGGAAGTTGGAGTGATTTCCTAATCGACTCAAGTGTAAGTTTCACTCTAGAATCCTTTACCGTGGTTTTGATCTTCTTTCTGTCTATGTCCACAGTTGCAGATGAATAAAATTCCATGACTTCCTTCTTCCAAATCTTTGTTGGTTCTGAGACAAGAACTCCAACCCATTTTCTGAAATTAGGGTAATTACACCCTGAATTTCTTGTGATGCTGTCGTGAAACCACCACAAACCAGCTCATACCCTTCGTTCACTTTGTCATCCTGATGAGGCGCCATTGTCGAGAGAGAAGAGAGAGAAGAGAAGAGAAGAGAATATCTATGTCGACAAAAGGTCTAGAGTCGAGAAATCTGAAGGCATAGTTGACCAGATTTTGGCTTCAGCTATTTATAGTTTTGGTCTAAAGGGGAGTTCAAAAGACGCGCCTTAGTAATAAGACTAGGTCTCGACAATACTTAAGTTTAGTCGACACGTCTATGTGTCGACATACTTATGTCAGTGTCGACATGGACTGGTTATGTCTCGACACAGAGTACCGATTTGATTTTTGTGTGTCGACACAAAAATAAGCTAACTTAAAGTCTCGACAGAGTTGTGTCGACACCTATACCTATGTCGACACAGATACTGTTTCTGTGTCGACACATCCTTTTTCTTTGTCGACACAACATACTAAGTGTGTCGACACAAAGTTTGTTTGTGTCAACACAAACTTGGTACTTAGTCAAATTTCTTGAGAAATTTTGTACTGACATATTCTACTTAGGAATACTTGAGCTGACCTATTCTAGGTTCAACATACCTAATTCAATTTTAAAATAATTGAATTTAGTTTCATCTAGAGATTTTTTAAAAATATCAGCAATTTGATTATTTGTCTTTACAAATTCTAGATTAATATCTTCTTTTTCCACATGTTTTCTTATGAAATGAAACTTAATTTTTAAATGTTTGGTTCTACTGTGTGATACAGGATTCTTAGCAATAGAAATAGCACTAGTAGAATCACAAAATAGTGGAATTTTATTTACCTTGATGTCATAATCTTCCAGTTGGTGCTTTATCCATAATAATTGTGCACAGTAGCTGCCTGCAGCTACATATTAAGACTCAGCTGTTGATATTGCTACACTGGTCTGCTTCTTGCTGCACCATGACACCAGCCTTCCACTTAGGAATTTACAGGTTCATGTAGTACTCTTCTTTGCCTTCTTTGCATCCTACAAAGTCTGCATCTGAGAAACCTGTTAGTATGAAATCTCTATTCTTAGGGTACCAAAGACCTAGATTAGGTGTGCCCTTAAGATATCTTAAGATTCTCTTAACTGCAGTATAATGAGATTCCTTTGGGCAAGCTTGGTACCTAGCACAGACACATGTAGCATACATGATGTCAGGTCTACTAGCATTTAAGTAGAGTAGGGAAGCCAATTATCCCTCTATACAAAGACTCATCAACAGGTTTCCCTGTCTCATCTTTGTCTATAGGCATACTTGTTCACATTGGAGTTTTCATGGTGAAGGCTGAGTCCATACCATATTTCTTAATCAACTCCTTGGTGAACTTACACTGAGATATGGATAATCCATTATCAGTCTGTCTGACTTGAAGTCCCAAGAAGAACTTCAGTTCACCCATACTACTCATCTCAAACTTCCCTTGCATAAGTTTGGAAAACTTTCTAAAAAGGTTGTTTTCAGTAGATCCAAAGATAATGTCATCAACATATTTGTGGACTAAGATTATCTTGCCTTTAGATTCCCTAATGAATAGAGTTTTGTCTATCTTTCCTCTAGAGAATTTATTCTCAATCAGAAAAGCAGACAAGGTTTCATACCAAGACCTAGGGACTTGTTTCAAACCATATAGAGCTTTCCTAAGCCTATATACATAATCAGGATAATGAGAATCTACAAAACCTAAGGGTTGCTTAACGTAGACTTCCTCTTTTAAGTCACCATTCAGAAATGCTAACTTTACATCCATCTAATATACCTTGAACCCTTGATAGGCAGCATAGGCCAAGAACATCCTTATAGCTTCCAGCCTTGCTACTGGGGCAAAGGTTTGATCAAAGTCAATCCTTTCCTCTTGCTTGTAGCCTTTTGCTACCATCCTAGCCTTGTTCTTGATAATTATGCCATTCTCATCAAGTTTGTTTCTGTAGATCCACTTGGTTCCTATAATGTTGTGATCCTTTGGTTTAGGAACCAGTTCCCAGACTTTGCATCTTCTGAATTGATTCAGTTCTTCTTGCATAGCATCAACCCAGTTAGTATCTAGCATGGCTTCTTCAAACTTTTTGGGTTCTATTTGTGACAATAAGCTAGAACATAGAACAGTGTTCATGCTTTTGCTCCTTATTAGAACACCTTGACTTGCATCACCAATTATCTGGTGAGTTGGATGATCCTTTAGGTGTCTTCTTTCTGGAGGAAACCTGTCTACCTCATGGCCTTCTTCATTTTCCTCCACCTGATGCTCCTCATTGTCTTCATCATCTTGTGAGTTTTGTTCTCCCCCTGGACAGCATGCATCTTTTCCATCATCCATCCTAGTAAGAGCTTTATCATTAATGGTCATCTTGTCCATCCTCTCTGTTAGACCTGTAGAACTAACTGAAGAACTAGATAATTCATTGTTAATCAATCTAGACTGATCAAAAACAACATGGACTGACTCTTCTATAACTTGGGTAGTCAAGATGTAGACCCTGTATGCCCTACTGTTATTGATGTACCCAAAAAATATCCCTTCTAGGGATTTGGCAGCAAACTTTATTTGGTAGTGCTTACCATTAACTAGGACATAACACTTGCTACCAAAATTCTGAAGTAAGAAATATTTAGATTTCTGCCTTTCAAAATCTTATAGGGAGTCAACTTAAGTTTCTTATTTATGGATGCTTTATTGAGAAAATGACAAGCAGTATTTACTGCCTCAGCCCAGAAATATTCAGGGAGAGTAGTGTCACTGAGTAGAGTTCTATCTGCCTCAATAAGAGTTCTATTCTTTCGTTCAGCAATTCCATTTTGCCGAGGTGTTCTAGGTGAGGAGAACTCCTGATGAATCCCAAATTCTTCACATAATTTTGTCATACAATCAGACTGAAATTCAGTTCCATGGTGACTTCTGATTTTGACCACTGAACTGTTAAATTCATTCTGAATTTGTCTAACAAAAGTCTGGAAAACACTAGGGGTTTCAGATTTCTACCTCAAGAAGAAAACCCATGTGTATCTAGAATAGTCATCCACAATAACTAAAGTGTATACTTTCCTACCAAGACTATGAACTGGCATAGGACCAAATAAATCTATGTGCAAGAGATATAAACATCTAATTGAATCTTTTGTATCAAGTGCAGAAAAAGAGGACTTGGTCTGTTTGCCCTTTTGGCAAGCTGAACACACTCCCTCTTTAATGAACTTGACTTGAGGACCATTCCTCACTAAACCCATGTTAAACAGCAGCCCTATAGACTTATAGTTCAGATGAGCTAACCTCTTGTGTCATTTGACACATAGTGAAGCTTTCTCACCTGCAACTAGAAAAATGGGTGAGTTGTTATACTCACAATCTAGGTTAAGATAATATGCATTCCCTCTCCTAGTGCTAGTCAAAATGATCTCTTGATCACTTGACCTCTTAATTTGGCAATCCCCTTTGTGGAAAGAGATGTCATAACCTAAATCACTAAGTTGACTTATGCTAATCAGGTTATGTTTTAGACCCTTCATATAAGCCACTTTAGTGATAGTAATTGAGTCACTAGAAATGTTACCAAATCCTTTGATAACTCCTTTTTTTGATCCACCAAAGATGACTTTGGGACCATTCTCTATGGGTGCATAGTCCCTTAACATTCTTCTTGTTCCAGTAATGTGTCTGAAACATCCACTATCCAAGTATCATATAGGGGTATGTCCACTTGGATTCACCTGCATCAAATAAAGAATCACTCATCCTTAGAACCCAAATTATTATTGGGTCCTAGGTTCTTGTTAGTTTGGGAAATAACCAGTTTACCTATAGATTTTCTGATAGGTAAACTACTCTTGGTTTTAACAGTTGTGTTAAACCAGCAATCCATGACAAAGTGCCCTACCTTGCCACAACACCAACACTCAAATCTATTGTACCTTCTCTTAGGTACAGACCTTGTTTCCAGCAATCTTTTTAAGTGTAGATGCTGGAGCAGCAAACCCCAATAATTTCTTTTGAACCTGATGGGCTTGCCTATAGAGTGGCCTACTAGCATTTGCACACTTGCCAATGTGATCTCCATACTCACAGTGACCATGATTAATTTCATGATCATACCTGTTTGTAGGTTGCATCACCTTCCTAAAGAAAATAGGGGGCTTAGAAGCTAGTGGCTGAACTGGGGCCTTACCTTTTCCATGAGAATTGGTGGCCCTAGTTCTTCCCTCAAAACTTAGACCTGTCTTTCCCTTCTGAGAAATGAAATTGTCTATTAAGGGCAAGACAGATTTTGGCTTAGAGAATTTAACCACAAACTCTCTTTCTTTCTGGAGTCTTGCCTCTAGATTTTTGATATGATTTCCTTAAAAGTGATTGTGCCCATCTGAATAACAGTTATGTTCTTCAGTTTGGCAACCTCTTTTCAGTTTCAAATCAATCAGCTTGGCTGATTCTGATGTTGTCTGCTTAAGAGATTCAATCTCCTTGGCCTGCTCCTTGACAAAAGTTTTCTTCTCTTTAGAGCTTGCAACAACCCACCATACTCATCAATGAGTTGGTGTACATCCCCTTCAAATTCAGAACCATCCACATCTCTTGATGCAGATGCTTCTGATTCTGATCCAGTGAAATAATCAGAAGCTGAGGGAGAACTGTATACCTTGCTTGGACCAGGCTGATTCTGGCACTGATCATCTTCTGACTGAGCCATCAGCCCTCTACAGCAATAATCTTTTACTCCATTTATGGAGTCCAGCATTTGTAGGAATTCTAGTTCCCTAGAATCCTCTTCTTTTAAGAACAGTCCAACATATACTTCTGCATCATCTTCTTCTCCTGATCCTGAAGATGAAGAGTCTGTCCAACTCTTCTGCTTTTGAGCAACAAAGGATTTATCCTTCTTTCTTTTCACTTGATGCTTCTTCTTGTCCTTAGATTCAGTCCTATAGTCTGGATTGTCAGCTATGACATGCCCTGTCCTGTTGCAACAATAGTAAACAATCTTAGAATTTGTTTGTTTATTATGTTTTGAGGCATACCTGTCCTCCTTGAGAGTCTTCTTTTTCTTGTAATATTAATCCTTGGAAAAGGGTGTTGATGGTCTGGTTCTCCACTCTTCTTTTTCATGAACCTTTGGAACTGCCTTGTAAAGGCAGCAAAGTCCTCATCAGAGGTGTTGTTATCTGTTGTGCTATTGTCAGGAATTCCTTCTTCTACCTCAACACTCCTTCTGGGTGGAGAAGGAGATTTTCTCCTACCCTTTCTTATGCCTTCAGCCTTGAAAGCAACTGACTTATCTTTGTACTCAGACCTGCTGCTCTTCTCTTCCTCCTTTCTAGCAGTGAGCTGCATTTCATATGATTGCAGCTTTCCAAATAGTGTGGGAGGAGGTGTATTAACAAGCTTAGCCACCTCTCTGATGACACAAATCTTTGTGTTCCAGTCCTTTGTCATAGACCTGAGAAACTTGTCATTCAGTTCATATGTGTTGAAGACTCTTCTATATGTCATCAGCTCATTAACTATCCTGAAAAACTTTTTGTAATATTCAGCTAGGCTGTCAGTCTTGGCTTGTCTAAAGCTCTCATATTCTTGATTCAGCATAGACTTCCTATCCTCTCTAACTTCTTCTGTTCCCTCCATGTAGACAATCAGGGTGTCCCACATTTCCTTGGAGGTTTTGCAGTGCACCAGATTCTGAAATGTGGCATCATCTATAGCACTTACAATAATGTTTTATGCTCTTTTGTCGAGTGTTGCCAGGATGATCTCATCCTTTGTCATTTCAGAATAATTCTTTGGGGTTCTAATTTTGCATCCAAAACTGATACCTTCATTGGAATGAAGGGGCCTTCTTGAACTGTGATGTATATTCTTGGATTAGATGCTTCCATGAGCAATCTGACCCTTTCCTTCCATATGCTAAAGCATTTTTTCCTACAGATAGGCAGTTTCATAGATCCAAACTCCTTTTGATTCTCATTTTAACCCATTCTTGAAATCTGTTAATTGCCTTGGAGATTTACTCAGACTGTTAGGTCAATCTTTGAGAGACCTCCCTCTGATACCACTTGAAAGACTTATTTCAAGAGCTTAGATACCTGGAGGGGGTGGATAGGTTCTAATTATCTTTAAGAATTTTAGACAATATAATTAGTTCTTACTTAGCACTGAAATTGCAAATCACAGCACAGAAAACACAGCACCGCATACACCAGATTTATAGTGGTTCCCAAAGGTATTGGTACATCCACTTTCCCCATTCGCCTATCTAGTAGAGAACTGGATTCAGCCCAACTCTCTTCCACTAACTCAGATCCACAGATCTTACAACTCAGAACCAGATTGGTTCCTACAGCTCAGACTTATACAAGTATTACCTCAGATTCTCCCCAAGAATCCTACCTCAGGCCACAGCCCTACCTCAGCCTTTATAACTAGGCTTACAACTCAGACTATCATAAGTCCTACACCTCAGGCACTCAGCCCTACCTCAGTCTTTATAATTATAGGCTTACAACTCAGATCTAACAAAAGATCCTACAAGTAATTGTGTATTTAAGAGATACAGAAATATCAACAGATAGATCACTCTATAGGTGTGTGCTTCTTGATCAGTTCTTGAATAAAATTAATCTTTAGATCCAACCTGACTTAGCTGTTTCAAAGCTTCTTGATAGAACAAAATAAGGTTGAACTCTTCTTGATGTAGAAGTTGATCTCCTGTCAGCTCCTTCCTTGAATTAAGAATAAGATCATCTTCTTTGCAGACTGTTCAGAATTTGCCTTCTTAAGGGTCTCCCCTTAACTTTTTGTTGAATTCTTCCTTTGGATGATTCACATTTTATCTCTGTATTTGTTGTTGTAAGTTGTCACGGATCAGTCTTTTATATAGAGATTTCTCCTGATTACCGGCTGATCCGGTTTGTTACAACCTTCTGATAGTTCTGACAAAGGTGTCAGACCTGTTGGTAATGACAGCTGTCGAGTCACCAGTCATGACCGTTGATTCCTCAAAGATTTTATAAGTCAGCATGAACCACTCAGCAGACTGCTTCATATGTGTCGACACAAATAGACTAAATGTCGACACAAGTCTTGGTGATGTCGACACAACACTTCAAGTGTTGACATAGTCATTCTTCTGCTACTCGACACATCTTCTGTTTGTATGTGTCGACACAAGTCCTGTGTGTCGACACAACTGCTCCTGATCTCAACATAACTGTTGCAGACAGATGGCGTTGAGTGTATGTCTAGCTGTCGTTGAGTGTGTGTCGACACAAGTCCTGTGTGTCGACACAACTGCTTCTGATCTTGACATAACTGTTGCAGACAAATGGAGTTGAGTGTATGTCTAACAGTCGGTTAGTTTGTGTCGACACAAGTCCTGTGTGTCGACATAAGCCTTCAGACTCAGAATAGTTGTTGCTGTAAGATGGCGTTGAGTGTGTGTCTAGTTGTCGACATAAACCTTCTTCAGGTGTCGACACAATTCCTGAGTGTCGACACATGCCTTTCTTCTGGTGTCGACATAACTCCTAGGTGTCGACACAGCTTCTACTTTAGGTGTCGACACAATTCCTGTCTTTGGTGTCGACACAATTCTGGGTGTCGACACAATTCTGGGTGTCGACACAATTCTGGGTGTCGACACAGCTTCTTCTTTAGGTGTCGACACAATGCCTGGGTGTCGACATAACTTTGCTTCTAGTGTCGACATAACTTTTGGGTGTCGACACAACTTTGCTTCTGGTGTCGACACAACTTCTAGGTGTCGACACAATTTTGCTTCTGGTGTCGACATAACTTCTGGGTGTCGACACAATTCTTCACAAGTGTCGACACTTGTACTTAGAAAATTTCTTTGCAAACCTTATACCTGCACAATGAAACTCAAACATACATCAAATACAAATTGATGTATATCATTGAGTAAGATGAGACTTCTCCAAATCTGTTACATATTTTTCAGTGTACCCAACAATAAATAAGGGAATAAAACAAACTAAACTAACACAACACAGCACAGCACACAAAGGAAATACAAGGCAAACCAGACGACACAAGAAAATTTATAGTGGTTCCCCAATTCTGGGTACATCCACTCTTCTACCACCTATGTAGGAATCCACTACAGGTTTTTGACCAGGTGCCCTGCCACCACGAGATCTCTTTCAGTTAGATCTAGAGACTCTTTGAGCTTTTGATCAGGAGCCCAACATCCAATAGGTTTTTGATCAGGTGCCCTATCACCAAGAGTTCACTTTTGAAAGGAGAGATAACCCTGTACAAATGGAGGTAAAAGAAAAGGTTTATGGAAGTCTTCTCTTTCTCAAGCAAATGAGAAGACTATGTGGATTGATGTAGAAAGCCCAAGCTCCCCCTGAGATGATGTGTTGATTCAGGAAGTGGAAACTTGGTCCTAAGTGTAGGCCTTCAAAGAATTGCTGTAGAGCTTTCTTAGATCTGTAGACTGATTTTGAATAGAGCTCTCTGTAAATCTTTGAAGGATGAGGAATAAAGAAGACTTAAAAATGTTTTGAGAATGTTCTTCTTCCTTTGAAAGCAATGCAACAGTCCTTGAGAGAAAAAAATGAGTATTGTTGAAGAATGTTTTTCTCTATTTCACTGATTGACTTGCTTTCTTTCTCTTTGTTTCTCTGTTATATATTAAATCAGAATGAAAAATGGCATGTATTTGAAATGCCAAGACAATACTTTAATTTTCTACAATAATATAGGAGCCCAAACGGCTAGAATGGCTAGCAACATAAATGCACTTCCATAACTATCTTTTTAAGATAAGACAATAAAATATTCTGTGAATACCATAATTAATGCTTACGAAATACGACTATTAGCCTTAAGAATATCAGCATTAATTATCAGAATATAATTGCTATTAAATAATTGATCATACACAAAATAAACACTTCAGACCGTTTCTATAAACTGATAACTACAAGCAGCATAAAATCGTAGAACTTTGTTCAGATATCATCAAATTGGGTTAAGAGATCGTCGACCTGAGAACAACTATAGTAGATCTGAGATAACTTCTGAGAAACAAGAGATCGACGACCTGAAATCATAGATCGTCGAGCTCAGTTCAGAGTAGGAGACTCTGAGATCGTTGATGGGAGATCGACGATCGTCGGGCTGAGTTCGACTGTAGTCGAACTAATATAAATCATTCATAGAATTCTTCTGAGTCTAAGTCTGAGTCCACTGCAATGCTGGTCTGCACAAACCTGACCTAAAAGGACCTAACTTAGACAAGACAAAGACCCTGGCTATATAGGTGGGTCAAAACATCCTAAGAGTAGACCTAGCACAAATCCAAGCAAGGGTTCCAACAAAATGTGAGGTGTCCCATTCTTATTGGAGTCTACCCACTCTCGGTTTACTAATCTACATTCAACTTTTTTTAAAACCCTTCCTGAATAAGAAGATCCCATTCTTATTAGAGTTTTCTTATAATAACAACCTCCCTCTGATATCACTTTGTTACACCCAGGCCTAGAGAACTTGAATTAACGAGGCGGGAACGAAGGTGAGATTTTTTTTCATAAAATAAAATAAGAAACAGTTTATCAAAAATTCTAACATAAACTATGGCTAATACACAAAATATCATATGTGCATATACATATAGATGACTACGGTCCATCAGAACTACATAAAAGTTTTTTTTACAAAACCCAAAAGTCCACATCTACACTACAGGATAAAGTGCACAAAACACTATGGAGATTGTCCTCGCTTCACAACCCATCTCGGAAATGTTTATCTAGCTTACCTAAAAAGATCAAATTGCAGGGGTGAGTAACCTAACCCACCAATAAACCACCAAATAAATTATAAATACTGTACACTAAAGATATATCTATGCAATTATTAAGCTATACTAGATTCAGAAGCAGTTTATAACAGTTGTGAAGTAAGAAATCATGAATTAAAATGAGCTCTTTTAATTTTTCACGACATTTCTCGATTGTCAATTACTTCTTAATTCAGTTTTAAGTTTCTCTCCTTTTCACTCATTTCACGCTTCCGCCATGGATATCTTAGGGCAATCCCACACTTCCACCATGGAACCATCCATGCTTTCGCCATGGATTCACACTGAGCAACTTCACGCTTCCGCCATGGAGCCTCCTACGCTTCCTCCATAGGCTGCTAGGATAACCTCACACTTCCGCCATGAGTTTTACACGCTTCCGCCATGGAATAATCCTAGCGCCTCTATTTAGCCCCTCACAACAAGGCAACTAGAGAGGTGAATCATATATCATAAATTATTTCATGAATAACATGCGATTGAAATAAAATGCCAAAACTGTGCACATTATTGCTCAAGTATATAAATAACTTGCATGTAAATATGAGCACTAAAATGAAAACACAAAATCTTTATCTGCACATATTTATAATAAAGCATATGATCACCTGCCTTATCAAAGACGTTTGTAGGCCTGACGTTCCTTTCAATTACTCGTCTTCAACTAGTTGTCCTGCAGATAATCATATTCTTGTATTTATTGACATGCATACATCAGCGTTTAGATTTGACTTATATATATATATATATATATATATATATATATATATATATATATATATATATATATATATATATATACATAATTTTATAAAATGAACTTTATTACTAAAATTAGTTTTTGTTAGTTAACCACTAATAAATCCCTTCAATAAGAAATCCCTCTCATAAAAAGCCAACATTATTAACTTCATTCTCTTGTTACAACCTTCGATATTAAAACATCATACTAATCAAAATAGGAGCAGCTGACCCTATACCAAAAGAGGCCAACCAACAATTTAAAATAGCCAATCTATACACTAAAGGTCAACAAAATACACAAAAACACTAGCATAAAAAAAACAATTAATCTTATAGGAAAACTAGTGGCAGCCACACCAACCCATAAACCCACCGATAACCAACAGAACTAGCACCCCACAAGTAGGTATTCAAATTTTAAATAGCAAGGATAACAAAAAATTTCCACAAAATGGAAGTAGCTGGCCATGCCTCTAACAGGTCCAAGAGAAAAACAACTCAACAATGGAAACAACTATATGAGAACAAGCATCAATGGTTATGCCAAAACTTAACTTGAAAACCCCAAAAAACAAGCTATTAAACTATAAATCAACAAATCCTAAATTTTCACACGAGCGGCTATAAATCTCCTACCATAAATTTTAAAATACACTGTAAAACATAGGATTTTTGCCTTAAGAAAGCTTGGAGTTTCCACGAAAATTTCCAGTTGGAGATTATCCTGACAAAAAGCCAACCAAAAACACAAACAAGCCTCTCATCGATCTCAGTTTCCAGCAATAGAGGAGGAGAAGAGGATGAAGATTTGTTTAGGGGAAGGTGAGAACAAGAGGTGAAAATCCCTGCTACGAAAACCCTAGCCGAGTTCGCTAGTACCGACTCGAGCGACAGAACTAAGGAAAAAGGTAACAAGTGTCAGCTGCTCACAAAAATATATAATAACTTAGGGTCTGTTTGGGGCATGCTCTGGCGGTTGGAAATCTCTATTCCAACCGCCAGAGCTGTCCTGTTTGGGACAGCTCCCTGTGTAAATTTTCAAAAATCTGGAGCTGTTTTGCAGCTTTTCAGAAATCTCTCCCTCCCCAGCTTCTGCTCCCGCAAAATAGCTTTCTCTCTCAGTTTTGGAAACTAATGGTTTCTCGCCTCGAGGCCGGACGGCCTTCCTCGGCGATTTCGAGGCCCCGTACGGCTTTCCTCCGGCAATTCCAAGCCCCCGACGTCCTTCCTCCGCACTTCCGAGCGCACTTCTGCACAGAACACCCAAACAGTCTGCAGCTTTCACTGCTCCCCAAGTTCCAAAACAGCTCATCCGAACAGCAGCTTTTCATCCGCCAGAGCTATCCCAAACAGACCCTATAATGCCTATAAAACACTCTCATGCATAAGTTAATCGCCTCGATTTTCAGGCAAAATGCAGAATATTATTATATACAAATTTTGTAGACAAGATTCAATATCTTAAGATTTTATCTTGATACATAAAATTTATACACATCATTTGTCTAAATCTTTTTTTTTAATACCCATATTATTATTTTTCTTAAGATTTTCTTTAATTAAATCATGTTGTGACAGTCGGCCTCCCTGGCCGGCCTCCTTAAGGCCGGCGGCCTTCCGGTCAACCTCCCCCGGTCGGGCGCCTGGTAGGTCTTCCCTAGTCGGGTTTTTTCCAGACGGCCTCCTTTTAACCGCTACCGTCCGATTATCCTCTGACGATCAGCACCGTCCGTCACGAGGGTAACCATCCGCGTAACTACCGGCATAATCATCCTATGAGTGGGGAAAAATAAATAAGAGAATAATGGCTTGCATATAGAAAAATTATAAAAATACGCGTCTTAGAACTATATTTAAAATAGTTTGCACCTACTTATGAGAGTGGTTACGGTTTGCCGATAACTGCGTAACAACCGTAATCACCCCTAGGGCCTATAAATAAGACCTCGGACCCCCCCCCCCCCCCCCCCCCCTCTTCATTTATATCGTTTTTCTCTAAGTCTTCTCCTCCTACAGGCCGAAGCTATGCCGAAATTTTGATACGAGCCACCACTCTTCCATCATTCCGAGAATTCAACTAAGTTCACGACGCTCCGGAAAAAAGGTGCAGTGCCGCTCTCTTCAAAAAATCTCCTACATGTAAGACATTCTGCAGGTACTCGACAACAAATCTCCTACGCGCATCGTTGTAGCGCACAACATAACGGTAGCGCACGAAAACTTCCACCACCCACAAAAAGAGATTGATTTCGAGCTTTGTGTTAGGCGGTCTGTCGCCCACCAAGCACGCTTGCGTTTTCTCTTGTCCCAAAACTGTAACGAGAAGCGGTTTGTCGCCCTCGAAATCACTACAAGAAAAACATGAATTAACAACGAAAATTAGAAAGACTAAGTAATTTTTTGCTAATTAGCATCAAATTTAACAATGCATAAAATATTTATTTTTAACTACAGAAATAGCAACGAAATTTTTTTTTGCAAAAATAACAACGAAATTTTTTTTGCTAAATGCTTGTTGCTAAATTGCAACGAAATATTTCCTTTCAAAAATCTCATGCTAATATTTTTGCATTAAAATATTTATGAAGAGAAATTTTTATTTGCCTCCAATTTTATTTCATTAGCCTCTTTAATCTAAAAAATTGCATGAGATATTTAATGGAAGACCTATTGTCGGCTGTCCCCAAATCAAGTCCAACTCTTCACTCTTCCGTTCAATCAAGCCGAGCTCCTCTCACTCCCATGAAATCTCGTCGAGCTGCTCTCTCTCCAATGCAATCTTGCCGCCAAGCTTGAATAGTAACGATATTTTTTGTTGCAAAATAGTAACAATTTTTTTTTATTGCAAAATATTTATTGTGGAAAAAAATTATTTTTTTACGAAAAATATCATTTTGTTTCTTCTTACAAATAATAATATTTTTTATTTCTCTATCCCCTCTCATAAAATATATTTGTTGTATATATATATTTATAAAATAGTATTAATTATTTATATTTAACAAAAAAAAATATATTTAATTCTTTATATAATTTATATATTTTATAAATTAATTAAGTACTTATATATAGTTATAAATTATTAATATTCAATAAAATAATTATAAATATATATAAATTATATAGAGAATATATATTATAAAAACAATATATATTATAAAAATAAATGAATATATATTTATATTATATATATATATATATATATATATATATATATATATATATATATATATTTATAAAACTAATTATACATATATTATATAAATATATATTTATGTATTATATATTTATATTTGTTTATATAATTTTATAAATCAAAGAAGTGTTATAATTAAATAAATACTTAAATATGTTTATAATATTTATATATGTATAAATATTGTCATTTGAAAACAGATAAATACTTTAGATCAGTTGGTAATAATGATTGGGCTGTTTGTGATAAGTCTCAGGTTTGAATCTCAGTGATTACAAATAAATTAATCCTTTTTATTGTATCTAAAAGTTTTTTAATCTACTGAAATTATTAAATAAAATGTCAAATATTAGCTAGGAATAATTTGTTTGCTAAAAAATCCTTGTATTATAGAAATGAATAATTTCGTTGCTAAAATTAGGTACGAGCATATTAGCTACAAAAAAAATTGCTTCTAAATTTGCTATTTAGCACGGTATTTAGCTCCTTACTAAAAGTAGTTTTTCTTGTAGTGAATTCTCTGTCACCTTGTAAACCATCGTTTATAGTGAAGTTTGACCGACACCGAATCGATCACGTGATGTTTTACCCAATTTACGAGTTTTGACGTTAAAATCGTCTTTTATATTTTTTGTAACTTATTTTGTGACTGTTTGTGCGCTCAGCCGGGGACAATAATTTTTCTTGAAATTAATATGATTTAAGATACAACCAAATAAAAACAAGCTGCTGATAATAAAAACTCTCTGGATTGAATATCTCTAAAAACCTAAATAAATAATTAAAAAAATAAACGAACGGCGTGAAATTCTGTCCCCATCTCGCAAGATTCAGAAACTCATCTTTCGGGCTTTCTGGCAAAATGCACTCTCGAAATATTGGTTTTTGGCAAAATGCACCCTCGAAATATTGGTTTTTGGCAAAATGCATCCCAAAAGTTTAAAATTGATAAAATGCATCCCCCAAAATGATTTTTTTGGCAAAATGCACCCTCACTAGGCAAAAATAAAATGGCCTAAATGTGCACTTTATGATGCACATTGCAAAAAAAAATCATTTTGGAAGATGCATTTTGCCAATTTTAAACTTTCGAGATATATTTTGTCAAAATCCTATATTTTGAGGATGCACTTTGCCGAAAAGCCCAATCTCTTTTGCTACGCGCGCATCCCCAATCAAGAGCAGAAAGACAAATCAACGCCGCTTCTGTGACTCGGAATGGCGAAATGCCGGATCCTCCCTTCCTGCTCCTTCAGATATCCCTTGCACAAGAAAGCCATCGAGAACTCATCTTCCACAACACGATCAACATCATGAACAAACACATCTGTTTCCCCGCGCCTCCTTGCCCTCGCCACCATCCCTGCTGTGTAAATCGCCCCCATCCTCCCCGGCGCATCGGCGAAGTACCCTGTCGGCGCATCCACCATGATCAAATCCCACTCCGTCTCATAGATCACGGCAGGAAGATCCATCAACAACAGCGGACATTTCGAATTCCTCGCATCGCTCATCTCCGTGCACTCTTTCACGGTCCTCAATTTCAGCAATTCATCTGCTTCCTTCACCTTGGTTTTATAAACTGCGTGATACGATTCCAGATCGGGGAATCTCTCTCTTATCTTCTCCATCCATGTCCTGTCTTCCTCCAGGAAGACAGTCCGGCCGCCATGGTTAAGCGCGCTCCACATTAGACTGTCGTGCCCTAACCCGAAGACCAGGAAGTTGCACGGAGATCGCTTCTCGAGAACGCGGGCGGCGACGGAGATTTCGTCGAAGGTTTGCTGCGGCGTGATGTTTGAGGTGGCGTAGTGGATGATGGTGTTCGCCAGAGAGGGGGCGATTTTGGGCGTTGTGTCTGGTTTTAGTACCGGCGTGGATTGAGGATCGGGAGAAGAAGAGAAGCACGATCTTAGGATGATTACGAGGAGAGCGAGAAGGGCGAAACATAGCAGGAGGGGCTTCATGTTGAAGGAGGAATGCGCTGCCCTGTGCTTCATTTTGGCTGCTTGGATTGTGAGACCAGAAGGAGGATGTCTTAAGAGGGTGGGAGGGATGGTGATTGTGGGTGAAGAAGATCAGTTTGGCCATTGATTAAATGTCAGTATAGAAGGAAGGAAAAATGTTTGGCTTGAGGATGAAGACGAAGATTAGTTGGCTTTCTGATTTTTTTTTCTTTAAGCAGCAACAAAGTAGTTGGAGGATTGGTAGAGATATTGCACCAACTTTGTCATTTTGCTAAAATAACTTGTAAAGAATTTTGGAAGAGAATTGTTAAAGCAAAAGCAAAATTTTTTTGCTACTCGATTGTTAATGGCACCTCAAAATATTTGAAAATTTTATCTTCCCCTGAATTTAGTAAAAAAAATTTATAAAACAATCTACAGTAAGCCAACATAAAAAACATTTAGCATGGAAGCCACTGTTCATATGTGGATATTTTGAGATCAGACTATCCAAAAACCCAGACTGGACAAACAAGAGAAATTCTTCCCGAACCGGTAAGAACTGGCTCCGTATTTTACTACCAGTATTTTTCTTGAATCTAAAGCATCACATAGTCCATTTTAGCATCAATTCATTAATTCAGTAAACCCAAAGTTCAATCAAACATTCTATCATTAATTCATTAAAAATCATGTTTCTAACAAATGTTGTCTGGTTGGAATAATGCAAGGAAATCTCCCATCAAACATTCTATCATCAATTCAATCAAACATTATATTAGCAAAAGCCAACAACATATCTATTAAAATAAAAAAAAAATATCATGCTAGTTAGAAACAGCATAATGCAGAGATATCTCCCCAAAAATCCCGCACTTATATGTCACAAACTTCTTCATTGTCTGCGCCCCAAAATTTGATTTTTAACCAAATTTCCTTCAATCATACAAACAAACACATGCATATCCATTGAAGTAAAATATTAATTTATTTATACGAATGTCCATACCTTGATATTGATATTTGCAAAAGCATCGAAACGTCAGCCTTGATATTGATATTTGCAAAAGCATTGCAATATCTTGCATTATAGTACTGTTAAAAATTAATTGAATATATTATAACCATAAAATATCACGAGTAACATTGCATAGTCAAAATGAATTGAATATGTTATATCTTTGGAACAAGAGTCATCCAAATTTACCAATGCATGTGCTATTTCTCTCCGCCACTACAATATTTGATGCAAATAAAGTTTCTCATATTTGTGCTATTTCTCCACAATACCTTCTCCAAAGAGGGTAAATCAACGGTAAACATTCATCATGCATGTGAAGTTTAATGAAATGATTACCATCAATAAATCCAATGAAAAAAAATTGGTCCTTCTGGTGGAGGTGATTGTAACAAAAGAAATGTGAATGATTGAACTTTAGATAGTTCGACTAATACTATATTGTAACATGAGGTGATAATGAGTCCCATATTTGGCATCGACATCCATTTGTCCAAAGTCGCTGAAGTTCTATTCCATTCAAGTGAACATAATAATTCTTCCCTTCTTTTTTTCCTAACGTAATATCGTGCAATGACAATTTTGTTTCAAGCTCTTCATGTAGATCGAACCAGACTTGTGCCTAACCACCCTTGAAAGGCAAATTTATGGGTAGTTAATCACCTAGAGGGGAGGGGGTGAATATATGTCTTTTAAATTTCTTTGTCACTTATATTATGTAACGACCTCCCCAGCATACAGCTCGAAAGGACGGCCGCCGGCACCCCCAGCACCACGCTCGAAAGGGTTCTGCAGACCTGGTTAGGCTGAACCCTTTCGAGCATGGTGCTGGGGGTGTCGGCGGCCATCCTTTCGAGCTGTATGCTGGGGAGGTCGTTACAAATTAAAGGTTCAACAGATACTTGAAAATAAACATTCACAAGAGCACAACACAAGCAATCCACATAACACAGAGATTTTATAGTGTGGTTCCCCTATCTAGGGTGCATCCACTTTCTCCCTTCTTCCTTACTAGCAATATGCTAGATAAGGTTATATCTCCTCCTCTTCAACTCAGATCAAAAGATCTTACAAACTCAGTTTCTTTCTAGAAAACCTATACCTCAGACCAAACAGGTCCTACCTCAGAGATCCACTAAATCTCCTACCTCAGGTCCCTCAAGAACCCTACCTCATACTATACAAGTCTCACACCTCAGTGATCCCACACAAATCACCTACCTCGGGTCCCTCAAGAACCCTATCTCAGCCTTTATAACACAGGCTTACAACTCAGAGAATACATCTCCTACTCACTCAGATCTCAAAGAGATCTTATAAAATTAAGAGGTAAATGAGAAAGAAAATAATCTCAGAAAACAGCAATTTTGTGATCTGATTATCTGAGAATTCAGATTCTTCAATTCATCAGCACATGATTGGTTCTTGATGAGCAGACTTGTTGAAATGATTCTTCACTAGATCTGTAATGTTCTTGATGATGATCGGCTTGTTTTCCTTGAAAAACTTGTAGAACAGATCCACCTTAATCTTCTGATCAACTTATTGAAAGGATTAGAACACTTTCTTGAAGACCTGCGTCTTCCTTCTTCTTGGAGTTGTCGCCCCTCTCTGACTTAGGAGAAATCAGAATAAGTGAATTGATTGAAAGTTGATTCATTGATTTCTGTGTAGATGACCCGTCTATTTTTAGCCTTCACTGGTTGCTGGCTTCTGATTGATAACATCATCATATGGCATCATACTTCAAGTTTTCCTTCAAATAGATTCTGATGAGATGTCAAGTCACTGTAGCTGACATGACACTTCTGACTTGACTTGATACTCAGCTGTGTTGACTCTGTACAACTTCAGGATCATGAGTGTCGAGAAATCTCAAGTGTCTCGACACAATAATACTTAGTGTCCTTAGAAGGTGTTGAGACATCTTAAGAGCCTCGACACATCTGTACTTGATAGAATTTCCAGTCTGAACTTGAAGGTGTCGAGACAGTTGACTTGTCTCGACACAACTGTTTGCTGGGTGTCGACATCTGCTTTAAATCTTCACTATGTCGAGATATTTGATTGTCTCGACACTACTGTCTGCTGGGTGTCGACATCTTTAATTTTACACTTCAGTTCTTCATTATGCCGAGACAGTTGTATTGTTTCGACATTACTGTCCTGAGCTTTAAGGTGTCGAGATACCTAACTTGTCTCGACACTGTTGACTTAATTTTCAAGGTGTCGAGATAACTAAATTATCTCGACACAGCTGTCTTGTATCTTTCTGATTTTGACACTTCTCCTACAAAGGTGTCAACATAGTTCTGAAGTGTGTCGACACTTTTGTATTTAGTCATTTCTTTTGTGCTGCAACTTGATATTTGACTTTGACTGCCTTGACTTTACTCAACACTATTAGCTGTATGGCATTGAGTGAACTGGCTTCACTCAACGCTTGTGAACTTAGTCAATTTTCTTCACTGTCACTGTCTTGATATTTGGCATTGAGTGAGCTTGGTTCACTCAATGCTTGTAGACTTAGGTAATTTCCTGTCTTTACAGTCAACTTCTTTGATTCCACCTATTAACATTACTTGGACCACCTGTCCAATCAATATGACATAGACTAACCTGCATGCATGAACTGAAACATATATCAAATACATACTTGTGTATATCATTGAGTTGAAAGAACTTCTTCAAATCAAGTACATTATCTCCAATGTACCCAACAACCCTCAATTTTTAATGCTTGGCCAATGACTTTATAACCGCAATGCTCATCACCAAGTACATAAATAACCTTCATAATGTGATGTGATAAATAAGAAGACATTTGTTCACGAACATCGTCCAATAATTTATTTATAAGCAAGGGATTAACATTATTATAAATTGTCTGCTTGCGTGCATTCAACTTTGGATGAGCCTTCAATTTTGTGTGCTCAATTGCCCTTTCCTCCATCAAGACGTATTCAAAATGGAATGGATCACGTTGTGTGAATTTAGAGTTATCTCTAAATTTCTTGTAACTCCCTTTAGGCCTACCTTTTAAATACACTTTAACTAAAAACTCAATTGTTTGACTTGTAGATGGATCAATGATTTCGCGCAACTTCCGTTTTAACTCTTTTTGTATGTCATCTGCATGGGTAAATTTTTGAAGGATTGCTTCTACTTCATTATTTATATTGTTCGACCCTTCTAAATAAACTTTTCCTCGCTAATGTGCAAGGATAATTGTTTCCAATGTCCATGTACAAGCCATAATGGAATTGATCTTGATTGGGAAACATAAGACACCAATTCATGTGCACAGGGCAAACCCATAGTATATCTCTTGATATGTGTGCATTTCTCTTCCGCATACCTTTCCATTCCACTCTTCGCCATACAAAACTCCTCTTTTATGCATTGTAGAGTTTTGAGAGACACACAACCTAGAAGGTCGACATATAAAGAACCTACAAACTCTTTATTTAATATAATACAACTACTACCAAATGATCTCTTAATATCTGTGTGTTGAATGTTGATCATTTGATCAAAGGTTCTCCAAATAGTTGATAAATTATCAATAGAAACCTCTAAAGATTTCTTAAGTTGACTTTGTGCACTTTCAACTCGATTGGTGGTTGAATTACCGAAATGAAGACATTTATCAATCCACCTCGAAATAAAATATGTTTTGTATGGATTTATCCAAGTTGTCATGATATATGTGACAACATCACAATAATTTTTAGAGTAATCAACCACAAGCTTGTTCAAGGACATGCTAAAATCTTTATCTATATGAGAATCTGCCACTTTTTACCATGCACTCATAAATATTTCAAAGATCTTTTCCTCAATGAAAACTTCTTGCAATTTGCTAAAATATTTTTATTAATGTGTACTTGACATAAATATTTTTTAATTCCGGAAATACAACCTTTATAACATTCATCTGCTCTCTATCCGTCACCAACACAATTGGTTGGGAAAGAGGATGCAGTATGGATATAAAACAATCAAGAGTCAACTTATAACTTGATTTAGTTTCATTTGACATAAAAGGGAAACATGAAAAAATATCTAATTTGTTGATGTAACTCCAACAATGCAAAATAATGACATACGATAACGATTTGTCTTACATGTGCAGTCTAATTGAAAAGTGTTGGAAACATATTACTTAGCTTTATATAGACCGGATGTGCAAAAAATAACCTTTTCAATTGGTTATTAGTGGAGCAAACTTGGCTAAAAGAAACGTAACTCGGCTCGTTCATACACTTATATGAATATTTTATATGCATTCCTCCGTTCAATTCTTTCTTTTGTAACTTCACCCGCTCATTGTAAATTGTCCTAATAACCGTGGTATTTTCACTATTTTCCTTCTTCACCATGACTAGTATATTGCGTGGCTTCACCCCTGAACTATACATTTATTCTACCAATTTTCTCTCTTCCTTATCTAATCTTCCTTCGTATGCATGTGATTCAAGATAAACTCTCTCATGATTGTGTATCTTGCATAATATATAAACCCTCCATTTTTCAATAATTAAATCTCTTTGCCCTTTAAGTGAAAAAAACAACCATAACGTTTTGAAGAGGATCTATGCATACCTTTATTCACCCAACTTTTCTTGTTTTGACTTTCTCGGTATTTACCCCTCTATCACAACCAAGAAACACACGATCCTTTGGTCATTCATTCAGCTTATCAGATGATTTTATGGTTGCTGCGTAACCTAAACTCTTACCAACAACACGAGCCCATTAGATTAACTCTTCTTTAGAATCGAACAATAAATCGGTTTCAATATGACTACCAACATCCACTTCTGCCTTTCTAATGGTTTCTTCATTTCCATTAATGACATCTAAAGAAATATAAAAAGTAGGTATGTGAACCCTATGCAAAAATGTTATATTGACATCAATTAGTAAACAAATCACTCTTACAACATAGGTAAAGACGAAATTGTCTCATACACCAACAATTTAATGTTATCACTTGAAAATTCTTCCATAGAGAATTAACCTAAAAATAGAAAAATAAGTTGAAAATTTATTTTGAGCAACTTGATTGGTGAAGAGCTAAATCCAAAATGGAATACTTATAGACACAATAATAAATTTCAATAATTTCAATCTGAACAACAATATTTGCTAGATATTTTCACTAATAAAATGGAGTACTTATAGCCATGAATTAACTCTCTTTAGCTCCACAAAAATTTGTGCGCATGGCAAAGACCAAATGAACTTTTACTGTTTCCTAGTCAACCTTGTGAGAGGTAGTTCTATCCTCGATAATTTCTCGATGAAGCGCCTATAGTATCCATCAAGTCCTAAGAAACTTTAGACTTCCACCATATTAGTCAGCACAGACCACTCCTATATAACAACTATCTTCGTCGAATCTACTGTGATTCCCTCTCCACTTACCATATAACCTATAAATGTCACTGATGATAGCTAAAACTTACATTTAGAGTACTTTGCATACAAATAATTCTTCCTTAGGATGCCTAACACTACTCATAGATGATCTGCATGCTCTTCCTTCGATTGAGAGTACATCAACAATCATCGATAAAGACGCTCAAAAAATGGTCCAAATACTTTTTGAATGTTCGGTTCATCAAGTCCATGAATACTGAGAGCATATTTGTTAAGCTGAATGATATTACAGTGAACTTATAGTGCCCGCAACGAATACTGAATGTCGTCTTGAGAATATCACTTTCACTGACTCTCAACTGGTACTAACCTGATTTTAGATCCAACTTTTAATACAAAGATGATCCAGCAAGATGAGCACATAAGTAATTAATTCTCAGAGTTGGATATCTGTTCTTCACTGTGAGCTTATTCAGTTTGTGATAGTCTATACATGGATGCAAGCATCCATCCTTCTTCTTCATAAAATGGACCGGTACACTCCAAGAAGATGAACTTGGGCGTATATAGCTTGCTCCAATAACTCTTGTAACTGAACTTTCAATTCCACTATTTCCTTCGACGCAATTCTGTGCGGTGAGCAGAACACAGGTTTGGCACCTAAAACTAGCTTAATAAAGAAGTCAACCTCTTGCTGAGGTGGAGCTTTAGGGAGATCTTTAGGAAACACATCTACATACTCCAATATATATAATTAAAACATAAATCAAACTGGGTTTGGTCTCTGAAGCCTCCAATAATGTGAACAACAACTCCACGCCTTTCTGATCCGCCTTGAACACTTGGAGAGCAGACATCAATATCTTATTAAATCCTCTCATACTATAAAACGTAGTCTCACGTTTAGTGTTTTTCCCCCAATGTGACTTCCTTTAGATTACAATCTATGTATGCACGATGCTTTGAGAGCTAGTCTATGCAAAAGATCACATCGAACATAGATAACGACAACATTGACGCTTCCAAGTCAAACTCATGACTTCCTATCCACACCTTCACATAACAACTCTTATCCACTCTCATCCTACACCCATTTGGCAGCTCAACATACGATCTATCCTTCAATATGAAAGAAGACACTCTGATACATAATATGAAGTCCATTAGTCAAAAAGGAGTGAGATGCTCTAGTGTCAAAGAGAGCTCTCGTCGGATAGTTATGAAATTGGACAAAGCTTAATTACACACAAGTTAAACAAATAGTTGTACAAAAGGTAGATAATACAATAAGCTATACAAGATAAATACTAAATCATACCTATCACGACATCCGATTAACAAATATCTTCTTGTTGGCCAAGAGAGAACACTCTCGGTTGAGTTAGAGTATACCGGGATGTAGAAGACTGCACTGTTTTCTCTTTCTCCACATAAAAAGCACCCGCCTTTTTGTCCACTTTAGAAGACCACTTCGACTGCCCCGAGTAAATTTTCCCACCTTATTGCAATTGTATCAAGTGAGCGAACCTTGCCCAAGAATCATTCTTGACACAATAGGGGGAGTTGGTTCTGAAAATCTATATTTCTTCTTGTACCTTTGTTACCCAGACATTGTAGTGGCCGATTCGTTTAACTCTGGTTTCTTCACAGATAGGTCCTTCTTGCTTAGGACCCTTTTCATATATAACTCCAAAGATCTGGCTATATTGATCAAGGTCAGAAAACCAAGTATCATTGGGCCTGTTAAGGGAAGCCTCAAGTCATCACGCAAACCTTCATAGAACTTGTTTGTTTTCTTCTCCTCATCCAATAATATCTCTCCCACATAGAGGCTAAACTTTATAAGATCATGGAAGTAATCATCTACAAAATGATCAACTTGAGTTAGATTAATAAATTGGTATAGCAACGTGATGCATTGAGAAGAAGGGATTTATCGTTGTAGGAAAATCTCTATGAGTTCTTTCCATGTGATATTCGTATCATACTTTCCTGCAAACATAAACAATTCAACCTCTTCCCACCAAAGCCATGCTTCCATGTTCAGAAGGAAAGTTGTCAAGATAACTTTCTTCGCTTCTTCCATCTTTATAGCTGACAGGGTTCTCTTGATATGAGAAAGCCAATCTTCAGTTTTAGTTGGGGATTCCGTCCTTGGGATTGATGGAGGATAGAATCCTAGAAAGTGCTTCAATTATTTGTCTGTCGTATACTTTTTCGCTACCTGCTCTTCAGACTCTTGTCTCACAGCAACCAGCTCAACTATAACAATAGCACCGGGGTCACCCTAAGGGTAGAAGGCTATATTGCATTCTTGGTTGTGCATTGATCATAGAAAACATGGTATCAATGACCAACCGTATCGTTTCAGTAGAAAGAGGGGTTTAGGCACCTATGGAAATGCACTACTCTCCAAAGAGTGACATGGTTGGGACTGCCCCACACCATTCCTAGTCACCTATAATCATGCCACACACAATTTGTTGACTGCAATCATAATAAAACAACAAACAAGGAACACTCTGGGCCCGCAATCAACAAATATCATATTTTGGTTGTTATTGTTTCATTCCAAAGTAGACATGCATTGTATGTTATCGTGTTAAGGATGCACTACACGTGCTCTCCACCCGTTAAAAAGGTATTCGACCACAAATTTAGAAGACAACGCATCAACCCATAAATGATACCAATTTTATAACACATTGCCCATCTTAATGATATAATAGTATGTTCGGCTGGAACTCTATGCCAAATCAAGCACACAAGTAGAGAGTTATTAAAAATTAAAAACTACAACTAAGATAAAGCTAAATGCTAGTGGAGGTATTTTATTTATATAACATAAATGTCCACCATACAACTGGGAATATACATACAACCAGTGTTTTGGCCTTAAGGCCTTACATGCTATTCAAAAGAAATGTATATATGCTACAAGGTTTATATACTTTGGCACGCATGTTGGCAATACATGAAATCTATAAAAACACTTAGGCCTTTGAGGGCAAGCTCAGCTTTGGGCTCCTTTCCCACTACTTCCTACTCAGCTTGCCAGTACATGTACCAGTACCATCCATGAAACATAGTAAACAAGGGTCATCTATAAGCTAACCACAACCCATATAATGATCCCACCCCTTGCCATTCTAGAAGACTCCAGGGCGGTGGTACCACACTCTTGTAAGCAAGTCGTCCGTACAAGCAAAAGATATAATAGAAAATTAAAGTTCAACTACTCTAAACAGAGTAAAGTTTCAAGCACATTCAATTTGTCTAGGTTAAACATCAAAGTAAGTGAACCTAGATGTGGATATATATATATATATAGGTTGGTATACCCAAAGGTTTCATCAACCACCTAAGCATGCAACTAACAAACGTTGACCCACTCGACTATACATTTCGTACTCTCAAGACATGTTTATGTGAACTCTCATACGAGTAGTTCCACCAATCCAATTATTTACAACTCGGATTCCATTTGAACATTTTACTAGTCAAGCGTGTCATCATTGACTCTTTCACATGTTAAAAACAAAGTTTCTCTTGAGCCCTTGAGTCGAACAACTTGGTGCAAGTTTGGATCAGCAACTACCGTTGTTCAAATCACTTTGTTTAGTCAAACACAGTTTATGTATCACTTTACCTCAGCCCGTCCTCATTCACCAAAAAATGCTGCGCACCTAATCCACTCGAGAGGAAATAGACGATGAGTCCGAATCATATAGTATTTTCACACTCATTTGAGCTCGTTTTCACGTATAAACACTCCACTTTTGATTGGTTATCCCTTATATTTCACTTAATCACGATTTGTGCAAGAAGTGTATTATTAGCCCTTATTGGTGTGCAATTGAATGCGCGACTATTGTTGGTGTGAGCACATGGTGCCCCCATCCCTTTTCTTGCATGTTAGGCCAATGCTATGTTTGTTGGAGGCAATAGGCTCCAGAATTTTGGATTGGAATGCAAGTGGGCAAATCCCAAGTCCTTAATTGAATTATAAGTATATCGCACGGTCGGGCAATTTTCCTTCACCCATGAGTGTCTTGCCCGTGCGTGATCTCACATGTGTTCAGTTGACAAAATGATAATATTACACGATCGTGCGAATCCTTCGTACATGGGAGTTTTGCCTATGTTATTGTCTTCCAACTATTGTGATGTATGCACTCCAAACACGAGATTCAAATTTATATTTCATTCTATTAAATTTGTTGTTTGCTAGGAGTTTCTTGAGGTATGCTTTAGTTAATATTTGTGTTATGATAATTTGAAATCGATCTTGTGAATAGGTGAATACGGCCCTCATTCTGGATAACGTTTTCACAATCCTCTCACTTGCTCACAAATCCACTCACCAAGTGAAGCAGTGCTAATAGACCGTGTAATCCATTGAGTTGAGAAGCGGTGACGGCGACCCACAATCCTTTTCTTTTCTTTTTTTAGCATTCACAACACCACCACCAAAAACAATTCAATTTTTTTTATTAACCCTTATAATTAATTTTCGATCAATTGAATTGTGGCCCCAACCTGTATTTCTTGAGAGATCGATACTTGGGGATCCACTCTCATTTTATATTACTTGTGCGACCGATGCATTTGCCATCAACGTATCAAATTTTTGGTGCCCGTGTTGGGGATTGCAAACGGTCTAGTGTTCTTTTGTTAGAAAATAAATTATTAGGTAATTTATGTCTTTTTTTGTTTTAACGCACTTGTCTAGCACCATGTGTAGTCATGAATCAAGTATTCTGACATCTGATCATTCATCTCTTTTACTGCACGATTCTAGTAATGATTGTTTCGAAATTTCAGCGGATATTTATTGTTTATGTTTCTCAAGGTAAGATATTCAGTGGACTCCTTGGGAAATTTTTAGGTGCACACAATGCACCCTCCTCCTATGCCCATTTAAATACCTCCAATCCTGTGGGCCCCGCTTTCTTTCTTCCCCTTTGCAAAGAAAAAACTCGGAAAATCCTTCCTCCTCCTTCCTCGTCTCCGCCAGCGCCGCACATCTAGGGTTTCCAGAGTTTTTCTATCGTGCCCCTCCGAACGTCGGCTGCAAGGAGCGTGCAAGGTGAAGGCATCTAGGGTTTCAGTGAACATCAACACCTCCTGTTGTGCCCCTCCGAACACGCCTCTGCCATCGCCGCAGAAGGAAGATTAAATGTAGATCGGCGGAAGATCATCAGCGGAAGAACATTGAAGGTATCACGCGAGATTTTTTCCTTTGGTGTCTTCCTTCTCTTCAAGTTGTAATTTATTTTTCCACCTTTGAAATTGGCATATTCCAGTTTTAACCTAGTATTTTGGTTTTTTTTATACCTTAAAAACTGACACATTCCAATTGTAAAACACCAAAATACTAGGTTAAAACTTAAATACTAAGATGACATACTCTATATTTTTTGTACCTAATTATTACTGGAAAACTCGGAGAATACAATTGGAGTTTATTTGTACCTAATTATTACTGGAAAACCCGGAGAAAACATGTCAACATTTTTTTCCCAGTTGTAATCTTAGTATTCGAGTTGTAATATTAGTATTCCAATTGTAACATAGTTATATTTCTTGTTTCAATATATTTTATTCCAGTCGTAATCTAAGTTTTCCAGTCGTAACCTAGTTATATTTCTAGTTTTAATTGACATTATTATTGTTTATTGTCTGTAGATGTCAGGTTCAAGTTATTTGTATAGTCGGTGCGCTGTAAAATCTTTTAAAGACAATGTTAAACCTTTATTGGATGTTCTATCTGATGAGTCGATCGAGTCTCTCTGAGGATTTAAGATTTTAGATTTGTTTAGTATACCGGTTATTCAACAAAATATCCCATTATTATATTACATTATGAAGTCTTACTCTGTCAGGAGAAATGCTTTTCTTCTGGGTAAATGTTATGTTAAATTAACTGTGAATGAATTTGCATACATTCTGGCTCTTCCGAACCGCGGAAGGGAATTTCATTTTCAGCGAACCCCTTTATCCAACTGCAAGCATAAGGATTTAGTGCAGGAGATAGTTGCCCTAAGTATTGAGGAGGCCTCACCAACCCTAGAGCTTAGGAGAGTAAATACTCTTATTAGATATGTATTGGCAGTACTATTCTTCCCTCTTAAAGGGCTTAAAGTACCAACTTGCATTTTAGATTTCCAAGGATTGGATGATTTTTTGAGCAATTAACTGGCCGATGGCAATACATAGTTTCCTTCACTCTCATTTTGCTCGTATGAGCCACACTGCTGCTAGGGAGGAGATGACAAATCTAGGCTACCTCGAGGGATGTACTGTCATCTTGGTGGTAAGGAAGAACACGATCATCTTATAGTTCTCTATTAAACTGTAATTTTATTAATTATTTATAGTTATCTCATCTTTTTTGTAGGTTTGGTTTTTTGAACATACCTCTATAGCATCGCCAACTTCTGAAATAGCCATACCTCGATTGCACCGATGGTCCTCCAAGCTTACCATCAGTGCCACGCAATGTTCAAAACTCCAAGTCAAATTGTCAAAGCCCGATAATGTAAGTAGTACATTATTATTTTTTGAATTAATTGATTCATAGCCATATAACACGAGTGATTATTTTCATTCAGGTTAGGAGAGCTTTCGTTTATATATCGGTTGAGGAGCAAGACTTACTAGGAGAAGAAGGAGAAGGAGATTCATAATATTTTGAGGAGGATGAGAATCGAAGGGTAAAGAAGGAGAGTAAGGAGAGGGAGGAGGAAAACAAGGAGAAGAAGGAGAAGAGGAAGGAGAAGGACAAGAACCTGAAGGAGAAGAGGGTTAGGGAAAAGAAGAAAAAGGAAGAGGAGGAGAGGAAGAGGGAGGTGGAGAAGGAGATGAAGGAGGAGAAGAGGGTTAGAGAAAAGAAGAAAAATAAAGAGGAGGAGAGGAAGAGGGAGGTGGAGAAGGAGATGAAGGAGGAGAAGAAGGTTTAAAAAAAAGAAAAGGGAGGAGGAGGAGAGGAAGAGGGAGGAGCGATTTCAAGGCTATGTAGACGAACTCAAAAACTTTATTCAAGAGAAGTTTGATGCATTGGCAGCCCTATTTGGGGAAGGGAGACCTAGTGCAAGTATTCTACAAACATCGTCACCGTCGCCACCAAGATCATCACCAAAAGAGACAGATTTAAAGGAGAAGGAGGAGGAGGAGAAAGTCATAATTACAACACAAAGTATAAGGATCACACCGATAAAGGGAAGAAAAAATAAGAGGGAGAGGGATAACATAGATTCCTACAGAAAAGCGATAACACCATATCCCGTGAGGGATCATCTTTCTCCCCAACATAGAGAAATAATTGACTTCGTGTTCGGTCGATACCCTGATATATACGTAAAGTTGCATTTGCTTTAGTATTTTTTAAAAAATTTTTATTATTTACCCATTTCACTTTATGCAGGGATTCTATTATTATTGAGAGGGGAAATATTTATATTTCTCGATTGAGTCTTCTTGACATTTTAGGAACCGGGTGAGTGTGCTCCTCCCATATAGATACATATGCCTACATTTTAAATTCCCTCAAAGAAAAGGAGAGCAATAAGATGATCAGTTTCTTGTTTGTATCTTCCAACCACGCGGTAATGAAAAAAACTATTAAGTTAAACTCATAATTATTTGTTATTTATTGTTTATAATTTTCTTTCTATTTATCTATAGTACTTTAAAAGATGTGGCAAAATAAGCCATAGGCTGGTAGATAATATAACCCATGACTCATTTAGAGCTGCCGAGGCTATCATGATCCCATGCCAGGTTGCAAGCCACTGGGTCCTGTTGGTGGGAAATTTGAAGGGCAGGTATTGGGATTTCTGCGATTCACTTCCGAATCCCATGCATAGGTCATCCCTCCGTGAAAATGTACGTTACTATATTTTATAATGTAATTGTAAATTTATTATCTTTCATGTCCGACTATATTGTATTTTTATGTGCAGATAAGATTTCTTCTGAAGGACAGATCAAAGGTGCTTCCAGGAGAAATTATTGACTAGCCAATACATATAATAGAAGAGCTTCCCACACAGGAAAACAGTAACGATTGTGGCATCTTCGTGATGAAGTATATGGAGGCGAGCTTGGGGAAGGATCCTGTGGAATGGAAGAGGCATAGTAGCTGGCCGAAGGACATGCCGAGAATTAGAGCTGAAATTGTTGCAGCACTACTTCAAACATTCCAAGCCTCTTTGCTAATTTCAAATGGTTTTTTTATTTAAAATTAAGACTATGGATATAGTTTGAGGGCTAATGATTTGCCATAGAAACAATTATTCGAGCATTCAATAGTGAATTTAAGTACAACAGGATTGCATTCAATATTATCTAAAATGAGTGATTCAAATTTCATTCAAAATTTAGCTCTACATAGACAAACAAGACGTTGAGCGATTGATTAATAGAAATTGCGAGGTTTAATATCAATATGCTTAAACATGCTAATAATCACCATTTAAATATATCTGGAATTGCATTAAAATTTAAATATATATCATCCACCAAAAATTCATTGTTTAGATTCAGTCAAGGAGTCGTATCAACTGGGGCCGAGTCTCGATGCAAAGACAAATTTCCTATGAAGTCGTACTCCTTGGGTTCTATCTTGACATTTTCCAGGATATGATCTTCTCCCTTTGACTCCTTTATGTCCTCTAAAAAAAATAAACATGCACAAGAGTATTAGTAATTTAAAGTCAAAAAAATATTTGCAAATAAAGTTTCTTACTTTTTCTTTTCGTTGGTTTCTCCCAATGACTCTTAGGTCGGTTATTTGATCGTCCTTTACGCCGCATTGCTGGTGGATCACGAACTATACCCTTGTCTTTTTTATTATCAGGAAATATACCATTTTTCGTCTTCTCATCATCATCTAGTATCTCATCCGATTTCTTAGCAATTTCATTCATGGCACTTAGTACATAATCTCTAGCAATCTTACAATCTTCTACCCGACGAGTGAGATCATAGGTAAACCTCATCATATGACTCCTGAACACTAAATTGGAGTCAAAGTCGGGCAAATTGCATTCCAACAATATAATTACAATTGTAATATAGAAATTCCAGTTGTAATTGAAAAAAAAAACAGTTGTAATTAAGAATCGGGCAAATTGCATTCCAACAGTAAATGAAGATTCAGCTGGGAAAAATATAATACATCTTGTATGTTCTCTGTTCAAATACTAGAATGAAGGTAGAACATTTGCAGTGCAGGAAGCTTAAAGACTTACATTGCCATAACTATCAACTACCGATTTCTCGAACGTTTGTTGCATCACGTAATATGGACTACTTCTGAGTTTTCAAAAGCACGGGAACACCTGCATTAGAAGAAAATGCATGTAGGTACTACATTAGAAGTATTAGGTGAGGAAATTATAGCTTGCTTACCGGTCGGAAGAAGATTTGATTGCAATAAAGAGCTGCCTCTGGAGCACAAATGGCTTCACCTTGCACGCTCCTTCACCGAAACCCTAGATGCCTTCACCTTGCATGCTCCTTGCAGTCGATGTTCGGAGGGGCACGATAGAAAACCTCCGGAAACCCTAGATGTACGGTGCTGGCGGAGGCGAGGAAGGAAGAGGATGGATTTTCGGAGTTTTTTCTTTGCAAAGGGGAAGAAAGAAAGCGGGGCCTACCGGATTGGAGGTATTTAAATGGGCACAGGAGGAGGGTGCATTGTGTGCACCTAAAAATTTTACGTACTCCTTCGCGAGGACGCAACCTCTCATATACAGAATTTTCTTGAGATTAACAGTACATTTCAATATCTGTATAGAAACCATGAGAATGTCAGGATATAGCTTTTCTAATTCTTATTGGCAGGTAAGGCAAGAGCCTGGTATTGAGAAAATTATTTAGAGGTAATTAATTCTTAGTGCCAAGTGGAAGATAGGTTTCTGGTGAGATTTTATTTCTGGGTACATTTAATGAATAAATATCATGAACTAATCATGTTTACACAGGGTAGCAGTAAATCTCTTGTAGAGGCTTGGGAAAGATTTTTGCTCCTGTAAAAGTGGTGTTGCATGCATGATATGTCTAAACTCTCATGTTTCCAAATTTTCTACTTTGGTATTTTGGATCGGTATCAGCCTCTTTTTGATATAACTGTCAGTGGAGCACTTTTTAGTAAATCAATCTCAGTTGCATGTCAGATCATAGACAATGTTGCCCGTAATATATGGGGATGTGGAGTAATCATGTTGAACCCTGCAGTGTCATCTATGCCAATTTTGTAACCAGTTCTAGTGAGGCTATCCCGCAAGCTGAGGTTGACATGAAGAAGTTTACTAACTTCACCTGCTAGGTTATGGAGTGGTTACAATCACAGACCATAGCTTTCTAAAGGCTATAGATAATGTGTGAGACACTCATGAAAACTATACTAACTCAAGTGCTGATGCAGCACACGATGAGAACGCAGTCAAATCTATAGGTGACAACAAGAAAATAATCCACACAGCAAGACGAAGGTTCACCAAGCCTCTAGAGATCATACAAGGGCTATGAGGCAATGTCCGATCAAGCGAAAAGGATCTACCCGATCCGATCGAATGCGCAAAATAATGACGAAATAGACCGGAGAGAACCACGACTCAATCAAAGCAACCCTTAGGGATTGTGCACAATTGTCCAACGCACGTATGAGCAAGGCATTTCCTCAAATACCTAGCGTGCACAATACCAAGTTCCACTTGGGATTAGCAAATGTTCGCGCAACCAACTCACTAACGATTGTTGAAAATTGTGAAGTGAAAGTGGCAGATTGCGCGATTTGGGAGTTCTATCCGCACGGCCTATGTGGTCTGGATAGGTGGATAAGCAGGTCGGCAATAAGGCAGCGGTTAGCTGATGGTCAGGCAACCAGGGTAATCTGTCCGCGCGGACTGCGCGGACAAGACTGGTAGTTAATCAAGTTAGCGGATGTGCTGGAAGTGGCAGCCTTGGCAGTCTATTCATGCAGTCTGTGCGAACAGAGGAGGCGGTCAGCCAGACCGGCTTTTGCTCAGACAGCAGGATGTTCCCAGATGGTAACCGAGCGGATAGCTTTTCTATCTGTGGAGTCGGGCAAGGTGCGGACTGGACTAGAGCTCGGCAGACCGGTATGGCAGATGCCTTGGTCTAGCTCTTGTGGTGCGGCTAGTGGTAGCTGCAAGGTTCGCCGGTTAGAGCGGAGTGATGCTGGAGTTCACCGAGCTTGACGGACTGGTACCCGTGTCCGCTAGTAAGTGCGAACTGGCCCTGGTGGCCAGTGGTGTGGACTTGGTTGGTTCTGAACCAAGTCCATGGTTGGCTAAGTCTGGGGATATCGTGCAGTAGTGCGCGGACAGCTTCTCAGTCCGCCAAGCTCAGCAGGTGTTGCCCTGTGGACTAGCTGCTTGCTTGGCGAAAATTCACTGGAGAAGTGTCCACCTCGGCGCGCCGACTGGAGCCTTGTCCGTTTAGTCCGGCAGCTGTCAGCTTGATGCCTAGCTGCAGACTCGGAGTTATGCGGACTGATGTTGTGTCCGCAAGGTGGGCGGACTGCTTTTATTGTCCTCCGAGTTCGGCAGTTGGCTTGGTGCCTTGGCTGCGAACTTGGGGGGAGCGGACTGTGCGGTCTCCGCGGGATGGCGGACAGGCGATGTTAATGCAGAGTCTTGTGGGATAATGACCAAGTCTGGCGGCCTTTGGTGACAAGGCGGACTGGCAAGTCAGTCCGGCCTTGGTGATACTGAGGTAGGATGGCTATCGCACAAGGTCGCTGCGGACTAAGCGAACTGCTTGGTGTTCGTCGCGGGATGGTGGCGGTGATCCTATCGGCTAGGGAGGTGACCACACTCCTCATCATGCCTATAAATAGTACCCATCCGTCACGTCAAGTAGAGAGAATGAACAGTAAGTGAGCCCGCGAACAATTGCTGCAGACTAGATTTTGTTATCCGCCCGGGTTGATTGAGTTGACTGGTTTGTGCTGTGCAGGTTGTGCGGATAGCATTGGAAAGCCAGGACTTAGCTATGATTGCGGTCAGGGACAGTGCGGACTCTGCGGTTAAGCAACAAGCGGTAATCAGCAGGTCGCGGACAGCGATCAGGCGGTTTTCTCTTTGACATCTGTTTCGGGGTTCAATAAGTCGTCTGCTTCAGGCAGCCTGTTTAGTTTGGCAGCAGAAGATCGCGCGGTCAGGAAGCTAGGTGGCTTGCTGATCGGTGAGTAGAGCTTGCATTGGAATAACGGTCTGTCTGCTCGGTTAGTTCGCGGTTTGGCGGACTAGGCGGCTTGTGCATACTCCGTAGTGAAGTAGTAGATTGGCGGTTTCCTTTTGAGTACGCGCGGTTAGATTTGCCTTGTATTTTGTTCTGCTTGGTACATTGGCAAAAATCATGTCTCACCATGTATGTATCGCCTTGTAAGAAGATTTCTGTGATCAATAAAGATTCTTGTTACTGCATGTGTCTCTGGTTGTGTTTAGCATTCCAAGTTGAAATAACCCCTGCTCATTCCAAGATCCAGAAAATTCAACAACGATGACTGCTGCGGAAACAATGTTTTGAGGCGGAGATTTAGTCAGAGTAGGGGCTAACCCCAACAAGAATCTAGCGACCGAAAAACCGTTCCTCTCCGGCCAATTGGTTGGAGATCGCAATGCCTTCACCACTTTTCCGATTCGTTTAAGGATTTCCAATCACACACTAATCCATTCACAACCTCAAGAAATAAAGGAAGTGAGACAAATCACACTAAGAGTGGGGTAGAGGAATCATTACCTAACTGGAAGCTCGTTAGAACTTCTGATAGAACCCGTACGTCACAAGAAGGGGGCAGCAGAGGCGGCACACCACGAGAACGCTGGCGCCTCCGGGAGTCAAGCCCTCGGCCACCTGTAGAGCACCGAGTCGGGGAAGGAGGCGCGCCGGGAGGAGGTTGCCGGTGTCACGCTAGACGGAGAGATCCGTCGGTATCGCACTGGGAGAAGGAATCGCGTCGCCAGTGTCGCGCCGGGAGGAGAATCGCGAAACCGGGAAAGGGGCGGACTGCCCTAGGCCCTGTCATGAGAGAAAAGAAACAGGAGAGCAATTTTGCATAATAACTTTTCAATAGGGAAAAAGCTAAAAATAGGACTATATATACTCCACATGAGGAGCACTCCCAACCACACCTTTCCCAGATCTCAACCTAGCACAACAAATATTTTTTAACTCAAAATTAAATGCAAGAAATTAAAGGGAGATAAAACGTCCCTGATCGCCTAACATTTTGGTCGATCGGACACGCACGAATAAATTAAAATATACAAAGTATGTTTTATTAAATTAATGTACGAGCTAATTAAATGTTCCGTAGCTCATGTCGCGATAGGCCTCCTAGTGTTGGGCCTAAGATTGCAGTGGTGCGCCGCGTCGTCGAGTGGAACCGGGCCAGCCCCATCAATCCTCCCCCGCTCAAAACCACTCGTCACCGATGAGTGATCCAAGCGGTAACGGTGTAGCAGCTCATCATCAAGGCACTCCATCTCCGCGGCGATCACCCAAGTGGCGTCACAAACAGGGCGGTCTTTCCAACGAATCAAGTAGTGGTGCACGCCGCCATCAGTGGAAGCAATGACTTCATCATCAAAAATATGATCTGGTACAAAAAGAATCGTCGGGAACCTGGAGAAAGCATTAATAACGGGCATAGTATCACCGGGAGCCGCACTAGTAGGTGAGGGGGGTAGCTCCAAGGTAGAAATATGTGGGGATGTGGTTTCACTCCCAAATCCAAGAGAATGGCCGTGATGAGAAGAAGAAGAGGAGCGAAGTAATTCTTGCCGTGTTTCATGAAAAATTATAAGATCAGAAACATTAAACATGAGGTTTATACCCAAATCGGTAGGTAATTCAAGTACGTACGCATTGTCACCCAACTTCTTTGAAATCTTGAAAGGGCCGGCATGTCGGTTGACCAATTTCTTTATAGTAACCGAGGGTAACCGTTCAGGAATTAGCTTCACTAAGACTAAATCTCCGACATCAAAACTTTGAACTCGCTTGCACACATTCGCGTGAGATTGGTAAGCGTCGTATGTAGTGGCTAATCGGTGGTGGATGTCGTGGTGCAACGCATGTAAATGGTGAGCAAAGTCAGTGGCAAATTGACTTGAGGGGGTAGCAGAATCAAGTCAATAGGCACACAGACGTTGTAACCATGCACAATTTCATTCGGGGAACGACCTGTTGAGCGATTTTTGGATTTATTATAGGCAAGTTGGGCTTGGGGAAGGATGAGATCCCAAGTCCCTTTGTGATCGCCCACTAAACAACGTAATAAGTTACCGAAACTCCTATTGACCACCTCGGTTTGACCATCCGTTTGGGGGTGGTAAGCCGCAGAAAAGAGGAGTTTGATGCCTACTAACATCGATAATGTTTTCCAAAAATATGAAGTGAATTTAACATCTCTATCCGAGACGATGGTCTTGGGTAGTCCTCTATGACTAAAATAAATTTTGGCAATGTGATAAGCATCGTTAGTGCGATTACATGCAACAAAATATGCCAGTTTGTATAAACGATCGACGACTACTAGAATGGAATCGTGTTTGCTTTGTGTTAAGGGAAAGGCCAAAATAAAGTCCATACTGACGCCGTCCCATGGCACCGACGGAATGGGAAGTGGAGTATACAACCCGGTGTTGTTTTTGTTTCCCTTAGCGAGTTGGCACGCCCGGCAACTATTCACGACTTGGTTAACCATGCGTTTGACACCGGGCCAAAAGAACTTGTCTTCAACCAAAGAGATGGTTTTGTCACAACCAAAATGACCACCTAAGCCATCGCCGTGCATCTCCCAAATAATAAAAAGTTGGAGGGAGGAATCCGGGATGCACAAATGTGATCCCTTAAATAAGTACCCATCACGGATAACGTATTCGGAAATAGTGTGTGGGGATGACGCTTGTAGTGAGTGAAATATTCCTTAAAATCCTTGCATTCGACATACTCACGACGGATACGTTCAAAGCCTAGGACTTTAACGTCAAGTGTATGCAGAAGTAAGCTAATGCGGCTAAACACATCGGCAACACTGTTATGTTTTCCTTTGCCATATTTGATCACAAACGTGTACTCTTGAAGGAAAGAGACCCATTTGGCTTGACATGGGCTTAGCTTATGTTGCGAATTAATATAGCATAAGACGTCATGATCCGAGAGGAGAATGAATTCTTGGGGCAAAAGGTAGTGACGCCAATGCCGTAGGCTTTGGACAAGCGCATAAAATTCACATTCGTAGTTGGAGTAATTTAATTTGGGTCCGCTTAATTTTTCACTAAAGAAGCTAATCAGATGACCTTCTTGGCTTAAAATTGATACCAAATTGATGTAGCACACGATGAAGGCGCAGTCAAACCTATAGGTGACAACAAGAAAATAATCCACACAGCAAGACGAAGGTTCGCCAAGCCTCTAGAGATCATATATGGGCTATGAGCCAATGTCCGATCAAGCGAAAAGGACCTATCCGATCCGATCGAATGCGCAAAATAACGACGAAATAAACCGGGGACAACCACGACTCAATCAAAGCAACCCTTAGGGATTGCGCACAATTGTCCAACGCACGTATGAGCAAGGCATTTCCTCAAATACCTAGCGTGCACAAATACCAAGTTCCACTTGGGATTAGTGAACGTTCGCGCAACCAACTCACTAACGACGACTGCTGCAGAAACAATGTTTTGAGGGGGAGATTTAGTCGGAGTAGGGGATAATCCCAACAAGAATCTAGCGACCCACAAACCGTTTCTCTCAGGCCAATTGGTCTGAGATCGCAACGTTTTCACCACTTTTCCGATTCGTTCAAAGATTTTCAATCACACACTAATCCATTCACAACCGCAAGAAATAAAGGAAGTGAGACGAATCACACCAAGGGTGGGGTTGAGGAATCGTTACCCAACCGGAAGCCCGTTGGATCTTTCGATAGAACCCGTACGTCGCAAGACGGGGGCGGCAGAGGCGGCACGCCACGAGAACGCCGACGCCTCTGGGAGTCAAGCCATCGGCCACCGGTAGAGCACCGAGTCGGGGAATGAGGCACGCCGGGAGGAGGTTGTCGTTGTCATGCCGGAGGGAGAGATCCGCCGGTATCGCGCCGGGAGGAGAAATCGCGTCGCTAGTGTCGCGCCGGGAGGAGAATCGCTAAACGGGGAAAGGGGAGGACTGCCCTAGGTGGCTCCTGTCACGGGAGAAAAGCGGGAGAGCAATTTTGCCTAATAACTTTTCATTAGGGCAAAAGCTCAAAATTGGAGTATATATACTCCACATGAGGAGCACTCCCAACCACACCTTTCCTAAATCTCATCCTAGCTACTCAAATAACTCAAAATTAAATGCAGGAAATTAAAGGGAGATAAAACGTCCGTAACCGCCTAACATTTTGGTCGATCGGACACGCACGAATAAATTAAAATACGCAAAATATGTTTGATTAAATTAATGTACGAGCTAATTAAATGTTCCGCGGCTCCTTTCGCGATAGACTCTCCTCGTGTTGGGCCGAATATTGTAGTGTTGCGCCGCATCGTCGAGTGTAACCGGATCGGGACCATCAAGTGCAACTTCCAATGGAGACTCTAAATTCTATCCATCTTAGAAGTGGAAAAACTACTGGGATTCCATTAGCCGTAGTGACCCCTCCGACGAACAGTTGAATCGGCCTAGTATGGATGAACGGGCAGTTGTACCTAGCACCACTCTACAGCCAAGCACTATGGTACCAATTCAACCTTTATCCAAACTAATGATCCCCCACCAATTGCAAAATGTTAGAAAGAAAAAACAACACCGTAACTTTATGGAAATGATGAAGGGAGTTCAGGTGAACATCCCTTTAATTGATATTTTCACCCAGATTTCGAATTATGCAAAATATTTGAAGAACCATCTCCCAAAAGCAAATAACTTGGAATCAATTGGAGCCATTACTGCAATAGGGAAATGTTCAACCATCAATGTGGGGGCAATATCCAAGAAAGCTAAACGATCCAGACAGTTTTACAATCCTATGAACTATCAGGAACTCTAGTTGTTATCGAGCATTATGTGACTCAGGAGCCTCAAAAAATCTGATGCCACTTTCTATTTTTTGTGAGCTTAGATCTGGAACCCTCCAGCCCATGAATGTTATATTGCAATTAGCAGACCATTTGGTCAAGAAACTATTGGGTGTCGTGGAGGATCTTGCAGTCCCAGTCAACAAGTTAGTTTTCCCAGACAACTTTGTGATTCCAGATGTTGGGGTTGTTGGCACTGCTCCACTCATATTAGGACAACCTTTTCATGCTACAACCCGTACCTTGATCGATACTGAGAATAGAAAAAGTTGGCGCTACGCCTTGGAGATGTCAAAATGAGTTTTGATATGTATAAAGCGCCGAGTGCTACCGGGAGCAATGGGTTTGAGCTCCATGAGTTCAAGGGTGTAGAACGTGACTTCACAACTATCAATCCTTATGATGGAAGTGATATTAAGATCATCTCTGTTAGAAACGCAAATGGGCCTTTGCTCTCGCGACACAACTCAAATTCCACCTCTTCACTCGGCACCACGGAACTGACCGGCGAAACCAACCTGGGGAGTAGCCACTACCCGGGCGAGAACAACCCGGCCGGCGAGACCGAGTACCCACGGGACCTAGGCTGGATCCCTATCTCGCTCGACCACGCCCGGCGAGCTCCACCACCTCAATCGGCGAGCACAACCGGCGAGAGCAACTAGGCGAGAGCTTCAAGTCGCTCGGTTAGCAAACCCGGCGAGATCTCAAACTCCAACCCGCACGGCGTCCGCTCCTCTCTCTCGCACAGCAGCGAGGTGAACTAAACACCTGGCTAGTCCCCTTCTACCCGCTCGGCAAAGTACCTACTCGCACGACAAAGTTAAACTTGCGGGAGACCTACTTCTCGCGCGACTAGGACTAAGGCGGGCTGCTCGCTCCCTCTCCTCAGAAAAACTCGGCACTGCAGCGCTCCTTAAACACAAGAAACGGAATTGGGAATGCTTCTCACTATTTCAGCAGGAAAAAAACAAAGAATACATACGTGCCTATTTATAGGCTAGAACAACCAACAGGAAAGCGACACGTGGCTCTACATTAAATGCCACTTCTAAACTACCATCTACTTGCATTAAATACAAAACAACTCATAATAATAACTCAAATAAATCCTAAAACTTGTTGACCCGGTCAACTAAGTCAAAGTCCAACAAACTCCCCCTCAAACTTGGCAGCACATGCCGAGTTTGCCTTTGAGCTTTAGGAACGTCTCCACCTTCAACGCTTTAGTAAAAATGTCCGCGACCTGCTCTCCGGTAGGGCAATATACCACTTCAACCGTCTTCAGTTCCACCTGCTCACGGAGGAAATGGTACCTCGTCTCGATGTGTTTGCTACATTTATGTAGCACTTAATTCTTCGCGAGCTGGATGGCTGACATGTTGTCAACAAACATGGTCATAGGCTCATCCACTCCATGGTGCAACTCCTGCAGGAGGTTCCTTAGCCAAATAGCCTGGCAGGTACAAGCCGCCGCCGCGATGTACTCTGCCTCACAGGATGATAAGGCAATCGTTACCTGCTTCCTCGAACTCCATGAGAACACCCTCGTTCCCACATGGAAAGCATATCCGGAAGTGCTCTTCCGATCATTCACGTCACCGTCGTAGTCTCTATCCGAGTACCCAACTAACTTCAGTTCTTCTCCAGTAGAGTACTTCAGTCCATGGCCTCTTGTCCCATTTATATATCTCAGGATCCTCTTCGCAGCTGTGAAGTGATCCTCCTTTGGCTCCTCCATGTGCCTGCTCACAACCTCAGCTGCATACATGATGTCGGGTCGGGTGAAGGTCAGGTAGCGTAGGCTTCCCACCAGGCTCTTGAATAAGATGGAGTCTACCGCTCCCTCCTTCGACTCCTTGCTCAACTTCAGTCCTACATCGGCCGGGGTAGAGATAGGCTTGCTATTCTCCATCCTGAACTTCTTCAAGATTTCTTCAGCATACTTCTTCTGTGAGATGAAGATCCCATCTTCACTCTGCTTCACCTCCACTCCTAAGAAGTAGTTGAGCTCTCCTAGGTCCGTCATCTCGAACTCCTTCTTCATCATCCAATTGAACTTCTCGTACATGTGTGGATTGTTGCCTTTGAAGATCTTATCGTCTACGTAAAGACATATGATCATCATGTCGCCGTTCTTCTCAACCTTCGTGTAGAGGGCATACTCATGAGGGCTCTTCATGTAGCCATGATTTTGGAGATATGCATCGATCCTCCCATTCCAGGCTTGAGCTCCCTACTTCAGCCCATACAACGCCTAGTTTAGCTTGCATACCACCCTCTCTTGCCCTTTCACCACAAATCCTGGAGGCTGCTCGATGTACACATCTTCCTCCAGGTAGCCATTCAGGTAGGCAGACACAACATCCATTTTCATGATCTTCCACCCATGGTGAGCCGCCAATGCGATGATCAACTAGATGGTATCAATCCGCGCCACTAGAGCAAAGACTTCATCTTAGTCCACTCCTTGGACTTGCCTATAGCCTTTCACGACTAACCTTGCCGTGTGCTTCTCCACGCCCCCATCCTTGTTCTTCTTCACCTTGTAGACCCACTTCACCCCGAGGGGTTTGTGGCCTGCAGGTGGATCCACCAACTTCCAAGTTTCATTTTTCTTGATGGATTCTATCACCATATTCATTGCTTTCCTCCAAGTCTTTTCTTGGGCTGCTTCCTCATATGAGCGCGATTCACAATCATCTAAGAGGCAATATAAAGAAAAATTGTTAAGTGTCGGTGCCGTCTCCTCATAGATCTCCTCCAACCTCCTCATTCTAGGTTGAGGACGATCATCTTTGCTCCCGCTAGTGCTTACTCCACCAAACCTGCCTCTACTGGTACTTGCTCCACTCGAGTAGGGGGTAAGAGCTCCCCTTGACTCTCTACTAAGTGGTGATGGTGGCTCAGCTCCACCCATCTCAACTCCGTCTTCCTGACACCCATCCTCTTCATCATCATCAAAGAACATCCCCTTGGTGCTCCTCACCGCTTCATCACAGCTCCAGCTGCTATCTTCTTCAAACACAATGTCCCTTGAGATTATAGCCTTCTCTGTCACCAGGTTGTACAACTTGTAAGACTTGCTCATCGGAGCATAACCTACGAAGATGCACTTCTCACTCTTGTCGTCTAGCTTTTTCCTCCTATGGTCCAGGACTTGAGCATAAGCTACACATCCAAAGTCCCTCAAGTTCTTCACACTCGGCTTCCACCCACTCCAGGCTTCAAACGGAGTCATAAACTTCACACTCTTCGTTGGGCATCAGTTTAACAAGTACACAACCACCTGTACTGCTTCCGCCCAAAACTTCTTTGGAAACCCTTTGCCCTTCACCATGCTCCTTGCCATATTCATAATGGTCAAGTTCTTCCTTTCTGCCACTCCATTCTGCTGAGGTGAGTATGTCGCCGTCAGTTGATGAGAGATTCCCCATTCTTTGCAAAATTCATCAAACAGCCTAGAGGTGTATTCTCCACCTCTATCTGTCCTCAACACCTTCAGTGGTTGACCACTCTCCTTCTCTGTCATCGTCTTGCACTCCTCTAACTTGTCAAGGGCCTCGACCTTCTCCCTCAAGAAGTACACCCAACACTTCCGACTGAAGTCATCGGTGAAGGTGATATAATACTTTCTTCTGCCTACGGAGATAGTCTCAAACGGACCAGCTTTGTCCGAGTGAACTAATTCAAGCTGCCTTCTCGCTCTTCGGGACTTGCCACCCTCAAACATTTGCCTCTTCTGCTTCCCCTTAGTATATGCCTCACAGATCTTCTGTGGAGGCGAGATCATAGGCAGTCCTTCCACCATCTTGGAGTGAGATAGGAGCTTCAACCCAGTGAATCCCAGATGACCCATCCTGTGGTACCACAACCATGCTTCCTCTTCTTCTTCAGTCCTTGCGAGACACACTATCTCCATAGCATCCATCCTCAGCGTAAAGAGACGATTCGTCGTCATCTTCACCCTCACTACTTCTCTTCCTTGATGGTCCTTCATGACCAAGGACCCATCCTTCAACTACACGCAGTACCCTTTCTCCACCAGCTGCCCAAGGCTTAAGATGTTACTCTTCAAGCCTGGCATGTAGAACACATCATTTAGGTACACCTCCTTCCCATTCAAGGTGTCCGCTATCACTCCTCTTCCTTCCACCGATATCTTCGAGGTGTCTCAAAAACTGACCTCACCATCATTTGGTTCGAGGCTGGTGAACAGTTCCTTCTCTCCACAGATGTAGTTGCTAGCTCCTGTATCCAGGTACCACACTTCGTTCCTACCGCTTTCAGCTCCTCTGTAGGTTAGGAACATCATCGGGTCGCCACCTGTGTTGCTTGCTTTAGCATAATGATTGGCTTCTCCTCCCTTCCTTGGAGCCCAACAATCAAAGCTCATATGCCCAAACTTGTTACAGTTGTAACACTGTATTTGGGACATATCTCCTTTGCCTCTTCCGTGACCTCTACCTTGTCCTCTACCTTGGCCTCTTCCTCTTCCTCCTGCATCTTGCCTCCAACCTTGAGGTTGATCCACCTCTCTCTGGTGGTTTTGATTTCTCCCTTGATCTCTTCCTCCTCTTCTTCCTTTACTTCTTTCTTGGTAGCTACGGCCACGCTGGCCTCCTTCTCTTCCTGAGCTCTCCCCAAAATTTAACTGAGTCTGGAGTGCTTTACCCAAGCCACCCGACTCTTCATCGTCTTGCAACATGCGGTACTCGTGAGCTTGTAGCGAGCCAACAAGTTCATCCACAACCATAAGGGTTAGATCTTTTGACTCCTCAATTGCCACCACCACATGCCTGAACTTCTTTGACATAGACCGCAAGAGCTTCTCCATAAAGCTTACGTCATCTGTCGTCTCTCCATTCCTCTTCATTTCATTTGTGAGCGTCCGCAGACGGGCCACGTAGTCGCCAACCTTCTCTGAGCTTTGCATCTTTGTCACTTCATACTGGGCTTGAAGGGATTGCAGCTTCACCTTCTTGGCCTTATCAACTCCTTGCATGGAGCGTTGTAATATCTTCCATGCTTCCTTCGAGGTTCCAACATCTGAGATCTTCTCAAACGTCTCTTCGTCCACACCTTGGTATAGTAGGAACAATGCCTTCTTATCTCTTTTCTTTGACTCCCTCAATGTCGTCCTCTGTGCGTTAGTCAACGCCGCCTCCGCTTCAGCAGTAAGCACCTCAATGCCTTCTTCTACTATCTCCCACAACTCCTTTGAGGCGAGTATCACTCGCATCTGAATGCTCCAGTTCCCGTAATTTTTCTTTGTCAACTTGGGGACTTGCCCCGGCATGGCGCTTCCCATCTCCATCTAAATTTGTCACTAAAATTCCCGAGAAACGTTCAGGGCCTTCGCTTTCGCGACACAACTCAAATTCCACCTCTTCACTCGGCACCACGGAACTGACCGACGAAACCAACCCGGCAAGTAGCCACTACCCGGGCGAGAACAACCCGACCGGCGAGATCGACTACCCGCGAGACCTAGGCTAGATCCCTATCTCGCTCGACCACGCCCGACAAGCTCCACCACCTCAATCGGCGAGCACAACAGGCGAGAGCAACTAGGCGAGAGCTTCAAGCCGCTCGGTTAGCAAACCCGACGAGATCTCAAACTCCAACCCGCACGGCGTCAGCTCCTCTCTCTCGCACGGTGGCGAGGTGAACTAAACACCCGGCTAGTCCCCTTCTACCCGCTCGGCAAAGTACCTACTCGCACGGCAAAGTTAGGCTCGCAGGAGACCTACTTCTCGCGCGACTAGTACTAAGGCGGGCTGCTCGATCCCTCTCCTTAGAAAAACTCGGCGCTGCAGCGCTCCTTAAACACAAGAAACGAAATTGGGAAAGCTTCTCACTATTTCAGCAGCAAAAAAACAAAGAATACATACATGCTTATTTATAGGCTAGAACAACCAACAGGAAAGCGACACGTGGCTCTACATTAAATGTCACTTCTAAACTACCATCTACTTGCATTAAATACAAAACAACTCATAATAATAACTCAAATAAATCCTAAAACTTGTTGATCCGGTCAACCAATTTAAAGTCCAACAATCTCAACACATAATGATGTGAGTGATGTTAATTTAGCAGCTATAGAACCACCATCAAAACCTGATTCTGCGTGCACTTTAGCATCAAATTTTTTTCCATCTCCAACTCCTTCACTCCAGCCTCTTCCTGCCACTCTTAAGTACGTATTCCTTGGAGAAAATCAAAACTATCCGGTAATCATATCAGCATTGCTTCCAGATAAGCATGATTGCCAACTGACTGACTTTTTACGGAGGAATAAGTGTGCGTTTGGCTGCATAAGATATTGCTCGAGGAAAGTTTCAAATCTTCAGCCCAACCACAGTATCATCTAAATCCTAGGATGCAAGAGATCATAAAGGATGAAGTAATCAAGCTCCTTGGCAAAGGAATTATATATCCCATTAGGCGTGTGTGTGAGTCCCGTTCCGTAGGTCCCTAAAAAGGGGGTATTACCGTTGTCCCAAATGAGCGTAATGAGTTGTTACCGACTCATATCATCACCGGTTGGAAAGTGTGCATTGATAACAGGAAACTCAATGAAGCAACCTGCAAAGATTATTTCCCGCTGCCCTTTATTGATTAAATGCTAGAGAAATTGACGGGCCAAGATTATTATTATTTCCTCGATGGTTGTTCAGGGTACAACCAGATCTTGATTGATCCAGATGATCGAGAGAAGACAAACTTCACCTGCCCTCTAGTATCTTCACATTCAAAAGAATGCCTTTGGACTTTGTAATGCTCCCACCACCTTTTAGCGTTGCATGCTCGCCATTTTCCATGATAAGGTGGGCAAATTCTTGGAAGTATTCATGGATGACTTTACTCATTTTGGTGCAAATTTTGAATCAAGTTTAAAAAAATCTCTCAAAGGTTCTTAAGCGTTGTAAAGATACCATCCTAGTTCTCAATTGGGAAAACTATCACTTAATGGTCCGAGAGGCCATTATATTGGGGAACAAAATATCAAGTAAAGGTATGGAGTTAGTGTCGGCGTTCGACGATCGGGTTATGCTGAAGCCTATTTAATGGCGTATTCCGGTTTTTAGGGATACGGTTGAGACAACGGCTTTCGGCTGGTATACCTTTTGGAGGCGCATACGAGGACTTTGTTGGAGGCGATCCCAAAGGGGTTCTTCCTTTGTTTCTTGTACAGAAGCAGGAGTTAAGGTAGGATCGGTTTAGATCCTTGAAACCTTTGTAATCTGTATTTTTTTTGGTGATTACAAGAACTGAGAAGGGAAGGGATAAGGGACGTAGCCCGGTTTTGGGTGAACCTCTGAAATCTGCGTGTCTGTGTGCTTGCTCTGTTTCTTTTGTTTACTGCTTTTATTCGGATTTCTGCTTCTCGGCGCTCCGGATTTCCTACATTTGGTATCAGAGGGAGGTTCTTGGATTCTTGGCTATGGGTTCAGGAGGAGTGCAGATCGAGATAGAGAAGTTTGATGGAAGTCATTTTGATCTGTGAAGACCTACTGATTGATCGTGATTTATGGGGTGGAATAGTGGATACTCCTCCAACAGAGAAGTCTGCTGAGGAGGCTGTTGTAGCCTGGACAAAAGCTGATCGGAAAGCAAAGGGTCTTATCAGGTTGTTTCTTGCAGACTCTGTTTTGACAAATGTCATGGAGGAGACTTCAGGCCAAGGTCTATGGCGGAAGCTGGAGTCTCTCTACCAGAGTAAGTCTCTAGTGAACAAGCTGTTGCTGAGGAAGAAATGGCACAATCTGAAGATGCAGGAAGACGGTTCTTTCTCAGAGCACCTGAATAATTTCAACACTGTTGTGGGTCAGTTGATCTCTATTGGTGAGAAAATCTCAGATGAAGATATGGCTATTACACTACTGTGCTCGTTGCCGGATTCGTGGGACAATGTGATTATTGCCATAGGGGGTAATGGAGATAAGACTCTCTCCAGTGAGTCAGTATGTGCTACTCTATTATCTGAGGAGACCAGAAGAGGAAGTTCAGAGAAGACTAGCAAAGGTGCATTGAGTGTATCCAGATCTCGCCCTCAACGGAGGGACAACAAGCAAGGTGGTTCTCGAGATAAGTCTCGGGGTAGTTCCAAGAGCAGAGAAAAAGAAAAAGAAAGGAAGCCTATTCATTGCTGGAAGTGTAATGAGGTTGGACACGTGAAGTCTCAATGTCCAAACAAGGCCGTTCTGAAAAAGGAGGCAGGGTCAACTTCGGGTGCAAAGAAGGAGACCGACGTCGGTGACGTATACATCGCGGCTGCATGTGTTGCTCAGAGAGATGCTGATGTGTGGTATGTCGACACAGGAGCATCATATCACATGACCCCTCATAGAGACTGGTTTTGTGAGTATGAGAGGTTTGATGGTGGTGACGTCATGCTTGGTGATGATACTGCCGTGCAGATTGTTGGGCGTGGCAAGGTGATGCTGAAGATGGCCGACGGGACTATGAAGACCCTTCCGGGGGTGATGCACATTCCAGGGATGAGCAGGAATCTGATCTCGGTGGGATCTATGGCGGATGCGGGGGTGTCTTTCAGTTGTGACATGCACTCGTGTAGGATGACCCGAGGGGCGATGGTGATCACCAAAGGCGTGAGGCATGGGACACTGTACAAGTTGCTTGCTGATACAGTGGTGCCTAGCGGGGCCTTCATCTCTGAAGGCCAAGAGGAGGACCAGGAGGAGCAGTTCAGGCTGTGGCACCAGCGGCTTGGACACATCAGTGAGAAGGGGATGTCGGCTATGACATCTGGCCAGATGGTGGTGGGTGTGCCCGTGTGCACCTCGAGCTTTGGGTTCTGTGAGCATTGCCTACTTGGCAAGCAGAACCGGGTTAGTTTTCAGGGAGCAGGGACGAGGGCCACAGGTTTACTGGATTTGATTCATAGCGATTTATTTGGCCCGACTCCAGTCCCATCCCTTGGTGGGGCTAGGTATTATGTATCTTTCATTGATGATTACTCTCGGTATTCTTGGCTTTATTTTCTCAGGTCCAAGGTGGAGGTTCTCGATAGGTTTAAGGATTTTAAGAACCTTGTGGAGAACCAGTTGGAGAGGAAGGTGAAGGTTCTCCGTTCTAATAACGGAGGGGAATATTGCTCGGACGCCTTCGAGCATTACTGTACTGAGCAGGGGATTGCACGGCAGAAGACCACACCGTATACTCCAGAGCAGAATGGAGTGTCGGAAAGGCTCAATCGGACATTGATGGAGAAAGCCAGGTGCATGCTCAGTTGGAATGGTTTAGGGACGGAGTTCTGGGCTGAAGCGGCGGCTACAGCTAACCATTTGAAGAACAGGACCCCTACATCTGCAGTGAAGGGGTGTACCCCCTTTGAGGCCGTTTTCCAGGAGAAGCCAAATTTAGCTTATGCTCGTGTTTTTGGATGTGATGGATACGTTCACATTCTAAAGGAGAAGAGGGGGAAGCTGGATATGAAGTCCGAGCGGTGCATCTTTGTGGGCTACAAAGATGGCATCAAGGGATATAAGCTTTGGAACCCGGTGACGTATAGCAAGGATGTGGTCTTTCATGAAGCCTGTCCTCAAGTCACTACACAAGCGGAGGAAGGAAAAGCTGCAGAAAAGGTGGTAGTAGAAAGGAGCATGGAGGAAGTTCCTCTGGAGGATGCTCAGATTACTACTATGGCTGTTTCGGATTCGGATTCAGAATTTGATGGTTTGGAGGAGGTGAGCTTTGATGATGAATCCGAAGAGGAAGTTGCTGATGCTCCACTTCTTAGGCGCTCAACGAGGGAAAGGAGGGCACCAATCCGGTACTCCCTTAGTGCGGTTGGAGCATAATATTGCCTGAACATGCTTGGAGAAGATCCCATTTCAGCCAGGGATGCGAGGTCGAGGGCTGATGCGAATCAGTGGGAGCTTGCTATGGTTGATGAGATGGAGTCTCTGCGGAAGAATCAGACTTGGGGTCTGTGCAAGCTTCCAAAAGGGAGGAAGGCCATTGGGAGTAAATGGGTCTTCAAGCAGAAGGTTAAGGCGGATGACACCACAGAGAAGTACAAGGCGAGGTTGGTTGCCAAGGGTTTCTCACAGGTGGAAGGTGTGGACTACGACGAGATTTTCTCGCCGATGGCCAAGCTCACTTCTATAAGATTGGTTCTCTCCATTGCGGCTGTGCATGATCTGGAGATTGAACAAATGGACGTGAAGACGGTGTTTCTTCACGGGGATCTAGAGGAGGAGATTTATATGCGGCAACTTGAAGGATTCGAGGCCAATGGCAAGGAGGATCTGGTGTGCAGGTTGAAGAAGTACCTTTATAGACTTAAGCAATCTCCGAGGATGTGGTACCAGAAGTTCGACACCTACATGCTGGAGTTGGGTTTTGAAAGGTCGAATTCGGACCACTGTATCTATATCCAAAGGAAGGGAGAGCACTTCACTTTCTTGACACTCTACGTAGATGACATATTGCTCCTAGGGAATAGTGTCAAAATGATCCAACAGGTGAAGAAGTTGCTCTCGGCAAAGTTCGAAATGAAGGATTTGGGTCCTGCAAGTATGATCTTGGGGATGCAGATTACTAGGGACCGGAGCAAGAAGAAGCTTTGGCTGGGGCAGCAAAGGTATGTCGAAGAGGTGTTGAAGAAGTTCAGCATGGCTGACTGCAAGCCTGTTGGTGCCCCTATGCCCGTGGGAAATAAGCTATTTGCGGAGATGTGTCCCAAGACACATGAGGAGATGGAGGACATGGTGAAGGTCCCATATGCAAGTGCAGTGGGGAGCCTCATGTACGCCATGGTTTGTACTCGCCCTGACATTGCACAAGCAGTGGGAGTACTGAGCCGTTATATGTCCAAACCGGGGATGGAGCACTGGAATGCTGTGAAGCGTGTGTTCAGGTATCTTCGGGACACTTCAAATTATTCTATCTGTTTTGAAGGTGCTGAAAATGGAAAAGTCCTGGACGTCGTCAGACACGTGGACTCTGACTGGGGAGGTGATCTGGATGGCAGGAGGTCCACCAGTGGATATGTGTTTACATTGTTTGGTGGCGCTATCAGTTGGATGAGTCGGCGACAAGGAGTGGTGGCACTCTCGTCGACGGAAGCGGAGTATATGACTCTTACTCATTCTAGTAAGGAGGCCATATGGCTGAGGAGGTTGTGCGGGGAGCTTGGTTTTGAGCGAGGTCCTGTGAAGCTGTGGTGTGACAGCCAAGGGGCTATTCAGTTAGCCAAGAATCCGGCTTTCCACGCTAGGACCAAGCACATTGATATCCAATTTCATTTCATCAGGGAAAAGGTAGAGAAGCAGGTTGTTCAACTGGAGAAGGTCTATACCAAGGAGAACTGCTCTGATTTCCTGACCAAGGCTGTGCCTGTTGCTAAGTTTGATTGGTGTGCAACAGTAGTGGGGTTGAAGAGGAAGATTGCAGGAGTTGCTCTCATCTGCGGAAGCTGTCCAATAAGTGGGAGAATGTTGGGGTTGTGGAACACTTCCGGTCCTCTTGTTTCTCACACCGGGTTAGCCCAAGTGAGCTTAGAGGAATCGAAGTGTGATCCCCCTCTGACATATCTGCCGTCGACGACAGCGGGGGTCCGGGGGCAGCCGCCCCTGGCGGAGGTCCCGCTGACCGGACAGCGGGCAGGGGTCCAGGGGACAGCGTCCCCGGTGGGGGTGCGGAGGCAACGCCCCCGGCCCAAAATTTTTTGGGGGGAATGTTTTTTCCATTCGTCGAACTGGGTTCGACGTTCGTCGAACCCAGCTCGACGTTCGTCGAACGGGCCGAGTTCGACGTTCGACGAACGCCGTTCGGCGTTCTACGATCGGGTTATGCTGAAGCCTATTTAATGGCGTATTCCGGTTTTTAGGGATACGGTTGAGACGACGGCTTTCGGCTGGTATACCTTTTGGAGGCGCATACGAGAACTTTGTTGGAGGCGATCCAGAAGGGGTTCTTCCTTTGTTTCTTGTCCAAAAGCAGGAGTTAAGGTAGGATCGGTTTAGATCCTTGAAACCTTTGTAATCTGTATTTCTTTTTGGTGATTACAAGAACTGAGAAGAGAAGGGATAGGGGACGTAGCCCGGTTTTGGGCTAACCTCTGAAATCTGCGTGTCTGTGTGCTTGCTCTGTTTCTTTTGTTTACTGCTTTTATTCGGATTTCTGCTTCTCGGCGCTCCGGATTTCCTACAGTTAGATCAGTCAAAGGTTGATACAATCAAAAAACTTTCTCCACCAACCTCAGTGCGGGGAGTTAGAAGCTTTTTGGGGCACGCTGAATTTTATCAGCATTTATCAAGGATTTCTCATCAATTGCAAATTCGCTCTTCAATCTATTAGGTAAGGATGCAAAATTTGATTTTACTGATGATTGTTTACGTACCATTAATATTCTAAAGTACCGCTTAACGACTACTCCCATTTTAACATCATCGGATTGGCCTATTTCATTTAAGCTCATATGTGATGCCAACGATGTCACTATTGGTGCTATTTTTGGGCCGAACAAAATTACATAACAATAAAAAAAGAATTGTTACCTGTCAGTTTTACTTTTGAAAAATTCCATTCCTATCAAATTCTGTTTAAGATTATTGTGCATACTAATCATGCTGCTCTGAAGTATCTCAAGCAGAAAAAAGATGCAAAGCCTTGACTCATTTGCTGGATACTCATGCTCCAGGAGTACGGTATTGAAATTCAAGACAAAAAGGGAGTTGAAAATGTGACTGCCGATCACTTATCTTGACTTGAACTCTGTAGCTCATCAGATGAAGAAGATATTCAAAATTTTGATTCATTCCCCAATAAGAAACTATTCTATATCAATGCATCTTTGTCATCACCTTTGTTCGCTGATATCACTAATTTTCTTACTTGCATGGAGCTTCCTCAAAATATGTCCTTCCAATAACAAAAGAAATTTATTTTGGTTGCAAAATATATACTACTTTTGGGAAGACCCATTATTGTTTCGCACTTATTTTGATGGCATTATCCGACGCTACATGCCAGAAACTGAGCATAAATATATTTTGTGGCACTGTCAAGACCGGGAAGCAGGTGGGCACATGGTTACTGCGAGGACAGTCTAGAAGGTGCTTCAATGCAGATTTTATTGGCCCACACTGTTTCGGGATTCCCACATACATGTTAAGGAATGCGATGAATGCCAACGGGCCGGTAATATTCACTTAGGGATGAGATGCCCCATAAAAACATGCTTGTGAATGAACCCTTTGATGTGCGGGGAATTGACTTTATGGGGTTATTAATTATGTCACACATAAACATTATTGTTGATTATGTATCAAAATGGGTGGAGGCGGAGGCCGTCACAACAAACGATGCACGGACAGTACTAAATTACCTACGCAAAATTTTTTTTTCTAGATTTGGCGTGCCTCGAACAATCATCAGTGACGGCGGAAGCCACATCTACTGTAACATCCCATTTCCGGCTAGACCCCTGGGAGTCGGGTGGTCGTGACAGAACCCCAGGAAGCACATAAAATTGAAATAAATCGACCGAGTTTTCGGGTCACGGGTTGGTCACGCCCGTGACCGACCCGTCACGCCCGTGACCTGGGCGTGACTCCTTCGACGATCGTCGATCCCCGTGAGACGATCGTCGAACGTGCAGCCTGGGCATGTCACGCCCGTGACCAAGGTGTCACGCCCGTGACCAAGGGCGTGACTCCTTCGACGAGCGTCGATCCCCGTAAAACGATCGTCGAAATTGAACTCGGGCCTGTCACGCCCGTGACCTAAGTGTCACGCCCGTGACCTAGGGTGTGACCAGCCTTCGACGACCGTCGATCCCAGTTCGACGATCATCGACCTCAAAATTGCCGTTCGGGCCTGTCACGCCCGTGACAAAGGGTGGCACACCCGTGACCCAGGGCGTGACCACCATTCGACGACCGTCGATCTCAAATCGACGATCGTCAACCCATAACTAACCACCCGAGCCTGTCACGCCCGTGACCCAAGGTGTCACGCCCGTGACCATCCATCGACGATCGTCGATCTCAGTTCGACGATCGTCGAACCCAGAATTGGCTATTCGGGCCTGTCACGCCCGTGACCTATGTGTCACGCCCGTGACATTGGCCGAAACGACGGTTCAGGCCCGAAATTATTCTAACACGCGTGGTAATAAATGCTGGTGTGGGAAGTTACACCAGGAGTAATTTCAGGCCGTTTTCCTTCTGTAATTATATAATAAATGAAGAAGATATGGTCCAATAGGAAGCCGCCAGCTGGACACACCTGTTCAGTTTCCACCGTTTCTTATCCCTTCACTGTAACCGAAACGTTAAGGGGAGAACCTTCATGGCCATAAAGGCTTTACCCATTCACCTTCCACTTTCTGACTTATAAAAGCCCACCTGGAACCAGAGGAGAAGGTTACACGCTCAAGCAAACGGATCAGACCTTTGTTCTTGCTGTAGGAGAAGTTCAGCAACGCCACCACCGCGCCATGACACCCCGTCGTTCTTCTCGCATTCAAACCGCGAACAAGGTCCTCCTCTGCTCCTTCTCTTTCATGGGTAGATCTTAGGATTCTTAGAAAGGAGGTTCGCGCTCAACGGAGCCGGACCCGTCTCTCGTTTTCATGGGAAAACCATGTAAATGGTATTTTTGAGTTCACCGGAAACCGCCACCTCCGGCGGCCAAACCACCGCCGACCGCTAGCCATCGCCTCAACGGAGGTGGTGGTGGTGGCTGGCCAGGGGAGTGACCGGACTGCCGGCGACGGATCACGGAATGCTTACAGGAAAAATGGTTTTCTGACTGTTTTCGGGTTCATGAAGAAGATGAACAGTAGAATCAATATTATAATACATAGATTATTATATATTACATAATGGAAAAATAGATTATTTGAATATATTTTGAGGCTGCAAAACGAGGTACTTAGAGGCCGAATTAGAAAAAATGACCAGTCACAAAAGTTGTAGCCCTCTGGGTCTACTTTAATTTAAAATTGATTTTATTCAATTTGGGTGAGTGGTTTGACCACAGCACTCATTTTGGTGGGATCAAGACCTAGGTTAACCAGAAATTGAAATGGTTGCCCACGGTTCATAACATGTCCAAATGACTTGAAATTTGGGCTGGAGGTCTATAATATGTATATCAAGAGGCTGTCCAAAAATGAGAATTTTTGGAGAACTTTTGCCTAAAGTTTTTGTAAAATTTTAATAAACATTATAAAATTAATTAGGAGATGAAATTAAGTCCAAACTCCCCCAAATTTTGGGTGGTGGTCCCTGGCATCAATGTTAAGATCTGTACAAAATTTCAACTCAATTGGTCGAGTTTTGAATAGGGAAGTATCAAGTCCTAGATAGGTCATGATGAGGGGTACTTTGGAGAAAAGTACAATTGGAAATGGAGTGGACAAATCTCCTCAAAAGAGGCTGAAGTTGTGGCCACTGATTTGTTAAGTCTATGTCTACCCTCTTGGGTAACATGGTGTGGATTAGGGTGGATTTTACCCTAAGAGATCGGCTCAAACCCAGTGTGTGGTAGTTTGAGGTTTGTGAAGGACATAGGAGCAAAAGCTCTTGTATGCCCTTAAAATTTGGAGGAGAGGGAGATGATATGATGAAAACCCTCTGGTTGAAATAGTGAAGGAATTGGAGGTAATTAGGTACCTCGAAAGTTGAGATTTCGGTTTAGGATAAAAATGTAATTTAGTTATTTTAAGCACTAAATCTAATCCAAAAATTATGAAACTCGGGAAGAGGGAGTTTTAGGATGTTTTAGACGTATAGTAATTTTTCTGGAATTTTATGATTAATAAATATTATACTCCATGTGTTAAATGATTATTAGCCCGATTGTTGTTTCAATTATTTGGAAGTTTTAAATTAATTATATTTAGTTAAAATTCTGGATTTAGATCTCGACTAGCAGAATATTGATCCCTGAATTTTTATAGAATTTTATGTTGAGAAATTTTAGAGGTTCATTCTCAATGTTTCAATATTGGCTTTTGAGCATAAAAATAAATTAGGGCTTGTACAATCGCTGGAAAATTATCATAATTGGAACTTAAGGTTTTAAGGCCTTTTTATATCACTGGGAATTATTCGGAAATTTTTAGAGTTACTGTTATGGCACTTCATTCACAAAGCATGTTAGGTTGTAATTTAGTATTTGATTTATTATGATTTAATTACCAGCAAGAAAATTATGGGATTTTGTCAAAGTTATTTTCAGGATAAAACCAGCACCCTGTATTTTATTTGAATTATTTGGAGGACAAATTAATGTAGCTTATTCATTAAGCTTGGAATAACAGAAATAATGATTAAATAAGTTTAGACCCTTGAAAATCATTGTAAAACTATCAAACTTTGGAAACTTGATATTTAGGCCTACTATTATTTATCTCAATTTTGTGATAGCTGGAATCAACTAGAATGTTATACCTCATGTTCAAATGATGATATTAGACACTTAAGAATAAATAAATAAGTTCTCGAATTTATTAGGAAAATTCCAATATTTTGGATTTAGGCAAATCTTGTTAGGATAGACCCCCGATAAATAATTTAGGGCAGTTGGATGAGTAATGGATCATTGCATAACCGGTCCGACATGTAGCCTAGGTCGGTCTGCATATAGCAATTTGTGAAATGCAATAGGACACGATCTGAGGAAGTCATTGGAGTTAAACATTTTGTCTGGGTGGACAATTGTGGTGGAAATTACAATAGGAAGATATAAAGAGTAGTGAGTAGTGGTGATAGCTAGAGTTAAGAGGTGCTCGGGTTCGACGAAAGATCGTCTTCCCCGAAGAGTGGAAGGTTTAAAAATCACCCTAGGATAGTCTATCGTAATGTGAGAAGGGAATGGGTTAAGGGAGATCAACCAATAACAATAAGTGCCTTGCGAAAGGGAACTTCGGGCCGTAATGCCGCCGTCTTGGTTCCTAGTGCCCCTTGAGAGCCCTTCACGGGGAATACCGGGGGCAGTCCTGGGCTAACGTAAACTGTAATAACAAACCGACAAGAGTAACTTAATAACTAGGGTTGCACTCTTCACAAATACTGTTGGCACAGGAAGATTGATGAGAGCTTCGGCTCGGTTGGTTAAGAGACGGACGGGATGGTCCGGGGAGCTTCGGCTCGGTTGGTTTGGAGACGGACGTTTTGGTCCGGGGAGCTTCGGCTCGGTTTTTGTGTGTTTACGATTAAACTTGCATGTGCATAAAATAGGAAAAGTTAAGGTGGTGGGTCTTTCGATATCGGGGAGTTCGATTGCACCGACACCGATATCGTTGACTCGGCGAGGTGGTTAGCACTTAGCCAGCAGAAGTCCGGTGCGCCAGCCGGCAAGAGTACGCAGGCGTCCGCTTAGTGCACCAAGCGTTGAGGCGTACGATAGGTCAGACCAGTGGTGCTTTTACTGGTTTTGAGGTGGGCGAGGCCCAACCCACCGCTTCCGTCTGCCACTACGGAGGTATCCTGGGAGGTAACGGTTCCGAAAGGGGGAACTAAAGGTCTGTGTGCACAGAGTCGGGTGTGTGAGTTGCACTTGCATGTTTCATTAAACCCACTAGCATGTCATGGCATAATCGATTCATTTAACCCTGACACCTAAAGTATAAGTGGTATGGGACGCTTATACATTAGGACCTGCAAAACGACCCCTTGGTCTATAAGCTTGTGTGGGCAAGTTTATAAATCAAAGGTTAATTTTAATATATAACAACCATTGCTGTTTGATAACCGACACCCCAAGGTATAAGTGGTATGGGACACTTATACGATGGGAGCCTTGCAAAAGATCCCTTTTGCTTATGTGTTCTCGCATAAGTGAAGGTTTAAATTCATATAATTGATTTTCTTACTGCTAGACCTATTATAACATTCATATTAACTGCTCACCGAATACAACTTGCTAGATTAAGTCCACTGTCACCTGTTTACTTTTATTCTCCATAAATATGTCCTCTCCTTTCTTTCTCCCCGCTCGGTACCTAGGAGCCATGGGGAAAGGGGTAGGGGATGATATGGCTTAGTCTTTATGACTAACGGTTTTCGAACCGCATCATTTAGGGGATCGTGGAGCCCAGCATGGAGGAGCAGCCCCAGAGATCGGTGCGCCTGGAGATGGGGCAGTCTAGCTCCGGAGTTCATACAGCCGGGACCGTGAGTCTCGACCTTGAGTAGTTTCTGTTTCGCTTCCGCATGAGAGACTTGTAGTGAGGACATTTTGTACCGGGCATAAGCCCACATTTATAGTACTCTGATGTTTTCTGTGGACACTCCCTTCGTGGAGATTTTATCTTATTTACATGTGATTTATTATTGTGGACTGCATTGTTCTTACTTCAATTATTGTGCTACTCATTGTGATCGAAAAGGCCGGCAGAATCGGCGCGTTGTAGTGACGACCTTCCCGGGTGCGAAGGTGTCACCGCAAAGCGGCGGTTCTGGGCATAAGACCCCGGTGGTTGAAAAAGAAAAAAAAGGGGTCTTACAAGTGGTATCAGAGGAAACATCGATCAGAAGGAAGTAGCAGTCCACAAACCCTAGGTCACCCCCCGCTCGAGTTTAGTTTGGGGACAAACTAAGCAGCGGAAGCAGTGGTGTGCCCATATGGGGATCACATATAAATTGTCCACCTTTATGTAATATTTGAACGTTTTCTCAGCGTGTGTTTTTGTTACGCAGCCTCCAGCACGGACTACGCCACAAGGTGGAGTTCAACAGGCTCAGGATGTTGCACCACCCCCACCGGCCCCCACTCCTTTCCTTCAGTCAGACATGAGACAGACCCTGACTGCCATCCTGGAGGCCTTCAGGGCCCAGCAGGTTCCGGCCCCGCAGCCAAATCTGGGGGCCAACTGGCTCAGCATCTTCCGGGGTCTTTCTCCCCCGTCCTATTTGGGGACAGAGTCGGCTGTTCGGACAGAAGAGTGGCTAGATATCATGTACGAGATGCTGACCGGGATTCAGTGTCCATGGGAGGAGAGGGTGGCTCTGGTTGTCTCCTGTCTGGAGTCCCATGCAAAGAGGTGGTGGAAGACGCTGCTGGACACGACATTTGCTGATAGGGAGGTTGCGGAGGTTACTTGGGAGGAGTTCAGGGCCGCACTGCTGGAGCATTTCGTTCCGCAGTCGGCTAGGGATGATTTGGAGGAGCGGTTCTTACAGCTGAAGCAGGGTACCCGGACCGTGGTGGAGTACCATCGAGAGTTTGACCATCTGGCTCGATACGCAGATTCCTACCAGCTGGACGAGGCAGGGTATATCAGGAAGTTCTATAAGGGCCTACGGGAGGACTTGAGGGAGGCTCTGTTGTTTGTATCTGACGGGCCCATCTCCCGGATTTTGGAGATGGCCAAAAGGATTGAGGCAGATTGGCACGCCACCCGGGGCCGGAAACGGCCAGCAGAGGATCAGGGACGGAGAGGTAGAAATGACCAGCGGCGAGGTGCTGTACCAGAGGGGAGGAGGACGGAGGACCAGCCTCGTCAGGACGTGAGGCAGGAGCCGAGGGAACAGGTGGTATTAGCCCCTCCCCCTCTTCGGATGCAGGAGATGCCGAGACCCGGGGGAATGGCGTATCCCCCACCAGAGTGTTTTCTTTGTCATCAGATTGGGCACATTCGGAGGAACTGCCCCATGAGGGGGGGCACCACCTCCAGCACATCAGGGCGGCCCACCAGCTCAGTATTACGGAGGCCGAGGACGCGGCCGCGGTCGAGGATACCAGGGGAAGATCGTAGACAAGGAAGAGAGCAGGTATATGCTTTGGACCTTGCGCAGCCTCGAAATCCGGACCAGGTCATAACAGGTACGCTGCAATGCTTCTTTATTTTCATAGAATTTCCCTTTAAGTTGTTAAAACTCAGAACCGCACTAGATAGATTAACAAGGAAAGAAAATTCTTTATAGAACCCTAAGATATTTAATCACCCCAGGTATAGTCTTCATCAGCGGCAAGCCTGCCCGCACGCTTTTTGATACTGGAGCTACTCACTCCTTTGTGTCGGAGACGTTCGTAGAAGGACTAGAAGGTGTGGAGCGGTTCACAGGCTCGAGGATGAGGGTGCGACTACTAGATGGATCCGAACTCCTTACCACGGATCACTGTAATATGGAGGCGGAAATTGGTGGAAAGGCATTCGAGGCTCCAGCGACGATTTTGAAGCTGACGGACTACGACCTGATCCTGGGCATGGTATGGCTGCACTGGAACCATGCCCAGATTGACTGTCAGGCAAAGAGGATCACCGTGAGACACGGGGACTCTTTCATTACCATCGAAGGTATAAAACCTGTCTCTCGTATACTCTTATCTTCGGTACAGGCCGTTAAGGCCCATCTGTAGGGAAAGGAGGTCTATCAGATTCTTTTTGAGATGGCGGAAGTTAAGGAGTCGGTGACAGACATCCCGGTGGTGCGAGATTTCGCTGACATCTTTCCAGAGAAACTACCAGGACTACCTCCACACCGAGAGCAGGATTTTCAGATACATCTTGTGCCGGGGGCCAAGCCGGCGTCTCGGGCCCCTTATCGGATGGCCCCAAAGGAGTTGGCAGAGTTTCGGACTCAGCTGCAGGAATTAGTTGAGGCAGGATTTTTTAGACCGAGTTCCTCACCATGGGGAGCACCGGTCCTATTCGTGAAGAAGAAGGATGGGACACTCCGCCTGTGCATCGATTATCGAGCACTAAACAGGCTGACCGTCCGGAATACCTATCCGCTCCCTCGGATAGACGAATTGTTCGACCAGCTAGAGGGGGCCCATTATTTCTCGAAGCTGGACTTGAGGTCAGGATACTACCAGCTGCGGATCCAGGAGGAGGATATCCCGAAGACGGCCTTTAGTAGCAGATATGGCCTATATGAGTTCACCGTGATGCCCTTCGGGCTCACAAATGCTCCGTCGGCGTTCATGAGCCTCATGAACCGGGTTTTCGAAGCCTACTTGGATGTGTTCGTCATAGTATTCATAGACGACATCCTGATCTACTCTAGGACGGAGGAGGAACACACTCGACATCTGGCACTGACTTTGGAGAGGTTGCGAGAGCATCACCTTTATGCAAAATTCAGCAAGTGTCAGTTTTGGTTGAAGGAGGTGGCCTTCCTAGGCCACATTATCAGCGGAGTCAGGTTGGCAGTGGATCCGGCAAAGATTCAGGCAGTTCGAGATTGGCCGCAGTTGAAGACAGCCACCGATGTGCGAAGTTTCTTGGGACTTGCCGGCTATTACTGGAAGTTCGTGGAGGGGTTCTCTCGGATTGCCCTCCCCCTCACATCTTTGACGAAGAAGGAGGCACCTTTTGTTTGGACCCCGCAGTGCCAGGCGGCTTTCCAGGAGCTGAATGACCGACTCATCTCAGCCCCTATTCTGGCCCTTCCATCTGGAAAGGAAGGATTCCAGGTGTATACCGACGCATCATACCAAGGGATGGGAGCGGTGCTGATGCAGAACGGACATGTCATAGCATATGCCTCCCGCCAGCTGAAGACCCATGAGAGGAACTACCCGGTGCACGACCTCGAGATGGGAGCGGTCGTTTTTGCTCTGAAGGTCTGGCGCCATTATCTTTATGGAGTCCACTGCGATATCTTCTCCGATCACAAGAACTTGAAATACGTGGATACGCAGAAGGAGCTGAATATCAGGCAGAGGCGTTGGGTGGAGTTCTTAGCAGATTATCAGTATGAGATGCACTACCATCCAGGGAAGGCAAACGTGGTAGCCGACGCGTTGAGCCGGCGAGCTGCCACTTCCGAAGCTGGGGCCCAGGTTATGTCCATGGAGCTAGTCCGATCATTCAGAGATATGCAGATATCCCTAGTGTCCGAGGATGACCCAGTTCTGTATAGGGAGTATCTGGCATCGATGGTGGCCATAGACGATATTCGGGATCGCATTCGGGACGGACAGAGGACAGATGCGTGGGCAGAGCCGATGTTCCGAGCTTTGGAGGAAGGTTCGACAAGAGATTATTCCCTGAGAGATGGATTGCTACATTTCAGAGGCAGAGTATATATACCTGCAGGAGGCCAGATCCGAGAGGATATTATGATGGAGGCGCATTGCAGCCGGTACTCGGTGCACCCGGGGATCACAAAGATGACCGCTGATCTGAAGAGGACGATGTTTTGGCCGGGCATGAAGAAGGACATCACGTACTTCGTGACCCATTGCGAGGCGTGTCAGTTGTTGAAGGCGGAGTGCAGGAACCCCGCAGGACTGTTGCAGCCACTCCCGGTGCCGGAGTGGAAGTTTGACGATATAGCTATGGATTTTATACATGGTCTTCCCCGGTCTCGGACGGGGAATGACTCGATCTGGGTGATTGTTGATCGGTTGACGAAGGTGGCCCGCTTTATACCGATCAGGAAGGATGACTCGGTGGGAGTGCTGGTACGGAAGTTTGTGGAGCAATATGTCCGATATCATGGCGTGCCCCGGACGATAGTGTCGGACCGCGATGGACGGTTTACATCCAAGGAGTGGCGGTCAGTGCAGGCATACCTGGGCACCCGTTTGACTTTTAGCACGGCCTTCCACCCTCAGACGGACGGGCAGACAGAGCGCACCAACAGGACGTTGGAGGATCTACTACGACTGTGTATACTGGACCGAGGGGAGCCGTGGGAGAAGATGTTACCGTTGGTCGAGTTCTCCTACAATAATAGCTACCAGTCCAGCATCAGGATGGCGCCTTATGAAGCCTTGTATGGACGAAAATGTAGGACCCCGCTTTCTTGGGTTCAGGACGAGGATCCGAAGCTGCTGGGTTCGGATTTCGTTGAAGACACCGAGGCTCAGGTGAGACTGATCAGAGATAGGATGTTGGAGGCGCAGAGCAGACAGGCTAAATACTATGACGCCCGGCATCGTCAGGTGGAGTTTCGGGTAGGGGATCGAGTGTTCTTGAAGATCCGGCCCATGCACGGAGTCTCACGGGTGCGCGGTCGGAGGAAGAAACTTAGCCCTAGGTATATGGGCCCTTACCGGATCTTGGAGCGGATTGGACCCCTAGCCTACAGGCTAGAGTTGCCACCAGAGCTGGCATCTCTACACGACGTCTTCCACATCTCTTCGCTGAGAAGGGCTCTACTACGCCCGGAGCAGCGTATTTTGACCACCGAAGGGCCGGTAGCTTCAGACCGATCTGTTCACTTGGAGCCGGTTCGGATCGACGACAAAGGAGTACAGATCTTGCGCCGCAAGAAGATTCCCTTAGTCAAGGTTCTGTGGAGAAATCACGGTCAGGAGGAGCACACCTGGGAACCGCAGGACCTGATGAGGCAAAGATACCCCGAGTTGTTTGGTCAGGTATATCTCATCACCTCTCGGTATTCTATAGATTGCCTTCTTGTTTTGAACAGTTAAGATTAGATAAGAAAAAAATTCGGGACCTAGGCATGCGCACTCAATCAGAAAGGTAGGGGCTAATCTTTTGTTTATTGGGGAGATAGTATTCGTTTATCAAACGAATAGTCGCCTAAACCCAATAAAAAGGTCGTACGGGATGTTACAAGTTTAATTTATTCCGATAGAAATCCCCGTAGGCTCAACCTTAATTTCGGGGACGAAATTTTTGTTTTGTTTATTGGGATTTGTAACATCCCATTTCTGGCTAGACCCCTAGGAGTCGGGTGGTCGTGACAGAACCCCAGGAAGCACATAAAATTGAAATAAATCGACCGAGTTTTCGGGTCACGGGTGGGTCACGCCCGTGACCAACCCGTCACGCCCGTGACCTGGGCGTGACTCCTTCGACGATCGTCGATCCCCGTGAGACGATCGTCGAACGTGCAGCCTGGGCATGTCACGCCCGTGACCAAGGTGTCACGCCCGTGACCAAGGGCGTGACTCCTTCGACGAGCATCGATCCCCGTAAAACGATCGTCGAAATTGAACTCGGGCCTGTCACGCACGTGACCTAAGTGTCACGCCCGTGACCTAGGGCGTGACCAGCCTTCGACGACCGTCAATCCCAGTTCGACGATCATCGACCTCAAAATTGCCGTTCGGGCCTGTCACGCCCGTGACAAAGGGTGGCACGCCCGTGACCCAGGGCGTGACCACCATTCGACGACCGTCGATCTCAAATCGACGATCGTTAACCCATAACTAACCACCCGAGCCTGTCACGCCCGTGGCCTAAGGTGTCACGCCCGTGACCATCCATCGATGATCGTCGATCTCAGTTCGACGATCGTCGAACCCAAAATTGGCTATTCGGGCCTGTCACGCCCGTGACCTATGTGTCACGCCCGTGACATTGGCCGAAACGACGGTTCAGGCCCGAAATTATTCTAACACGCGTGGTAATAAATGCTAGTGTGGGAAGTTACACCAGAAGTAATTTCAGGCCGTTTTCCTTCTGTAATTATATAATAAATGAGGAAGATATGGTCCAATAGGAAGCCACCAGCTGGACACACCTGTTCAGTTTCCACCGTTTCTTATCCCTTCACTGTAACCGAAACGTTAAGGGGAGAACCTTCATGGCCATAAAGGCTTTACCCATTCACCTTCCACTTTCTGACTTATAAAAGCCCACCTGGAACCAGAGGAGAAGGTTACACGCTCAAGCAAACGGATCAGACCTTTGTTCTTGCTATAGGAGAAGTTCAGCAACGCCACCACCGCGCCATGGCACCCCGTCGTTCTTCTCGCCTTCAAACCGCGAACAAGGTCCTCCTCTGCTCCTTCTCTTTCATGGGTAGATCTTAGGATTCTTAGAAAGGAGGTTCGCGCTCAACGGAGCCGGACCCGTCTCTCGTTTTCATGGGAAAACCATGTAAATGGTATTTTTGAGTTAAGTTACTATTCTGAGTACTTATACCTACTGTCATTTACTATTGATATTTGTAAAACTGCTAGTTGTGTAGCGTAACTTATACTCCACTATAGTTACTGTCACCTGCTTGTTTACTTGCTTATATATATATACATATTGTACCTTGTTCCTTTCTCCGCCCGGTGCCGAGGAGTCGCCGGGGGAGCGGATGTGAAGCCACTTAGTCTTATGACTAACGGTTGCTACGTCTTCCTTTTTAGGAGGAAACCCCACAGGTAGAGCGGCAACGGACTATGCAGCAGGACAGCCAGGCCCGGATGATAGGACCTGAGGTGGTGGTGCCATCGGCACCGTCAGTGACAGTAGTGAGTGTTTTCATGTAGCCGTTTGGCAAAACATTTCTAGACTCTTGTTTATTTGTACAAGCCTGTTGTGCTTGTTATCTTCCGCTATTTTTGGACTTTAACTTAGCTGTGAACTGAGCTGCTTATAGCTTTACTTTTCTGTTATGGTTGGGTTGGCATAATTGTTGTGATATGGATTGTAGCCGGCGGAATAGGCGTCTTGTGGTAAAGGCTAACCCGTGTGTTAGTGCTACCGCAAGGCGGCTATTTCGGGCATAAGACTCCCCTCGTGCCGTGTGTTGTGTTCCGGGAGGGGGGTCTTACAAATGGTATCAGACTAAGCCGATCTTCACCTACAGCAGTCAGGTAACAATGGGCCACTCCCGTTCGATTAGTCGGTTTGGGGACAAACCGACTTAGCGGAAGCAGTGGTGTGCCCATCTGTAATTCACACTAAGTTGTCCAACTTTGACATTAGTTTTAGCCAACCTGACCCTAGTTTGTACCTTGCGTATAGGTCCCAGCGCAGGTGGAGCCGGTTGGGGGCACTCCTACCCCTTCCGTCCCTTCACAATTCCAGCAGTCGGAACTGGGACAAACGCTGTCAGCCATATTGGATGCATTTAAAGCCCAGCAAGCTCCGGTGCAGCAACAAGCGCCAAGCTCCAACTGGTTGAGCACCTTCCGTGCCCTGTCCCCTCCTGCCTATCTTGGGACAGAATCGCCGGTGCGCACCGAGGAATGGCTTGATACCGTGCAGGAATTGATGGCTGGCATAAGATGTCCGAACAGCATGGCGGTGACATTGGTAGTGACGCTGCTAGAGCTGCACGCCAAAAGGTGGTGGAAGTCCCTCATGGGCTCCATCTTCCAAGGGCGGTTGTACACGGACATCGGTTGGAACGAGTTCACCGAGGCTTTTCTGGAGCACTTCATCCCTTCTTCTGCTCGGGATGGACTTGAAGAAAAATTTCTGCAGCTGAAGCAGGGATCGAATTCGGTAACGGAGTACCAGAGGGAGTTCCAACACCTCGCTAGGTTTGCCGATTCCTATGAGTTGGACGATAGAGGCTATGCGAAGCGCTTCTACAAAGGGTTAAGGGACCCCCTGAGGCAGGCCCTTTTGTTTATAGCCGATGGAAGCCTGGCAGAAATCATTGACATGGCAAAGAGACTGGAGGCGGACCACATGGGATGTGGCAAGAGACCTGCGGAAGGAGTAATTGAAGTCGGCCCTAGTAATAGAAGGCGGAATGATCATGGCAGAGGAAGGGGAAACCACAGAGGCGGTCGGTGGGTCAACCGGAACTATCGGGTGGAGTACCCAATTCCGCAACCACTACCTTTACCACCACCACCGCAGCAGCAATATTATCAACAACCTGGGGGCCGACGTGAGATGATATGTTTTGAGTGCAACCAACCGGGGCATGTCCGACGAGTTTGCCCGCGACTGATCGGGGGTGCCCCTATTGCTCCCCCTCCAGTAGCTCCACGGGGACGAGGGCACATGCGTGGCCGAGGAAGAGGACCACCAGGGAGAAATCAAGGACATGCACGGGAGCATGTATTCGCATTGGATATGACTCAGGAGAGAAATCCGCAAGAAGTCATCACCGGTACGTGCAAAGTTGTTTTAATATTATATGACTTGTTGGATTTATGATACAAATGATACGCGCTATTCTGAATAGTGATTACCCCTTTTGGAACCTAGGCACTGTCGTGGTTAGCGGGAGACCCGCCTATACGTTATTTGACACGGGTGCGTCTCACTCGTTCATTTCGGAGGACTTCGTGAAGGACTTGGAGGGAGTGCAACACTTCACGGGCGTTACTCAAAGGGTGCGCCTTCCGGACGGCTCTGAGATGACGTCGTCAGCAAGTTGCGACTTCGACACCCTTATTGGAGGAAAGTTCTTTGAAACTCCGGCTACAGTGTTAAGAATCCCGGAGTTCGATCTCATCCTGGGCATGAAGTGGTTGGACTGGCACCACGCCAGGATCAATTGTGCGGAGAAGCAAGTTATGTTGAGGCATGGAGACTCGGAAGTCATCTTCCAAGGTATCAAATTCGCACCCCGTAAATTATTATCTTCAATCCAAGTTATGAAATCTCATATGGAAGGGGACGAGGTCTATGTAATTTGCTTCGAGTTGAAGAAATTGACATTAGAGGTCAAGGATGTGCGGGTGGTGCGAGAATTTCCCGAGGTATTTCCCGAGAAATTGCCAGGACTACCCCCGCATAGGGAAGTGGACTTCCAAATCAAGCTAATTCCGGGTGCCAAGCCCGTCTCGCGAGCTCCATACCGAATGGCTCCGAAGGAACTTGCAGAGTTTAGAGTCCAGCTTCAGGAATTGGTGGAAACAGGGTTCGTTCGCCCAAGCTCGTCGCCTTGGGGAGCGCCCGTTTTGTTCGTCAAAAAGAAGGATGGCACCTTGCGGTTATGTATTGATTATCGAGAGTTGAACCGGTTAACGGTGCGGAACACCTATCCCCTACCGCGCATTGATGAATTATTCGATCAATTGGTGGGATCGTATTGGTTCTCCAAGTTAGATCTGCGTTCGGGATATTATCAGCTGAGAATACAAGAAGATGACATTCAGAAGACGACGTTCAGTTCGAGATATGGTTTGTATGAATTCACCGTGATGCCGTTTGGGCTCACAAACGCCCCTTCCGCCTTTATGAGCTTGATGAACAAGGTGTTCGGCCCTTATTTGGACATCTTTGTCATCGTGTTCATCGATGATATCCTAGTCTACTCCAAGACTGAAGCAGAACACGCCGAACATCTAACTTTAGTGCTGAGGAAACTAAAGGAGCACACTTTGTTTGCCAAGTTCAGCAAATGTGAGTTTTGGCTTCGAGAGGTCGCGTTCTTGGGCCATGTGATTAGTGGGGCGGGGCTAGCAGTAGTTCCGGCCAAGGTGCGGGCCGTAAAGGAGTGGTCGCCATTGAAGTCAGCGGCCGACATACGAAGCTTTCTTGGACTTGCCGGGTACTATCGCAAGTTCGTGAAAGGCTTCTCGAAGATCGCCCTTCCCCTTACTACGCTGACCAAGAAGGGTGTGCCGTTTGAATGGACACCCCAGTGCGAAGCTGCATTCCAAGAGTTGAAAGACAGATTGACGACTGCACCCATCCTAGCTCTTCCATCTGGGAAGGAGGGCTTTCAAGTTTACACGGATGCGTCGTATCAAGGGATGGGAGCTGTGTTGATGCAGAATGGGCATGTGATCGCTTATGCTTCAAGACAGTTGAAGAAGCATGAAGCCAGCTACCCGGTGCATGATCTAGAGTTGGGAGCGGTGGTATTCGCCTTGAAGATGTGGAGGCATTATTTATACGGCGTCCACTGCGAGATCTACTCGGATCACAAAAATCTGAAGTACATTCACACCCAAAAGGAGTTAAACTTGAGACAGCGGCGGTGGTTGGAGTTCTTGTGCGACTATGATTTCACCTTGAACTACCACCCCGGGAAGGTTAATTCCGTAGCTGATGCCTTGAGCCGGAAAGCGCCGGAAGCGAGCACGGAATCCCGCTTGATGAGGATGGAGTTAATCCGGATGTTGCAAGAGATGGAAATCACTTTGGTCTTTAAGAATCAACCGGAAGAGTATACCGAATATTTGGCCGCGATGAGTATAGTTTGCAACATACGAGACCGGATCCGTACGGAACAAAAGAAGGATGCGGCTTTAACCCCGGCTTTCAAGTCAATGGAGGATGGGACTACGGAAGAATACTCCCTAAAAGACGGCCTCGTCCATTTTCGTGGCCGGCTTTACATCCCCGAAGGTGACAACATTCGGGAGGATATTCTAAAGGAGGCCCATTGCTCCAAGTACTCGGTGCACCCGGGGATCGCGAAGATGTACACCGATTTGAGAAAGACGATGTGTTGGCCGGGCATGAAGAGGGATGTCAAGTACTTTGTTACTCATTGTGTGGCCTGCCAAATGGTGAAGGCAGAGTGCCGAAGCCCCGGTGGAATGCTACAGTCGTTGCCCATCCCCGAATGGAAATTTGAGGACATCTCCATGGACTTCGTCCACGGGTTACCTCGCTCGCGCTCGGGGAATGATTCTGTGTGGGTGATAGTTGACCGGTTGACCAAGGTAGCCCGATTTATCCCAATGAAGAAGGAGGCGCAAGTGGGCGTCTTAGTGCGTCTCTTTGTGGAACAATTTGTGCGGTACTATGGTGTGCCCAAGACGATCATCTCCGACCGGGATGGTCGGTTTACTTCAAGAGAATGGAGGGTTGTACAGGCTTATTTGGGCTCGCGCCTCGCCTTTAGCACAGCCTTTCACCCACAAACGGACGGGCAATCTGAACGAACCATCCGAACATTGGAGGACCTATTGAGGTTGTGTGTGCTAGATAAAGGAGAACCATGGGAGAGACTCTTACCTCTCGTGGAGTTCTCTTATAATAACAGTCATCAAGCTAGTATTGGAATGGCACCTCATGAAGCTTTGTATGGAAGGAGGTGTAGAACACCCTTGTCCTGGGTGCAAGACGAAGATCCGAAGACATTGGGAAATGAGTATATTGATGACACGGACGCGGTGGTTAGGTTGATCCGGAATCGAATGCTAGAGGCTCAAAGCCGACAGGCGAAATATTACAACGCAAGGCACCGTATGGTAGAGTTTCAAGTGGGTGATAAGGTGTTCCTGAAGATTCGACCGATGCACGGAGTGTCACGAGTACGTGGAGTCAAGAAGCTCAGCCCAAGGTATGTTGGGCCCTATGTTGTAGTGGAAAGGATTGGCCCTCTGGCCTATCGATTGGAGTTACCACCGGAGCTGGAGAACCTTCACGACGTGTTCCATGTATCGTCGCTTCGGAAGGCTTTGTTGCGACCTGAACAGTATATCCCCACGACGGATGGTGCCGTGGCGTCTGATAGGTCTGTGCGACTGGAGCCGGTGCGGATCGTTGATAACGAGACAAGGACCTTGCGCCGCAAAAGTGTTCCCTTGGTGAAGGTGCTATGGTCTAATCACGGGAAGGAAGAGTGCACATGGGAGCCAAGGGATTTGATGCAAGAGCGCTACCCGGAATTATTTACTCCAGGTAAAAATTTTATTTGAAAGCATAGTTCCCTTTTTATGTGTTTCACTCCCATAGCCTTACCCTGATTTCGGGGACGAAATCTTTTATTTTGTTTATAGGATTTGTAACGTCCCAATTCGCGCCAGGCCCCTTGTTTGCGTATTTGAGTCAAAGGGGCTGTGGTGAGCCCAATGGGGGATGTGGGTGAACAGGTGCGGACGTGCGGGAAATGAGGAAAACAAGGCAAAACAGCATTTTTGGCTGACACGGGTATGGACACGGCCGTGTCCATACCCGTGTGCCTCATAAAAAATAGGCTTCCAGTCAGAGAGGTACACGGGTATTGGGACACGGGCGTGTCCCTAGCCGTGTGCCAAGGACACGGGTTGGGACACGGCCGTGTCTCTACCCGTGTGCCACAACCCCGACACGGCAGAAAGTCGTTCTGGGTTGAACACGGCTCTAGACACGGCAGGCAACACGGCCGTGTCACCTGAACACGGGTAGGAACACGGCCGTGTGCCTACCCGTGTCTGCGATGTATAAAAAGGGAAAAGTTGGGAAACCCTAGCATTTCATCTCCTTTCTTCTGCCCCGAAATTCCTGAGAGAGTTCTTGGCTGGAGGAGGAGGAAGAGCTTGCCGGAGCCATCTTTGGAGGAATCAAAGCGCCGCCATCGTCAAGGGAAAAACAATGCCGCCGCGAAGGAGTGCGAGGCTCATGGCCGGCCATGGTGGTACCGCTGGACTTGAGGTGAGCTTCCTCCCCTCTCCCTTGGTGCTAGATCTATAGTTATTATAGGAGAGACATCGACTCCATAGAGTCTTGATGGTGAGGAGGAGAGTTCTTAGGATAAGCCATGCCTAGGTTTTAGGCTTAGTCTCCCTCAACCTTCTCATCCTTCAAAGTGGAGATGAGAGGGGTTTTCGTTGGGGGTTTGGCTTTGAAAGGAGAAATAAGGCTGGGTGATTTCTGGAGAAGTTTATGCGAGGCCGTTGCAAGGAAGAAGATGAACGGATGCCGTTCATCTCGCCTTAAGATGCGTGCAGAAATCTGATTTCTGCACACTGCGACCTTCGTGGCCAATTTCGGAGGTGTTCTGGCCAAATCTGGGTGAACGACTCAACACGAAAGTCGTAGCCCTCGAAATTACCTTTCCAACGAGTGGTTGCTCGTTTCCATGCGATACCTGTAGCCACGGGAAAGCTGGTTCGAGTCCGCTGCGTTCGGGAAAATTCATGTACAGGAAACTGTTTCCTGTACGTATTCGAGTTGAATTTCTGGTATGTTGCGACCAGATCTGGGTGATCGACTCAACACGAAAGTCGTAGCCCTCGCGAATACCTTTCCAACGAGGGGTTGTGCATTGTGATCGGATTCCTGTAGCTCCAGGAATCCCAGTTTTAGTATCGGACTACCCTATGTTATTGCATTTGTTAAATTATAATGCTAGCACTCTTGCAATGATTGTGATTTACTCATTTGTTATCTTGCTCCCATATATCTATAATGTTGTTGTTACTATAATTTAGTATGGTTACTCATTTGGTCGTGCAATAAGGAATAACTATGCAATAGTAGGGAAATGGATTGGATGGGAAGGCTAGTAATTAAGAGTTGAGATTGGTATTGAATTTATTTATATAGTTTGATGTTGAACATATTAATTATGCGAAGTATTGAGGTGAAATCAGTGAATAGAGGGGCGTGAATATGATGAACACTATGTGAGGAGTATTTTGTAACCGTAATCCGAGCCCAAGGGGTTTATTAACAACCGATGCTTAGAGTGGTAGTCTCCCTACGGGTAGCATCGAGTGAGTTATTTTGGGGCATGTGATGTGCGACGATTCATCGTGTCGCGATGTTGAGATAATGATTGTGGCAGGTCTACGGGTTCGCCAGTCGTCACACCGATGGGAGCCAAGGGGTAGACCTTGGGCGGTAGGGTTAGATACTTGGTGTCCATAACCCGAGATCTCCTCCGTGCCATGAGAACGGTTGGGCTTGCACCTCGTGCGTTTCCGAGGTTCCATCCGGTTCAAAATCAAAGGCCAGGTTGGGCTGTGTTCTTGGTGCACATCGACCCAAGACCCCTTCTGAGCCGTAGTACGCATGTGAGCTCCGCTACTGTGTCCTTAGCGTTGAGGCGTACGAGGGCCTAGGATAGGTAGTGTGATACCGCCTAGTAGTGGAGACGCCCGCTCCACTGTCGCCGTCTGGCCACGACGGACGACGCCTGAGAGGTTAGCTACCTGCTCGAAAAGTGGGAACTTCTAGTCTGTGTCGACATAGCAACTTGCATGTGCGTGCGCATGAGTCGGTCATAACATAACATTCATAACATGTCATTCATTGCATACACAAGATCCTCATCGTATAAGTTTGTATGGGCACTCTTATACGATGAGTTACTTTACTGTTAAGCCGATCCTTAACTTATAAGTTTGTATGGGCACTCTTATAAGTTAAGTTACTATTCTGAGTACTTATACCTACTGTCATTTACTATTGATATTTGTAAAACTGCTAGTTGTGTAGCGTAACTTATACTCCACTATAGTTACTGTCACCTGCTTGTTTACTTGCTTATATATATATACATATTGTACCTTGTTCCTTTCTCCGCCCGGTGCCGAGGAGTCGCCGGGGGAGCGGATGTGAAGCCACTTAGTCTTATGACTAACGGTTGCTACGTCTTCCTTTTTAGGAGGAAACCCCACAGGTAGAGCGGCAACGGACTATGCAGCAGGACAGCCAGGCCCGGATGATAGGACCTGAGGTGGTGGTGCCATCGGCACCGTCAGTGACAGTAGTGAGTGTTTTCATGTAGCCGTTTGGCAAAACATTTCTAGACTCTTGTTTATTTGTACAAGCCTGTTGTGCTTGTTATCTTCCGCTATTTTTGGACTTTAACTTAGCTGTGAACTGAGCTGCTTATAGCTTTACTTTTCTGTTATGGTTGGGTTGGCATAATTGTTGTGATATGGATTGTAGCCGGCGGAATAGGCGTCTTGTGGTAAAGGCTAACCCGTGTGTTAGTGCTACCGCAAGGCGGCTATTTCGGGCATAAGACTCCCCTCGTGCCGTGTGTTGTGTTCCGGGAGGGGGGTCTTACAAATGGTATCAGACTAAGCCGATCTTCACCTACAGCAGTCAGGTAACAATGGGCCACTCCCGTTCGATTAGTCGGTTTGGGGACAAACCGACTTAGCGGAAGCAGTGGTGTGCCCATCTGTAATTCACACTAAGTTGTCCAACTTTGACATTAGTTTTAGCCAACTTTGACATTACTAGCTTATGAAAATGCTCAAATATACATAGAGCATACCAAACACTGGCGTGACCGACACATCGTTCCTAAAGAATTCAAGCCAGGTGATTGGGTACTTTTGTACAATTCTAGGCTGAAGCTATTTACAGGGAAGCTGAAATTGCGGTGGAGCAGCCCATTCAAGGTCACAGACATATCCCCATTCAAGGCTATTGAAATTTCAAAGTTAATGGCCACCAACTAAAGATAAATGAGGGACGTGCAATTGATGAGGTGGCTCATTGCATTGATCTGTCAGCTCTAGAAGTCAAGTAGTCAATTCATCAGAGTCTTTTCTGAATATCATCTTTCTCATCTCATAACCAACCTCTATTGTTGCTATTTTTTAAATTATTTTAAGTTTAAACATTTCTGCTTTGTTTCTTTAGTTTAGACAATCTCTATAGAAACACTACATAATTCAGGTATTTGGTCCAGCTTAAGGACATAAAAGAAAAACACTACTGGGAGACTGTTAGGTCCATTGATCATAATGTCTCAGATTTGTAGAAGTCAAACAAGTCAATGATATACACATAGATGTATTTGATGCATGCTCTAAGTTCAATGTGTATAGAATGTTCTTTGTCACAATGATTAGACAGGTTATCTAAGTGACAGTGACAGGTGGACACAAGGAAGAATGCTGGGAAGACAGAAATTTGTCTAGGTCTACAGACGTTGAGTGAAGGAAGTTCACTCAACGCCAGATGTCAAAAAGCGCCGAGTAAAGCATGAGCAGTTAAAGCCCGATTGCTGACAAAGTACAATTTTGGTTAAGTCCACAAGCGTTGAGTGAATGAAGTTCACTCAACGCCATATAACAAGAGGCATCGAGTAAAGCTCAGACTATCGAAGCTTCAACATTGGCAAAAAAGATTTCTGGTTAAGTACAGAAGCGTCGAGTGAGGACAGCTCACTCGACGCCTGAAGAAAGAAGCGTCGAGTAAAGCTCTATGTTGTCAAAGCCAGAGAAACTAAGAAGAAATCTGGCTAAGTCCAGAAGCGTTGAGTGAAGTTAGTTCACTCAACGCCAAGCTCAAAAAGTATCGACAGAACAAGCTTCAATCAAAGCCTCAGAAGATGTCGACAGAAAATCTGTCAAAGTCCAAAGGCATTGAGTGATGACAGTTCACTCAACGCCAACTCAATAGAAAAATCAGCTAAGTACAGAAGCGTTGAGTGAAGGCAATTCACTCAACACCTCATCAGGAAGACAGGCAAAGGAAGAAAGCGTTTAGTGAAGACAGCTCACTCAATGCCTTCATGAAGATGAAAATCAACTAAGTACAGAAGCGTTGAGTGAAGACAGTTCACTCAATGCCTAATAAAATAACAGGCAAAGGCTAAAAGCGTTGTGTGAATAAGCTGAACTCAACGCTTTCTCAATAGAAATATTGGCTAAGTGCAAATGCATTGAGTGATGAAGGTTCACTCAACGCCTATGCTGAAAGACTGCAAAAGTCTATAATTCGTTGGGTGATGAATAATCACTCGACGCCTAGTGAGATAGAAATCTGTCTAAGTGTTTTTGCGTCGAGTGAAAATTGTTCACTCAACGTCTATACTGAATTGCTTGAATTTGGCTAAGTCCACAAATGCTGACGTCAGTAAAATTTAAAATCATTGCGAGAAGTCTACAGTACATGACGATTGGTGTCGCATGCCTTCTGTACTACATTTAATGCAAAAGTAAAGTTGCAGCCAACAACTACTGCTGGTCCTGATGCTCAAAGATCCGTTGGACGGTGGAAGATAAAAAAAGCTATAGATCAAAAAAAAGAAATTAACTTTTGGAAAAAGCGAAACTTCATCTTCTTCATCTCGTCACTATTGCAGAGCCTGAAGAACAAGTCCGAACTTTTGATCTAAGAGTTCAAGCAAGTTAGCTATTATGATTAACACCTTCAACATCAAATTCAGGGAAAGTTCTTTAACGTAGAAGAAGAAGCAGCCAGGACTAACCCTAGCTGTAGCATCTTCACAGCTCAAGCAGTTTTTTTCCTAGAGAACATTTTCTGGAGCTGTGAAGAAGATATCTGGACTGAGTCAACTCAGTACAGAAGAAGAGTCAACTCAGTACAAAAAAAGTAGACACAGAGGAAATCTCTCTGGTGTCTAGTCATCATCAACACAATTTACTCTCTCTGTAGGATCCTTTGGATCTGAGTGTAAGCCTAATATTATAAAGGCTGAGTGTAGGATCTTTTGTAGATCTGAGTGGTAGGATTCAGAGGTGAATCTGAGGTGGGATCCTGGATTGGATCTGAATTGTAGTGCAGTTTGCTTGATGTAGGATCTAGTTCAGATCTGAGGTAGGAGATTACATCTCTGAGTTGTAGGGCTATCCTCCTAGCCTGAGTTGTAGGACTTGTGCTCAAGTCTAAGGTTGGGCCCGTGTGCCAGAGTTATATGAGATAACTTCTCTGAGAGGTAGGGCTTTGTTCCTAAGCTGTAGGTCTTGGAGGAGACTAAGAGATCCCGAGGGATCTGAGTTGTAAGCTCTTTGGAGAAGAGTTTTGGAGAAGTGTCTTGTCTAACACACTGTTAGAAAGGTGAGAGGGACAGCGAATGTACTCATAATTTAGGAAACCACTATAAATCTTGTGTGTGCTATTTGTGATTGTCTTGAAATCGAAGTATAACTAAATCACAACACACCTAAAACAGGAAAATATCAAAAAGGCCTAAAACCTATTCACCCCCCCTCCAGGCAATCTAAAGACTATAAAGTGGTATCAGAGGGAGGTTACTCAAAAAGGACTTAACAGTCTGAGTTGATCTACAAGGGTAGCTAAAATAATAATCCTTATGAGTTTAGGAGAGAGCCATAAGGAGCTGGGTTCCATGAGCTTCCAATCTACAGAAAAGAAAGCTTTGGGATCTTGAAGGAGAGGGTTAGGCTTTTCATGAAAGTATCTGACCCAAGAATTTTTATAACTGTTCAAGAGGGACCCTTCATCCCTATAAAGATCTCATCACTGGATGCAACAGTCAAGACCCCCAAGAAGTATTCAGAGATGACCAAGGATGAGGTCATTCTAGCCACCATGGACAAGAGAGCTCAGAACATCATAGTTAGTGCTATTGATGATTCTATTTTCCAGAATCTTATTTATTGCAAGACTTCCAAGGAGATGTGAGACACCTTGGTTGTCTACATGGAAGGCACTGAGGAGGTCAAGGATGACAAAAAATCCCTGCTTAACCAAGAATATGAAGCCTTCATACAGAACAAGAAGGATAGCATTGCAGATTGCTATGAAATTTTTTTCAGAATTGTGAATGAGATGAGGACCTATGAGAGGGTATTCAACCATTATGAGCTCAATGACAAGTTCCTCAGATCTCTAACTAGAGATTGAGACACAAAGATCTATGCTATAAGAGAGGTGGCAAAGCTTGCTGATACTCCCCCCTCACACACTATTTGGGAAGCTACTTTCTTATGAGATGCAGCTATCTACTAGTAAGGAGGAGGAGGAGAATATCAACAGATCACAGGTCAAGGAAAATACTGTGGACTTCAAAGTTGAGAGCACCAAGAAGAGCAAGGATAGGATTGCCTCTCATCCAATTAGGCCTGCTGAATTAGACAACACAGAGCCAAGCACATCAAACAGCAACATGTCTGATGGAGAATTTGCTGCCTTCTCTAGGCAGTTTCAGAAGATGATCACGAGGAAGCAGTAGAGGAGCAGACCTTCCTCCTCCTCTCATCACAGAAAGGAACACTACAAGGCTGAGAAGAAATACTCCAAGGGAGATAGTATGACTCTAAACCTAGTAAACAAGTTTCTTCTAAAATTATATGTTATTGCTGCAGCAAACTTGGGCATGTAATTATTGAATGCCCATTCAAGAGAAAAGAATCTGGAGAGAAGAAGCTCCACCATCATAAGGATAAGAAGGAAAAGACCTTCATTGCTAAGAATAAGAAGAGCTGGAGTCAGCCTGACTCAACATCCTCTGATTATGAAAAAGAAGAGGCCTACATAGGGCTATATACTGCTAAAGAAGCTGAAGACTATCCTGCTGTCAGGGTAGTTATCAGGGCCCCTATGTCACTCTCAGACAGTGACTTAGAGGATGATGATGATGATGTCAACAACTGTTATGGGCTAATGGCCATGTTAGATGAAGAATCCTGCCAGGATCATCCTTGTCTAGAAAAGGTACAATCTCTATCTAGCTCCTCATCTGAGACTAGCTATAAGACTAGTCCCAATTTAGAAGCATCTTCATCCAGTGATGAAGATAACTCTGAATCTGGAGAAGATGTCAATCAATTGATTGACAAATATGGTGCCCTTTTAGATGCTTTGAAAAGAAGCAAGAAGTTTGTCAAGAAGCAAACTGAGGAGATCACCTCCCTTCAGTTAGCTGCTTCTCTGCATTCTGAGTCAGCATCTTTGCTGAATCAGAAAATGAGAGAAGTAAGACAACTGAAGAACATTACAATCATTCAGATTGGTACCATCAGATATAAGAACAGTCTCATTAGGGATCTTGAAGAGAAACTTCAGAGGGAGAAAAGAATTGTGGCTAGTTACTCTAAGCCTAAGTCAGTGTTGCCCTTGATAGATTCCTTCACCTCTCGGAAGGATAAGAGGGATTTGGGATTCAAATAAAACACTAGAGTTGACCATACCAAAGGGAAAGACAAAGCTCCAGTTCAGCCCCTAGCATCAATGCCTCCCATTTCTTTTAAGAAAGTTTTATTACCATAAAACAGGTATGACCAAGAAAGTTTCTATGGTTACTGGTTGAATGGTAGATCCACTAGTGTAAACAAAAATATTCATAGCTATGGTGGAAGTATAACAAGAGGTTGAGTGCCTTCAAGGCCCCACATGAGGAAATTTAAATGCCCCATCATGAACTATTTGTGTTTGGTGCACTAGCCCCCACACTCAAGAATAAGGCAGTGGCCTTTTCTTAAGATCTCTCAGCACACACTCAGACCGAAGGCAAGTCTGTCAGCAAGACAGACTTGGGTATCTCTGAGGCCATCAATAGTATGTCTTCTATAAAGAAGACCACTGGTGGTAGAACTCAAGATAAACCAAGCTCTTTTATTGAAAAACTCACCTTCAGTGAGATTGTAGCTGGAAGAGATAAGAACAAGGAAGCTGCTTTTCCTTCTGAATAGTCTGCAACTAACCAATCTGCCAGACCTGCTCAAAAAAGAAGATATAATATACATGAGTGTTGGTGTTGTGGCAAAGTGAGTCATTTTGCCTTAGATTTCTGGCACAATCCAACTGTGCCTAGAGCAAGTGCTAGTCTTCCTGTCATAAAATTTGTAAGAAGACAATTTCCTTTTCAGGCTAACCAGAACCTAGGACCAAATAAAAATTGGGGTCCTAAGATAAATTAAATTATTGTTTGCAGGATAGTACAAGTACCTAAACCCCTATATGGTACTTGGACAGTAGATGTTCTAGGTACATGACTGGAATAAGGAGCAACCTAAAGGAGTACACTCCAATGAAAGATGGACCCAAAGTAATCTTTGGTGGTTAAGATAGAGGAGTCACCAAAGGCTATGATAAGATCACCAATGACATAGTCACAATCTCAAAAGTGGATTATGTTGAAGGATTGCAACATAACCTGATAAGTATAAGCCAACTTCGTGATCTTAGCTATGTCATTGTATTCCACAAGGATGAGTGCCAAATTAAGAGGTCAAGTGACCAAGAGGTAATATTGACAGACACTAGGAGTGGAAATGTGCATTGTCTAAACTTTTTATGTTTAAGTCAAGACTCCCCTATATGTCTAGTTGCAAATAAAAAAGTCTCATACTGTGTACAATGGATCAAGAGACTAGCTCATTTTAACTATATGACCATTGGTAAGCTCTTCAGTGAAGAGTTAGGAAGGAATGGTCCTAAGATGAAATGCACCAAGGAGGGTGTAACACCCCTATCCGTCACATAGTATATAGCAGTAGGTCCGGCCGGGGCCCGACGCCATATACCACAGACAGACCGGTGGGCTACTCAATTAGACCAATCAACCAACCACAACGTCCTACACAGAGCATCTAGCGAAAACAATTTATTAAGTTGCAAAGAATAAAGAACCCAGCCAAGCATGAATGTCCACTACTCAAACCAACATTAACGTACAATACACGAGTACTGGCCTTATGGCCTTACAATAGTTTGCTCAAAAATAAGTGTCTTCCAAACCTCGGCACGCAGGCCGGTCACACATGAGAATATAAGAAAACACTTAAAATTAGGCCTTCGAGGGCCGGCTCAGCAACTTGGGCTTTAGCCCTCTATTTACCGCTCGGCTCCGCAGCACCTACAAGCAACAATCCACCGCACGGTGGATAAACCAAAGCAACTGTCAGCTATGCTGACCAAATTATAACGAACCCGCCCCCAACTCGGGGCGGCGATGCTCTTTCCCTGCACTTTGTTAGCATAACCAAGCAGTATAGTATAAACGCACTTCATCACAGGCGTAGGCACGCACGAACACACACTCCGTGCACTCAGGGCACATTCACGGCGAACTGGCCAACGTCACGTCAATTTAATCCATAGACGTTTCCATCTCACCACCACCCCTTGGACGACCAACCTTATAAGCATTTTGTCTTCCTGGCTCGGGTCACGTCAATTTAAGCCATAGATTGCCGAAGACCCTCATCTATGCCAACGGTTATGCCGAACGACATAGAACAGGTACGGTTCCTCCTGACCCGTTGCTCGTACCGAAACGTCAATTTAAGACATATGCGGGGGTCAAGACTCCCCGAGTCCCATTTCCATCACACAGTTCACATAACCCGATTATGTTCAAGTTTGCTCCCCGACCACCATGTTGGTAGAATCACGCATCTGCCCAGTTTTCCGGGTGCACCTTGGAGTTAGTCCCCAAGGCTCCCTGTTGCAATCTACCCCGTAGAAAACCCGAAAAACAAACATTTGCACAGAGTCTTCTCTGCCCATATATGCAATGCAACATCACCGATCCAGACAAACTTGTCCGGGTAGGCTTCACACATCATGCCTATGTCCGTTCTCAAATACGGACTCTATACAAGGGGGACTTTACATATCTGTCCCCAAGGAACGCCACAAACTCACCGCACACTTGCGAGAGAGGGCTTCCTATGCAAAGGAAAAGAAGGACTTCACATGTCCTAGGATGAGAATCGTTACCCTAGCGTTTTTCCTTGGCGCCATGGAAATCTACGCAGATGAAAAGCACAACAATCTCCTTGCCTCCGTAGATCTGAAGTCGGCTTGCGATTTGGAGCTCCGAAACTTCGCAGGTGACCGGATCTAGCCTTCCTTCTTCCTCCTTACTCTCTCCTCTCTCTAGATCTTAGAAAGAGAGTAATCCAAGAGAAATGGGGTTTCTTAAGCCCTAAACCCAGGTATATCCCTGGGGAAACAACCCCCAGCCGTCAGATCTCAAAATAAGGAAATGGACGGTCGCGATTCGGACTTAAAATCCAAGATCTGGGCAGAACACGGCTTGCGACATGCCCGTGTCCAAGGCCGTGTCACTCATTCGCCGTCGAAACCGTCGCATCCCAAAAAGAACACATGCACTCGACATGCCCGTGTTAGGATTGACACGCCCGTGTCACCTAGTACACGCCTGTGTAGATGGGCGCGTTCCTCATACGACACAGGTCCAAAACGTCCAGAGCACGACACAGCCATGTGACACGCCCGTGTCACATGCCGTGTGTTAGACACGCCCTTGGACACGCCCATGTCCCCAGCCGTGTAGCTGCCTTGACACAACTCGTCAAACGACCCGAGGAGGACACGAGTATTCGACACGCCCATGTCAAATTTCACACGTTCGTGTCGGACCCAAACACGCCTGGGCTTAGGCCGTGCACCCTCACTCAACGATCGTTGAGTGAAAGGCTTTGAGTGACTGACACGCCCTAAGACACGCCCGTATCCCAGGCCGTGTTAACCCCCCGACGTCCGTTGACTCCAAAATCGTCGACCACGCGACCAACGCCGAACCTAAACACAACACGCCATGGGACACGCCCGTGTCCCAGGTCATGTCACCTCTACCAAATCCCAGATTTGGCTCAAAATGCTACCCGTCACTCTTTTGAGTTTCGGGGCGTTACAACTCTCTCCCTCTTAAAAGAATTTCTTCCACGAAATTACCAAAGGAAAAGAAAACAGAAAACCAAAAGCGGTACCTGAGTGAAATAACTCTGGGTACTCCTCAAGCATAGTCTGCTCCCATTCCCAAGAGAGCTCCTCACGACCGCAATTGTCCCAACGGACCTTGACCATCCTGATCTCCTTGTTACGGAGTTGCTTAACCTCAAAGTCTTCAATACGAATGGGATTGACCCTAGTCATCATCCCTTCGTCCACCGACACTTGATCAACTGCGATCACCTGCGAAGGCTCTTGCACCGCCTTCCGCAACACTGAAATGTGGAATACATCGTGTAGACCACTCAACTCCATTGATAGCCTCGGACGATAAGCCGCTTCGCCGATCTGCTCCAGAATCTCAAATGGTCCAAGGTATCTCGGGCTCAGCTTCTTCAAGCGTCATACCCGTGACACACCCTTGAACGGCTTTTATCTTCAAGTACACCCAATCGCCGACCGCGAACTCCACATTCCGATGCTTGGCATTGTAGTACCTAGCTTATCTATCCTGAGCGATCAGCAAACGCTCTCGAATGATCCACACCAAGAAAGTAGCGCTCTCCACCTCCTGCTTCTTGTAAAACCTTGCCTCACCCGTCTTTAGCCACGATAACGACGTGCGACACTTCCTACCATATAGGACCTCGAAGGGAGCCATCTGTATACTTACTTGGTAGCTATTGTTGTATGCAAATTCCACCAGATAAAGATGGTCTTCCCAATGCTTTCCGAAATCGAGAATGCACATGCGAAGCATGTGCTCCATAATTCTATTGACCCGCTCGGTCTGCCCATCCGTCTACGGATGGAAGGCTGTGCTGAACTTCAATCTAGTCCCCAGCATTTGCTGCACTAACCTCCTATCATTGGACGTAAAATGCCCATCTCGATCACTCACGATGCTGCGGGGTACACCGTGCAGTCAGACTATATTATCCACATACAGCTTCGCCAGTTTCTCTACCGAATCAATCTTCCTATGCGGAATGAAGTGCGACACCTTTGATAACCGGTCTACGATAACCCAGATGGCGTCGATTCCCTTCTTCGACCTTGGCAAGCCATGCACAAATTCCATCGAAATGTCGTCGAACTTCCACTCCAGAATAGACAAGGATTTTAAGAATCCTCCTGGATTTTGGCACTCTGCCTTTACTAAGGCGCAAGTCTGACATTAAGCCACAAACAGTGCTACATCCTTCTTGAGGCCTGGCCACCAGAATAAATTCTTTAGATCCCGGTACATCTTCGTGCTCCCTGGGTGAATTGAGTACTTGGTATGATGAGCCTCGTACATCAACTCTGCTCGTAGATTTCCCACGTTTGGGACGCACAAACGATTGTTCTTCCTTAGAAGTCCATCTTCAACTAAAAACTGGGAATTCGACCCATCCAATGCTGCATCCATGATCTCCTTCATGCTGCCATCCAACTCTATAGCTTGCCGAATGCGATCAGCCAGGTCATACTGAACTTCCATCCAGTTCAACAATGCCTTGGCGCTAGTCTGCTTGTCAACACAAAAGATCTCTAATGCCTCCAACTCCCAAAGCAACCTCTCATCATGAACCGACAACCAGTTGGCTTGGGCGGGAGCCCTGCGACTCAACGCATCTGCAACTACATCGCCTTTCCCGGGTACATAATGAATCTTGAACGTATAGTCCCCAAGGAACTCCATCCATCTACGCTGCCTCATGTTCAGATCCTTCTGATCCAACAGGTACTTCAGGCTCTTGTGGTTGGTATAAATATCGACCTTTACGCCGTACAAGTAGTGTCTCCACAGCTTAAGCGCAAAAATCACGGCCGCCAACTCCAAGTCGTGGACCGGAGAATTCCTTTTGTGCACTTTCGGCTGACGCGATCCATACGCAATAACACTCCCATGCTGCAGTAGCACGCAACCCAAACCACTGCCTAAGACATCACTATAAATCTCGAAGCCTTCGGTCCCACTCGGCGAACTTAGCACTGGCGCTGTGGTCAACTGACTCTTCAACTCTTCAAACGCTTGCGCGCACTCCTGCGTCCATAAGAACCTCTGGTCTTTCCTTGTCAACTTCGTGAGAGGTAACTCTATCTGCGAGAAGTTCTTTATGAAGCGCCTGTAATAGCCGGCAAGCCCAAGAAAACTCCGGACTTCCGCTACCGAAGACAACACAGGCCACTCCCGTATCGCAATAATCTTCGCTGGATCTACCGCTATCCCTTCACCGCTTACTATATGCCAAGGAACGGTACTGAGGACAACCAGAACTCGCATTTGGAGAATTTTGCGTAAAGTTCATTCCTCCTCAGCGTCTCCAACACCAGATGCAAATGCTTAAAGTGATCTTTCTCGCACTGTGAGTACACCAATATGTCATCAATGAAGACGATCACAAATTGGTCTAGGTACTCTCTGAACGTCCAGTTCATCAAATCCATGAACACCGATGGCGCATTGGTCAGCCCAAACAACATGACCGTGAACTCGAAATGCTCATACCTTGTACTGAATACTGTCTTCGGGATATCACTCTCCCTTATCCTTAGCTGATAATACCCAGACTTCAGATCCAATTTTGAATATACCGACGACCCGACAAACTGATCAAAAAGATCATCAATCCTTGGGATCGGGTATTTATTCTTTTCCGTTAGCTTGTTCAACTCTCTGTAGTCGATACACAACCGCAAGCTCCCGTCCTTCTTCTTAACAAAAAGGACCGGTGCGCTTCAAGGCGACGAGCTTGGACGCACATACCCTTGCTCCAACAACTCTTCTAGTTGAACCTTTAACTCCGACATCTCCTTAGGCGCCAACCTATAAGGAGAACATGACATAGGTTTGACACCTGGCACGAGATCAATCGTGAAGTCAATCTCCTGCTGCGGTGGGGCTCCGGGAAGATTGTCCGGGAACACCTCGGGGTACTCACAAACCACTAGGATACTACCCAAAGTGAGCTTAGGCTTTACAGCCTCCACTAATGTGAAGAACAACTCTGCACCAGCACGAACTGCCTTGACCACCTGAAGAGCAGACATCATCGTCTTTCTCGACCCCTTCAGTCCCGTAAACATTGTCTCCTTCCCAACACCTAGCTTGACCTCTTTACGGTTGCAATCTATACAAGCCTTCTGCTTCGAAAGCCAATCCATACCGAAGATGACTTCGAACTCTACTAGCAGCAGCAACGGTGCTATCAAGTCAAACTCTTGACTTCCAATATGAACCTTTACGACACATACCCTGTCCGCGCGCATCGAACACCCATTCGGCAGCAGCACATCCAAGTTGTTCTTCGCCATCGAAGAAGGGACTCCGATGCGCGTTATGAAACTTTCGAACAAAAAGGAGTGTGAAGCTCCCGTATCTAATAGTGCTCGTGCCGGACTATCGCAAATCAGAATAAAGCCTATATAAACAGTAATAAGCTAACAAGCACTAGGTAATAGTATTTAAAGCTAACTTGCTATAAATTAAACCATACCTGTCACCACGTCTGCCTATTTGATGGCCTCTTGCTGGCCCAGATTATAGACTCTCGGTTGAGTCGGAGCATAGTGGGACGCGGTTGACTCCACTGCCTTGCCCTTTTCTTCATAAGGTGCTCCTTGCTTTCTCTCGGACTTCGGATGTCCGCTCCAACAATCACGGGCAAAATGCCCTGTCTTTCCACAAGTAAAACAAGCGCCCGGGGTTCGGTTGGTTGCCCCCGAGGCACCGATAGAAGGGGCTGGACCCGACGTCCTAGCCTTCTTGTGGAACCTGCGATATCCAGACTTCGAAGTAGTCGACACTTTAAACTCCGATTTCCTACCAATGGGGTCCTTCTTCGCCTGAACATTCTTCATGTCCTTTTCCAAGGACTGGGCCGAGTTGACCAAGGTCATGAAACCCTGCGCCATAGGACCCAAAAATAGCAATCTTAGGTCATCTCTCAAACCTTCGTAGAATCGGTTCGTCTTGCGCTCCTCATCAACAAAGGTAGCTCTTGCGTATCGGCCTAAATGAGTAAACTCGTGGAGATACTCATCCACGGTACTGTCTCCTTGAACCAACTTCTGGAACTCATTCTCCAAAGCAATCCTCTGAGCTGAGGGGAGATATCGAGCCAAGACAACCTTAAAAACTCCTCCATTGAAACATCAGCCAACTGCCTACCCCTCAGATGGTGTAGCTCCAAGCCTTCCCACCATAGCCTTGCATCACCGTCCAACAAGAACATCGCAATTGTGGTCTTCTGCCACTCCTCAGTCTCAGTAGCTGCCAGCACTCTATTAACTCTTGAGAGCAAATCCTCTTCTTGAGTTAGGGTTCCCATCCCCGAGAACATATGAGGATTGAAGCCCATCACGTGCTTCAGCTGCTTCTCTGTTGCTCTCCTTGGCAACACCGGCTCCAAAACCACCTGTTCCACCCTCCTTGGATCTGCTGCTTCGAGCAGTACTTTCTCCACAGCAGGAGCGGGCTGCTTCACCTGCCTTGCAGGCTATGCGTTGATCATCGCAAACACAGCATCCGCTACCAATCGAATGGTCTCAACTGAAGGGGGTGTTGCAGGCACATCATTTGGTGCACTGCTTGCCTCAGAAACTGGCCGTTCTGACGGCTCAACACCACTCCTGGTCACCTATAATCGTGCAAAACACCGATAAGCGACCAAACAACATTGCAAAAAGCAATTATAGGAACACGCAGGTTCCTCAAGCATGTGTATTTTCATTCCTAAGTGGACATTCATGGGTTTTTTTCATGTTATAATGATGATGCACACACGTGTGCTCACCACCCCTTAAGTGGAATTTTCCCATGAATTCATTTAAGCCTGACCAAAACCGGTAGTCTGATACCAAATTATAACACCCCTATCTGTCACATAGCATATAAAAGTAGGTCCGGCCGGGGCCCGACGCCATATACCATGGATAGACTAGTGGGTTACTCATTGAGACCAATCAACCAACCACAACGTCTTACACAGAGCATCTAGCGGAAGCAATTTATTAAGTTGCAAAGAATAAAGAACCCAGCCAAGCATGAATGTCCACTACTCAAACCAACAGGAACTTACAATACACGAGTACTGGCCTTATGACCTTATAATAGTTTGCTCAAAAAAAGTGTCTTCCAAACCTCGGCACGTAGGCCAGTCACACATGAGAATACAACCAACCACAACGTCTTACACAGAGCATCTAGTGGGTTACTCATTGAGACCAATCAACCAACCACAACGTCTTACACAGAGCATCTAGCGGAAGCAATTTATTAAGTTGCAAAGAATAAAGAACCCAGCCAAGCATGAATGTCCGCTACTCAAACCAACAGGAACTTACAATACACGAGTACTGGCCTTATGACCTTATAATAGTTTGCTCAAAAAAAGTGTCTTCCAAACCTCGGCACGTAGGCCTGTCACACATGAGAATACAAGAAAACACTCAAAATTAGGCCTTCGAGGGCCGGCTCAGCAACTTAGGCTTTAGCCCGCTATTTACCTCTCAGCTCCGCAGCACCTGCAAGCAACAATCCACCGCACGGTGGCAAACCAAAGCAACGGTCAGCTATGCTGACCAAATTATAACGACCTCACCCCCAACTCGGGGCGACGATGCTCTTTCCCTGCACTTTGTTAGCATAACCAAGCACTATAGTGTAAACACACTTCATCACAGGCGCAGGCACACACGACCACACACCCCGTGTAACACCCCAAAAAGGCCCCAAAAAGACTCAAGATGAGTTTGAGTAGCAGGCTGGTTTACACGGCCTGGGACACGGGCGTGTCCCAGGGCGTGTCGGGTGTACACGGCCTGGGACACGGGCGTGTCCCAGGGCGTGTTCGAATTATTTTGCGAATTTGGCCTATTCAAGTCAGAGCCGGACATGGCCTTGAACACGGCCTTGAACACGGGCGTGTCAGGCTGGACACGGGCGTGTCAGCTGGCGTGTTCCGACCCGTGTACTGGTTGCAGCTCGATGAAGTAGGAGACACGGGCGTGTCTCAAGTTCGACACGGGCGTGTCAGGTTCGACACGGGCGTGTCGATGCCCGTGTTGTTCAGTCGGTTCAAACTGTGTGTGCCGCTTAAGGGGTACACGACCTGTGACACGGGCGTGTCACAGGCCGTGTCGGCCAAAAAATGGGTTTTTGGGAAAATCTTGGCCGTTCAGTTTTCTCTCTTTTGATCCAAGGGCCCAGGTGGTTTCCTGGCTGGGTTATTACGTGAAGGAAGGATGAAGATTCATTCTTCATTTGTGCTTAAGGAAGAGAGAAAGAGAGAGGAAGAGGAGAAGAAGGAGGAGGAGAGCAAGCCACCGGCGGAGCTCCCGTGGTCCGATTCGTGATCCGAAGCCGGCGTTGTGAAGGCAAGGCTGCTGCGGTTCTTTCTCACCGGCTAGTTTTCGATGGCACCGAAGAGATCGACAAGGGTAACGATCTCCCTCCTTGGACATGTGAAGTCCTTCTTTTCTGCATTGCATAGGGAAAACCCTTCCCCGCGAGTGTGCGGTGGGTTGTGGTGTCCCTTGGGGTAGATATGTGAAGTCCCCCTTGTTAGAGGCCGGAATTGGAGTACGGCTCTAGGCATGCTGTGTGAAGCCCATCTGGATGTAATCTGGATTGGTGATGCTTGTTTGCATATCGGAGAAGGCTCCGTGATTATGGCTTGTGATGCCTATGGCTTGTGATGCCTTGTTCCTACCTGTTGCTTGGTGCGGCAGGAAGTACTGGACGATGTCCAGGAAATGAAGAGGGTTGGATGCAACTCTTGTGGCCGTGTGTTACCACTTTGTGAGTAGTTGAGCCGTTGGGCTGCAACTCGATGAAAAGGCAGATTGCCGATCAGGAAAGGTGAAACCGACCCGCGCCTATAAAAAGCCATGGATACTTCCGTATTCGAGGTGGCTCGGCGACTTGAGCAACGGGGGGTGGCTGATCCGTACCTGCGTTAGGTCCGTCCGACTTGGAAGCCTGGTTATAGGTTTTGTTGGAGCGCCTAATGAGAGTCTTAGGCCCGCGCGCCGGAAAGACTAGAATGCTCAAATACCGTGTAGACGGTGGTATTGACCCTGGTATTCCGGTACACCGAAAATGTGCCCTGAGTGCACGGACTGTCGGGCCGGGTGGCCGATGGTTGTGATGGCTTGAATGTGCCTGCGCGCACATAGTTGCTATTTGATGATGCCATGCTTGCAGGGAAAGAATGTTCATGCCCCGAGAAAGGGGTAGGATTGTTATAATTGGGTCAGCTGAATGCTGACCGTTGCATTGTTTGCCACCGGTTGGGTGGATTGTTCCCGTGCAGGTGCTGGAGAGCCAAGTGGTAAGTGATGGGCTGAAGCCCTACTGCTGTTGCTGCTGCTGCTGCGGCTAGCCCTTGAAGGCTAAGCGAATGGCTTTGTTTTGTTTTCTCTTTTACTCATGTATGGCCGGCCTGCGCGCCGAGGTTTGTAAAACATGTTGTATGTAAGAGGAACTGTAAGGCCTTAAGGCCAAACTCTTGGATTTATGTACATTCCGTGGTATATATATAAAGGTGGTTTATATATTGGACATTCCTGTTTAGAGTTCAAAGTTGTAACTTAAAGCTTCCGCTAGAATGCTCTGAGTTAGGATTCGTATTTGCTTTGGTATTATCCTGTGACCTCACCGTCTGTTTGTGGCATATAGTGTGGGGCCCCGGCCGGACCTTCTACTATACGTCATTTAACGGATGGGGTCGTTACATTTTGGTATCAGAGGGAGGTTTCGATCCTCCGACCTGTGGTATCAGAGGGAGGTTACATTTTGGTATCAGCTTTTGTCGGTCTTCCTCTTTCGAATTCGTGGTCGAATTCTTTTGTGGGGTGGCGAGCACGTGTTTGTGCGACCTGCTGTAACGCTAATGAACTCTGGAATGTCCATTAAGGAATGTACAAAGTCTTGTTTGAGGAATCTGCGCGTTCCTTTTTGTGTTGTTTTGCTTGCATACGTTCGCTAATGTGTGTCTTGTCCACCTATAGGTGACACGTAGTGGTGCTGGGCAGTCTGAGCCCCTGCGCTCTGATGAGAGTGCGGCATCAGCTGAGGTGCCCACACCTCCTCCATCTGCGGAAACTGTTCGATTAGTGGCTGAGGCACTATTTGCCATGATTCAGCCGACCGGGCAAGCGCAGCCGGCGGTAGTGCCAGTTCGTGTTGATGTAAGACCCGAGCCGGTTGAGGCTGTAGATCCACGAGCAGCTGACCGACAGTTGAAGCAATTCATGAGCTTCAGTCCTCCTACGTTTGCGGGAATGGGATCCCCAACGCAGGCGGAAGATTGGTTATCGCGTGTCAAGAGGATAATGACAGCGATCAGGGCAGAGGAAACTCTCAAGGTCACCTTAGCCACCTTCATGCTTGAAGGGGAGGCGCGGTTGTGGTGGGACGAGGTTGAGCTACACCAGTTGGCGGGCAGGCAATTAACACAAGTGTCGATTGAGGAGTTCTCTCGAATATTTCTGGCGAAACATGTCCCAGCGGCGCAACGCATTGCTATGGAAAATGAGTTCCAACGGTTAAAGCAAGGGGAAGATAGTGTGGATATCTACTTGCACGAGTTTACCAGGTTGGGACGTTATGCGGGAACAATCTTCGCGGATGACCAAAGGAAAACGAATCGGTTCTATGAAGGATTGCGGGATGAGTTGCGATTCCTGCTTTCGAGTTCTGTGAGCCAAGGGTTTCAGGCGTTGGTTGATACTGCGTGCGCGCTGGAGAAGGACATGAGGCGAGTGCAAGGGAATAAGGGCTTGGTTGCGTCGAAGCCAGAGTTTCAAGCACCTCGCCCAAGCAAGTCGTTTTACCAGAAGAAAGGGGGGTAAGAGGTCCAAGCCATCTGGGCAAGTGACTACGACCGTTGTGTCGGGAGCGACATCAAGGCCGGATGCTCGTACATGCTATAACTGTGGCCGGGTGGGGCATATAGCTCGTGACTGTCGGGTTGTGCAGCCCAAAGGGGACAAGAAGACGGGTGCGTCGTATGCTGAGAAGGGCAAAGCGGTGGTGGATTCCTCTGCTTCCCAGGCGCAGCCCCGAATCTATCAACTTGGCCAACAGGAAGCGATTAAGCAAAGTGACGTCGTCACAGGTACGAGTTGATTTAGTTTACTTGCTGGTGCTTTTGGTTTTGGTTATGTTTAGCTTGTGCATGATGTGTGTGTGCTGCAGGCTTTGTCCTGATTCAGAATAATTTAGCGAGAGCCCTGTTTGATACGGGTGCTTCGCATTCTTTCCTATCTGAGGATTTCGTATCTCGAATTGGGGTACCGAGTCATGTGACGGTGGATAGTACAAGGGTGCTATTGCCAAATGGCTGTGTGATGCTTGCGGATAGGGCTTGCGATGTGGATGTGCAAATAGGAAGTCGGGATTTCGGTTTGAGTGCAGCTGTGCTACCGTTATCGGAGTTTGATGTGATCTTTGGTATGGACTGGCTCTCGGAGCAGCGTGCCTTTATTGATTGCAACTCCAAAGAGATTACACTGGGCCAGAATACCGGGCTTGTGACGAAGTTCGCTGGTATGCGAGGAGTTGGCGGGACTCTGTTGTCTGCACTCCAAGTCGTCAATGCTGTTCGGAAGGGCGCGGAGTTATTCTTCACGCTAATTCAGGTTGTTGAGCCAAAGGCCAGTGTCGGTGAAGTGCCAGTTGTGTCAGAGTTTGCCGACGTGTTTCCTAAAGATCTTCCTGGGTTACCACCCCAGCGGGAGATTGACTTCTCTATTGAGTTGGTGCCAGGTGCGAAACCTGTGGCCCGCTCTCCATATCGCGTCGCGCCAAAAGAGATGGCTGAGTTGAAAGTCCAATTGCAAGAGTTGTTGGAGCAGGGTTATATACGCCCAAGTATGTCACCTTGGAGCGCGCCTGTTCTCTTTGTGAAGAAGAAAGACGGTAGCTTACAGTTGTGTATTGATTACCGCGAGTGGAATAAGCTGACGGAGAAAAACAAATATTCGATTCCGAGGATCGATGACCTCTTTGATCAGCTGGCAGGATCAACGGTCTATTCCAAGTTGGATTTGAAATCGGGATATTATCAGCTAAGGATTCGGGAAGGTGACATTCCCAAGACGGCGTTTGGAACACGCTACGGTCATTATGAGTTCACGGTAATGCCGTTTGGCCTATGTAATGCGCCTTCGGTATTTATGGACCTAATGCATCGAACGTTCCGAGAGTATTTGGATTTGTTTGTTATTGTATTTATCGATGACATATTAGTATACTCTCAGTCGGAAGAGGATCATGCAAACCATTTGCGGTTGGTCTTGCATACCCTGCGGAGGAATAAGCTTTTTGCCAAGTTCTCAAAGTGTGAGTTCTGGCTCTCTTCAGTAGCCTTTTTAGGCCATGTGGTAAGCGGAGAGGGTATCGCGGTGGATCCGTTGAAGATAAGTGCCATCCGAGATTGGCCAGTGATGTCTTCAGTGGCCGAGGTCAGGAGCTTCCTTGGACTTGCGGGCTACTATCGACGGTTTGTGGAAAACTTCTCACGGATTGCTTTACCTCTGACCACGCCGACGAGAAAAGATCAAAAGTTCATTTGGACGCCGGAGTGCGCGCGAGCTTTTGAAGACTTGAAGAGTCGTTTGACCACGGCGCCTGTGTTGACATCGCCATGTGGCACCGATGGGTATGAGATCTATAGTGATGCATCTGGGAGCGGCTTAGGCTGCGTTCTTTTGCAGTTTGGTAAAGTGATTGCTTATAGCTCGCGTCAGTTGAAAGTGCATGAGCGGAATTACCCCGTCCATGATTTGGAGTTGGCGGCGGTAATCTTTGCGCTCAAGTTGTGGCGGCACTATCTATATGGCGTCAAGGTGGATATCTCTACGGATCACAAGAGCCTAAAGTATTTGTTGGATCAGAAGGATCTGAATATGCGACAACGAAGATGGATGGAGTTCCTCGGGGACTACACCTTCGAGATTCACTATACTCCCGGGAAGGGAAATGTGGTCGCTGATGCTTTGAGTCGGAAGACTCCGGTACGGGCAAGCTGGTTGCAGAGGCATGATCAGCGTTTGATCCAGGAGTTGGAAGCATTGGAGATATCGTGTGTTGACAAGGGTGCGTCAACCGATGCATGTTTGAACTGGACGGAGGTGCAGTATGACCTTACGGACAGAGTTCGGCGAGCAACGGAGCTTGATGAAAGTCTCCAGCGCTATGCTAAAGATGGGCTGGAGGACCAATTCTCTTGAGATAACGGATTGTTACGGAGAAATGGTTGAGTGTGCGTCCCAAGTGTGGGTAAATTGAGGGAAGAGTTGATGTACGAAGCTCACTTTGCAAAGTACTCAGTTCACCCAGGGAGCACAAAGATGTACAGGGATATGAAAAAGCTGTTCTGGTGGCCCGGACTAAAGAAAGATGTGGCTCGTTATGTGGCTGAATGCACTACCTGTGCGTTGGTGAAAGCAGAATGCCAGAAGCCTGGCGGTTTCCTGAAGTCGTTACCTATTCCGGAGTGGAAGTTCGATGATATTTCGATGGATTTCGTGCACGGGTTGCCGAGATCTCAACGCGGTCATGATTCAATCTGGGTGATTGTGGACCGGTTGACGAAAGTGGCGCACTTCCTTCCAAACAGAAGAGACGATTCAGTGGAAACCTTGGCCAAGCTTTATGTGGAGCAGGTTGTTCGACTGCACGGTGTTCCTCGGAGCATCGTTAGTGACCGTGATGGGCGGTTCACATCGAATGATTGGCGGCTCGTTCATCAAATGTTGGGTACAAAATTGGCGTTTAGTACGGCCTTTCATCCCCAAACGGATGGCCAGACTGAACGAACCAACAGGACGATGGAGGACATGCTCCGCATGTGCGCGCTAGACTTTGGTAAGAGATGGGAAGATTATATATTTCTCGTCGAATTTGCCTATAATAATAGCTACCAAGCGAGTATTGGTATGGCACCATTTGAGGCATTGTATGGTCGGAAATGCCGTACACCGTTAGCTTGGGCAGAAGCAGGCGAATCGAAGCTGAGTGGGAAAAAGGAAGTCGAAGAAGCTACTTCTCTCATACGCTCTATTCGGGAGAGGCTATTGATAGCCCAAGATCGTCAAGCAAAGTACTACAATGCCAAACATCGGAACGTGGAGTTCGCGGTGGGTGATTGGGTATATTTGAAAATCAAACCCTTCAAAGGTGTGTCCAGGATTCGGCGTTTGAAAAAGCTAAGTCCGAGGTATCTTGGTCCGTTTGAGGTGGTGGAGCGAGTTGGGGAAGCTGCTTATCGACTAGCACTTTCAGCGGACTTGGGTGGATTACATGATGTATTTCACATCTCAGTCCTTCGTAAGGCAGTAAAGGATCCAGCTCAAGTAGTGGAGAATGATCGGGTACCGGTCGAGTATGGGCTAACGACGAGGGTTAGACCCATTCGGATCGAGGATCGAGCCGAGAAATAGTTGCGGAACAAAGTGATCGGGATGGTCAAGGTCTGATGGGACAATTGTGGCCGTGAAGAGCTAACATGGGAGCGAGAGCAGACCATGCGAGCTGAGTTTCCCGAGTTATTTGTATAAACTGTAGACCGTGTACTTTTTGTTATAACAGAGTTATAGCATTGTTGGTTGTTGTTTCCTTACCGTGCAAATTTCGGGACGAAATTTTGTTAGGGGGGGGAGGGTTGTAACACCCCAAAAAGGCCCCAAAAAGACTCAAGATGAGTTTGAGTAGCAGGCTGGTTTACACGGCCTGGGACACGGGCGTGTCCCAGGGCGTGTCGGGTGTACACGGCCTGGGACACGGGCGTGTCCCAGGGCGTGTTCGAATTATTTTGCGAATTTGGCCTATTCAAGTCAGAGCCGGACACGGCCTTGAACACGGCCTTGAACACGGGCGTGTCAGGCTGGACACGGGCGTGTCAGCTGCCGTGTTCCGACCCGTGTACTGGTTGCAGCTCGATGAAGCAGGAGACACAGGCGTGTCTCAAGTTCGACACGGGCGTGTCAGGTTCGACATGGGCGTGTCGATGCCCGTGTTGTTCAGTCGGTTCAAACTGTGTGTGCCGCTTAAGGGGTACACGACCTGTGACACGGGCGTGTCACAGGCCGTGTCGGCCAAAAAATGGGTTTTTGGGAAAATCTTGGCCGTTCAGTTTTCTCTCTTTTGATCCAAGGGCCCAGGTGGTTTCCTGGCTGGGTTATTACGTGAAGGAAGGATGAAGATTCATTCTTCATTTGTGCTTAAGGAAGAGAGAAAGAGAGAGGAAGAGGAGAAGAAGGAGGAGGAGAGCAAGCCACCGGCGGAGCTCCCGTGGTCCGATTCGTGATCCGAAGCCGGCGTTGTGAAGGCAAGGCTGCTGCGGTTCTTTCTCACCGGCTAGTTTTCGATGGCACCGAAGAGATCGACAAGGGTAACGATCTCCCTCCTTGGACATGTGAAGTCCTTCTTTTCTGCATTGCATAGGGAAAACCCTTCCCCGCGAGTGTGCGGTGGGTTGTGGTGTCCCTTGGGGTAGATATGTGAAGTCCCCCTTGTTAGAGGCCGGAATTGGAGTACGGCTCTAGGCATGCTGTGTGAAGCCCATCTGGATGTAATCTGGATTGGTGATGCTTGTTTGCATATCGGAGAAGGCTCCGTGATTATGGCTTGTGATGCCTATGGCTTGTGATGCCTTGTTCCTACCTGTTGCTTGGTGCGGCAGGAAGTACTGGACGATGTCCAGGAAATGAAGAGGGTTGGATGCAACTCTTGTGGCCGTGTGTTACCACTTTGTGAGTAGTTGAGCCGTTGGGCTGCAACTCGATGAAAAGGCAGATTGCCGATCAGGAAAGGTGAAACCGACCCGCGCCTATAAAAAGCCATGGATACTTCCGTATTCGAGGTGGCTCGGCGACTTGAGCAACGGGGGGTGGCTGATCCGTACCTGCGTTAGGTCCGTCCGACTTGGAAGCCTGGTTATAGGTTTTGTTGGAGCGCCTAATGAGAGTCTTAGGCCCGCGCGCCGGAAAGACTAGAATGCTCAAATACCGTGTAGACGGTGGTATTGACCCTGGTATTCCGGTACACCGAAAATGTGCCCTGAGTGCACGGACTGTCGGGCCGGGTGGCCGATGGTTGTGATGGCTTGAATGTGCCTGCGCGCACATAGTTGCTATTTGATGATGCCATGCTTGCAGGGAAAGAATGTTCATGCCCCGAGAAAGGGGTAGGATTGTTATAATTGGGTCAGCTGAATGCTGACCGTTGCATTGTTTGCCACCGGTTGGGTGGATTGTTCCCGTGCAGGTGCTGGAGAGCCAAGTGGTAAGTGATGGGCTGAAGCCCTACTGCTGTTGCTGCTGCTGCTGCGGCTAGCCCTTGAAGGCTAAGCGAATGGCTTTGTTTTGTTTTCTCTTTTACTCATGTATGGCCGGCCTGCGCGCCGAGGTTTGTAAAACATGTTGTATGTAAGAGGAACTGTAAGGCCTTAAGGCCAAACTCTTGGATTTATGTACATTCCGTGGTATATATATAAAGGTGGTTTATATATTGGACATTCCTGTTTAGAGTTCAAAGTTGTAACTTAAAGCTTCCGCTAGAATGCTCTGAGTTAGGATTCGTATTTGCTTTGGTATTATCCTGTGACCTCACCGTCTGTTTGTGGCATATAGTGTGGGGCCCCGACCGGACCTTCTACTATACGTCATTTAACGGATGGGGTCGTTACACCCCGTACACTCAGGGAACATTCACGACGAACATGCCAACATCACGTCAATTTAAGCCATAGACGTTTCCGTCTCACCACCTCCCCTTGGACGGCCAACCTTATTAGCATTTTGTCTTCCTGGCTCGGGTCACGTCAATTTAAGCCATAGACCGCCGAAGACCCTCATCTATGCCAACGGTTCCGCCAAACGACATAGAACAGGTACGGTTCTGCCTGACCCATTACTCATACCGCAACGTCAATTTAAAATATATGCGCGGGTCAAGACTCCCCGAGTCCCATTTCCATCACACAGTTCACATAACCCGGTTATGTAAGACCCCCCCTTTTTTTTTTCTTTTTCAACCACCGGGGTCTTAGGCCCAGAACCGCCGCTTTGCGGTGACTCCTTCACGTCTTGAAGGGTCATCACCACAAGGCGCCGATTCTGCCGGCCAATTCGATCACAGAAAAGTAGCACAATTATTGAAGTAAGAACAATGCAGTCCACAATAATAAATCACATGTAAATAAGATAAAATCTCCACGAAGGGAGTGTCCACAGAAAATATCAGAGTACTATAAATGCGGGCTTATGCCCGGTACAAAATGTCCTCACTACAAGTCTCTCATGCAGAAGCGAAAACAGAAACTACTCAAGGTCGAGACTCACGGTCTCGGCTATATGAACTCCGGAGCTAGACTGCCCCATCTCTAGGCGCACCGATCTCTGGGGCTGCTCCTCCATGCTGGGCTCCACGATCCCCTAAATGATGCGGTTCGAAAACCGTTAGTCAAAAAGACTAAGCCCTATCATCCCCTACCCCTTCCCCCATGGCTCCTAGGTACCGAGCGGGGAGGAAGAAAGGGAAGGACATGATGGTAGAGATAAATCAAGAAACAGGTGACTGTGGACTTAATCTAGCAAGTGGTATTCGGTGAGCAGTTAATATGATTGTTATAATAGGTCTAGCAGTAAGAAAAGCAATTATATGAATTTAAACCTTCACTTATGCGAGAACACATAAGCAAAAAGGATCTTTTGCAAGGCTCCCATCGTATAGAGTGTCCCATACCACTTATACGTTGGGGTGTCAGTTATCAAACAACAATGGTTGTTATATATTGAAATTAACCTTTGATTTATAAGCTTGCCCACACAAGCTTATAGACCAAGAGGTCGTTTTGCAGGTCCTAATGTATAAGCGTCCCATACCACTTATACTTTAGGTGTCAGGGTTAAATGAATCGATTATGCTATGACATGCTAGTGGGTATGATGAAACATGCAAGTGCAACTCACACACCCGACTCTGTGCACACAGACCTTTAGTTTCCCCTTTCGGAGCCGTTACCTCCCAGGATACCTCCGTAGTGGCAGACGGAAGCGGTGGGTTGGGCCTCGCCCACCTCAAAACCAGTAAAAGCACCACTGGTCTGACCTATCGTACTCCTCAACGCTTGGTGCACTAAGCGGACGCCTGCGTACTCTTGCCGGCTGGCGCACCGGACTTCTGTTGGCGAAGTGCTAACCACCTCGCCGAGTCAACGATATCGGTGTTGGTGCAATCGAACTCCCCGATATCGTAAAACCCACCACCTTAACTTTTCCTATCTTATGCACATGCAAGTTTATTCGTAAACACACACAAAACCGAGCCGAAGCTCCCCGGACCAAACGTCCGTCTCCAAACCAACCGAGCCGAAGCTCCCCGGACCATCCCGTCCGTCTCTTAACCAACCGAGCCGAAGCTCCCCGGACCATCCCGTCCGTCTCCAAACCAACCGAGCTGAAGCTCTCATCTATCTTCCTATGCCAACAGTGTTTGTGAAAAGTGCAATCCTAGTTACTAAGTTACTCTTGCCAGTTTATTATTACAGTTTACGTTATCCCAGGACTGCCCCCGGTATTCCCCGCGAAGGGCTCTCAAGGGGCACTAGGAACCAAGACGGCGGCATTACGGCCCGAAGTTCCCTTTCGCAAGGCACTTAATATTATTGGTTTATTTCCCTTAGCCCGATTCCCTTCTCATATTACGATAGACTATCCTAGGGTAATTTTTAACCTTCCTCTCCTCGGGAAAAACGATCTTTCGCCGAACCCGAGCACCTCTTAACTCTAGCTATCACCACTTCTCGCTACTCTTTATATCTTCCTATTGCGTTTTCCTCCACATTTCCACCCAGACAAAATGTTTAACTCCAATGACTTCCTCAGATCATGTCCTATTGTATTTCACAAATTGCTATATGCAGACCGACCTAGGCTACATGTCGAACCGGTTATGCAACGATCCATTACTCATCCAAATGCCCTAAATTATTTACTGGAGACTTACCATGATATAAATGACCTAAGTCCAGAAAAATGGAAATTTTCCTAATTTATTTGGCATTTAATTAATTTCCTCGAAAATCCCAAGGGCTACCGGTTTGAACATGAACTACCCTAAGTTCTCATGCAAGATGTCCAGCAAATCTATGATATATACTAGGTTATCTCAATAGGTTAAATCCTAAGTATCATAATTTTTCTATCATTAAAAGGGCATGAAAACTATTTTAGAAATAATCTCTAACTTCTGTTGTTTATGAATCAAGTACAGAAAATATTCTTCCAAAAATTATAAATAATTTATGCCATGCAGATAAAGGCCTAAAATTAGCACTGGCCAAGTTTCATAATTTTCCAGCAAGTATTTTATCCATAATTAATTTTTAAACATAAAAGCCCTTTCTATCATCTATGAACAAAGTACCAGATTTATTTAATATAAAATTCTATAAAAATTCAAGGATCAATGTTCTACTGGTCAAGATCTAAATCCAGAATTTTAACTGATTATAATTAATTTAAAACCTCCAAATAATTGAAACAACAAATCGGGCAAATAATCCGTTAACACATGAAGTATAATATTTATCAATCATAAAATTCCAGGAAAATTATCATAAATCTAAAACATCCTAAAACTCCCTCCTCCCGAGTTTCATAATTTTTGGATTAGATTTAGTGCTTAAAATAACTAAATTACATTTCTATCCTAATTCAAACTCTCAACTTCCGAGGTACCCAATTACCTCCAATTCCTTCACTATTTCAACCAGAGAGTTTTCAGCATATCTTGCCACTCTCCTCCAAATTTCAAGGGCATACAAGAGCTTTTGCTCCTATGTCCTTCACAAACCTCAAAACCCTTCATTTAAGATTTGAGTTTGGATCCTAGGGTAAACCAACCCTAAACCTCTCCATTTTTCTCCACGCAGGTTATAACACCATTCTAAGTCAGAGATCAGAAAATCAGCCTCTGTTGAGGCGATTTGACCTTTCCAAATTCTCAGTGCACTTTTTATTAAAAGGTGTCTCACTAACGCCTAGTTAAGGGTAGAATATTTCTCACCCAAAACTCCTCCAAATCAATTGGAATTTTACACAGACCTAGGTTTTATAGCCAGGGACCACTCACCAAAATTTGGGAGGGTTTGGAGGTCATTTGACCATCTAAATAAATTCCTCTAAGTTTATTAAATTAAAACAAAAACTTTAGGCAAAGTATCTCCAAAAATTCCCATTTTTGGTCTGCCTTTAGGTATAACCAAGATTAACCCCCTGCCCAAATTTCAGGTCATTTGGACAAGGAACGAAGAGTGGGCATCTGCTTTAATTTCTGCCCAACTCTAGGTACATCCCCCACTAAATCGGGTGCTGCGGCCGAACCACTTACCCAAACGAGTTGAAACCAATTTTAGATTTGTCTAGACTCGAAGGGCTACGACTTTTGTGTCTGGTCATTTTTCCTAAAACGGCATCTAAGTGCCTCATTTTACAGCCCCAAAAATATGTTCAAATAATACATTTTCCCATTTTGTAATTTATAATAATCTGTATATTATAAAGTTTATCCTACTGTTCATCTTCTTCATGAAATCGAAAACAGATACAGAAAACCAATTTTCCTGTAACACTTCCGTGATCCGTCGCCGGCAGTCCGGTCACTTCCCTGGCCAGCCACCACCACCACCACCTCCGTTGAGGCGATGGCTAGCGGTCGGCGGTGGTTTGGCCGCCGGAGGTGGCGGTTTCCGGCGAACTCAAAAATACCATTTTCATGGTTTTCCCATGAAAACGAGAGACGGGTCCGGCTCCGTTGAGTGCGAACTTCCTTTCTAAGAATCCTAAGATCTACCCATGAAAGAGAAGGAGCAGAGGAGGACCTTGTTCGCGGTTTGAAGGCGAGAAGAACGACGGGGTGCCATGGCGCGGTGGTGGCGTTGCTGAACTTCTCCTACAGCAAGAACAAGGGTCTGATCCGTTTACTTGAGCGTGTAACCTTCTCCTCTGGTTCTAGGTGGGCTTTTATAAGTCAGTAAGTGGGAAGGTGAATGGGTAAAGCCTTTATGGCCATGAAGGTTCTCCCCTTAACGTTTCGGTTACAGTGAAGGGATAAGAAACGGTGGAAACTGAACAGGTGTGTCCAGCTGGCGACTTCCTATTGGACCATATCTTCCTCATTTATTATATAATTACAGAAGGAAAACGGCCTGAAATTACTCCTGGTGTAACTTCCCACACCAGTATTTATTACCACGCGTGTTAGAATAATTTCGGGCCTGAACCGTCGTTTCGGCCAATGTCACGGGCGTGACACATAGGTCACGGGCGTGACAGGCCCGAATAGCCAATTCTGGGTTCGACGATCGTCGAACTGAGATCGACGATCGTCGATGGATGGTCACGGGCGTGACACTTGGGTCACGGGCGTGACAGGCCCGAACGGCAGATTTTGGGGTCGACGATCGTCGAATTGAGATCGACGATTGTCGAAGGCTGGTCACGCCCTAGGTCACGGGCGTGACCTCTAGGTCACGGGCGTGACAGGCCCGAACGGCAAATTTCGAGGTCGACGATCGTCGAATTGAGATCGACGATCGTCGAAGGCTGGTCACGCCCTAGGTCACGGGCGTGACACTCATGTCACGGGCGTGACATGCCCGGGCTGCAAGGTCGACGATCGTCTCACGGAGATCGACGATCGTCGAAGGAGTCACGCCCTTAGTCACGGGCGTGACACCTTTGTCACGGGCGTGACATGCCCAGGCAGCACGTTCGACGATCGTCTCGTGGAGATCGACGATCGTCGAAGTAGTCACGCCCAAGTCACGGGCGTGACGGGTCGGTCACGGGCGTGACCAACCCGTGACCCGAAATATTGATCGCTTTATTTCAATTTTATGTGCTTCCTGGGGTTCTGTCACGACTAACCGACTCCTAGGGGTCTAGCCGGAAATGGGATGTTACAGGTTATGTTCAAGTTGGCTCCCCAGCCACCATGTTGGCAGAATCACGCATCTGCCCAGTTTTCCGGGTGCACCTTGGAGTTAGTCCACAAGGCTCCCTTTTGCAATCTACCCCGTAGAAAACCCGAAAAACAAACATTCACATGGAGTCTTCTCCGGCCATATATGCAATGCAACATCACAGATCAAGACAAACTTGTCTAGGTAGGCTTCACACATCATGCCTATGTCCATTCTCGAATACGAACTCTACACAAGGGGGACTTTACATATCTACCACAAGGAAAGCCACAAACTCACCGCACACTCGCTAGAGAGGGCTTCCTATACAAAGGAAAAGGAGGACTTCACATGTCCTGGGATGAGAATCGTTACCCTAGCATTTTTCCTTTGCACCATGGAAATCTACGCGGATGAAAAGCACCACAATCTCCTTGCCTCAGTAGATCCGAAGTTGGCTCGCGATTTGGAGCTCCGAAACTCCGCCGGTGACCGGATCTAGCCTTCCTTCTTCCTCCTTGCTCTCTCCTCTCTCTAGATCTTAGAAAGAGAGTAATCCAAGAGAAATGGGGGGTTTTTTAAGCCCTAAACCCGGGTATATCCCTGGGGAAACAACCCCCAGCCGTCAGATCTCAAAATAAGGAAACGAACGGCCGCGATCCAGACTTAAAATCCAAGATCTGGGCCAAACACGGCTTGCGACACGTCCGTGTCCAAGGCCATGTCACTCATTCGCCGTCGAAACCGTTGCATCCCAAAAAGAACACGGGCACTCGAAACCCCTGTGTTAGGATTGACACGCACGTGTCACCTAGTACACGACCGTATAGATGGGCGTGTTCCTCCAACGACACAGGTCCAAAACTTCCAGAGCACAATTCGGCCATGTGACACACCCGTGTCACATGCCGTGTGCTAGACACGCCCGTGTCCTCAGCCATGTAGTTGCCTTGGCACAACTCGTCATACGACCTTAGGAGGACACGAGTATTCGACATGCCCGTGTCGAATTTAACACGCCCGTATCGGACCCGAGCATGCTTGGGCTCAGCCTGTGCGCCCTCACTCAACGATCGTTGAGTGAAAGGCTTTGAGTGACTGACACGCCCTGGGACATGCCCGTATCCCAGGACATGTTCACCAGTCGACGACCGTTGACTCTAAAATCATCGACCATGCTACCAACGTTGAACTCGAGCACGACATGCCCTTGGACACGCCTGTGTCCCAGGTCGTGTCACCTCTACCAAATCCCAGATTTGGCTCAAAACACCACCCGTCACACTTTTGAGTGTCGAGGCGTTACAGAGGGCATTTGCTCAGCATGCCAAAAGGGCAAGCAGACTAAATCCTCTTTTAAGGGCATTGGGGCCAAAGAATCTGTGAGGTACCTATACCTCCTACATATGGACTTGTTTGGTCCTATGCCAGTTCATAATCTAGGTATGAAAGTCTATACTCTTGTGGTTAGTTATGACTTCTCTAGGTTTTCTTAGGTTTTATTTCTTAAGGAAAGTCTGAAACCCTTAATATCTTTAGGACTTTTGTCAAGCAGATTCAGAATGAGTTAGAAAGTACCGTGGTCAAAATCAGAAGTGACCATGAGACTGAATTTCTGTCTGAAGGCATGAGAATATTTTGTGAAGAGCAAGAGATTCATCAAGAATTTTCTTTTCTAAGAACACCCCAACAAAATTTGATTGCTGAGAGAAAGAATAAAACTCTCATAGTAACTGGAAGGACTTTGCTAAGTGACACATCTCTCCCAGAGTATTTCTAGACTGAGGCAGTAAATACTGCATGTCATGTCCTAAATAGAGCTTCTATCACCAAGAGGCACAAGAAGACTCTCTATGAGATTATGAAGGGCAGAAAACCAAACCTGGCCTATATCAAGATCTTTGGTAGCAAATGCTATATTCTTAATAATGGTAAGTCTTATATGACTAAGTTTGCTTTCAAATCCTATTATGGGATATTTGTTGGGTACAACAATCGTAGCAAGACCTATAGGATCTAGAACTTAAAAAATCAAGTTGTAGAAGAGTTTGTACTTGTAGTTTTGATGAGTCTACTATGATTAACAATGAGATACCTAGCTCCTCATCTAGACCTGCAGGTATAGAGTTGATGATGGACAAGCCAACCATCAAGAAAGCTACTCCAATAGCTTAAGATGAAGATGATGGAGTGTATTCCAGAAGAAGTACAAGGCACACATGATGTGGATGAAGATCAACAAGATGCAACCACTGAAGCTCAAGATGCTGAAGGAAGATTGCCTCCAACTATCAGGAATCTAAGGGATCATCCCATACACCAAATAATTGGTGATGCTAACCAAGAGTTATAACAAGGAGCATAAGTCTAAACACAGCCTTGTATTCAAGATTCCCGTCACAAGTTGAGCCCAAAAGATTTGAAGTGGACAATATTGACCAGTTCTGTAATATGGTAATGTAAGAGGAACTAAACCAATTCAAGAGGTGTAAGGTCTGGAAGTTGGTTCCCAGACTACAAGAACATAATGTCATTAGAACCATGTGGATCTATAGAAATAAGCTTGATGAAAATGACATTATAATCAAGAACAAGGCTAGGCTGGTGGCTAAGGGATACAGATAAGAAGAAGGTATTGACTTTGATGAAACCATTGACCTAGTAGCCAAATTGGAATCCATCAGACTATTCCTTGCATATGTGCACACAAATGATTCAAAGTCTACCAAATGAATGTGAAGTCAGCCTTCCTGAATGGTGACTTAAGGGAAGAAGTCTATATTGAACAGCCATTAGGTTTTGTTAGTTCTTACTCTCCTGATCATGTATATAGACTTAGGAAAGATTTATATGGGTTGAAGCAATCCCCTAGGGCATAGTATGAAACCCTGTCTAGCTTTCCCATTGAGAATAAATTCTCAAGGAGGAAGATATGCAAGACTCTATTCCTAAGGGAATCTAAAGGCAAGATCATCCTAGTCCAAATTTATGTAGACGACATAATCTTTGGGTCTACTGATGATAACCTTTGCAAGAAGTTTGCCAAACTTATGCAAAAGAAGTTTGAGATGAGTAATATGGGTGAGCTTAAGTACTTCTTGGGTCTTCAAGTAAGGCAGACTGAAGATGGATTATCCATATCTCAGTCTAAGTTCACCAGGGAGTTAATCAAAAAGTTTGGAATGGAGAGTGCCTCCATAATAAAAAATCCCATGAGGTCAAGTATGTCTATAGACAAAGATGAGGTAGGGAAACCTATTAATGAAACTTTGTATAAAGGGATAATTGGCTCCGTCCTATATCTTACTGCAAGTAGGTATGTATGCTACATGTGTTTGTGCTTGATATCAGGCTAGCCCTAAAAAGTCTCACTACTCTGCTGCTAAGAGAATTTTGAGATATCTTAAGGGCACACCAGATCTTGGCCTATGGTACCCTAAGAATAGGAATTTTGAACAAACTGGATATTCAGATGTAGATTTTGTAGGCTGTAGAGAGGACATGAAAAGCAAATCTGGCACTTGTCAGTTCTTAGGTGGAAGACTTGTGTCTTGGAGCTTCAAGAAGCAGACAAGTGTGGCTATATCAATAGCTGAGTCAGAGTATATCTCAGTAGGAAGTTGTTATACATAATTACCGTGGATCCATCATCAGCTCCAGGAAGATAACATCAAGAACTCCTATGTTCTGTGATTCAACTAGTGTAATCTCTATTGCTAAGAATCCTGTCTCTCACAGCAGGACTAAGCACATAGAGATTAGGTATCACTTTATCAAAGCATGTGAAATGTAAAGACACCAGTCTTTAGTTTTTCCCTACAGACAAGCAAGTGGCTGACACTTCACTAAGCCACTAGATGAAGTCAAGTTCAACACCTTCATGTTTGAGTTGGGTATGTTAAACTTGGTATAACTTTAGTTGCCCTTTATTTTATTTTTGTTGGGGGAATTACTACTTGTTGCAGGTTATTAAGACTTTCAGTGGTATCAAGACTGAAATGGACTAAAGTGTCTATTAAAGAGGATTATAAGAGATGCTCTTATTGAGGGGGAGCAAGTCCAGCACTTGCAAGAATAGGTTCAGCTTCCTGTTGAGAAGGAGCAAGCAACTGCAATAGTGGAATTCTAAGATCAACACTGCTGATCTGTATTTCCTAAGGACAATGCACAGACTGAGGGGGAGATTAACTCTGAACTCCCTGCTCTAGAGATTATTTATGACAAAGTCATAAAATTATCCGAGTCTGAGATGGAATGCTACTACTGAGAAGACAAAACTGTGAAGGAGAAGAGGATAATCAGTGAAAGAATTAATCAGGAAAATAGAGAAGGCCAACACCTCCCTAACTATAGTTGCTTCTGAAGAAGTCAAAAAGGGGGAGAAGAAAATGATCTGGGTTAAGACGTGATTAGGAGGAGTAGGAAATGATAATCACTATGTAGGTAAGGAAAATATGGTAACCAATAACTTGTTATGCTTGTTACTCTTTTTCTAATATAATGTTTTATCTTCTACATATGATGGTGTATATCATTGGCTAAGAGTTTTGACTAAGGGTTTTGACTTCTTTAAATAGGAGGAGATTATTAGGTCCATTGATAACAATGTCCCAAATTTGTAGGAGTCAAATAAGTCAATGGTATACACAGATGTATTTGTTGCATGCTTTAAGTTCAATGTATACATGATGTGTTGGGTACATTGCACACAATGTACTTGATTTGAAGAAGCCCTTTCAATTCAATGATATACACAAAATATGTATTTGATGTATATTTAAGTTCATAGTTGCAGGTTGCCTATGTCATAATGATTTGATAGGTGGTCCAAGTCACACAGACAGGTGAACTTTAAGAAGCTGACTAGAAAGTGAAAAAAATTGTCTAAGTAAAAAAGCGTCAAGTGAAGTCAGCACAGTGATGAGTAAAGTCAGCACAGTCAACATCTAGCAACATGCAGTGTAGAAAATAGGCTAAGTACAAAAGTGTCGACATACTTCAACTGTGTCGACACCTTTGTAGAAGCTATGTCAAGCCTAAGTCAGCAATGTCGAGTCAAGTCAGCTAACTCGACATATAAAAGATTCAAGACAGCTGAGTTGAGACAAGTCAGTTGTCTCGACACCTTGAAGACTAAGTCAGCAGTGTCGAGACAAGTCAGGTAACTCGACACTTTAAAGCATAAGATAGTAGTGTCAAGACAATACAACTGTCTCGACACAAAGAAGACTGAAAATTGTACTAAGTAAAATAGTGTCGAGACAAATCAACTGTCTCGACACAATGAAGGATTAAAGCATAGAAGTGTCGACATCGGGCAGACAGTTGTGTCGAGACAATTCAACTTTTTCAGCACAAAGCATAATTAAAGATATTGACATAGATGACAATTGTGTCGAGACTATTCAACTGTCTCGACACTTTCATGTTCAGATGAAAATTCTTCTAAGTAAAATTATGTCGAGACTCCTAAGATGTCTCGACACAAGTGTCGAGACACATTATACATCTCGACACTTATGTTTCTGAATATGTGTAGAGTAAACACAGAAGGGCAAGGAGAAGTAAGAACTGTCACATCAGCTACAGTATGTGATATCTCAACCAAAACAGTTTAAGGGCAAATTTGAAGTATGATGTCAGATGCTGATGTCATCATTTAGATACCTGCCATCCACGAAGGCTATAAATAGAGGGGTTTTCATCACAGAGGAAGAGATCCATCAAGCAATTTGAAATTCTCATTCTAATTTCTTCCAAGTCAGGGGAGACGACATCCCGTGAAGGAGGAACAAGACGAAGGTCTTTCAGAAAATCTCTAGATTCTTTTATAAAGTTGATCTAAAGATTAAGGTGGATCTGATCTACAATTTCTTCAAGGAAATCAAGCCGATTAACATCACGAAGATTGCATATCCAGAGAAGTATCTTTTTAGCCAGTCAGTTTATCAAGAAGAAATCCATTGCTGCTGAATTGAAGAATCTATGTTATCAGATAAGTCAGATTACAAAATTCTTTTTTTCTGAAGATTACTTTGTCTATTTTACCTCTTAATTTTGTTAGATCTCCTTGAGATCTGAGTGTTTAGGAGATCTAATCTCTAAGTTATAAGCCTATTTTATAAAGGCTAAGATAGGGTTCTTGAGGGACCTGAGGTAGGTAATTTGAGTGGATCACTGAGTTGTAAGCCTTATTTGTAAAGACTGAGGTAGGGTTTTTGAAGAACCTGAGGTAGGAGATTGGAAGAATCTCTGAGGTAGGACTTGTTGGTTTGAGTGTAGGTTTCTTAACAGAAACGTAGCCTGTAGGATCTTTGGATCTGAGTTGAAGAGGAGACGCTATAACCTTATCTAGCACATTGCTAGTGAGGAAGAAAGGGGGAAGTGGATGTATCCTTGATAGGGGAACCATTATAAATTCTTTGTGTGTTATATGCTGTGATTTGCTTTTGCTTGTACTGTGATCTGAGATTTGCAAGTGCTGTGTATAATGGTTCAATTGTGATGAGTTATTGTGAAGCTAATATCTCAAGTAAATTAACTGCTGAACATTATTTCTATAAAACAGTTAAGTGACAAAGAATTGAAAAAGTATTTTAAAAATACACCTATTCACCCCCTCTAGGTGATTATCTACCCATAGAATTAACTTTCAAGTGGTATCAGAAGTAGGTTATTCAAGAAAGACCTAACAATCTGAAAAAGATCCAAAGGGTATTAGAAAATATTAGATCTTATGGCTTCTGAATCTCACAGAGAACTCAATTATATGAAACTACCTTCTATTTGTACTAAGGATAACTTTACTATATGAAAGCAGAGAGTGAGATTTTTTATGGAAGCCTTAGATCCAAGAATCTTTATCACTGTACAAGAAGGACCATATGTACCAATAAAGATATAAGTCTTAGATGCAAATGTTCAAACCCCTAAGAAACTGTCATAAATGACAAAGGATGAGGTGGTTCTTGCCACCATGGACAAAAGAGCACAAAATATAATAATCAGTGCAATAGACAATTCAACCTTTCAGAATCTTATGCAATGTAAAATATCCAAGGAGATGTGGGACACTCTCATAGTCTACATGTAAGTTACAGAAGAAGTAAGAGATGACAAAAAATCTCTTCTTAACCAACAGTATGAGGCATTCAGACAAGGAAAGACTGATTCTATAGAATAATGTAATGAAAAGTTCTTTTGAATAGTAAATGACTTAAGAAACTATGACAGAGATTTCTCAAATTATGAGCTGAATGACAAATTTCTGAGATCCCTAAATAAAGAATGGGACATCAAGATTTGTGCTGTAAGAGAAATGGAGAATCTAAGAAATATGTTACCCCAAGACTTGTATAGGAAGATATTGTCACATGAGCTTCAGCTAAATTCTAGAAAAGCTGAAGCAGAATCAGCCAAAAGTTCAACTCAGACTAAATCTGAGGCCTTCAAAGCAGATACATCTAAGAAAGCTAGAAGAGAAATCCCATCATCACCAAGAAGGGATGAAGATATAGATAGCACTGGAACCCGTTCTTCATCAGAAGAATTATCAGATGATGAATTGGCACTACTTACCAGGCAATTCAAGAAAATGATGAGAAGAAGGAAGCAGTGGAATAAGAAGAAATCTATTAGACCAAGTTCCAGTAAAAGCAAAGAAAAATACAGAGACAAATCTGTGGTCAGGTATGATTCTCATCAGAATAAATAATTTAAGACTGACATTATTTTCTTTGCTGTAATAGGCCTGGGCATGTAATTGCTGACTGTCTAGTAAAAAGAAAGGAGGACAAAAAAAAAAGTTCTATAAAGACAAGAAATTAGAAAAGGGTCTGATGGCAAAGAAATCAAAGACCTTATCTGATAGTGATACTGATTTAACTGAATTAGAAAAGAACTTGCTGGATTGTTCTCCTATGAAGAAGAATTCATCAGAGAGGCCATATAAAAAGGCAAAAGCTCCACAACTTGATCACACAATGGTGATTCTGAAGAAGAAATGAAGGTCAATATGATGGCACTATCTGATGATCCCGAAACAGAAATTCTTGACTGTCAGGATACTCAGGTAATCTATGATAATTCTAGTTATTCTAAAACTTCTGTATATGAGATTGGGGATGAGCTAGATTCATGTGACTCAAAGTTTGATTCATATAAGTCTAACTCTAAGACTGAACTGCAACAGCTCACAGTCAAATTTGGAAAACTGTTGGAAGCTCTAGTAAGTAGCAAGAAGCTTATCAAAGAACAAGCTGTAGAGATAGCATCGCTAAAAGGTCTTGAGTATCATCATAAGATGGATACTTAGAAGATTGGTCTTCAAAGTTCTAAGTTGGCAAAGCTGACTAAGATCATTGATGATCAAATCATATTGCCGAAGCAAAAGGATGCAACCATTCAAGAGCCGAAACTCAAACTCCTGAATGAGAAAAGTTTAGTACAACAATTTTCTAAACCTAAAACTATATTGCCTATTATAGACACCTTCTCAAGAACACTTGGAAGTGGTCTTGGGTAAACCCAAAAGAAAAAGAGACAAAAAGCTGACAGGACAAAAAGGTCCAGTCATTCCACAGCCTATGTTTCAGACTAAGGGAAAAAAGCTATTCCTAATGTTCCTGCCCCAAGGATAACTGTTGCAACTGAGAGACAAAACAACCTTTTTGCTCCCAGTCAAAATACAATAATCTAGTTTGCTGATTCCTATTCTAAGGAATGTCAGCACAAAGCTCCTTCTGTTCCTCCAAAGAGGAGGTATAACATATATAAATGATGGTGTTGTGGAAAGGTGAGACACTTTGCCTTGGACTGTTGGTTCAATTACACCGTGTCTCATGTTCATAAAAGGTATCCAGTTAAGAAGTTTACAGCTGGTCTCAATAGAGCCATAGCTAACAAGAACCTAGGACCCAAAACAATTTCGGTTCCTAAGGAAAAATAAATTCTAATTTTGTAGGAATGTCTAAGCACCAGAGATAGACCGATCTGGTATATGGATAGTGGGTGTTCCAGACACATGAATGGAACAAGGATCAATCTGAGGGAATTTATCCCTATGAAGAATGGACCAAAGGTGGTCTTTGGTGGAGCTGACAAAGGAATTACCAAAGGTTATGGTAAGATCACAAATGGCTTAGTAACTTTCACTAATGTTGCTTATATGGAAGGGTTGCAACCCAACCTTATAAGCATAAGCTAACTTTGTGATCTTGACTATGACATTTCATTCCACAAGGATGAGTGCCTAATAAAGAAGTCAAGTGATCAAGAGGTCATCTTAATAGACACTAGATGTGAGAATGTGTATTGTTTGAATTTTCTTTGTTTAAAGTTAGACTCACCCTTATATCCAGTTATAAATGAAAAAGTCTCACACTGTATCAAATGGCACAATGGGCTAGCTCATTTGAACTATAAGGCCATAGACAAATTTTACAGTAAAGAGCTACTTAGGAATGGTCCTAACATTAAATACTATAAGGAGAACATTTGCTCTGCATTCCAAAAAGGCAAGCAGATCAAAGCTTCATTCAAAAGTATTGAATCCAAAGACTCAGTGAAGTGTTTATACCTCTTCATATGGACTTGTTTGGTACTATGCCAGTTCATAGTTTGGGAAGGAGAGTCTACACTTTTGTGATTATAGATGATTATTCCAGATTTACTTGGGTTTTCTTTCTAAGGAAAAAGTCTGAAACTCCTGATGTCTTCGAGACATTTGTCAAACAAATTCAGAATGAATTGAACAGTTCTGTGGTCAGAATCAGAAGTGATCATAGAACTGAATTTCAATCTGAATATATGAAAAAGTTTTGTGAAGAACTTGGGATTCAACAGGAGTTTTCCTCACCAAGAACACCCTAGCAAAATGGAATTACTAAGAGAAAGAACAAGACTCTCATTGAAGCTAGAAGAACCATGCTGAGTGATTCTTCTCTCCGAAAAATATTTCTGGGCTGAAGCAATTGACACAACATGTCATGTTCTTAATAGAGCTTCAATCAACAAAAGGTTGAATAAAACTCCTTATGAACTAATGAAGGGCAGAAAACCAAACTTGGATTATTTCAGAATCTTTGGATGTAGATGTTTGTCCTAAATAATGGGAAAACATACATATTTTAGTTTGCTAAGAAGTCCTATGATGGCATATTTATTAGTTCTAGTAACCACAATAAGGCCTATAGGGTCCACAACTTGAGGGATAAAGTTGTGGATGAGTCTGTTCTTATTGTATTTGATGAAAGTTATATATTCTACAATGATAAGCCAAGTACATCAAGCACAACAAGAGAAGACTTGAAGCTAAAGGAGATGTCTATAGAGGATTCAGTTCCACCAAGCAAAAATATACAAGATAGAGTCAACATTATTGAAGAAGTGCTTGCATAGGAATAGCCAGGAGAAGAAATATATCAATAATAAGTAGCTGGTCCAAGAGAAGATGTCACCTTACCAGTAGCTATCAGACATCTAAGGGATCATCCAAGGGAATTGATCATTGGAGATGCAGCTCAGGGAGTGACCATAAGAAGCAAACATTATAACACTGTGATGTACTCAAGTTTTCTGTCTCAAACAAAACCAAGGAAATTTTAAGAAGCTAATATAGATCCATTTTAGATAGGTGAAATGCAGGAAGAATTGAACCAGTTCAAAAGATGTAAAGTCTGGAAGTTAGTTTTTAGACCAGATGACTGTAACATCATAGGAACCAAGTGGATCTATAGGAACAAATTGGATGAGAATGGTGTTATAGTCAAAAATAAGGCTAGACTGGTTGCAAAGGGCTATAGATAATAAGAGGGTATAGACTTTGATCAAACCTTTACAGCAGTGGCTAGATTAGAGGCTATTAGTCTCTTCCTGGCATATGCACCCTACAAAAGATTCAAAGTTTGCCAAATGGATGTGAAGTCAGCCTTCCTAAATGATAACCTTAAAGAAAGGGTCTATGTTGAGCAACTCTCAGGTTTTGTTGATTCCACTAAACCTACTCATTTTTATTTGTTATTAAGAGCTCTCTATGATTTAAAACATGTGCCAAGGACTTGGTATAAGACTTTGTCTAAGTTCCTTCTGGAGAATAAATTATCAAGAGGGAAAATAGACAAAATACTATTCTTAAGGGAAGTCAAAGACAAGACCATCTTAGTACAAATTAATGTTGATGACATTATTTTTGGTTCTATTGATGAGTCACTTTATAGTAGGTTTGCCAAACTTATGTAAGGTAAATTTGAGATGAGTAGCATGGGTGAACTCAAGTTTTTCTTGGGTCTCCAAGTTAAGCAAACTATAGATGGACTTTTCATTAGTCAATCTAAGTTCACCAAGGAGTACATCAAGAAGTATGGCATGAAAATAACCACTTCCATGAGAACTCATATAGGGTCTAGTATGTCATTAGACAAGGATGATGCTGACAAGCTAGTTGATATCACCTTATATAGGGGCATAGTTGGATCACTACTCTATCTAATAGCCAGTAGACCAGACATGATGTATGTCACTTGTGTTTGTGCCAGGTATCAACCATGCCCTAAAGAATCTCACTATACAACAGTTAAAAGAATATTGAGATATCTAAAGGGCACACCTAATCTTGGCCTATGGTATCCTAGAAATATTGATTTTGAACTGACAGGATTTTCAGATACAAATTATGCAGGATGTAAAGAAGACAGGAAAAGCACATCAGGCACATGTCAATTCCTTGGAAGGAGGCTGGTGTCATAGAGCAGCAAAAAACAAACAAGTGTAGCAATATCCACAGCTGAATCTGAGTATATTTTAGCTGGAAGTTGCTGTGCATAATTGCTTTGGATTCAGCATCGGTTACAAGATTATAACTTACAGCTAAGTAAAATTCCTTTATTATATGATTCTACTAGTGCTATTTCTATTGCAAACAATCCTGTGTCACATAGTAGAACAAAACAAATTGAAATTAAATATCATTTTATTAGGGAGCATGTAGAAAATGGAGATATTAGCTTAGAATTTGTTCTAACAAATAAACAAATTGCTGGTATTTTTACTAAGCCCCTGGAAGAAGAGAAATTTAATTTCTTTACATTTGAACTTGGAATGTTGAATCTTGAGTAATTGATACACATAAAAATAAGAATAAAAATAAAAAATAATTAGTCAGTTATTAAGTTTTCTTATTTAGATATTAAGAATAGACATCATAAATGTTAAGAATCTACAATTCAGAAAACAAAATTTTGACTAAGTCAAAAAATTATGTCGAGACACTAGAGAATGTGTCGAGACATCTTAGAAAGTGTCGAGACACCAGAAAGTGTGTCAACACTATATGTAACATCTCTTAGACAACTAGACCCCTAGGAGTGGTTCTGTCATGACTAGGCCATGAAAAAACTCTAGTAAGCCCAAGAAGACCAAGTGAACCTAGGAATGCAGGTGAGATCACTATGGTATGCAAATAGTAGGTTTCTAAACACTAGTGTAGGATGATTATGAGGTTTCACCATGACTCCAGGACCCCACCACAACCTCACCAACCTACTGGAAGGTCCATTAGAGCCCTAAGCGTCCATTGGAGTCAACCCAGGGTGGCCAAGTTGACCTAGGATCATCCTAGGCCTAAATTGGGCAAGGTGCCCTAACTAAGTGCAATGTGCCCCTAATGTTCCACACCAACCCTACCTAGGTCTTCCCAGACCTAGGGTGAAGTCAATGGGTCACCAAAGGCCCATTGGACACCTTAGAGGCTGAGTTGACCCAAGCCAACCCTAGCCCTAAAGTGGTCAAAGTGCCCTAACAAAAGGGCAAGTGATCACAAAGGTTCCAAGTCAACCCTACACCACCCTTCCTAGACCTTAGGGGAAGCCAAGGGGTCACCAAGGACCCTTGGGGTCAACTTAAATGGTTATGTTGATCAAAGTCAACTCATAGGTCATAGTGGTCAACTTAGGTTAACCTAGCCCAATTTAAGTGGGCTAAGCCCAAGTGGTTTTGCCCATTAGTCCAAGGAAGTGGAGAGACACATTTTTGGCCCACCAAATTCAGAGAATGATGACTAGGAGAGAGAAGGAAGGAGTTACCCACTTTGGAGGAGAGAGAAAATGGGGACTTAATGGACATCATGGCCATGGAGGTTTCAAAACTCCACAACCTTGATGGGCTTTTACTCCTTGGAGGCAAGGGAGGAGTTTTCTGGAGGTGGCCGGCCAGTGGGGTGGCTCAGCCCCCTCAATTTGGCTGAAACAAAAATTGGGGTTAATGACCATTATTTGTGTTTTGATGAATTGGGGAGTTACAAGCCTCCTCTCCCTAATTCCTTATTCAAAAACTTCACCAGGACAAGAGCAGGTGTTTCCCCCATTTTAATCTTGATTTACTTATTATTGTTGTGGAGGTTGCAGAAAAGCCTAAATCGATAGCCGGAAATGGCAAGGAGGCACAACACCCACTCTCAGGCTGCAATTCAGGTCCTCCCTTGCTCTTTCTTCTATGGGTAGATCCTAGGATTCATTTAGATTGAGAATGGGCTCAATTGAGACCAATCAAAGCCTTCGTTTTCCTAATTGAGACCAATCGTTAGAATCCGCCTTTCCGGCGGCTGTGCCGCCGCCTGGCGATAGCCACCACCTCAACGGAGGTGGTGGTGGCGGTGGCCGGCCAGGGAGGTGGTCGGGTGGCCGGGAAATGGCGATTGAATAAGCTCTAGGAAGATGTTATCCTGGACATTGGCTCACTGGAGAAGAGGACCAGATACCGTCTATATTGCGCCGGGATTCGTGCGGTTTTATTTTTAATCTTAGGATAAATAATTCATTTTATATTATTTATGTCATAGAAAATACAATTAATGTTTTTAATAATTAAAAATACTTAGAGGCTTGTACAGAGAGTGTGGTCAATATGAAGTTGTAGGTCTGGATGTGTAGTTTAGTTTAAAATTTATTTGAACCAATTTGGATATCTAGTTTGACCAGAGCACTCATTTTGGTGGGGTCTATACCTAGGGCTAGTCAGAGGTTTAAATGTGTGCCCCCACTTCACAATTTGTCCAAATGAACTAAAATTTGTACAAGGAGTCAATCTTACCTATATCTAGGTCATGTTTAAAAATGGGAATTTGTGGAGATAATTTTTCTATAGTTTTTGAAATTAATTAATAATCCTAGGGTAAATTAATTAGGGGACCTAATGACCTCCAAACCCTCCCAAATTTTGGTGAGTGGTCCTTAGGGTCATCATAAGGCTTTGGATAAAATTTCATCTCATTTGGAGATGAATTGGATTGAATTTTTGTTAACCCTAGCCTTGGCCTAAAGGGGGGGGGGGTATTTAGGTCAAAGTGTTCCTTGTGTGTTTAATTGGTCAAATCACCTCAATAAAGGCTGAAACTTGGGCCACTAGTTTGATATGATGCTAGACACCCCCACATGGAATTTGGGGTGGGTTGGGGTAGATTTGCCCTAGGACCCAAGTTCAAACCCTAAGGTTGGACTTTGGGGATTTGTGAAGGGCATGGGGTGAAATTCCCTTGCATGGACTTGGTGTTTAATCCATATGATCCTAGGGTGGTGATATGCCCTAGGGAGAGATATGGAGGGATTTGGACACATGCACACCACTTAAACCACTAGGTAAGTCTTTGGGTCCATACACCTTAGGAATTGTCTAGTGGCTCATATGACTTTGGAATTGCATGAAATTTTGGTAGAGGTCATTTTCATAACCATATTACCACTAAATTATACTACATATTGTTTGGATGAGTTTACAAGTGGGTTCTTTTGAAAAGTGCACTTTCATGAGTTGTCTTGAAGAATTTTATTATGTGACTTACTAACCTTGGGTTTGGATGATACTTAGTCAAGCTATGTTTTAGAACTATAAAAAGCCCTAGAGATTTTTAATATGAATTTTAGATCATTATATGGGGTACTTTGTTCATAACCCAACAAGTTACACCTTCTACTTAGAAATTTCTTTTGAACAAATCACTCAATGAAAACTTATGAAATTTGGTAATTAGACTCTTAATGACATTCTAAGTCTCTGTGAATATTTGTGGAATTTTTGGAAGTCTATCTGTAGGGGTTGTTTCACAATGTGCTGTTTTCTAAGTAAAATTAAATTGAATTTATTTTGGCACTATTTAAGCTTAATAAAATATGATTTTTGGTCAAAGTCTCTTTCTAATCATCCTTAAGATTCACTAATGTTTCTACAATTTTCTGATGATTAATTTTAGCACTTTCTTCTTTAACCATAATTAATGGCTTATTATTGAATTAATTAATTAGAGGCCAAATCATTTTTGGAAAATCATGGAATTTGGTGTTTATTGTTATTCCTCTGTTATCTACTGTTCATAAGTTTTGGGTGGCCATTACTTGATAAAATATTATACTTCATGTTCAAATTGCCCATGGCCTAACTTTGGGAAAAATTAATTAAATATCAAATTAATTAGGAAAATTATAAGTTTCTGGATTTAGGCTAATCATGTCATGATAGACCTCCATTAAATATCTTAGGGCATTTGGATGAAAATTTGGAGTACCTTCTATCATGTACGACATATAGTATAGGTTGGTCTGCATATAGTAAAACTGCAGAAAATGTGATAGCTTTGAATTTAGCATATGACTTGGGGTTAATAGTTTGCTGGTTTGGGTAAAATAAAATTGAGTTCATCATTGGAAGTTGGGATGAGTAGAATGCTGGGTTGACTAGGATTAGGCGGTGCTCGGGATCGACGAAAGATCGTCTTTCTTGTGGAGAGAGAAAGAGGGTCAAAACACACTAGGGTTAGATCCAGAATAATATTAAAAGGGATCGGGAATTGGGTATTAAGCAATAATTGTATGTGCCTTGCGAAAGGGAGCTTTGGGCTTCAGCCCATCGTAGTTCCTAGTGCCCTCGAGAGCCCTTTACGGGGAATGCCCTGGGCATTCCAAGGTTAACGTAAGCCGTAAGAATAATCAATGTTTAAGAGTAACTAGTATAACTAGGGGTTCACTTTCACACACCCCGGTGTATCGGGAAGTTAGGTTGGGTCACACAGGCGGTAGGCTCGGTGGTTTTGGTGATGGACAAGTTAGCCCGACGAGCCGATGGCTCGGTAGAAAATTATGACGGACAGGATAGTCCGAGGAGCTTTGGCTTGTTTGTTGGTTGTGATGGATGGGTTGGTCCGGGGAGCTTCGGCTCGGTGGTTGATACATCAAGATTGCATTTGCATAAATTCTAAGGTGGTGGGTCTTCAGTGTTGGAAGGTCGATGCACCGACCCCAATACATTGACTCGGCAAGTGTGGTTTAGCACTTCGCCAAATTAAGTCTGGTGGACCAGCCGACAAAGAGTATGCAGGAGCTCCGCTTAGTACACCAACATTGAGGCATACGATAGGTCTGACTGGTAGTGCAATTACCGGTTTAGAGGTGGGCGAGGCCCAACCCACCACTTCCATTTGCTACTACAGAGGTATCCTGGGAGGTTAGGCTCCAGAAAGGGGGAATTAAATGTCTGTGTACACAGAGTCGGGTGGGTGTGTTGCACTTGCATGATTATACAATAGCATACTTGCAAGACATAGCATAATCATTGCATATAACCCTTGACACCTATTGTATAAATTTGTCTGGGACTCTTTATATAATAGGCCCTGCAAAACGACCCCTTAGTTTATAGTCTTGCTTGAGCATGCTTATAAGCCGAGGTTATTACTCTATGGATATTATATATTGCTTGCTTGAAAACTGACACCCTATCGTATAAATTGGTATGAGGCTTTTTATACGATAAGAGCCTTGCAGAAGACCCCTTAGCTTATGTGTTTGTGTGGGCACTCATATAAGCTAAGGTTACATGTTTCCTTATTTACCATTCTTATGCTTACTCTATTTACTTTTGATATTACTACCTGTTTACATAGAACTGCTAGATTAGTTCCGCCGCCACCTGCTACCTTTGTTATTCTCCACCTTCATTACCTTTCCTTTCCTTCTCCCCGGTCGGTGCATAGGATCCATGAGAGAGTGGTGGGGGATAATAGGACTTAGTATTTTAGACTAACGGTTTTTGGACCAAATCATTTTAGGGGATCGTGGAGCCCAGCTTGGAGGTGCAGCCCTGGAGGTCTGCACGCTTGGAGACGGGACAGTCTAGTACATGAGTTCAGACTGTTGGGACAGTGAGTCCCGTTCGCTAGTAGTTATTATAGATTTTCTTCCGCGATGAGTGAATTGTAGTGAGGACTTTGATGTATTGGGCATGAGCCCTATTTCCAGTACTCTTATTATTATTGCTGTGGAATCTCCCTTCGTGGAAAATTATTACTATATATGTGATTATTGTGGACATATGCTAGAGTTCTCATTTCATATACTCTCATACTTTTGCTACTATTCTATGATCGATATGACCGGCAGAATCAGCATTTTGTAGTGACGATCTTCTCGGGTGTGATGGTGTCACCACAAAGTGACGGTTCTGGGCCTAAGACCCGGTAGTTTAAAAGAAAAAAAGGGTCTTACACTATAAATAGTAACGTGTCAAGAAACCAGAAAGTGTGTTGACACAGCATCACTACAAAGTGTCGAGACACTAAAGTAAGTGTCTAGACATAAGGGTGTCGAGACCCTAAGGTATGTGTAAAGACACATTAACCTTATGCCGACTTGTGTCGACACATCTCGACAGACATCTTTTCCTTGTGTCGACACTAGGTATTTACCCAAAAATTTAGAATAGTCTAAATGCAGCGTGCCCTTTCGACTTCAGGGAAGATTTGACTATTAAAGGGGTGTGAGAGTAGAACTCAACTACACTTTATTGATCTCTTGAACTTTTGATCCCTGAGTGTCGAGACCTAGAATTCTAATTCATCGACACTCATCAATCCTTTCTCTTAACTCAAATGGCTCCCAAAAACGACGATAAGATCTTTGAAGGGTATGAACTCGTGCGCCATGGATTCGTCTCAACGCAAGAAGAAATTAGGAACGTCATTGACCTAATTAAAGAAGCGGGTCTGGATTATGTGCTCTTTAAACCAACAAACATCTGGAAACGAGAAGTATCCGAATTCTTCTCTAATGTAATACTGGATTCAAATTTAACAAAGATTAAGTCTACAGTGAATAAAGCTAAAGTTAAAATTGCAACCAGGAGGTTGGCAAAAGGTTTTTCAAATACCAAGTATCGATCAGGAAGATGAAATAGACACCACCAGGACTGCTGAAGCATTGGTATGGTGTGGATTGGCTCCAACCACTAAGATTGAAAGCAGCCTAAATAGGAAGGGTATGAATTCCCAAGGCAAATTCCTATCTGAAATAATTGGGAAGGTGTTGCTGTGTAAGACTAGAGCACATGACATGATATTAGCATTCATGTTTGAGCTAATGACAAGAGTAATTTTCAAAATTAAGACCAACTGGAGTAGAGTGATCTTTTACAAAATTGTTGAAAGTATCCAGAAGCCCAATATAGGAAGAATTCTAAGTCTATATGTAATGCCCCAAAACTCAAAAAAGAACGGATAGCGTTTTAAGGCCAAAGTGGTGGCTTAATTGGTTCACACGGCCAGTGACACAGGCATGTCTGAGCCCGTGTCCTGCTCTGTGTTAACAACATGGCCGGGGACACGGGCGTGTCTAGGGCCGTGTCTTGCTATGAGTTTGTTGTGTTTCCGTGAGGTCGACGAAATGCATTTGACGATCCTCGGAGACAAGCCATGTCAGGCACATGGCCTGTGACACGGGCGTGTCAAGGGCTGTGTCCTACTCTGTGTTCTGTCGGGCTGTGTCGAGTGAGTTACACGGCCTGGGACACAGGCGTGTACCAAGATGTGTCAGGCACCCGGCCTGTGACACGGGCGTGTCACATGGCCATATTCTGTTCGGGACGCGATGGTTTTAGCATCGATTGAGACACACGACCTATGACACGAGCGTGTCCATGGTTTACACGGGAGTGTCCTATGCTGTGTCAGATGCTGTGTCTAGCTCTATGTTCGACGACCGTGTTCAAATCGTGAGACACAGCCTGTGGCACAGGCGTGTCACAAGTCGTATTCGGCCCCAGGAAATTCTTTTAAGGGCTAATCGAGGCCATTCGTTCTATTTGGAAATGATCCGACGGCCCGGAATACTCCCTGGCATGTTAAGTTTGGGAATGTAGGGTTTATTCCTCATTTTCCTTCGGCCATTCTCTTTCTAAAGAGTTAGAGAGAGGGGAGAGCAAGGAAGAAGAAGAAAGAGGAATCCGGCTGCCAGTGCATCTTCGGAGCCCCAAATCGCGATCCGAGTTCAGATCCGTGGAGGCGTGGCTGTTGCGGTGCTTTTCATCCATCTAGATTCTTCTCTTCTTCATGGTGCCAAAGCGAACCGCTAAGATAATGATTCTCTTCTTGGACATGTGAAGTCCTCTTTCCTTTTTGCATAGGAAACCCGCTCTCGCAAGTGCGCGGTGAGTTTGAGGTATTCCATCGGGTGGACATGAATAGTCCCCATAGTTTTGCATATAGAGTCCAAAATCAAAGTACGAACATAGGTATGGTGTGTGAAGCCTACCCGGACAAGGTTGTTTGGATCGGTGATGTTTTCATTATGCATGGATTGCTGTAGAAGACTCCGTGTCGTATGTTTTCGGGTTTCTACGTGGTAGATTACAGCAAGGAGTCTTGGAGATTAACTCCAAGGTGCACCCGAAAATCTGGACAGAAGCGAAGTTCTTCCATTTTGGTGGTCTGGGAGCCAACCTTGTACATAACCGGGTTATGTACTGTTGTATGATCGATACGTTGGGATTTGGTGAAGCTTGTCCCTCGCCGATGGCTAAATTGCCGTGGCGAGGTGAGCAACGGGCTGGTGGAACCTTACCCACTCCAAGTGGTTCGATTAAAGATCTCTTGGAGAGAGAGTCTAGGCTTCGGCTGAAAGGACTTTAATGCTCACATGTTTGCCGTCCTTGGGGGCGGTGTTGGACTACAGAACGAGCTGGGTTCAGACCGGGTTCACCGAGTAAGTGCCCTGAGAGCACGGGGTGTGTGGCTGTGTGGGCCTACACCTGTGGTGTATTGTGCTGATATTGTACTTTCACTATAATGTTTGTCTATGCTACTAAAGTGCAGGGAAGGAGCACCGCCAACCTAAGTAAGGGGTGAGGTCGTTATAATTTGGTCATCTTTAGCTGACCGTTGCTTTTGTTTGCCACCACTGTGGTGGAATGTTGATTGCAGGTGCTGTGGAGCCTAGTGGCAAGTAGCAGGCTTAAGCCCTTGTTGCTGAGCCTGCCCTTGAAGTCCAAAGAAAACGTTTACTTTTTATTCTTATATGTGACTGGCCTGCGTGCCGATGTTTGGAAGACACTTATTATTATTTAAGTAAATTCTTGTAAGGCCATAAGACCAACTATTTGGTGTATTTGTACTATCAATCCTACTTTTGATTTTAGTTGACATTCATGTTGGGGTTTTGGTTCTTTACTCTTCAACCTTTAACATACTTTCGCTAGAATGTACTTTGTGTAGGACGCGTTATCTTGGATGGATGGTTGCATTTAGTAACCCTTCGGTCTGTGTGTAGTATATGGCGTCGGGCCCTAGCCGGACCTACTGCTATATGCCATGTGACGGATAGGAGTGTTACAATTTGGTATCAGACTATCGGTTTCAGTCTTGCTTATTTGAATTCGTGGGCGAATTCTTTTAAGGGGTGGTGAGCATATGTATATGCGTCATCATTATAACATAAAAGAACCCATGAATGTCCACTTAGGAATAAAAATACACATGTTTGAGGAACCTGCGTGTACTTATAATTGGTTTTTGCAATTTTGTTTGCTCACTTAATGGTGTTTTGTACGACTATATGTGACTAGGAGCGGTGCTGGACAGTTAGAATGTCCGCAATCGGCAGAGAGTAGTGCACCTAATGACGTGCCTGCAACCCCTCCTTCAGTAAAAACTATAAGACTTGTAGCAGAAGCGGTGTTTGCAATGATAAATGCCCAGCTAGCAAGGCATGTGCAGCACCCAACCCCTGCGATGGAGCAAGTACCGTTTCAAGTGGCAGAACTTAGAAGGGTTGACCAAGTGGTGGTAGAGCCGGTGATACCTAGAAGAGCGACAGAGAAACAACTCAAACATGTAATGGGCTTTAACTCTCCAGTGTTTTCGGGTACTGGAACCCCATCCCAGGCCGAAGATTGGCTCTCTTGGGTGAAGAGAGTCTTGACGGCCACTGAGACAGAGGAATGGAAGAAGGATACTATAGCCACCTTCCTATTGGATGGTGAGGCGAGGTTGTGGTGGGAAGGGTTGCAGCTACATCACTTGGGTGGAAGACAACTCACAGATGTCTCGATGGAGGAGTTCTTGAGGTTGTTTTTGGCAAGATACCTTCCCTAGGCTCAGAGGATTGCTATGGAGAATGAGTTTTAGAGACTGACACAGGGAGATAGTAGTGTGGATGAGTACCTCCATGAGTTCACAAGATTGGGTTGTTATGCTAGCTCTACTTTAGCTAATGAGAAGAGTAAGACCAACTGGTTCTACGAGGGTCTGCGTGATGACCTAAGACTACTACTCTCGGGGACTATGACACAGGGCTTCCTAACCCTGGTCAACCCGGCCCGATCGTTGGAGAAAGATCTGAAGAGAGTTCAAGCGAAGAAGGACTCTAGTACAAAGAAGACGGAGTTCAAGGTGCCGACTTCCTTAAGGTCTGGTTTCCGTAAGGGGTATAAGAAGGCTAGGACTTCGGGTCCAGCCCCTTCTTCTTATGCTTCTAGGGCAACTACAGGACGAACCCCAGGCACATGCTATAACTGTGGGAAGCCGGGACACTTTGCCCGAGATTGTTGGAGCCGACGTCCAAAGTCCGATAAGAAGCCTGGAGCAACTTATGAGGAGAAGGGCAAGGAGGTGGAGTCAACCACATCACATTATGTCCCAGCCCAACCTAGAGTGTACAACCTAGGCAAGCAGGAGGCCATTAAGCAGGTTGACGTTGTGACAGGTATGGTTTTATTTATAGCAGTTTAGCTTTAAATACTTGTTGCCCTGCACATGTTAGCATATTACTGGTTATGTTAGGCTTTGTTTTGATTTTTGATAATCCGGCGAGAGAAGTGTTCGATAAGGGATATTCGCATTCCTTTTTGTCCGAAGGAGTTGTATCGCGCATCGGAGTACCTTCTTCGATGGAAATGGACAAATTGGATGTTTTGTTGCTTAATGGGTGTTCAATGCATGCAAATAGAGTTTGTTGCGTAAAGATACAGATTGGGAGTTAAGAGTTTGACTTGCAAGCGTCGCTACTGCCAATAGTGGAGTTCAACATGATGTTTGGAATGGACTGGCTCTCGGAGCAGTGGGCATACATTGATTGCAACCACAAGGAGATCAAAATGGGAACTAATCATGAGATGACATTTGCGGGCATGAAAGGGTCGAGCAAGACCTTGATGTCAGCTCTTCAGGTGGTTAAGGCTGTTCGTGCTGGTGCAGAACTGTTGTAGCGGTCCAGCGGGACTTCTGACTACTATCCTAAACTATGGTGGCAGAGGGGACAAGAGTTGGCCTTAGTGCAAGGAAGAAGAAAGGGGAAAGGAGAAGAAAGAGGAACATCTAAATTTTATTCATCAAAATTCATAATCAGTACAACATACATCCTCCTATTTATAGGCATTAATCCAGCTTTATAATATAGTTGTTACATTTATAATATTTATTGGTCTAATTACATAATTGCCCAGCTCCTCTATGGCCACGTGTTGGCTGCTCTCTGATGTTTAAACATCTGGTCGTCCACTGCTCCCAGCTATTAAAACATTACCTGGCAGTCCATATGCTGCTGCTTCCTGCTATGTAATATTATCTGGCCGTTGATTCAACATTGCCTTCATCTTTAAAAGCGATGTCCTCATCGCTTTTTTTTTTCTCTCATGCCAGGACATAAAACCTAGGAGAGGAAACAACGGAGATTCTCGAAGATTCATTGACCTTAGAGGTCTACAATGGAGATGGCAGAGGAACCATCATTTCCTGAAGGTTTTGTACTCTATAACTCTTGCTTGAGTCTTCCAAGAGATGAGCTTCTGGTCATAAGTTTCGTGTATCCTCCTTAGTCGTAGTCTCTGGTTTTCTCTGTCTTCCTCGCGTTCCCCTCTTTTTCTTCTTCTACCAAGCAAGTATTTGATTTGTTGGAGCTGTAATGGGACTCAAAATTGCTTGGAGTAGATCCGGTGGTAAGGAAGCCAAGTATTCCCATGTACTATCTGTGGGAGGTAAACCTTTCCACTGAACGAGACCTTGTTTCACTCGAGAGCCTTACCGAATGATTTCTTGAGTACTGATGATAGCCAAGGGTTCATGAAGTGGGTGATTGTTTATACTCTTTGGAGGTAACGTAACCTTGAGGGATTCGGGATCTCCATGATAGGGCTTTAACAAAGATATGTGGAAAACGATATGTATCTTCGTTTCTGTGGGTAAATCTAATCTATATGCTGTGCTGTTGATTACTGCCGAGATCTGGAAGGGTCCATAAAATTTGAGGCTCAACTTTCGATTGGCAGTTCTGGTGAGGTTCAGTTACCTGTAGGGATGTAACTTGAGCAGTACCCAGTCTCCCACTTTAAATGTGATGTTGGTCCTCTTGCTATCTGCATACTCCTTCATTCTCTGTTGAGCTTTTAGTAGGTTGTTCCTTAGTTGTTGCAAAATCGTGTCTCGTTCTTGTAATGTACCCTCAACTGCTTCATTGCTGGATATACCTGCACAATAATAAAGTAAACAAGGGGGTTTTCGACCGAACATGACCTCATAAGGGGTCATGCCGATCGACGTATTAAATGATGCATTATGATGATATTCTGCTAGGCTTAGAAAGTAAGACCATTTGTTGGGAGTATTGTGCGCAAAGATACGTAGTTATTGTTCTAAGCACCTGTTTGCCTTCTCAATTAAGCCGTCAGTCTCTGGGTGATATGTTGAACTATAGCTTAAAGTTGTTCCTTGTTTGATGAACAATTCTCTGCAAAAGTCACTTAGGAATATCGTATCCCTGTCAGAAATGATTTATTCCGGGATACCATGTATTTTTCCTACATCTTCCCAGAATGCGTTCGCCACTTTTGCACCAGTTATAGGTCCTTTGATAGGGGAAAAATGAGCCGCCCGAGACAGTCTATCCACTACGACCATTATGATGGTAAAGGAATTCGATGGTGGAATATGGGTTATAAAATCCATGGTTAAATCAGCCCATAGTTTTTGAGGTATTGGTAAGGGTTAAAGCAAACCATAGGGTCTGTGGTTTATGGGTTTGGCTTTTTGACAGATCTCACATTGTTTTATATATAGTGTTATTTCTTCTTTCATTTTATTCCAGTGGAATTGCTCTTGTAGCTTATGCATTATACGTTTTATACCTGAATGCCCTCCCATGGGACAGTCATGAGCCTCCTGCAATATGAGTTTTTTTTTACTTTTTAATTATTTGGTACATATAATCTATACTTATAGTATAGGAAATTTCCTTTGATAGTCCATTCTGGATGCAAATGTGGCTAGGTTTTCACCTTGTGGAACAGTTTTCTTGTCTCTTCATCATTTTTGTAGTCTTCTTCTAATCCCTCCAGTAAAGGTGAGCTCGGAATGGAGATTGTCTGGAGGCTTACTGATTCCTCTTGTCCCGAATCAAGGGTAATGCGTGACAATGCGTCGGCTACTGGATTTAGTTTTCCTGATTTATACTTGATAGAATAGTCATATCCTAGTAGTTTTGCTATGAATTTTTGTTGTTCTGGTGTATGCAATTCTTATGTGAGCATGTGATGTAGGCTTTGGTGATTAGTTAAAATGGTGAAATAGTGTCCTAGTAAATATTGTTTCCAGTTTGCCACAGCGGCTGATACTGCATACATTTCTCTTTCATACGTCGATTTTCTTTGCATTAAGGGAGATAATTTCTTACTGTAATATGTTATGGTTTTGTGTTCTTGTAGTAAGACTGCTCCTATCCCTGTGCCAGAAGCATCTGTCTCGATGGTGAAAGGCTCTTTAAAGTTTGGTAATGTTAGAATTGGAAAAGTATTAATTTTGCTTTTAATTCTTCAAAGGCTTTTTGTGCTGGCTGTGTCCATTGGAAGGATATTTTCTTGAGTAATTCTGTCAATGGATGAGCTAGGGTGGCATAGTTTTGAATGAATTTCCTATAGTATCTAGATAGGCCAAAAAAGGCTCTTACTTTTTTCTGGTTTGTGGGTACAGGAAAATCCTTCACAGCTTGTATATTGCCCTTATTTTTGCTGACTTGCCCCCTTGAAATAACATGACCTAGGAACTCAATCTGGGTTGTGAGGAAACTACATTTTCTTTGTTTTATATATAGTTGGTTTTGCGATAAAATCTCCAAGGTTAGCTTAAGATGTTCTCCATGTTCATATTCTGAGTTACTGTAGACTAGTATATCGTCAAAAAAAACTACGATGAATTTTTTGAGATACTTTTGAAAAATATTATTCATTAAGGCCTGGAATGTTGAGGGTGCATTTGATACGCCAAATGGCATTACTCTGAATTCATAGTGGCCTTGATGAGTTCTAAAAGCAGTTTTGTGTATACCTTCCTCAGCCATTCTAATTTGTTGGTATCCTGATCTAAGATCTAGTTTGGAAAAACACCTAGCCTCATATAGCTCGTCTAGTAATTCATCTATGGTAGGAATTGGAAATTTATTCTTAATGGTTTGTTTATTTAAAGCTCTGTAGTATACACAAAAATGCCATCCTCCATATTTTTTTCTGACTAAAATGTCTGGAGAGATGAAGCTAGAGGTGCTATGCCTAATCTCCCCTATGTCTAACATTTCCTTAATCATTTTTTCCATTTCATTTTTTGGATATATGGGTAATGACAGGGTCTGATGCTTGGTGGGTTGGCCTTTGGTAATAATGTGATCTTATGGTCTATTAGTCTTTTTGGTAGTAATTACTTCGGTTTTTGTAAGAGATGGTCATATTCCCTCAATATTCTGTTGCACGTATCATTTTCAATTGTGCTGGTCATCTTATTTTTACTATTTTCTTCCCTTTCTCCAGTGGTGATGACTAAACAATATGCAGTGGATTGTAGATGCATTAATCGGGATAACTGTGATGATGAAATGGCTTTACATTGATTTTTCTTCTGTCCCTCTAATACTACCGTCCCTTTGGAATCAGTATAAGCGAGGGTGTTTTGGTTATAGTCCGTAGTTACTGGGCCTAAAGTTTGTAACCATCGAATACCTAAAATGATATCAGACCCTTCAATGTCTAAAACAAAGAGATTTATAATGTAATCTCTGGCCTGTATGAGCAATTTTACCTCCCTACATAATCCACTGCATATTGATGTCGTTCCATTTCCCATATATACAGGGAATTTCTTAATACAATGTACGAGTAATTGCAGAAATTTTGCTCTTCCGGCTGAAATAAAACTATGGGAACTTCCTCCATCTATAAAAGTTTCTATGGGGTGTTGTTTATAGTATGCCGTCACCCTTAACCCGTATGTGTGGGTTTTCCCAATTAGAGCCTGTATAGTTACTGTAGATTCTGGAATGAGTTCTTCATTTCAAATATATTTTCCTCTTTTGGGCATTCTCCTTCAGTCCCTTGGACATACAACAACGCTCCTTTTCCTTTACACCTATGCCCTGCGTAAAATTTTTCATCGTAATTATAACATAATCCTTTTTCATGCCTTGCTTGTAACTCTTTGGGAGTTAGTCTTTTAATAGGTGGGTATCTCAGATTTTCTATTTTGAATCGAATATTCCTAGTATGATTTATAGTATGAGTTCTATTGGAGTTATGGTTTTTTTTCATATTCATTTTCTTGTTCTTCAAAGGCTTTAGCTAATGCATATGCATCAGGTACTTCTCGTGGTTGATTTATCATTACCATCTGTTTAATGCTAGTTTTTAATCCTGATACAAACATGCTCCTAAGGAACCAAGGAGCTAGCCCTGGCACCTTGGTAGTAAGTTCTTCGAAAGCCGATTTATACGTGCTTTTAGTTGTTGTTTGATGTAGTTTGGTCAATGATCTAGCCGGGTCCTCATAACAAGATGGTCCAAAATGTTTTTGTAAAGCCGTAACGAACATATGGAATGTTAATGCAGGGCGGTCTCTAAGCATTGCTTGGTACCATTTCGAAGCGGGCTTGTCTAACTATAATGTGGCCATAATGAGGTAGTCTTGGGGTCACACATTATAAAAATTGAAATATAATTGCAAATCATAAAGAAAAACAGTAGGATCTCCATCCGCGAATCTAGGACATTGTAAATAAACAAGTTGATTAGGAGGTCAGTTCGTTATTACTGGGTTTGCAGCCATGTTGGGAATGTTTCCCAATATTCCTCTTGAGTATTGTCCTTGTTCCCAATTTGAGCCGCTGCCTGGGAAGATTGCTGGGGCGTTAAAAGTCGCATCCATTTTTCTTTCAGGCATTCCTTGCTGATTAAAATTCTGGTTGGTGGAATTGTTGCTGAATTCATGATGAATGTGATTAGATGCAAGATTTTATTCCCCTCCCCTAGGTGGCCAGTTAAGATTCAAAAATTGCTCCATCATTTCTTTCTTTAAATTTGCGAACTGGTTGTTGATGTGGTTGGTGGCTTGCTCCTTTGAATCAACAATTTGCTGTACCAAGAAGTTCTCTTTTGCTTGGAGTTTAGTAATGAAATGGCATTGGACTCCCTCAATCTGAGCATTTCTTGTACTTATTTCTTCATCAAAAGCTTTCTTGAGTTCTGATATTTGCTATGCGATATCCTTTGATCGAGTTCCGTCACTCATGGTTGCCGGTTGATGTTGCGAATCTCTCAACGAGAGCACCGAAGATGTAGCGGTCCGGCGAGACTTCCTGCTACTATCCTAAACTATGGTGGCAAAGGGGCCAAGAGTTGGCCTAGGGGCAAGGAAGATGAAAGAGGAAAGGATAAGAAAGAGGAACATCTAAATTTTATTCATTAAAATTCATAATCAGAACAACATACATCCTCCTATTTATAGGCATTTATCCAGCTTTATAATATAGCCGTTATATTTATAATATTTATTGGTCTAATTACATCAATGCTCAGCTCCTCTTTGGACACATGTTGGCTTCTCTCTGCTGTTTAAACATCTGGCCGTCCAGTGCTCCCAGCTATTAAAACATTATCTGGCCGTCCATATGCTGCTGCTTCCTGCTGTGTAATATTATCTGGCCGTTGATTCAACAACTATTTTTCAAACTAGTGGAGGCTTCGAAGCCTAAGCCTAGTATGGACAGTATCCCTGTTGTATCTGAGCATCCTAACGTGTTCCCTAACGATCTCCCTGGAGCCCCACCTCAGCGAGAGATCGACTTCACTATTGAGCTGGTGCCAGGTGCCAAACCTGTGTCATGCTCTCTGTATTGGTTAGCGCCTAAGGAGATGGCAGAACTGAAAGTTCAACTTCAAGAGCTGTTGGAATAGGGTTATGTGCGTCCAAGTTCATCGCCGTGGAGCGCACCGGTCCTCTTTGTTAAGAAGAAGGACAGAAGCTTATGACTCTGCATTGATTACTGAGAGCTGAATAAGCTAACATAAAAGAATAAGTATCTGATCCCAAGGATTGATGATCTGTTCGATCAGTTAGTTGGGTCAACGATGTACTCAAAATTAGATCTTAAATCCGGATACTATCAGTTGAAGATAAGAGAAAGTGACATCCCCAAGACAGCTTTCAGCACGTGGTATGGGCATTATGAGTTCACTATCATGCCATTTGGGCTAACTAATGCGCCATTCGTGTTTATGGATTTGATGAACAGAACATTCAGAGAGTACCTGTACCACTTCGTGATAGTCTTTATCGACGATATATTGGTGTACTCGCAGTGCAAGGATGATCATTTCAAGCATCTGTATATGGTGTTGGAGACATTGAGGAGGAATCAACTATATGCCAAATTCTCCAAATGCAAATTCTGGTTATCCTCGGTAGCATTCCTTGGTCATTTAGTTAGTGGAGAAGGGATTGCGGTAGATCCGGAGAAGATAGTTGCGATACGGGAGTGGCCTGTGTTATTTACAATGGTAGAAGTCCGAAGTTTCCTGGGACTTGCCGGATACTACAGGAGCTTCATAGAGAACTTCTCACGGATAGCGTTACCCCTCATAACTTTGACGAGGAAAGATAAAAAGTTTGTGTGGTCGCTGGAGTGCGTGCAAGCTTTCGAAGAACTAAAAAGTCAGTTGACCACGACGCCTATTCTATGTTCGCCGAGTGGGAATGAAGGATTTGAGATTTACAGTGATGCTTCGGGCAGTGGCTTAGGTTGTGTTCTACTGCAGCATGGTAGAGTAATAGCTTATGACTCACGTAAGCTGAAGGTACATGAGAGGAATTATCCGGTCCATGACTTGGAGTTAACAGCCGTAGTATTTGACCTGAAGCTGTGGAGGCATTACCTATACAGTGTGAAGGTTGATATCTATACCGATCACAAGAGCCTGAAGTACTTGTTGGATCAAAAGGACCTAAACATGCGACAGCGGAGGTGGATGGAGTTCTTTTGTGACTACACCTTCAAGATACATTATGCGCTTGGGAAAGGCAATGCGGTTGCAGATACATTGAATCGCAGGGCTTTCGCGCATGCCAACTAGTTGTCGATACATGGTGAGCATTTAGTTCGTGATTTGGAGGCATTAGATATCTCTTGTGTTGACAAGAAGACTAGTGCCGAAGCGCAATTAAACTGGACAGAGGTGCAGTATGACCTTGCTGATAGGATTTGGCAAGCTCTGGATGGGGATAACATCATGAAGCAGATCATGGATGAGGCTTTGGAGTGGTCAAATTCCCAATTTATTGTTAAGGATGAACTGTTATGGAGGGACAGTCGTCTGTGCGTCCCAAGTGTGGGTAAACTACGGGAGGAATTGATGCACGAGGCTCATCATACTAAGTACTCGATTCACCCGGGGAGCACAAAGATGTTTAGAGATATGAAAAAGTTGTTCTGGTGGCCAGGACTAAAAAAGGACGTAGCACTATATATGGCAAAGTGTCAAACGTGCGCCTTGGTGAAGGCGGAGTGCCAGAAGCCTGGAGGTTTCTTGAAGTCCTTACCTATCCCAGAGTGGAAGTTTGACGATATTTCAATGGATTTTGTGCATGGGTTTCCAAGGTTGCAGAAGGGAAACGACGCCATCTAGGTGATCATAGATAGATTGACGAAGGTGTCACACTTAATTCCGAATAGGAAGGATGATTCGGTGGATAAACTGGAAAAACTTTACGTAGATAACATTGTTCGACTGCACGGTATGCCCCGCAACATCGTGAGTGACCGGGATGGGTGCTTCACGTCCAACGACTGGAGGTTAGTGCTTCAATTGTTGGGAACCAAGCTGAGTTTCAGCATGACCTTACATCCGCAGACGGATGGTCAGGCCGAGAGGGTCAACATGATGATGGAGGACATGATTCACATGTGCGTCCTGGATTTCGGAAAGCGGTGGGAAGATTACCTATACATGGTGGAGTTTGCTTATAACAATAGCTTCCAAGCGAGTATTCAAATGGCACCCTTTGAGTCCCTATATGGTAGAAAATGTCGCACGCCGTTATCATGGTTGGAGATGGGTGAGTCGAAGCTATACAAACGACAAGAAGTGGAAGATGCCACTTCGTTGGTACAAACAATACGAGAATGATTGCTGATCGCTCAAGATAGGCAGACTAAATACTATAATTCCAAGCATAGGAACATTGAGTTCACTGTTGGCGACTAGGTATATTTGAAAATTAAGCCGTTCAAGGGTGTCTCACGGGTACGACGCTTGAAGAAGCTGAGTCCGAGGTACCTTGGACCATTTGAGATACTAGAACGAATTGGTGAAGCAGCTTATCGACTAAATTTGTCAGTGGAATTAAGTGGTCTACTTGACGTTTTCCATATATCGGTGTTGCGGAAGGCAGTGCAAGAGCCTTCGCAAGTGATTGCGGTCGATCAAGTACCTGTTGATAATGGGTTGACAACGAAGGTCAAGCCCGTTCGCATTGAGGACTTTGAAGTCAAGCGACTTCGTAACAAAGACATCAGGATGGTCAAAGTCTGTTTGGACAACTGTGGTCGGGAGGAGCTTTCATGGGAGCGAGAGTAGACCATGCTTGAGGAGTATCCCAGCTATTCCACTAAGGTACCATTTAATTTTATGTATCTTTCCATTCTATAATTTCGGGATGAAATTAATTTAAGGGGGGAGGGATTGTAACACCCCAAAACAAAAAAAAGGAATGGATAGCGTTTTCAGGCAGAAGTTGTACCTAAATGGGTTCACACGACCAGTGAAACGGGCGTGTTTGAGCCCGTATCCTGCTCTGTGTTAGCAAAGCGCCCGGGGATACGGGCGTGTCCAAGGTCGTGTCCTGCTATGAGTTCGTCATGTTTCTGTGAGGTCGATGAAATGCATTCGATGATCCTCAGAGATAAGCCATGTTAGGCACACAGCCTATGACACAGGCGTGTCAAGGGCCGTGTCCTGCTTTGTGTTCTGTTGGGATGTGTCGAGTGAGTTATACGGCCTGGGACATGGGCGTGTCCCAATACGTGCCAGGAACACGACCTGTGATATTGGCGTGTCACATGGCCATGTCCTGTTCGGGACGCGATGGTTTCAACGTCGATTGAGGCACACGGCTTATGACACGGTTGTGTCTATTGTTGACACGGACGTGTCCCATGCCATGTCAGATACTGTGTCCTGCTGTGTGTTTAACGATCATGTTCAAGTCGTGAGACACGACCTATGACACGAGCGTGCCACAGGCCATGTTCGGCCCCAAGAAATTCTTTTAAGGGCTAATCGAGGTCGTTCATTCTATTTGGAAATGATCCGACGACCTGGAATCCTCCCTGGCATGTTAAGTTCGGGAATGTAGGGTTTATTCCTCATTTTCCTTTGACCATTCTCTTTCTAAAGAGTTAGAGAGAGGGGAGAGAAAGGAAGAAGAAGAAGGAGGAATCCGGCCATCGGTGGAGCTTCGGAGCCCCAAATCGCGAGCCGAGTCCAGATCCGCGGAGGCGAGGCCATTACGGTGCTTTTCATTCGTCTAGTTTCTTCTCTTCTTCATGGAACCAAAGCGAACCGCTAGGGTAAAGATTCTCTTCTTGGACTTGTGAAGTCCTCTTTCCTTTTTGCATAGGAAACTCGCTCTCGCAAGTGCGCAGTGAGTTTGAGGTATTCCTTCGGGTGGACATGAATAGTCCCCATAGTTTTGCATATAGAGTCCAAAATCAAAGTACGAACATAGGCATGGTGTGTGAAGCCTACCCAGACAAGGTTGTCTGGATCGATGATGTTTTCATTATGCTTGGATTGCCGGAGAAGACTCTGTGCCGTATGTTTTCAGGTTTCTACGTGGTAGATTGCAGCAGGGAGTCTTGAGGATTAACTCCAAGGTGTACCCGAAAATCTGGGCAGAAGCAAAGTTCTGCCATTTTGGTGGCATGGGAGCCAACCTTGTACATAACCGGGTTATGTACTATTATATGATTGATACGTTAGGATTTAATGAAGCTTGTCTTGCGGTGATGGCTAAATTACCGTGGTGAGGTGAGCAACGGGCTAGTGGAACCTTACCCACTCCATGTGGTTCGGTTAAAGATGGATTTGAGAGCGAGTCTAGGCTTCAGCTGAAAGGACTTTAATGCTCACATGTTTGCCGTCCTGGGAGTGGTGATGGACTGCAGAACGAGCTGGGTTCGAGCTGGGTTCGGACCGGGTTCACTGAGTAAGTGCCCTGAGAGCACAGGGTGTGTGGCCATGCGGGCCTACACCTGTGGTATATTGTGCAGATGTTGTACTTTCACTATAATGTTTGGCTATGATACTAAAATGCAGGGAAGGAGCACCGCAACCCTAAGTAAGGGGTGGGGTCGTTATAATTTGGTCAGCTTTAGCTGACCGTTGCTTTTATTTGCCACCGCTGCTATAGAATGTTGATTGCAAGTGCTGCGGAGCCTAGTGGCAAGTAGCAGGCTGAAGCCCTTGTTGCTGAGCCGGCCCTTGAAGGCCCAAACAAACGTTTATTTTTTATTCTCATGTGTGACCGGCCTGCGTGCCGATGTTTGGAAGACACTTATTATTTAAGTAAACTCTTGTAAGGCCATAATGCAAACTATTTGGTGTATTTTTACTGTCACTCCTACTTTGGATTTTAGTGAACATTTATGCTGTGGTTTGGGTTCTTTACTCTTCAACCTTTAATATACTTTCGCTAGAATACAATCTGTGTAGGATGCATTATCTTGGATGGATGGTTTCATTTAGTAACCCTTCGGTCTGTCTGTAGTATATGGCATCAGGCCCCGGCCGGACCTACTGCGATATGCTATGTGACAGATAGGGGTGTTACACTATACTTTGTTCCTGCTATTCCATACAGCCTCAACCTCAAGCTTGGATCCATGATTAATCACATGAGGAGAATGGATATGAGAATATTAGTTAGGTGGGATAGAGTCCTATCCAAAGAGACATCTATAGTTGAGAAGGAGAAAGAGAAAAAGAAGAAGGGTGTAGTTGTGGAAGAAGATTCTTCCAGTAAATCTGAAGAACAAGAAAGTTCTACCTCTGAAAAATAAGATAATACAATGGCTGAGAAATCTCCAAGGCCCTCACTTGGAACAAGTGATCAGGTACAGGGGGAGACAATCCCAGATAGGGGTCCAATTGAGGGGGAGAACCTCAATGATCTACAAGAAATTGAAATGGATACAATAGATGTAATAATAATGGAAGTTGTACAAGAGCTAGAACAAACAAAGGTTCCTGAAACAGAAATGCCAGACAGAGAGATTAAAGATACATTCTCCAAGGCCACTGCAGAGGCAATTATTCTGAATACTTATTTATATGTATAGGGGGAGATAACTACTACTCCTGAGGACCCTGTTCCTGATACTGAAGTTCTGCAAGAAGAGACTAACTTGGAAAACATCAATGAAGAAGGTGCAATGGTTGAGGGGGAGTTTGAAGATCAGCCCCAACTACTGAAACAGCTAAAGAGCTAGCATCTATTGAGGTGGTTAGTTCTTCTGAATTAGAAGAGGAAGAAGCCTCTCAAATAAAGAAGAGGAAAATAATTGAACTCAAAAAGAGGAGCAAAAACTACAAGAAAACTATTCAGTCTGGCATAACTCCTGCTCCTTTTGTGGATTTAAGTTCAATTATAGTTCAACTGCAAATTATGTTAGATCAACAAAGAACTCAACTTGAGAAGTATGTGGATGAAAGAAACAAGGAGTTGTAATTTCAGCTGGCTCAAGATATTAAATCTATTAGATTTGAAGTAAACTTGCTAAAGAAAGATATGACCGATTTCTTTGAAAGAGGAGCAAATGTTGTAGTATACATTGCAAAATAGCAAGTACAATCACAGAAAGTGGAAAATGACATAGCTATAAAACAAGGCTATGTCATGGAAAATCAAACAAGAATGAATGAGAATATGATAATTATGCATGATACTACATTGGAAGAAATAAAGAAACAAACTACTGCTTTGGATACTAAGATTGCTTCTACTTCCAAGGATATTGAAACCAAGCTGACAACTCACTTTGCCTCTTTGATTAAGGATATCAAGGCTTCTGACAAAGATTTAGATGAACATTTACTCAAAGTCAAGAACACTTTAACTTCTGGAATCAATTATCTAGATGATCAAGTAAGATTTCACAAGAATGATTTAATGGATCATATGGAAAGAGAAGTCATACAGGGGGAGAGGATAATGATAAAGGCAAGCTCTGAGCATGCTACATGGATCTCAAATAGCATGCGAGACACTTTATACCATCCTCCCCTATGGTTTGATGGAGACCAAACTTCTGAGTCTTGTTGTCAACTAGCTCCTTTTGATGCCATTCAAGATACTGTCCAAACCATGTACAGTCCTCCACCACAAGTTCAGAATATAGTATGCGAGGAGGTGGAGATGACTACATCTACTTTGCTTAAAGAGAAAGAAGCTCAACTATCAAAGAAAAGATTCAGGGAATAGGCTGAAGCAAGGCCAGATTTTGAATAATGGATTCCAACCTCTAGATCAATTATACTCACTACATGAAAAACAGTCAATACAAATACAACTTATAGGGGCAAATGGTATACAGAGCAAAAGTGGGCTAAGCACTTAATGCAGCAGGAGGTAATCACAAAATTCAGAAATAATTTTAAGGCAGGGAAGATCCCAACTAATTCTGTAGAGCCCATCAAGTTCTGTAGAGCCCTATCAGTATCATGAAAGGTAAAGCATCAAACAAGAAGAAATTACTAAAGCTAAGAATGCCAAGGGAAAGGAGAAAGTGGCTGATGACAAAGTGCCAGAAGTCAAAGCTAAAATTCAGTCTGGAAAAGGAATTGTAATCAAGGAGCCAGAAGATTCTTAGTTTATTTTTCCTTTTCTGAAAAACTATGTAATTTGACTTTAAGAACATTGTATCAAAACTGAAAAATGTAATCTTTGAACAAATTTAAATGGAAAATTTGATTGCACATGTGATATCTGTGTTATTACTGTTGTGTTCCTCTGTAATTTGTTCAAGTATTTTTCTTATATATCTTAATTAATATATTTTGGTATTGTGGTGTATATAATTGAATTTGGGTCATGACTTCTCCAAATAGGGGGAGATTGTTGGGTACATTGGACACAATGTACTTGATTTGAAGAAGCCCTTTCAATTCAATGATATACACAAAATATGTATTTGATGTATATTTCAGTTCATGCTTGCAGGTTGCCTATGTCATAATGATTTGACAGGTAGTCCAAGTCACATGGATAAGTGGACTCTAAGAAGCTGACAAGAAAGTGAAGAAAATTTTCAAAGTACAAAAGCGTCGAGTGAAGTCATCACAGTACTAAGTAAAGTCAGCACAGTCAGCATCTAGCAACTTGCAGTACAAAAAATTGATAAACTACAAAAGTGTCGACACCTTTGCAGAAGCTGTGTCGAGTCTAAGTTAGCAGTGTCGAGATAAGTCTGCTAACTCGACACATAGAAGATTCAAGACAACTGAGTCAAGACAAGTCAATTGTATCGACACCTTGAAGACTAAGTCAGCAGTGTTGAGACAAGTCAGCTAACTCGACACTTTAAAGCTTAAGACAGTAGTGTCGAGACAATACAACTGTGTCGACATAAAGAAGACTAAAAATTATACTAAGTAAAATAATGTCGAGACAAATCAACTGTCTCAACATAATAAAGGATTAAAGCAAAGAAGTGTCGACACCAGACAGACAGTTGTGTCGAGACAATTCAACTTTCTCGACACAAAGCAGAATTAAAGATGTCGACACAGATGATAGTTGTGTCGATACAAGTCAACTGTCTTGACACTTTCATGTTCAAATGAAAATTCTTCTAAGTAAAATTGTGTTGAGACTATTAAGATGTCTCGACACAAGTGTCGAGACACTTTGGACATCTCGACACTTATGTTTCTAAATATGTGCAGAGTCAACACAGAAGTGCAAGGACAAGTCAGAACTGTCATATAAGCTACAGTAATGTGATATATCAATAGAAACTGTTTAAGGGAGAATTTGAAGTATGATGTTAGATGCTGATGTCATCATTCAGATACCAGCCATCCACGAAGGCTATAAATAGAGGGGTTGTCATCACAGAGGAAGAGATCCATCAAGCAATCTGAAATTCTCATTTTAATTTCTTCCAAGTCAGGAGAGACGACAATCCCGAGAAGGAGGAAGAAGATGAAGGTCTTCAAGAAAATCTCCAGATCCTTTTATAAAGTTGATCTGAAGATTAAGGTGGATCTGATCTATAATTTCTTCAAGGAAATCAAGCTGATCAACATCAAGAAGATTGCAGATCCAGAGAAGTATCTTTTCAGCCAGTCAGTTTATCAAGTAGAAATCCATTGCTGCTCAATTGAAGAATTTGTGTTAACAGATAAGGCAGATTACAGAATTCCTATTTTCTGAAGATTACTTTTTCTATTTTACATCTTAAATTTGTTAGATCTCCTTGAAATCTGAGTGGGTAGGAGATCTAATCTCTGAGTTATAAGACTATTTTATAAAGGCTGAGGTAGGGTTCTTGAGGGACCTGAGATAGGTGATTTGAGTGGATCACTGAGTTGTAAGCCTGATTTATAAAGGCTGAAATAGGGTTTTTGAAGAACCTGAGGTAGGAGATTGAGAGAATCTCCGAGGTAGGACTTGTTGGTCTGAGTGTTGGTTTCTTAACAGAAAGTGAGCCCGTAGGATCTTTGGATCTTAGTTGAAGAGGAGGAGATATAACCTTATCTAGCACATTGCTAGTGAGGAAGAAGGGGGAAAGTGGATGTACCCTAGATAGGGGAACCACTATAAATTCTTTGTGTTGTGTGATGTAATTTTCTTTTGCTTGTGCTGTGATCTGAGATTTGCAAGTGCTGTGTTCAGTGGTTTAATTATGCTGAGTTATTGTGAAGCTAATCTCTCAAGTAAATTAACTGCTGAATATTATTTTTGCAAAATAGTTAAGTGATAAAGAATTGAAAAAGTATTTTAAAAAGACATATATTCAACCCCCTCTAGGTGATTATCTGCCCATATGATTAACTTTCAGGATGTTCTTTATGACATTGATTAGATAGGTTGTCTAAGTGACAATAATAGGTGGATACAAGGAAGAATACTAGGAAGACAAAAATTTGTCTAAGTCCACATGCATTGAATGAAGGCAGTTTACTCTACGCCAGATGTCAAAAAGTGCTGAGTAAAGCATGGGCAGTCAAAGCTTGACTATTAATAAATTAGAATTTTGGTTAAGTCTACAGGCGTTGAGTGAAGGCAGTTAACTCAATGCCATATAACAAGAGGCATTGAGTAAAGCTCAGACTATCAAAGCTTTAGCATTGGCAAGGAAGATTTCTGGTTAAGTCCAGAAGTGTTAAGTGAGGACAGCTCACTCGATGGCTAAAGAAAGAAGCATTGAGTAAAGCTCCATGCTGTCAAAGCAAGAGAAACTGAGAAAAAATCTGGCTAAGTCCAAAAGCGATGACTGAAGCAAGTTCACTCAACACCAAGATCAGAAAGCATCGACAGAATAAGCTTCAATCAAAGCCTCAGAAAATATAAACAAAATATCTGTCAAAGTCCAAGTGCATTGAGTGAGGACAGTTCACTTAACGCCAACTCAATAGAGAAATCAGCTAAGTACAGAAGCGTTGAGTGAAGGCAGTTCACTCAATGCCTCATCGAGATGACAAGTAAAGGCAGAAAGCATTGAGTGAAGACAACTCACTCAACGCCTTCATAAAGATGAAAATCAACTAAGTACAAAAGCATTGAGTTGAAGGCAGTTCACTCAACGCCTAATAAAAATAACAGGCAAAGGCTAAAACATTGAGTGAAGAAGCTGCACTCAACGCTTCCTCAACAGAAATATTGGCTAAGTCCAAATGTGTTGAGTGATGAAGGTTCACTCAATGCCTTTGCTGAAAGACTGCAAAATTCTATAATTCGGCGAGTGATGACGAATCATTCGACAACTAGTGAGATAGAAATCTGCCTAAGTCTTTTGGCATTGATTGAAGGTTATTCACTCAACACCTATTCTAATTTTCTTGAATTTGGCTAAGTCCACAGATGCTGACGTCAGCAAAATTAAAAATCATTACGGGAAGTCTACAGTACATGACAAATGGTGCCGCATGCCTTCTGTACTACATTTAATGCAAAAGCAAAGTTACAGCCAACAACTACTGCTGGTCCCGATGCTCAAAGAGCTGTTGGACCACGAAAGATAAAAAAAGCTATAGATAAAAAAAGATATTAACTTTTGGAAAAAGTGGAACTTCATCTTCTTCCTCTCGACACTATTTGAGAGCCTGAAGAACAAGTCCAAATTTCTGATCTAAGAGTTCAAGAAGGTTAGTTATTTTGATTAACACCTTCAACAACAAGTTCAGAGAAACTTCTTTGAGGTATAAGAAGATGCAACCAAGGCTAACCCTAGCTGCAACAGCTTCACAGCTCAAGCAGTTTTATTCCTGAAGAACAATTTTTGGAACTGCAAAGAAGATATCTGGACTGAGTCAACTCAGTATAGAAGAAGGTTGACACAGAGGAAATCTCTCTGGTGTCTAGTCATCATCAACACACTTTACTCTCTTCGTAGGATCCTTTGGATCTGAGTGTAAGACTAATATTATAAAGTTTGGGTGTATGATCTTTTGTAGATCTGAGTGGTAGGATTCAGAGGTGAATCTGAGGTAGGATCCTGGATTGGATCTGAGTTGTAGGGCAGTTTGCCTGAGGTAGGATCTAGTTTAGATCTGAGGTAAGAGATTATATCTCTAAGTTGTAGGTCTATCCTCCTAGCCTGAGTTGTAGGACTTGTGATCAAGTCTGAGGTAGGGCATGCGTGTCTGAGTTATAGGAGATAACTTATCTGAGAGGTAGGACTTTGTGCCTAAGCTGTAGGGCTTGGAGGAGACGTAGAGATCCCGAGAGATCTTAGTTTTAAGCTCTTTGGAGCCGAGTTTTGGACAGGTTCCTTATCTAACACACTGTTAGAAAGGTGTGAGGGACAGTGGATATACTCATAATATGGAGAACCACTATAAATTTTGTGTGTGCTGTTGGTGATTGTCTTGAAAGCTAAGTATAACTAAATCACAATACCCCTAAAATAGGAAAAATATCAAAAAGGCCTAAAACAAATTCACCCCCCTCTAGGTGTTAGCTACTTTTGAATATAAAGACTTTAATTCATCCGAGTCTTTTCTGAATATCATATTTCTCATCTCATAACCAAACTCTATTGTTCCAATTTTTTAAATTATTTTAAGTTTAAACATTTCTGCTTTGTTTCTTTAGTTTAGACAATCTCTATATAAACACTAAATAATTCAGGTATTTGGTCCAGCTTAAGGACATAAAAGAAAAGCGCTACTGGGAGACAACCTAGATCTTTTGAGTATTTTTATTCAATTCCACTTTTATTTGTTATATATTTGTTTGTGCTTGGTGCTATTTTCCTGCAGGTATTGGCATTATTTTGGAGGGCGGAGGGTGCAATTTTGTGATCTACATACTCCTTCTGGTATGCTCACTAGTTTAAACATTTCCTTAAATTCTCCCTTAAATTAATTCTAAATTAATTCTCTGTAATTTCCAATTTGGGTTATATTCGATGCTATGTTGACTTCAAGTAGGAGTTATGTCAACGTCTTGCTTCAGAATGAAATTTCATCGAGCCAACTCTGTAGTCGATGTTATGTTGATATCCTATCTATGTGTGTGTTGACTTTTGCTTTGAAGTAGCATTGACTTTAATATATGTTGTTGCTCCGACTTCTAGTCGAAGCAGCATCTACTTTTAGTCGATGTTGCGTCGACTTCCAATCGACACAATGTGACTTAACTTGGTTTTTTCCTAATTTAGTGTGCTTTTCTCAAGCCCTTGATTTTACTCACACCATAGGACATTTATGTCCATATTACCCTCACAATACAATATGGGTAATAATCCTAGTTTGTAAACTCACTTATAAAATTGTATATTAAGTTAAATCAAAAGAGTTTTTTCCAACAGTCTTGAGTGAAATTTAATTATTCATATTTTTTGGAAATTAGTGTGCTAGCTTAGGATTGAGTTGAGGAGTAACATGTTTACTCATGTAGTGCTCCTAGTCGAGTGGTCGTGTCGCTAACTTTTTCAGATGCGATTAGTTTTATAATTGTTTATTTACGTGAATAATGTTTATTCTACTCTTAGTTCATGAATTCAATAGAATCTGATTGTAGCACAGGTGAGTGTGTAGACGGTGACTAGTGTTATATTGCTCGAGTCCAGAGAAAGGATATTCCTTATTAGTAGGCAGAACTTGCCCCTAATGAATCTTGAAGCATGGGTATAAGTTAATTCTTGAGTGTGAGCGTGATATAGGATATCTCTTGGCCGGTTGAGCCTTTGCACCATGCCCTACATGCTCTATCCTTGATGACACCACTTGTGCTTAACCTTATTAGTTGATTTAACTCCACCATACATTCACTATGGCCAAATCAACCATCCTATGCACGCACCAAAATCTGAGCCTAAAATTTATTTCAAATAAAGTTTTGGAGTGTTGGGTGTATGTTTAAATGTGGTGGCAATGTCCCTTGGAATATAAAGCTAAAATTGTTTTTTTAAGTACAATGTTGAAAAATCTGAAAAAATAGAAAGAAAAAAATTAAAAAATGTGTATTTGGGAATAGGCAGTACACACAGCCCATAGTATGTTGTTCATGTTTGGGGGTGTCGTATGCACATTTGTATTATTTGCGGGGATAATAATTTGTGTAAGCTCATTTTTATTTAGGTATAGAAAGCCCCCACATTTATCTTTTGACTACCGCACCGTGAACGTAAGCCTATATTATAACCAAAAGACCTATTAACTCATATTGTGAATTTAACTAGTGCCTTGGAGAGAGTGTGAATGGGCAAGCCTATGACCATCAATATTGGTGGATTTCTTTAGGGGCTATCTCAATTCCTGATCTTTGGAAATATACCTATGTGTGACTGAGCTGCTTTCTCCTTATGCATGACCTAATGATTCACAAAAATTCTAGCTACGAGTCGGCATAATAAGTAGAAACACATCTTAGAAAACATTAGGCTAAGGGGCATGTGTAAGAGTTTTTTCTCCTAGAATATATATGCACGCGTGTATATGACTTCACATTGTACTCTGCATGCTCAATTACTTAGCCTACATGTTTTTTCTTTCTGCTCATTATCGAAGATTGTTTGCTCAGGATGAGTAAACATGTATGTCTGGGACATGTGATGAGATCGAATTATATAGTGTTTTCGGGACCAACCTGGGCTCATTTTCACATATAAACACTCCACTTTTGATTGGTTATCACTTATATTTTACTTAATCAAGTTTTGTACAAGAAGTGTATTTTTAGCCCTTATTGGTGTGCAATTGCACGAACAACCATTTTTGGGGTGAGCACATGGTGCCCCCATGACTTTTCTTGCATTTTGGGCAAATGTTATACTTGCCGGAGGAAATTGGCCCCAAAATTTTTGATTGGAATGCATGTGGGTAGATCCCAAGTCCTTAATTGAATTTTGAGTATATCACAGGATTGGGCAATTTTTCTTTGCTCATGGGAGTTTTGCCCACACGTAACATCTTTTAGAGCTGACGGTTCATATATCCTCAGTTTGATAATATCAATTCCCATATTTTTTTTGATCACATCTTGTATTTGGTAGAGTGTGCAGGTTTACAGGTCTAAGCGAAGCAAGAAGCTCTCCACTGGCACCTACCACCGAGCGGTAGTAGTTACCGCCGTGTGGTAGCCTGATTAATTAACATGGCGCTCGAGTCTCTACCCCGCCGCACTAGCACTACTGCCCACGCTATCTCGAGGATTTATTTCATCCAGGCACTCGGGAAGCTACCGCGCAGGCGTTAACATTGTACCCCGCCATGCTAGCCCAACTAACGCTCGGTGAGACGGATTTGTCGAGATGACTGGACTACTATCGGGAGATACCTTGATACCATGCCGCATTAGCCCAATCAACGATCATCGATATTGATGCGTCGAGATGATTGTACTTTTGCCAGGCGTTACCTACATACTGTACCGCGCTAGCAAGGAAAAGAGAAAAATATTCGCTTTGAATATTTTTCCAAATTTGCAGGACAGCTGTCAGCATCAAGTGTATGAACCTACCCCTAGGCGCTAGTCTTACCGCCGGCGGTAGCCTATTTTTACAAAGATGTATAAAAGGCATCTCGTTTTTTGTATTCCCTACGAAGACGAAAAAAGACTCAGTTCTTTCATTCCTAGGGTTCAGTAGCCGCCTCTGTGCTCCATTCTGCCGTCTTCGTCGAAGGAAATGAAAACTGCCTCCCTCTCGTTCGTGCACGAAGAACTCCGGTAAGCCAAAGACAACAATGACTACGAAGAGTTGATCGGTTGCGAGCACACAAAGATTTCAAGTACCAGTCATGGATCGCTCAACAAAGGAATTGTCTTGAGGGAGATTCAAACTTTATTCCTTTTATACCCTTATTGCACTTTTTATTTTCTCTGTATTCTTGTGGTGAGGAAAATTGACTGGTGAAGGTCGCGAAATCGTAATCCGGGGAGGATTCCGTGAGAAATCGTCCCGAGGAAGGGACGTCTAGATCAGGGGATCTAGCGGGGCTCTAAGACACTTCATTGCATGAAGGTGTAGAGCCGGCTCGAAGACCTTTCTTGGAGGTAAAGGGAGAGATCCAACCGGTCCGGGTAGTGGGTCGGTATAGAAAACAAAAAGATTTTCTTTCTTCACCACCTCCGATCTTTGGCTTCATGGAGATCAAGTTTTTGTAATCGTTAAAAATAGTTATTGATTTTGTTTGTAATGAAATACATTTTTTGTTTCTTCTCCTGTGTATAACGTTGTGCTTGTTAGCCTATGATTCTCTAAAGGGTGCATAGATCTCCAAGGAGGAATTTTCCAAGAAAAACGAGGTCTGTGACCTACCACCGCGCGTTAGCTACCTAACGCCCCGTGGTAGCTTCCAGAACTAGTTTTTCTTGACTAAAATATTGCAAATTTAAAATAAATGTCCAAAACGTTATTCCCCCTCTAAGGTTGGCCACTAGATCCAACAACCACACATAAGTTGAGTTTGTTGTGTTAACAAGATAGTAATTTTTACACAATCTGCGAATCTTTCACGCACGCTTTCTACTGATGTGCGCAGTCTTAACATTGAAATTTAGTGATCTGCCCCGCCCGTGTGTTTCCTAGAAAAAAATGCACGAGAAACCACTTTTGTCCAAGAAAATTATATTTAATAGTCACCCATGTGATTCCTTCTCTCACAGTTATTTTCAACCTTGCATGAAGAGAATCGCATGAGTCATCTGTAAAACTTGAAATTCATAGGTCTGTTACAACCCAAGCGTTTCCTTCTTACACGGTTATCCCAACCGTTCATGAGTAAATCACACATGCCTAATGTTTATCAATTTGGAAATTTAACAGAACCGTGTAACACACATTCATTTGCACGAACGTTTGATTACCCATGCACGACTAATTTTTAGAGGATTTACAATTTAAGCGCAGATTTTGCCATAATTCGGGCGTCCGTCTTTTGGAGATGCAAGGTTCCACCCAAGGAGAGGCTGTTCTATTTTTCCTTCCCCTTCACCTAGGGCTTTGTCTGTGGCCACCTTGCATTATCTAATGGCTTCAATATGAAGATTCAAGCCCTCCATTCATCGCTAAGAAAGGATAACATTGCATCAGATGCAACCAGATCATGAGGCAGAGAAGACATGTACATTGGTAGAAGGTGAGAGTTCTTTTGTATGTCGGGCAATAGTTGGAGATCGAGTTAGGATGCGGACTAACAACCTGATAATTCCTACTATGAATCTTAAACGAGTCTCTGGATTTTGTTGTATCCCTCATTTATTATCCATGTATTAGATGTTGGTGGCTATTGTCTTCTTAATATTGATGATGTATGCACCCTAAATATGAGATTCAAATTTATATTTCATTTTTATGAAATATGTTATTTGCTAGGAGTTGCTTGAGGTGTGCCTTAATTAATATTTGTGTTATGATATTTTGAAATCAAACTTGTAAAAAGGTGAATACGACCCTCATTTCACACAACATTTCCATAATCCACTCACCTTCTCACACATCCACTCGCCAAGCAAAGCGTTGCTAACATCCCATATAATGCATTGAGTTGCGAAGCAGTGCCGATGACCCACAATCCTTTACTTTTCTTTTTTTAGAATTCACAACACCACCACCAAAACTAATTCAATCATTTTTGTTAACCCTTATAATTAATTTTTGATCAATTGAATCGCGACCCCAACCTTTATTCCTTGATAGATCGCTAATTGGGGATCCACTCCCATTTTATATTACTTATGCGACTGGTGCTCTTGTTGTTGGTGCATCAATAGGCTTCAAGATCATAGTCATAGTAGGAGGTCCAAGTGCTCTGCACCATGATTTGTAGAGAATGTTTGCATTCTACCGCTAAAACAACCTAGTGTTCTTCAAGATCTCCCTTAGTCTAACCTCTCGAAATGTGATAATGAATTTATCAGAGAATTCTCTGACATGTAAATCAAGCATCACTAATATTAATCAGTGGTTGCATATGAGCTTCACACAGCATGCCTAAATCCTCAAACTAATCAGAGTATTTTATGCAATAGATGATGGTGATGAAAACAATCGACCCAGTGGAGGTAACACACTCCACTAATTAGCAGAAGGGACACAACCATACAAGTATATTCACATAAAATAGGATAAGCGCATCCTATGTCCGGAGAGAAGGATTATTACCTTTGATGATCATTTCGGCAACATGAATCAGAAATACATTGATAAGGAAAGAACTACACCGGGCTGCTCTCAGTGGTTCTGAAAATGGTTTGCAAATCAGAGCTTTGGAGCTCCAACAATTACAAAAATCCTTATCCTTCCACTTCTTCCTTTCTCTCCTAGACTAAGCTAAACAAAAGCTCTCAAGTCAAATAATGGGAAGAAGGTTGATGTCAGCCCTTTTATCCTAAAAGGATGGCCTGTTCTAGAACATTTGATCAAGTTCCAAAACGCATTAATGTCACGATCACAGATTTGCGATACTATTTTCGTCACCTACCACCTAGTGTTAGCTAGTTACCGCGCCGTAATACTCCCAAGCAGTGATGGTGATATTTTCCAACATCGTTTAATGAATTCAGTTAGACGACCTAACATTATTGGTAGCATTACTGCACATTGTTAGCGTCTGAGCGATCGGCCAGACATTTAGGTGATATTTTCCAACACCGATTAATGAATTCAGTTAGACGACCTACCACTTTTGGTAGAACTACTGCACAGTGTATTTCTCCTCCTACTCTTCCTAGATAGAGGACTCAGTGTGATCATCCCCACCCCCACTCAGTAACCACTTCAACAATAATTTCATAGGCAAATGACTCCTCATGAGTCTCCCCCTCACTTGCTGCTGAATCTTGGGAAGAGAGTTCCTCCTAACTCCCCCTCAATAAATTTCTCCCTTTGCAAAGCTTGATCTTCAATTCTGATATTTGCCTTAGTTGGCTCTAGTCTAGGATCAAATACATTCTCTACAGCTAACATCCTTGTTGTCTCCCCCTTAATATATGCATGGGTATGTACAATAACTTCTTCAACACTTTAAACTAATTTTGTGGGCACTTCTTCCTCAGACTCCTTGTTTACTCCAAAAGCACTACCCTTTATCTTTTGTTTGTCCTTGTGAAAGGCATGCCTCCACTTAGCTACAAACTTAAGATCAATTCTTTTCAGGTAATGTATATAGGCACCCATGGATTGATCTAGTTGAAAGTCATTAGAAGAAATGCACATAAATAAAGGCAGAATCCTCTTAAAGTTTGAAGCCTTGAGAGATTCCATTATTTTGCAAAACAAAAATTTTCCTCAGTACATTCCCTTTTCAAAATGCCCATGATCATTAGATTAAACATCTCTCTGGATATTCTGTCATCTGACCCGGGTTTGTAGATAAGGACTTTGCCGTTGCTGTCAGTCATGAGCTTTCCTTATGTATTTATTTTGTTTCTATTTAGTGACTTGTAAGGCGTCTATAGATATCTAAACCATGTTAGTGCTTGTTCAAAATCATTATATATTTCTTCTTCCTCCTCTTCTCGTTCTTGAATTACAAGGAATTTCAGCTCTTTTTTAGGGCATAAGCAGAGATCCTTACTTGATGTCCAGTAACTATTGATTTGATAACTTTTCTTGTCGAAGACAACTCAGCATTCTGATAAAATTTTATAACTTTTCTTTAAAATGTCTTTCTTAGATCAGATGGAGTGAATTTCAGTCCATCATCAGCTCATTGAGTGATTACTACCTTCAAACTTGCATCGTCCATCGCAAATCCACCTCACACTAACTCGCTGCCGACGTTGAACTTCTCAACCGCTTTCTTTGGTGTCATTGTTGATGACCTTGCGAGATTTGTTGATGATGTCTTCGTAGGAATGTGGAAGACAAGGTGGTTCTAGCCGTAGGGTTTAGGATAATAAATAGCTTGACCAAAAAAACATTTAGACCTATTTATATAGCTATTTCAGAATGTCAAAAGGCGCACACCTAATTGAAGAAATTTGGACTATTAGATTTTCTTAAATAATAATTGACGTCCATGATTAAGTCTTTATTAATGGGCGGTGTATCTAACTGATACTGCACCATATGCATAACGCATCCACTCGATCTTCTTAACTTTAACAAGATGCTTGTCAGTACTTAATTTTTTTTTTAATTTCTCCAGGTTCGAGCCATTGTGTCAACTGATCTTCTAGTCGACACAATACTAAAAAGAAATATGGAATACTTAACTTAAAACATGAATTAATTTTTTTCAATCAATATGATTAAGTAGCAAAATGACTATTTCACTATGAAAGAGAAATGACTGCATTCAATATTATGCATACCAAGCTCAATTTTATAGAAGTTAAACTTGCATTCATCCAGAGACTTTGTAAGGATATCTACCACTTATTTCTCTATAGACACATAATCCATGCAAATATCTTTCTTCTTCACATGTTCTCTGATGAAGTGATACCTGATCTTTATGTTCTTGGTTCTGCTATGAGAGACAAGATTCTTGGCAAATGAAATAGGACTGGAGGAATCACAAAACATAAAGATGTTCTTGATTTACATGTTATAGTCCTCCAGCTAATGTTGAATACACAGAAGGTATGCTTCTAGCTGAGAAATATTTTGATTTAGCAGTTGATATTGCTACACTAATCTGCTTTTTACTGCTCCATGTGATCAGCCTTTTTCTAGAAATTGACAGGTTCTAGATGTGCTTTTCCTCTCTTCTTTATAACCTGCAAAATATACATCTAAAAATTTGTGAGATCAAAATCATTACTCTTAGGGCATTACGAGCCAAGTTTTGGTGTTTCTTTAAGCTTTCTTGATATCATCATTGCTGTGGTATAGTGAGGTTCCTTAGTGTTCACCAAATATCTAGCATATACACATGTTGAAAGGTTGAGTAGAGATCCAATAATGCTTCTATATAAGGTTTCATCAAAAGATTTCCTTTTTTAATCCTTATCCTGAGACACATTTTATCTCATTGGAGTCCTCTTTATGGTTTCACACTACATTCCAATTTTTTTTTGATCTACTCCTCAGTGAACTTACTCTGGAAAATGAAAATTCCATCATCAGATTGTTTCACTTGGAGGCCTAAGAAGTATTTTAGCTCTTCCATACTACTCATTTCAAACTTCTCTTGCATCAAGTTTGCAAACCTTTTGTAGAGTTTATCTTGCATCTACATATATTCAGACCTGCAGTATCTTGCCCCTAACTTCCCTTTGGAATAATATTTACTCTACCTTTCCCCTTGAAACTTATTTTAAATGAGAATGGTAGATAGGGTTTCATATTAAGCTCTAGGTGCTTATTTCAACCCATACAAGGTATTTTTGAGAAAATGAACATGATTAAAAAGGTTATGAATAAGAAAACCCAAGGATTGTTCTACATATACTTCCTCCATGAGATCCCCATCTAGGAAGATAAACTTCACATCCATTTGGTAGACCTTAAAACCTTTGTGAGCTTCAAATGCTAAGAATAGTCTGACTGCTTCCAATCTTGCAACTGGTGTAGTGGTCTTGTCAAAATTTCTTCTTCTTGTCTATAACCTTTTGTAACTAGCCATGCTTTTTTTATAGATTATGTATCCTTTCTCATCCATCTTGTTACTATAAACCCACTTTGTTCCAATTATATTCTGATGTTGGGTTCTTGGAACCAACTTCCACACCTTGCATCTCATGAATTGATTGAGCTCCTCTTACATAAACATTATCCAAGCTAGATCAGTATTAACTTCTTCAAACTTATTTGGCTCTATTTAAGACAGGAAGCTTAGGTACATAACTTTATTAACGGCATTATTTCTTGAATGCACTTATTAGTTGATGTCTCTAATTAACTAGTATGATAGATGGTCTCTTCAGTGCCTTCTAGCTGTTGGTAGTCTTCTTGTAACTCACGGTGCTTTGTTTTGTACTGGATGCTCTACTTGAAAGTGGAAAGTTGTTGACCTAAATCACCTAGAGGGGGGGGGGTGAATAGGTGAATCATGCGTTTGTTTGCGGAATAAAAATTTAGAGATCTAGCGTACGCAATCAAGCAATCACAGAAGGACACAAAAGATTTATAGTGGTTCCCCGTCCTTGGGTACGTCCACTTTACCTCACCGTTCTAGCAAATCACTAGATTCGGCTACTCCACTATCTCGGATTATAAACCAATCCTACGCCTCGGAACAACGTTCCTACAAACTCGATCCAAATAGATCTACACTCGGAAGATGAATTCTTCCTACAACTCGGAGAACTATGCTCCTACACTCGGAGATTAATCTCCTACAAGTATTACAAAAGATATGAAAGATGTAAATACAAAATATCTCAGATCTACAATATATCTCTTTAGGTCTTCCTCTTGACGTTACATCCCTTTCAGATTTGGAGAAGAAAAACCTTGAATATTAACCTGAGAGATTCTTGAATCTACCGGAACAAGAAGTATAGAACCTTTCTTGAGTCAGTAGATCTTCTTAGATCGAAGTTGCAAATCTCTTCTAACAGTCGAAGCGATGAAGATCGATTAGAACGAGAGCGTCGGCGGCGGCGACATTAGGTCGTCGAGCTTTTTGCGAAATACGGCCAAACCAGCAATCTTGGAAAGTATAGAATTGCTCTCAATCTCTTAATCCCTTGTTGTTAGGGTTATGTCTGATAAGACATTATATAGGATGTCTTAACGGTCGAAATTATCATAAGTAACGACACGTGGACCAATCCCGTGGGGTGGAATTAAATTCAGGCCGATTCTGGACTTAGAGAAATTTTCTGGAAAAGGAAGTACTTAGTTCTCGAGAGGTCGAAATAGTTCTCGAGAACTATGTACTGACCTTTCGAAAAATATGGCAGGATCTCGATCATTGAACTTCTGGAAATGGCCTTGGACTTCTCGAGAACTTGGAATTATAGTTCTCGAGAACTATGCTGACTTTTCGAGAACTAAAACACTTCTCGAAAACTGATATAGGACTTCTCGAGAACTTAACAGAACTTTTCGAGAGCTTAAAGGAAACTTCTCGAAAACTTGGTTAGCACTTCTCGAGAACTTAGTCAGAACTTTTCGAGAACTTTACTTAGAGTCAATTGCTAAAGAAAAATTCTGAACTGAAAACTTCTCGAGAACTTTGTTAAGCAGTTCTCGAGAACTCTATTGACTTCTCGAGAACTTCTAGTCTAGTTCTCAAGAACTTAGCTAGAGTCCAATTCCTGAAGAGAAGGGTAGAACTTTTCGAGAGCTAAGGAGTACTTCTTGAGAACTTCTATAATAGTTCTCGAGAACTTTGTTAACCTCTTGAAAATTTCTACTTAGAGGAATTCAAGCTGTCCTGACTTCTCGAGAAGTAAAGTCTGAGCCTCTCGAGAACTATGTACTACCTCTCAAGAACTTTGAAGGAACTTCTCGAGAGATGGACTTAGAAAAATTTTCTTTAAGAATTCCATGTAAGATCTGCTTCTGGTCTTGTCTCCATCTTGTGCTCCAAAGTTTTAATATGAAGTGTATCCCAATTGAGAGGCTACACATGAGTCAACACCTTGGATCACCCAGTGAGGGATTACACTGAGTGGTCCTGTGTTCCTGACCCACTGTAGGCTGACATTGGTTTACACTTAGAACTGAGGAACTGCAAACATACACTAGAACACAGATGTCAAATACACCTTAATTTATCTTAGTGCAAAGGGTGACTTCATGCAAATCTGGGTTATTGTGGAGACAATACCCAACACTACTCTTATTAGATCTGGTATATCTGCTTAAGTCTGATCATCATCTTCAATGATGGAAACTAGTGATGTTGACTCTTTAGCTTCTTCATGCTCACCAATTATCAGATATTTGAGCCTTGAGTCTATGCCTGTAGTAATAAAAGAACTGTACGAGCTTTCATTTATCAAGCTCATCTCTTCAAATACAACATTGATTGATTCTTACTCCGACCTTATTTTCTTATTATAAATTCTTTAAGCCTTACTGTGGCAGCTATAATCTACAAATATACATTCAAAGCATTTTTTTCAGCAAACTTGGTAAGGTAAGACTTCTTATTGTTCAATACATATCACTTCCAAAGATTTTGAAGTAGGACAATTTTGGCTTTCTTCCATTTATAAGCTCATAAGGAGTCTTATTCTGATCTTTGTTGATTGAAGCTCTATTTTACATATGGCAAGTCGTATTGGCTTCTTCAGCCCAGGAATATTTTGGTAGTGAAGAGTCACTTAGTATTATCCTACTAGCTTCAATGAGTATTCTGTTCTTTCTCTCAGCTACTCCATTTTGCTGTGGAGTCCTAGGAGAAGAAAACTCATAAAAGATACCTTGACCTTTACAAAACTCTATCATAGCTCTAGACTAGAATTTTGTACCATGATCACTTCTAATTTTGACCATAGATCAGTTCATTTTATTTTGAATTTTCTTGAAGTGCAATCCCGTATTTGTCGAGTGGATACTTAAAACCAACAAACTGCTAGTGAGTTTTTTCTCTGGTGAGTCGGTTGAGCTAGTGGAGCTGATGAGCCCATACCTGCCCAAGTTCACGGATGAGTGGCGAGTCCCAAACTCACTAGGCACTCGCTACCACCTAATGAACTGGCCCAGAACCCCCTGGACTCGCCTATTTTGGAAGGACCCCTTTTTCCAAATTCTCCATTCTGGCCTGCAATTAGTCACACCAAATAGTGCGATTTTGTAGTTGGTAGACCAATATGGGTTGCATTTAGTAAAATCAAAAGGCAAATAAAAGTGAATAAAAGAGAAAAGGAAAAAAATTACTATTCTACGGGTCTATTGATTACTTCAACTCACGTAAATTAATATTATTTTATCAGTAAATCAAAAATGTGAATAAAAGAGAAAAAGGAAGAAAAAGCATTCGATCAGAAATCCTTCTTATGTAAAATAAATCATAAATATTAAATTCATAAGAAATGATCGAGAATAATTCGACTGTGGAGGTTCCCAAACTATCAAAGCGCCTCTCTCGAGAATATTCTAACAAGTAAACTTAGGTGGATTGATTAAGACTCATTGGCTAGTCGAAACCCCTAATCTTGCATTAAGTAGGGAAACAAACTATTGGATTTGAATCGAATCTTCTAGATTTATATCATCCTCTCTCGAGGAGTGCATGTAACTCATTTCACCAATGAGTGATGTATACATTTTCACGGATCTCTTGATCAACTAAAATATGGATCAACACTTGATTTATATATATCGAAAATATTAAATCAATAAAATAAAATCATAGGTGAATCGTAATTTTTGAAAGCAAAAGCTATAAATGGAAGATTATGAAATAAAATACTTACGAATTCAACAAACCAAAAACTATAAAACTAGCTACTCATAGTGAAAGAAAAAAGTAATTTTATAACTATAAATTGAGAGTACAAGTGCATGAAAATAAAGACATCGTATGGAATTAAAATAACAAAACAATAAAAAAGTATAATAAGGAAATTAAAATGCAGAAATTGAAGTAAAAGTGATTGAAGTCAAAACATGTACTAGATAGGGATCACTTGGCAGTGCTGATCTTTAATACTTGGAAATTCTAGAAGTCATGCCCCTAGGTCATGCTTATGACCTAACGCGTGAAAGGAACGGAACCTTCATCATCAAAATCGCATGACCGTTGGAGAGAAACTGCCAAAATCCATAAATAGGCGTGTTACACCCCTAGGTCATGCCTATGACCTAGGGCGTGTCTTGATTGGGTCAGAAAACGGTGGGAAACAATGCAATCTAGAGTTAATCTTGCGGTTATAGGAGGGATCACGCCCCATGGTCATGCCCGTGACCATGGGCGTCTAAGCTGAAACTGCTCGGCAGTAGAAACTATCTTCTTTAATGCTTGTCACGGCCCCCTGTCATGCCCGTGATTATGGTCATGCCCCTAGGCCAAATCTATGACCTGGAGCGTGTAATAGTGATATTTACCGAAATGTTCTTTTTTCACTCCCGAGTACGGCTGCTCACTCCAAAATGTTATTGGGAGCCCCGAATTACCTAGAATATAAAAAAAAGAGAAAGTAGACTATAATTATAATTAAATAAAACAAAATTTAATTTATTTAATACTAAATATTGAACTTAAATTTGCATAAATATTGAACTATCAAATACCCAAATACTTAAGCTTTTGCTCATCCCGAGCAATACTAATGCATAAGTATGAGAAGAATTCATAGGACATTCCAAAGAATTTTACTCCTAGTTTTGTACTCTAAATAATATATGACTCAAATAGAAATAAGTTAAGAAATTAAATTGAGACTCATAAGAAATTACTCCTAATTCATAAATTGAGATGAGTAGAATAAAATTAGTTTGGAGATTCTCTATCTAAATCTTCATAATAAAAATTACTTTGAATTAAGCAAAATAATCTAAGATTAAAATTATAGAAATTTTAAATTTCATAAAAATCTTTTAGAAAACTACAACATATTAACTAAGCTCTCTCATATAAATCTTGGATAAGCAATGATATTGACTAAATGCAGTAACATTGGCATTGAAGAAGTTACTTTGCTTGGGAAATAATGAATTTTATTCTCTCATTTCCATACTTTTTTATTTTATTTTCTTCTTCTTTTAAATAACTCAAATGTATATGTTTAGGATTGATTTTTATCCTCACATCTCCATATCATATATTATTTTACTGATTTGGGTGCATATTTTTAGAAATGATGAATTATATCCTCTCATTCCATGACATATGATCTTTTAACTTTTTTTTAAATGCCAAACAAAGGGTAAAAGGTAAGGGAAAGAATAGGGTTTAAAGGCTATAAATTTCCAAAGAAATATATTTGTAAGAGCATAGAAAATAATTTTGGGCAATCATAAGAATCCATGAGCTAAAATTAATATAAGAAAAATCTAAAGATTTTAAGCATAATTTCTACAAATTTGAATTATGATATTTCAGAGAGAGAAAATAAAACTAAAACATATTCTAAACAAATTAAGATAATAAAAAATTCATTAAGTCAAATTAATCTAAAAATTAAATCTAACAAATTTTCAAGAGACATATAAAATATAAAATACTTAAAAAGAAAACTCTTTTAAAAAAACCTATAAATAAAACTCATAAATAAAAATACCTTGCCTAGGTAAAAATAAAGTATGGAGGAATCAAATATTATAAGATTTTTTAAAAAATTATTACAACACAAAGGAGACCATTAGAGGGACCATTAGGCATTATGAGAGTCTATTCACTAGGCATGTTAAAAGAGGGAGGGGTATGTTAATAAAGACTTGGAATGAAACTATACAAAAAGATATGTTGTACTTAGGTATTAGTGAGATTATGACAAAAGATAGGGCACAATGGCGACAAAGGATCCATAAAGCTGACCCCACTATCGCAGGATAAAAAAGGCTTGATTATTGTAATAAATTTTTTTTAAAGTTTTTTTTAAAGTTTTATCAAATTTTTGTTTTGATTTTTTAATAAAATAAAAACATAAATATTTTTTATTCTTAAACTTCCCAAGGGATATGCAATGATGGGTTCACATGGTACTAATCGGTTTTATGGGATGAAAGCCCAACACGACCCTTTCACAATAATTTAGATATTTAAAGTTTTATAACTTTTTTGTGTTTTTGTTTAAAATAAAAAAAGAAAAATAGACTAAATTTTGAAATAAAAGAAAAAAATATTTTTAAAAATTTTGCAAAACAAAGAAAAGAAAAACATTTTTTTGAAAGATTTTTTAATTTTTTTTTTGGATTTTTGTATAAAAAATAATAATATGTTATCCTACCCCTATACTTAAAAATAAACATTGTCTCTAATGCTTATAAGCCAAGAAGGAGGCGAAAAATAAGAAAAATTAAATTGTATAAAAAAATAAGGTAACCATGGGGTACCTCCCAAGAGCGCTTTTTTTTTTCATCTTTAAGCTAGAGAGTTATTGTTTGCTAAAAGGAAAACAAAAAGAACGGTACACATGCAACTCCCTTAATTCACACTTAGGTGAATCCGAAGTCGGTCGCCAAACCACTCCTCTGCTTAATTGATGATTCACCTTTTTGTGGTTGGCGTGCAAATGTAAATCCAAATCACCGACACATACCTGAGGTGATTTGAATATTTGTAGATGAGCGGCAAATAGATCGTTGAAGAAGTTTGATTGCAACGACTCATCTTTTACAAAAAAATTGTTAGGATAAGAGGAATCAAAGTGAAGTATGTAAGAATCAATTTCATACGGAGGAGTTTCGTGCAAAAGAAAATGATTAAGTGTCGGTTACATATTTTCTAAAATAAAATTTTAATTTAAAAATTCTAGTGAATAGAGAAATAAAATCTTCGAACACAAATTGTTCATGAATTTCATTTTCAACATAAATATGGAAATTTTGTGAAAAATCATGACAAACAAGAGAAGTGTCGGGCAGAGTAGGGGAAAACTTGTTCTTCCGCTATTTTGTCTGACATGTCCAATTTTAAAATATTCTTGATACAATAAAATTTCTTGATCTTGAAACTATGGTGGTGCATGAAGATTCATGTTCCCTCATAGAATAATAGTCGAAGAAGAAGAAATATCACTAGAATACAAATTACTCATCTAAATTTTATGGAGGAAAATAAAATTGAAATTGTGCAAATTCCACATAATTAGAGGAAGAAGCTTTGGGTGCAAAAGAGTAACAAAAATTCTGATTTAAAGAATTATCTTCATCACTCCGAAAATTATCCGGGTGATCTTGCCACCAAGAATAATCCTCATCGTTGTTAGAGGAAAAAAATTTAAATCAAAAAAATTATTCGCAAGAAAATTAGAAAAATTATTTTCATCAAAGTTGGAATAATTATTTTCATAAATATTAGCAAAATTTCTTTCATAAAAAAAATTTGAGAATAAAAATTAGAATAACATTCCTCACCTCGATGAGGAGCACCACAAAAATCGCTAATAATTTGACGGTTTCCTGCGACTTCCAAAAGATCAACTTTATTTTGAAGCTCGACAATTTTCATGGCCAATTGAGATATCATATTCGAGAAAGAAAATAAAACAACCATTACTTAATAAAAATGAATGTTAAAAGAAAAATTAAAAAGAGATTTGGGGGTGGGGAAGAAGTGAATGATAAAATTAATACAATTTACGCTTTTAAAATATCAAAAATAATAACTCTTGGGCAACGACGCCAGAAACTTGATAGGTAAAATTTAGGATCAAAATTATAATCTAAATTCTATAAACTATAGGCAAGAGCACATACCGTTCATAATATTGTAAATATCAAGTGTCGTATTCTACGGGTCTGTTGATTACTTATATTTACACAAATTAATATTATTTTATCGATAAATAAAAATATGAATAAAAGAGAAAAAGAAAGAAAAGAGCATTCGATTGGAAATCCTTCTTAAGTAAATAAATAGTAAAGCTTAAATTCATAAGAAATGATCGAGAATAATTCGACCGTAGAGGTTCCCAAAATAAAAAAGTGTCTCTATAACACCCCAGGTTCTCTAGCTAAAAATGACCAAGTCCAATTCGTCGAGTGATCTAAGGAATTCGTCGAATGGTCTTGAGTGATCTAAGGAATTCATCGAATGGTCTCTAGTGATCTAAGGAATTCGTTAAAAGGTCTCGAGTGGCTAAGTTAATTTGTCGAGTTGTCAAGATGAATTTGTCGAGTGGTCAAGATGAATTCGTCGAGTAGTGAAGATGAATTTGTAGAGTAATCTAAATGAATTTGTCAAGTGGTCAAGATGAATTCATTGAGTGGTCTAAATGAATTCGTTGAGTGGTCTGAACAAATTCGTCGAGTGGTCAAGATGAATTCGTCGAGTGGTCTAAACAAATTCGTCGAGTGGTCTGGACAAATTCGTCGAGTATTTTGGATGAACACTTGTATTCTGGCCCTTAGGAGGCTAAATATAGTGGGAACTTACCTTTAAATTAAGAGTTAGGGTTGATCTTGGCCATCCATTTTAATTAGGTTAGATCGTATAGCTAGGGTTCCATCTAGTCTAGGTTATATGGAAGGGTTCAGAGAGAGACTTGTATATTTCTACCGTTCTTTCTCTCCACTCGAGCTGAAGGAAAAGGAGAGGAAGTCTGTACAATCTTTTTCGACAGGATCGAACCCACGAACAACTGATGAAGGTTCATTATTTGCCCTCCGATGAGTTTAAACCCAAGGAAAAGGGCGGGTCCGAGGGTTATGGGTTCAAGTGGAGTGGGTTTAGGGAAGACGAACGAACCTGTAACACCCTGGTTTTCCTAGAACTTGAATCTTTGGGAGCTACCGCGCGGAGATAGTAGTAATCGCCTGACAGTAGCCTTATTTCGTCAGGTGTAGATGGCTCGACGAAAAACCGTTCATCGAGAGCGTTGAGTTATCGAGAAATTAGTTATCGCACCGCGTTAGCCTTACTGCTAGTGTTAGCGCGGCCTTATTTTCTGTCCTGCGGCTCGGGAAGCTATCACTCGGCATTAGCTAACTACTGTTTGGCGATAGCTTGGTATTGAGTGTGTAGAGAGGTAGGCGTTAAGTGGAGGCATTGAGTGAGCTACCGCGCAACGTTAGTACTATCGCTGGCATTAGCGTAGCCTTGTTTTCTTGGCCGAACTCTCGGGAAGCTACCACCCGTCGGTAGGTAGTTACCGCCCAGCGATAGCACACGGAAGCAGTTGCGTCGTTTGACTTTTTAGCTGTCCGATTTCACTTAGGATATGATCCTAAGGCCCAAGAGTCTCCATCCAGAGTGCTTATATAGGGCTGAGCAGGGTTTCTCCCTCATTCCTTCTCTTTTTGGAGTTGACTTAGGGTTTGGAAGAGAGAGTGGGAGGAGGAAGAAGAGAGCTTTCTTCCACCATTGACGGAGCTTCGGAGCCCTGATCATTGATCCGAGTCCAGTTTCGTGGAGATGACTTGGAGGCGCTCGTTTTCATCCGTGCAAGGCAAGGATTCCATGGCGACAAAGAGGGGTCGTAAGGTAACGACATTTCTCCTCTTTGCTTTAGGATGTGTGCATGACATCTATTCTTTTCTTGCTTTCTTTCAATCATTATAGGCACCAGATCTCTCAAATGAGAGGGATTCGAGTTGCCTTTGTTCAAGAGGAGCCACCAAGTCGATTGTGTTCGTCCCGGACATGATATTGCACTAGAAATCTGCTTCGTTAGTGGATTAGGCATTGTGGGTGATGCCGTAGTCACGACCATTAGTACGACTCAGTGATGTTGCATAGAGAGCCTTAAGGATTTTGTTAAAAATCCGTTAGCGGCTAGACGTCGTTTGTGATTCCCCCCCTCTTTCGTGTGATTACCTGTAACCAGAACCGGACCATATGGAAATTTGAGTACACGTAGGGGCGCGGGGATGGTACAGTATGAATGGTGGATTAGGGCGAGAAAGGCTTGGGATTGTGATGTACTAAGGCATGGTTTGTATCTTTGGTCGGCTGGCTAGCCCGTGACATGCAAGTCATATGTTGAGAGTGTTCCGGCGAGACAAGTCCTCTTCTATGAAACTGACGAGAACGCTAAGCTTAGGACAAGCCCTGGCGATGAAGCCCACAAGCGGGTGGGGTCCAACAAGGGTTCTTAGAATCGATTTGTATGTGAGACGGAATCCTAACGTGAGAAGTCATAGCTTGCAGGCATGCTCGGGTTTTGAGACCCACGAGCGGGTGGGGCCGAGGCAAGAGTTCCGTGTGGTGGCTTGTATGCCGTTAGGGGAAATTGGAAGTACCCTTATGTTTGCGGCTTGAACGTCGATGGGGAAATTGGAAGTACCTAATTTGATGATGTGATAGAAGCATATGCTCTAGGGTGCCTTGGGTGAAGCCCAGGTGTGCATACATGCTGCATAGTAGGCCCCTTTTTTATTTCTTGCTCAATATAGAAACATGTTTGTTGTATTAGACATCCATACCTGTTTTACTACTTTCAATGTACTTGTATATTTGTATACGAAGTGCTGACCCGTAGGGTGATGGAGTGCCCTGGGGTCCGCTAGGGACGGGCGGGAGGATATGTGTTGGTTACATAGTTGAGGTTAGCCTTTGCTGACCCATGTTATAACCAATTTTTTTACAGGGCAAGGATCGCAAGCATGAGCGAGCTCGCCAGCCAAAAAGTCCTAAGACTTATGAAGTTTTCCATTTTGTGTAGTAGCTCTGTTTTGTTGATTGTTATGCTCAATGCACTATGATTCTGGCTTGCATGCCGAGGTAGCCTAGGAGTGCTTATGCACGTTGTTTTTTGATGATTATTATTTCAGTTTTGGAACTCTTAATTGTTGTAAGGCCTTAAGTCTGTGTTGATACTCATATGTTAGTGGATAACGTCTAGTCTTGTTTTCTTTGTTTCCGCGATCACTAGTCTGAGTTTTGAGTTTGGTAGTTTATATCAACTTATAATGCTGAATCTATGGCGTCTTTATGTCGTGGGGCCCCGGCCGGACCCTTATTATACTGTCATTACATGGGAGGTGTTACAGAACCAAACCTTCCTCCTCCTCCCCATCCAACCAGAGAAACTTCCTGGAGTTTAGGGCAGCCGATGAAATTGTGTCCGACTAGGAGGAAGTCGATTTAGAGTTCATATCAGCGTGTGGAAACCGAATCTGTACATGGAGAGCCACTATGAAAACCGTTGTGATCAAGCTATGGCTTCAAAACGTGTGCCAAGGGTAACGATTCTCCTCTTGGCAAGTGAAGTCTATTTTAGCATGTTTGCAAGAAAGCCCTCACCGATTGGTGGAGAAAATGTTCTTTCCATCGGGTCGATATGTTTATCCCCGCGTATGTTTTGCATATAATATCTGAAAGCGTGAGTACGGATTAGGCATGCTTTGTGAAGCCCATCTGGATAGGTTGGTCTAGATTGGCGATGTTTTGCTTTTGATTTCTGGAGAAGACTCCATAGAAAAAGTATGGTTTTCCAAGTTCTATTAACAATGGCTCTGAGTGAGCTTTTGTTTTGTTTGTGAAGCCTGTGTCTTGGGGACATAATAACTAATTTGTTGTGTTGTATGCTTGGAGTGCCCAGCCTCATTGGCCATGAGTTCTAGCTATAGATCGAATCCTTAATATGGTGCATTACAGGAAAGGGGAGGCTGACTCGCATCATTGTCGTTAATTAGCACGACAATTTGAGTAACGAGAAAGGGCTGAATTGTACCCCCACTATGTCGTTCGGCTAAACAGACCTAAAGTACATGACAGTTGTCGTTTGCATAGGAGAGAGTCATGGCTGTATGCCTGGCTAGTAGTTCTCAGGTGAGACCATCCATTCTAGGACTGAGGATTGTGGTATGACTTATGGAGTTTCCCCGTTTGGGTGCTAAAGCACCAGAGATTGCCCGTAATGGCAAAAGATGAGACCCTGGGTTCTCAAATACACCGATAATGTGCCCTGAGAGCATGGGAAATTTAGCCGGTCATACCATCGTCTGTGATGATTGGTGCTTAATTTGTACATTATTGATATTCGTGAACATGTTGTTTGTTTGCAGGGAGGGAGCATCGCCACCCCGAGAAAGGGGTGAGGTCATTATAATTTGTTCAACTAAAGCCGACCATTGTCTTGTTTGCCACCATTTGGTGGAATGCTTCTATGCAGGTGTTGTAGATCCAAGTGGGAAATATTGAGCCGAAGCCCTATAACTAAGTTGGCCCTCAAAGGCCCAAGTGTTATGTTTAGTATTTTCATGTGTTACCGGTCTGCGTGCCGATGTATGGAAATCATATACTTGTAAACTTGAACACAGTTTTGTAAGGCCTTAATGCCATAACATTTTATGTAACTTTAATTTCAGGTGTATTTTAGTAGTGGACATTCCTTGATGGGTGTTTCTTAACTTTTTAAGCTTCTGCTAGAATGCAACTCCGTATTTGGGTGCGTTATAGGATTAGAATGAATTATGGTTTCATTGTGTGACTCTTTCGTCTGTCCGTTTAATATAGCGTGGGGTCCTGGCCGGACCTGCTATTATATTACTCGTGACGAATGGGGTATTACAATTTAGTATCAGATTCTGGTTTCATTTCCTTCTTTAAATTTGTGGATGAATTTTTTTAAGGTGTGGTGAGCACTTAGGTGCATCACCATTATAACAAGAAAGAGCTCATGAATGTTTGCTTAAGAATGAAAAACACACACGAAACATGCAAGAAAATATTATTTGTGGGAACTGAGCATTCCTTTATTGTTGTTTGCTAGGTTTTGAAGTCACTAAATTACGTATTGTGTTATTATAGGTGACTAATAGTAGTGTAGGTCAATATCAACGTCAGCACTCTATAGAGAGTAGTGCACTCGCTGACGTGCCTGCAACCCCTCCTTCTACAGAAATGATAAGGCTAGTAGCTGAGGCCGTATTTGACTTGATCACTGCACAACCAGGGAGATAAGTGCAGCCTCCTGCCCCTGTAGTGGCACAGGTGCCTGTTGAAGCAGTTGAGCCCTTAGTGGATGAGCAAGTGGTTGTAGTGCCTTTAATAGTAAGAAGAGGAACAGAGAAGTAGCTCAACATGTGATGAGCTTCAATCCTCCAGTGTTTACAGGGACTGGAACCCAACACAAGCTAAAGATTGGCTTTCTCGGATTAAGAGAACCATGACGATAATGAAAATGGAGGAGTGGCATAAAGTCACCATGTCTACTTTCCTGTTAGAAGGAGAGGCGAGGCTATGGTGGGACGAATTGGAGTTGCATCACTTTGTGGGAAGACAACTTATTAATATCGCATTGGAAGAGTTCTCAAGGTTATTTCTGGATCGATGTCTCCCTTCAGTACAGAGTATTACTATGGAGAATCAATTCCAGAGGTTAAATCAGGGCGAGACTTGTGTTGACAACTACTTGTATGAGTTTACTATATTGGGGAGGTATGCAGGCTCCACTTTTGCTGATGAGGAGCGCAAGACCTACCAGTTTTATGAAGGTCTACAGGTTGATCTGAGGTTGCTACTCGCAGGTCCAATGGAGTAAGGCTTTCTAATATTGGTCAATGCTGCTCGATCTCTGAAGCAAGATATAATAAGAGTTTAGAGTAAGAAGGACGCGGCTGTGAAGAAGCTCGAGTTCAATGTATCGAGTTCTACAAAGTTTGTGTTCCGAAAGTGGAATAAGAAGCTTGGACTTCTGGACCACCTTCTTCTACAAAGCGATTTTCATAATGTGTTCCACATATCAGTACTAAGGAAGGCTATTTGAGAGCCTACACAAGTCATTGTTGTGGATCAAGTGCCGGTTGATAGTGGTCTAAAGACGAAAGTCAAGCCCATTTGTATTGAAGACACAACGATCAAGCAATTGTGAAATAAGGTGATCAGGATAGTCAAGGTTCATTGGGACAACTGTGGCCATGATGAACTTACATGGGAGCGCGAGCAAACCATTCTAGAGGAGTTCCCCGAACTATTCTATTGAGGTACAAATTTTTTTATATTTTGTACTTCTTTGTTTGTTTTTTTGTACAAGTTATTTCAGGATGAAATTTCTTAAAGGAGAGGAGATTTGTAACACCCCAGGTCCTCTAGTTGAAAACGACCAAGTCAAATTCATCGAGTGATCTAAGGAATTTGTCAAATGGTCTCGAGTGATCTAAGGAATTCTTCAAATGATCTTGAGTGATCTAAGGAATTAGTCGAATGGTCTTGACTGATCTAAGGAATTCATCGAATGCTCTCTAGTGATCTAAGGAATTCGTTGAAAGGTCTCGAGTGGCTAGTGAATTCATCGAGTTGTCAAGATGAATTCGTCGAGTGGTCAAGATGAATTCATCCAGTTGTGAAGATGAATTCGTTGAGTGGTCTAAACGAATTCGTCGAGTACTCAAGATGAATTCATCGAGCTGTTTAAAAAAATTCGTTGAGTGGTCTGAACAAATTCGACGAGTGGTCAAGATGAGTTTGTCAAGTGGTCTAAACAAATTCGTCGAGTGGTCTATAAAAATTCATCGAGTGGTCTAGAAAAATTCGTTGAGTATTCTGGATGAACACGTGTCTTCTGTCCCTTAGGAGGCTAAGTACAATGAGACCTTCCATTTAAATTATGAGTTAGGGTTGATCATGTCCATCCATTCTAATTAGGTTAGATCGTACGGCTAGGGTTCCATCCCTTCTAGGTTATAAGGAAGGGTTCAGAGAGAGACTTGGACATTTCCGCTGTTCGTTCTCTCCACCCAAGCAAAAGGAAGATGGAGCGAAAGTCTGTATGAGCTTTTTCGGTGGGATCAAACCCACGAACGACCAGTGAAGGTTCGTTATTTTCCCTTTGGTGAGTTCAAAACCGAGGAAAAGGGAAGGACCGAGGGTTACGGCTTCAAGCGAAGCGGTTTTAGGGAAGAAGGCCGAACCGAACCTTCCTCCTCCCCCTCCAATCGGAGCAACTTCCTGGAGTTTAGGGCAGCCGCCGAAATTGTGGGAAACTAGGAAGAAGTCAATTTAGAGTTTGGATTGGCATGTGGAAACCAAATATGTGGGCGGGTAGCCGCTACGAAAGCCATTGTGATCAAGCTATGGCTTCGAAACACGCGCCAAGGGTAACGATTCTCCTTTTGGACAAGTGAAGTCGTCTTTCAGCATGTTTGCATGAAATCCTATATTGATTGGTTGAGAAAAGGTGCTTTCCATCCTATCGATATGTTTATCCCCAAGTATGTTTTGCATAGAGTATCCAGAAGCATGAGTAAGGATTAGTCATGTTGTGTGAAGCCCATCTAGACAGGTTTGTCTAGATTGGTGATATTTTGTTTTTTGCTTTCTAGAGAAGACTCTGTAGAAAAGTATGGTTTTTAGAGTTTTATTGGCAATGGCTCTGAGTGAGCTTTTGTTGTGTTTATGAAGCCCGCATCCTGGGGACACAATGGCTAATTTTTTGTGCTGTGTGTCTGGAGTGCCCAAACTCATTGGTCGTGAGTGTGAGCTATAGATCGAATCCTTGGTATATTTGATTATGGGAAAGGGGAGGCTGACTTGCGTCATTGTCATTAATTTTCACGGCAATCTGAGGAATGGGAAAAAGTTTATCTATACCTGCACTATGTCATTCGGCTAAACAGACCTAATGTTCAAGACAATTGTCATTGGCATATGAGAGAGTCGTGGTTATTTGCAAGGCTAGTAATGATCAAGTGAGACCATCTAGTTTGGGATCGAGGATGGTGATGGGACTTGTGAATTTTAAACGTTTGGGTGCTAAAGCACCAGAGATTGCCTGTAATGGCAAAAGGCGGGACCTTGGGATATCCGGTACTCTGATAATTATCCCTGAGAGCACGAGATGTTTTGCCGGTCGTGCCATTGTCTGTGATGATTGGTGATTAAGTTGCACATTCTTGATATTCGTGAACATGTTATTTGTTTGCAGGGATGGAGCACCACCACCCCAAGAAAGGGGTGGGTTTGTTATATTTTGGCCAGCTAAAACTGTCCATTGCCTTGTTTGCCACCATTTGGTGGAATGCTTCTGTGCAGGTATTGTATGTCCAAGTGGGAAATAGTGAGCTGAAGCCCTTTTGCTAAGTTAGCCCTCAAAGTCCTAATTGTTATGTTTAGTATTTTCATGTCTTGTCGGTCTGTATGCCAATGTATGGAAATCACATACTTGTAAACTTGAATACGGTTTTGTAAGTCCATAAGGTCGTAACATTTTGTGTAACTTTCATTCCTAGTGTATTTTAGTAGTGGACATTCCTCGATGGGTGATTCTTAACTTTTTAAGCTTCTACAAGAATGTAACTCTGTGTTAGGGCGCGTTATAGGATTAGAATGAATTATGGTTTCATTGCGTGACTCTTTCGTCTATCCATTTAATATGGCGTGGGGCTCTAGTCAGACCTACTGTTATATTACTCGTGATGGACAGTGTGTTTAGCCTCTCTCGAGAATACGCTAACAACTAACCTTAGGATGATCAATTAACACCCCTCGGCCAGTCAAAATCTCTAAGCTTTGTTTAGGCGGTGAACTCCACTATTAGATTTTACTCCAATCTGAAAGATTTATTTCATCCTCTCTCGAGTAGTGCATGAAGCTCCTTTCACTAATGGGTGATCTACATGTTTTCACGGTTCTCTCATTCAACTAGAATACGGATCAACACTTGATTTACACATGATGGAAATATGAAATCAATAAATTAAAATCAAAGGTGAATCGTAATTTTTTAAATCAAAGTTTTGGAAGGAGGATTACAAAATAAAATTCTTAAGAATTCATCCAACCGAAAGCTATAAAATTAGCTACTCATAATGAAAGAAAAGAGAAATTTCATAACTAGAAATTGAATATACAATTGCAGAATAAAAATAACAAGACAATAAAATAAAAGTACAATAAGGAAAAATGCAGAATTTGAAATAAAAGTGACCCAAGTTGAAGCATGGACTGGATAAAGATCACTTGGTAGCTATTGGGAATTTATACTTAAAAACTCTAGAATCACGCCCTAGGTCATGCTTGTTACGTAGGGCGTGTAAGGCATGGAACCATCATCATCAAAATCATGGGACGTTGGAGAAAAACTGCCAAAATCTATAAATTGGCCAGTCACGCCCCTAAGTCACGCCTGTAACCTAGGGAATGTCTTGACTGGGTCAGAAAATGGCAGGAAACACAATCTGGAGTTAATCTGGCTGTTACAGGAGGGGTCACGCCCCATAGTCACGCCCGTGACCATGTATGTGTAAGATGAAACTTCTCTGCGGCAGAAAATGGCTTCTTTAATTCTTGTCACGCCCTTAAAATGGAGGTCACACCCTCCTATCATGCACGTGACTATGGTCATGCCCCCATGTCATGCCTGTGAACTAGGGGCGTGTAATAGTGATTTTTACCAAAATATTCTATTTTCACTCCTAAGTACGGTTTTTCACTCTAAAATGTATTTGCAACCCATAATTACCTGAAATGCAAAAAGAAGAGAAATTAGTCTATAATTATAATTAAATAAAACAAAAGTTAATTTATTTAATACTAAATATTATACTAAAATATGTATAAATATTGTATTATCAACTTCTTTGGCTTTTCTTTCCTTTGGATAGTTCTGGTTGGCAAGAGCTCCAGCTCACTGTTCACAATGGTTTCTAGGTGTACAGTTAGGAGCTCTCAAGTTCCCTTCAAGGTCCTTGGCTCATCATTAGCTTGGGAGGGGAAGCTCTCTTTGATCTTATGGGTGTATAGTGGGGCCTTCACATTGTAGCTCGAGGGTTTGTTCTTATACTCGTACGAGTAAGATTATTGCTTTGAGTGCCTGATCTATCATTCTAACTAAGGAGAAGCAAGTGCAACTACCCCCATTTGTCTGAAATCCCCTAGAACAGTGTTTTCTCGATTCAAAATTCTGGTGTAGTGAGCGTGAACCAAATCTTGTCCAGAAAATTTAGAGTATTTCCCATGGCTGGAGAAGAGGAGCAAGGAAACAGAACGTGCGAGTCTACCCCCTTTGAGTAAATTTGTCAAGAAGAGTGACTTCACTGAGTTCCAAAAATCTATCCTAGAAACACTATAGGGGGGAATATGTGTCACGTATTTGCTTAAAGTTTTACACCCAACACATAACACCAATTTATAGTGGTTCACAGGCGAGTCACTTCACCAAAAGATCCAATCCTTACACTAACGATCCCCACAATCCCAATACTCACCTCCTAATCCCAAGGTGAGAGGTAGCCGAGTAGGGAAGGAGGTGGTGTGGAAAGAGGGCGAGCAAGCCCACCAGGGGCGAGTGCTATTTTCTAGCCAGCCAGACGCTCGCTGCGCTGGTTAAGATGAGATCGTACGAGTCCCTTCGACTTGCTAGGAAGGGTACGGTAGCCCTTTCTACAAGGTTGTCTTTTCATCCCTGGTACCAGAAGTGTTTTGAGATCCGATTATGTCAAGTCAGATACCTTTGATTCTTTCACTAGCTTTGTCAGACAGATACATAATGAATTGAACTACTCTGTAGTCAAAATCAGAAGTGATCATGAGAAATAATTTTCATCAAATACATTGATTTACCTTAGTCAAGGGCTTCTTCAAATCAGGTGCCATCTATCCTAGAAAAGCCCTAACATCCACAGTTTTACAATCCCAATACTCACCTCCTAATCCCAAGTGAAAGTAGGGAAGGAGGTGGTGTGGAAAGAGGGCCAAGCCCACCAGGGGCGAGTACGCCAGCCAGACGTATGGTGAAGATGAGATCTTTTATGAGTTTTCCTCTCCTCATACTCCACAATAGCTTTGTCAAATGATACATAATGAGTTGTTCAAAATCAGTGAGAAAGAGTCTGGTGCCATAGAACACTCATTGAGGTAAGTACCATTATGTTGAAAGACTCTTTATTACCAGAGTACTTCTGAGCTGAAGTAGTTAATACAGCTCGTCATGTGCAAACAGACTTTAATCAATAAGAATCATCATAAGATACCTTATGAACTTTTGAAAGGCAAAAAACTGACTTTGTCCAATTTTAGAATTTTATGAAGCAAATACTTCGTACTCAATAATGGGAAGTATCACAGAATAAAGTTTAGTGAAAAATGTTTTGAAGGCATTTTCATAGGCTATAGTAGGAATAGTATGGTATATAGGATTTTTAATAAGAAAACCCTCGTTATAGAAGAGTTTATCAATGGAGTATTTAATGAGACGAGTATGCTTCAATGCAGCTCTTCTAGTATTTTTATTGAAGATGCTGGGTCAAATCTAAAAGAGCTAAGCTTGGAAGAAGCGGTCAAAGAAGATATCTCAAGCTCCACTAAAGTCAATACTTCAAGCTTGGTTGAAGATGAAGAGCCTCAAATTGAAGAACGTGCAGCATAAGAAGAAGAACCTCCTAAAGTAACTATAAGGAATCTAGTGATCAGACATTCAAGAGATTACCCTGTTGATTTGATCATTGGAGATCCTAGTGAAGGAGTTTGAATAAGAAGAGGTACAACTAACGAAGCTTTGCATTTGAGTTTTCTTTCTCAAATTGAGCTGAAGAAGTTCGAAGAAGCAAATAAGGATGCTTCATGGAAAGTTGCTATGCAAGAAGAGCTCAATCAGTTAGAAAGGTGCATGGTATAGGAGCTGGTACTAAGGCCCAAATATCAAAATATAATAGGGACAAAATGGATCTTCAAAAACAAGCTAGATGAGAATGGAGTTATCATAAAGAATAAGTCAGACTTGTATCTCAAGGTTACCAACAAGAAGAAGGGATTGACTTCGATTAGACATTTTCTCCGGTATCCAGACTCGAAGCGATCAGATTGTTCCTATCGTATGCTTCTCACAAAGGTTTCAAAGTCTATCAAATGGATGTGAAGTCAGTCTTCCTTAATGGTAATTTAAAGGAAGAAGTATACAACCCCCAAGTTTTGTCGACTCATCTCTATCTGATTATTTTTATTTTCTACATAAAGCATTATATGGTTTAAAACAAGCTCCTCGAGCTTGGTATGAGACGATATCTAGCTTTCTTCTTAAAAACAAGTTCACAAGTGGAAAGATAGATGAGTCATTATTTATTAGGGAAGTAAAATGCAAGATCCTACTAGTACAAATATATGTCGATGATATTATATTTATATCTACAAATGACAACATTTGTAAAATAAATTCTAAATTGATACAAGGAAACTATGAAATGAGTAGTATGGGTGAGCTGAAGTATTTCTTAGGGTTTTAGGTGAAGCAATATGAAGAGGGAATTTTCATCTCTAAGATGAAGTTCACCAAGGATTTACTTAAGAAATTCAGAATGGAGAATATGACCTCTATGAGGACTCCAATGGGTTCAACTATGTCTCTAGACAAGGATGAGAAAGGGAAACCTTTTGATGAAACTAAGTACTGAAGCATAATTGGATATTTGTTTTACGCCAGAAGTAAAGCTTTTTATTTTCTATTAGATTCAGGTAGACTTTAAGGAATCACTGCCGCTGCATGGATTTTGAGTTACTTTAAAAGCACACTAACTTGGCTTATGGTACCCAAGAAGTAATGAATGTGCTAATTGGTTTTTCTGCTTACTTTTTAGGAAGAAGGGATGATAGAAAAGCACTTTTGGAATATGTCTTCCTTGGGCTTATCTCATGGAGTAGCAAGAAGCAAAATGGTGGAAATCACCTGAGTCGGAGTACTCCTGGATGTGCGCACAAATGGTTCCCTTTAAGACTGGTAAGGAGATTCTATTCTATGTACCCTATTTCTGTCTCCTAGCAAAGCATGGATACACTATCATTTTATCCAGTCCCTAACCTCTACTCTATCTCAACGAACAAGCATGTTATATTTTCACGCCATGAAGCAGTTCTCTTTCTTCAAAATAGCTTGGAATGCTCAATAAGGAAGCATGAAGCATAGTTTAAGTAAATCTTGTACTTTCGTCGATGTGATCCCCTATAAGACCCCTACGACACTAACTCTCGAGGCATCGTGCGTGGAAGGAAGAAAAAGGAGGTACTAAAAGTGGAGAGTAAGCAAGAGCAGGTGACATTGACCTTAACTATCATATATTAGAAGTATCTATCACAGTAATGGCAGGTATATGAACAACAAGTAAAAGTAGAAGTATAATATAAACAACAAATTAAAGTAAACGTAGAGAAACTATCTATCACAGATAAAGTAACCTTAGCTTATAAGAATGCTCTTATAGACTTATAAGTCAAGGGGTCGTTTTGCAAGACCTAACATATAAAAGATCCCATAATAAATTATACTAAACTCTCAGGTACCTCCTATAGTGGTATACAAAAGCATTAGGTTGTGCATTCCCACTCCTAGGTCGGTATTCACACTACACAGCCTAGACCTTGCGTACTACTTAGTACACCCATAGTCAGGTGCTATAGAGTCTCTTATACTAGTGCTAGCCAATCCACCAGTCTTTAATAGGCAAAGTGAACACTTACCCTTACCGAGTTAGCGTATCGACGTCGGTGTGAACGACCATCCGATATCGAGGACCTACAACTTAATGCACATGCACACAAGCTATAGAGTGATCTCGAGCAATCAGCCCACCAACCTAAGCCATCAATTCAATCAACACTGAGCCCACTGCTTGTGAATCTAAATCAACTATCCTTTTGAGGTGACGGGGTGAGTGTTTGTGACTTGTGGATTATTATTGGTTTCTCTTTCTATCGGCTTATTCTTACAGCTTAGGGTTAACCTTGGACTGCCTAGGGCATGCTCAGTGATGGGCTCTCGAGGGTACTAGGAACTATGATGGGCTGAAGACCAAAGCTTCCTTTCTCAAGGCGCTTAGTTTTATGGGTAGCTATTTATTACCAAACTCCCTTTTCCCCATTTCTCTTTAATTAAACCTAAGTGAATTTTTACCTTCAGGGCAAATACGATACTTCATCAGCCCTGAGCACAACCCCTTCACCTTGGTAGCCAGACAACCTAGCATTGGCCCGAAGGGTGACCTCATCAAAACTCCACCCAAATTAGGTACACCCACTATAGTCTCCATGTGAGGCCTACTTTTCTACCTTGACCACTTCTATTCACTGTATGTAGACCAACCGACTTGCTTAAGTGTATGAAGGTGAATACTCCATTTAATTTGTCAAAAACCTTAGGATTATTACTAGGGGTCACCTTGACATGTTGAGCCCAAATCCAGAAATTCCACTATTTTTTTCCTAATTAATTCAGCCTTTAAATAATTTTCCCTAATCCATGAATCTTAAGACTTGAACATGAAGTATAGGTTTCTGACATGCAATGATCACACCAAAATTTTCACAGCCTCTTATTGTCTAAATAACAATACGGTATGAGATTCATAATTTTCCAGAAATTATTTCTATCATAAACAAAATTATAAGCTTTTTGATCAAAGTGATAATTAATAAAGGGGATATAAGATTTTATCATACAAAAATTATAATAAAATTACCTTAGATCAAAAATGATTAGAAAGTGTCACTGCCTAAATTTCATAATCTTCTAACTTCTTTTTGCCACATTAATAAACTAATGAATAAAACTTCACCTAGGGCACCTTGTGAAGGAACCTCTATTTATTTACTACCAAAAATTACAATAAAATTAACAAGGCACTATTGTGATCTAAAAAGTTTACTGGCCAAGTTTCTTAATTTTCCAGTACTCAGTTTGTCTTGAAACAATTATTTCCTTAATCATCTAAAAGTGACGGATATATCTAACTTTACTCTAGAGGGGGGTGAATAGAGTATTTTAAAACTTTAATTTATTTTTATAGTGGATTTAAAGTAAGTGATATATATATATTTAAATAGGAAAATCACAACACATAATAAAAAGTAAAGAAATCACAGACGACATAAGGATTTTATTATAGTTCTCCAATAAATCTGGGTACTTCTACTCTTCTACCACCCTGGTAGGTATCCACTACAAGTTTTTGCTCAGGTTCCCTGCCACCACAAGATCTATTTTCTAAGGGAGATCGAGCAACTCTTTGAGCTTTTGACCAGGTTCCCAAAAACCAAGCTTAAGTTTTTGATCAGGTGACTTACGAACAGAGAGTTAACTTTTGAAGGGAGTTAAAAACCTTGTACACAGTTTAGAAATAAACTATAAGAAATGATGTCGTCTTCTCTGTCGAGAATCTCTGAGAAGACTAGTGGATGATGTTGCAAAAAAGCTCCCCTTGATTTGAGTAGAAATTTGTGATTAGGAGGGAACACTTTTCTTCAAGGTGTAGGCCTTCTTGTTTCTGATTGATTGAAGATTTTGCACTAGAAGACTCTGAAGTGGAATATCTGTATCTGTATATGTGTTGATCTATATTGATCTGTATGTATATAAGTAAGTATATCTCTATATAAGTTAGTGTCTCTAAGTCAGTAACACTTGTATATATGTATTTATAGGTGTATAACCTTGTAGCCCTTTGAAGTAGCAAACTTCTGAATATATAATATCTGAGAAGAATTCAAACATGTAAATTAAAACCATTCTGAAATGCCTGAAGAATCTCTGAGAATTGTAACTACACTGGGAATTAATTAAAATTAAAACTCGGTGATAAATCCATGTTTAATGCTGCCTTAAACAGTTATATTCAATTAGAATATTTAGCATCAAATATCAGAGTTGTAACTGACTGAAATTAAGCTTTTGAAATAATTCTACCTTCTGAATAAGGAAATTGCCTGATCGTCAAACACATCAAGGAATTAGTCGAACTGAGCCTAGAGTTTGTCGAACTGAGTTTTTTGTTTCGTCGATCTGAGCTCAGAGTTCGTCGAGCTAAGCTTTTGAGTTGAGAACAAAGTTTGTCGAACGGAGCTTAGCATTCATCCAGCTAAACTCAGAGTTAGGAATCTGAGTTTGTTGAACTGAGCTCGATGTTCGTCGAACTGAGCTCGACGTTCGTCGAACTGAGCTCGACGTTCGTCGAACTGAGCTCGACGTTCGTCGAACTGAGCTCGACATTCATTGATCTGAATTCTGCATTCATCGAATTGAACTTCTTTGGATTCCTTTTGAAGTAACAACCCTGTAAATAATCCTATGAACCTAGTCTATACAAGTTGGGTCAAATAAAACATCCTAAACATATAATAATGATCCTAGCCTAAATCAGTAAAAGGGTGTTCCAACAATCTCCCCCTATTTGGGTGAGGATACTATCAAAAATGAAAAACACAGCATAAAAATTTGACAAAAATCAGATAAAAAAAGGTGCTTTGAGAAAGTTTATAAATAACATCAAAGTTTAAACTTATAATCAAAAATTAAGAGTCCTTATTAGGTGTTGCAGATGGAGAATCTGAAGAGGATTTGGTAAAAGTCAGCTTCCTGGTTGGATCTTCAGATTCCCTTTTACTCATCTTAAGATCTTGAGAACCTATGATTTTCAGGAAGTAGTTCTAGGCATAACTACTTCAGGATGCAAACTTATATATTTGTCAACATTGAATAAGCTCTTCTTCTGATATCTATCCAGTTCCTATTTCCTGTATGAGTACATAGTAGTGAATTGAGAGGTGTCCTTACCTTCTATCCTTACTTTCTTAAACTGAGAAAGAGCAACATGCTCATTGAACCTTGCCATTCTATAAACTGGATCAAGCTCTGGATCATACACTGGAGAAGTTGGCCTTTTTTAGCTAGAGTGTTACTGGATACTTTGACTGTTGTAAGTATCAAACCTTATAGGTCTATCCTACCTGTGTTGAGATGGTCTTGAGTGATGAGAAGAAGGCCTCTGAGAAGAAGAAAAATTTCATACAGATCCTGCTGTTGGAGGAGGAGGAGGAGGTCCTTTCTAAGACTTTGGTGGAGAATGATACCTCTTCATCTTATTCCTATTCTTCTGCTTATTTTGGAGTACCTCATCTAGTGTGTAAGGTCTGGAGTAAGAGGTATTCTATGCAGAATATAATAAGGGATGTCTGCTATTGATGAAGGTTGAGGAGTAACCTTGACTGGAGCTTTCTTCTTGGCTTTTCTTTTCTTAGAAGCAGAATCTTCTGAATCATCAAACTCTGAGTGATCATTAGATTCTTACTCTGGCTGATAATATAAAGAATCAATTTGCTTATATACATCAGTATGATCATCAACTTGATCCTCTGGCTATTTATATACATTTTCATCTTCCTTAGCCACCTCTTCCATATCTTCATTAAGAAGATCATATTAATTGGGCATATGGGTTTCATCCCAAATAGGAGGGAAAAATCCTGTTCTATAATATCCATTATATTATCTATTATTGTAGTCTGAGAGACTGGATTAGAACTAGGAGACTCTACTCTGAGACTGGATCTCAGTTGTTCTAAAACTGGGGCTTCAGTAGGAGCAGTATAACAAACTATTGCTTTAGAAAGATCTTCAACAAGGACTGGTAAGCTAGGTAAACTAGGAACATAACCATGTTGTAAATCAAATACTGATAATAAAGAATGTAAGTTAACTATGGGATTAATAAATAATTAACCAACAGTAATAACTTATGCCTCATCTGATAACTCATCCTCAGCTGCACTTGTCATTTCTGAATCCTAAATTTCAACAAAAATTGCTACTTCTGTAACTAGAACTTCTACACTAGCTGTGGCTGGAACTTCTTCATTAAGCATCTCCCACTACCTAGATCCTGGGTGAACTGAATCTAGGACCCCAGAAGAAGGGACAAAAGAAGAAGACGCTAGTTTAGAGGAAATTTTTTGTATGGAAGATAGAATAGGAGCAAAAGCATCATCCAAAAGTTTCTTGAGAGTTAGAGTGATTAATTCCAAAAGATTAGAAATAGTGGAAGAGCAATCAAGATACATAAACTCATGTAGATCCTGAGTAAATGCAGAGGATGGAATGGAAGTGGAGGGATTGGATATGAATCAAGAGGAGAAGAAACCTCTTCTGGGGTAGGGAGAGTGGCTGGAACAACCCTGGTGCTTTCAGAAGCTGTCCTAGAGGGAGCTGCCCTTTAAGGCTTAGGATCACCCTTTCCCATTTTCCAAACAGGGCAGAGGTTAGCATCTTGGAAGCATTTATGTGTATGTTCTGAAAGACCAACACATATGGACATTTAGTCTGGAGAAAAATTCCCAAGACTCTGCCATAACCCCCATTCTTGCCGGTAACCTTCTTCTTAATGGAATCAAATAAAATTGACCCCCAGTCAATATTTTTCTGATCCACTAGAGCACACATCAATAAGAACTGGTGCTTGGTAACATAATCATGGGATGAATGTTTGCCCAGAAGAACCTTGCCTACCATATCGGCTATGAACTTATATTATATAGAAAAGTTCTTTTTCAATAAATGGTTAGGGTTTCCTTCAGAGTGACCCATTCTATCTAGCATAATATGATAGTCGGTACTAGATAATTTTATATCTTCTACTCCATTAACAAAACCAAAAATTTCAGAACGAATTGTCGGTGTAAGAGAAACCTGATGTCCTAAGATTGATCCTATAATGGTTGTGATATCAAGAACCTTCACTATATGAATCCATTCTTTAATCTCGGTGACTGGGTGTTTGATTCGAGTGGTCATGAAATTTCGCAGATGCTGTTCCTTGAAGAGTTGCAAAATATCCATTAATATCTGATCAGAATGACTGAAAGAATCCATGCCAATATCGAAACCTACATCAAACTTCATTGTAGAGAGAATTTCATGTGAAATCGCTATTGTCCTTCAAAACAAAAAGATCAAGTGCAAGAGAAATGGAGAATGCGCGGGATAGAGTTCGATGAAAACCTAAATATAAGTTTTCAGAAGTTGAAAAGACGAACTTTGTCCGACGAAAAACAAAACATCGAACTCTGTTCGACGAAAATCTCACAAAGGAAATACAATTTGTTGATATCCGTTCGATGAAAGGTTTATGAAAGGATTACATTAGTCGAGCCCCGTTCGATGAAAGGTACTCGAAACTAATTTGTCGATCTCCATTCGACGAAAGTTTCACAAAAAGTCATAATTCATCGATCTTCGTTCAACGAAAGATGCACAATTCGTCGATCTCAGAACAAAAGTCAATTTAAAGACTGTCCATCTATCATTCCTAACTGATTTAAGAAGAAAATATGTTTCTTTTCATCTAAAGGTTTGGTGAAAATATTAGCTCTTTGTAAATCAGTAGAAATAAATTATAGGCTAATTCTATTTTTATTTACATTGTCTCTGATGAAATGATGCCTAATTTCTATATGTTTAGTCCTACTATGAAGGACTGGATTCCGTGCAATTGAAATTGCACTTGTATTATCACAAAATATTGTTGAATTATTTAAGTTTTAACCATAATCTAGTAACTGATTTTGAATCCACAAAATCTGTGAACAACAATTACCAGATGCAATATATTTAGCTTCAATAGTTGAAGTAGATACAGATGTTTGCTTCTTGCAAAACCATGACACACGCCTATCACGAAGAAACTGATAAGTTCTTGATGTGCTTTTTCTGTTTATTTTACATCCAGCATAGTCAGCATCTGTTAATCCAGTTAATTCAAATCCTGACTCAATAGGATACCAGAGTCCTAGATTAGGACAACCCTTTATATATCTTAAAATTCTTTTTACTAAAATTATGTGAGATTCTTTAGGATTAACTTGGAACCTAGCAAAAATACAAGTTGCAAACATAATATCCGGTCTACTTGCTGTTAAATACAATAGAGACCCAATGATTGCTCTATATATTTTCTGATCAATAGGTTTTCCCTGTTCATCATTATCAACTACAACATTAGAGGGCATGGGTGTTTTCATAGAGAAGGAATCTGACATCCCAAATCTTTTAATTAGCTCTTTAGCAAATTTTGATTGAGATATGAAGATGTCATCAGGTGTTTGCTTCACTTGTAAACCAAGGAAGTAAGATAATTCACCCATGCTACTCATTTCAAACTTTGAATGCATTAGGTCAAAAAACCTTTTGCAAAGTTTGGAATCAGTAGAACCAAAAATTAAATCATCAACATATACTTGAACTAGTAAAATTTTGGTTTTATGATGTCTAAAAAATAAATTTTTATCTACCATGCCTCTATAAAATTTATGTTCTAATAAGAAACTAGCAAGAGTCTCATACCAAGCTCTTGGAGCTTGTTTAAGACCATAAAGAGCTTTATTAAGTTTAAAGACATGCGATAAATGAGTTGAAGAGATAAAATACGGAGGTTGTTCTACATTGACTTTCTCTTTGAGTTCTCCGTTCAAAAATGCACTCTTCACATCCATCTGATATACTTATGAATTTTTTGAATGCAGTAAAAGCAAGAAATATTCTGATAGCTTCTAATCTTGCAACATGAGCCTACCAGTCTTGCTTTATTTCTTACAATAATTCCTTGAGCATTCAATTTATTCCTGAAGACCCATTTGGTTCCAATGATTGGATAGTCTTTGGGTCTTAGAACTAAGTCCCAAACTCTATATCTCTCAAACTGATTGAGTTCCTTTTGCATTGCAATGATCTAGTGGGGATCTTGTTCTGCATCTTTTATGGATTGAGGTTCAATCTGAGATAAAAACAAGTATGCATCTGATCTTAATTGAGTTGATTCCTTGTTTGCACACCAGCTGATATGTCTCTAGTCACTTGAGATCTAGGATGATCTCTAAGTATGACAAAATCAACAGGTGGAGCTGGTTATTCAATAACTTGTGTTATTAATTCCTCTTGTGGAATTTCATTAGCTATTGTTGGTTCAACATAAACTTCATGATTTTCTTCATCACTATCTTCAGCAATCTGTTGAGAAAGATCTAATGTACCCTCTTGCTTAAGGTTTAATTCATCTAACTTCTCACACAGAAGTGGTACCTGAAAAGAGTCTATGGTAGAAGTATTCTTCTCCTTATAAAATATGTTAGTTTCATCAAAATATACATGTATAGATTCTTCTATATTAAGGGTAGATTTATTAAAGATCCTATAAGGCTTGCTGACTTGAGAATATCCAAGAAATATTACTTCTACGACTTTGGCTTCAAGTTTTCTTAAGTGTTTCTTGTCATTATTGTGAATATAACATTTACATCCAAAAACTTTAAAGTAACTTACTTTAGGTTTCTTATTTTTAAGTAATTCATAGGGAGTCTTACCCTTGAGTTTATGAATGAGACTTCTATTAAGAACCTAATTTTTTGTGCTTATTGCCTCTACCCAAAAGGATAGGGGTAAATACGCATCTGCAAGTAATGTTCCAGCAGATTCAATTAGGGTTCTATTTTTCATTTCAGCTACCCCATTTTGTTGAGGAGTTCTAGGAGCAGAAAAACATTGCATGTTGCCTTCTTTCTCACAGAATTCTTTCATTAGAAGAAATTCAAACTCAGTGCCATGATCACTTCTAATCAATGCAATCTGTGTAGAGTACTCAATCTTGATGTTCCTAAGAAAGTTTGTAAGTACTTTGAAGTTATCTGACTTGTTTATAAGAAAGAACACCCAAGTTAATCTAGAGAAATCATCAATAATCACTAAAGTGCATGACTTTTCTCCCAAACTTTGTATTGTAATAGGTCCAAAAAGGTCCATATATAGCAGATACAAAATTCTGGGTCAATCACTTTTAGTTATTGATTTTAAACTATTTTTGGTTTGCTTACCTAATTGAAAAGCCCTACAAAGTCCTTCCTTCTTATAAGATCCAGAAGGTAATCCTCTGACAAGGTTATCCTTAGATAACTTAGCAATAGTTCTAAGGTTTATATGTCCTAACCTTTTATGTCATAGTTCATTAGTTTTATTTCTTTGATTAAACAAATAGATTTCAGTTTTAGCAGAGTTAAAATTAACTAAATAAATGTTACCTTGTCTAACTCCAGTTTAAATAATTTTGTTTTTATCAGATGTAATAAACCATAAAGCTTTATTAAAAGATACCTGATAACCTTCATCACATAGTTGACTGATGGAGATAAGGTTATGCTTAAGACCTTTCACATAAGCTACCTTTATAAAGGTAACTACTCCAACTTTGATATTGTCATAGCCTTCTGTCTGGCCACAGTTGGAGTCTCCAAATATGACTTTTGGTCCAAGCTTTGCTTTGAAGTCACATAGGTTAGCTTTTCATCCTGTCATGTGTTTTGAGCATCCACTATCCAAATACCACTATTCCTCTATGGTAGGATAGTTCTTTTCCTGTATAAAACAAATTAGGTGTTCTTGACCCAGATTACCTTGGGTCCTAGTTTTTTACATAATAATTAGAAATATAAGAACATTCAGGTTGATCCTTATAACCAAGGGGATGATATCTCCTAGGAGGAATGATCCACTGAGTAAAAGGATTTTTTAATCTTTGTGTTTGATTATTCTTTTGAAAAGGATTAAAATTTTTGTTTGAAAAAATTGAGTTCGACGAATTATACTGATTTCGCCGAGCTTCGTTCGATGAATTATAGTGAGTTCGTCGCGCTGCATTCACATAATAGTAATATTCATTTTCTGTGTTCAAGATTCGTCAATCTCTGTTCGACGAATCATATTGATTTCGTCAAGCACCATTCATTGAATAGTTATACTCAAATCCTGTGTTCAACGTTTGTCGATCGCTATTCGACGAATAATATTGATTTCGTCGATCTCGGTTCGACGAATTTTGTTGAACATAATTTTTCTAAAACTTTTTATTTGGTTTTGATTTATTCTGTCATAAAACTTTAGTAACTTTATCTATATCTTCTAATTTTCTTTTCTTTTAGTAGAAATAAATTTTACTGGTGTAGTTAAAATATTGTTCTGAAGAAGGTGAGGTTGACACGATGAAGTTCCCAAGCCAAGTTTACCATTTAGTCTGGCATTGACTGTATTTGTGATGTTCATCAGTTTTATACTTTCCCCATTAAGAGATTCTTCAAACTTCTTTGCCTCAGATAATTTATTTTCTAGAAAAACTACTTGTTCCTTAAGAATTTTCAAATCTTCTCCAAGTTTAATGTTTTCTGAAGATAGTCTGTTTAATTCAATTAATTTTTCTCTAAGAAGTTTTATTTCCTTCTTAGATTATATTAAATCTTTACAAAGTAATTTAAAATCTTCTTTAAATTGTTCTGAAGTATAAACAAAGGTAGAAATTACCTGGCCTTCCTCAGACTCAGATTCATCATCAGAATTGCTGTATGATGCATTGATTGCCATTAGACAGACTTCTTTAGCCTTTGATTCCTCTTCATCTTCACTTGAACTGGATTAAGATTTAGTATCTGATTCATTCCATATTTTAGCTACAAAGCCTCTCTCCTTCTATTTGTGTTTACTGGAAGAGAGTTTGTATGAATGCTTCTTGAAGTCTTTCTCCTTCTTCTTATCTTTCTTCTAATTTTCAGAACATTCTGGAAGGATATGTCCTGGTTTCCTGCAACCAAAACAAACAATTTCTTTAGTTGGTGTTTTGTCATACCTTGGTTTATCCCGGTTTCTGGAAAATCTTCTCCTGAAGTCTTTCTTGGCCAAAAGACTCATAAGTTCTTCATTCTCTAGAAGTTGATCTTCCTCATCAGTTGCTTGAAAAGTAATACTCTTTTCCTTTTTTACTGAGGATAGAGTTAATTTTTTTGCTTCCCTTATTTTGATGAGCTGCTAATATGATTTGAGCTTGCCCAACAAAGTTTCTGTTGAGATTTCATTTACACTTCTGGCTTCTCTAATTGGCTAGATTCTTGAATCCCATGTGCTAGGGAAACAAATGAGAATTTTGTCATTGACTTCTATCAATGTAATATCCTTCTTCAAGGTCTTCAGTTCATTAATTATGAGACTGAGTCTTGTGTACATATTAGCTAATGATTCAATTTCACCCTTTTTGAAATTCTCATATTGAGAAATCAGGTGAGATCTTTTATCTTTTCTCTCATCTGCTGATCCAGCTACCACTGCTGTGAGGGAGTCCTAGATAGCTTTTGTTGAGGTGCATTCAACAACCTTCTGAAAAATATCATCAGACATTGTCTGGGCTAGTATATTCAGAGCCTTTGCATCAGCAGTTTTTGCTTTTCTCTGAGCCTCTGTCCATTTTGGTGGAGGTACAACACTGGTGCTTATTGTTGCTAGTGGTAGAGGTAGTCCTGTCAAAATAGAATTGTAGATATCCTCATCAATAGAATTCATATATAATCTAATCCTTGCCGCCATAGTGCAAACTTATTTAGATTGCAAACTAGATTCCTTCTGAAGTAATAACCCTGGAAATAATCCTATGACCCTAGTGTATACAAGTTGGGTCAAATAAAACATCCTAAGCATATAATAGTGATCCTAGCTCAAATCAATAAAAGGGTGTTCCAACATCATCAATTTTTAGAATTATAAAGAAGGTACAAACATTCTTTGTCCAAAAATTATGATAAAAATTACAGACATCTATAACATCACTATAGGCCATTCACCTAAGTTTCATGACCATTCAATACTATTATGACAATTATCTGCATTAGATAGGAATGACATCAAGATCACTCAACACCTCGTCGAATGGCGTCGAGATCACTCAACGCTTTGTCGAGTCCTGAATTTTCAGCCATGGCATCATATTTGATGAGTATAACTCGATGCCTCGTCAAATGTAATTGAGATCACTCAACGCTTCGCTGAGTCCAGTATTTTTCTAAGTTCAAGCGTTGCATGTGTCGAGTATCACTCAACGCCTCGTCGAATGGCATCGAGATCACTCAATGCCTCGTTAAGTCCAGTCAATGCACTCGATGCTTCCTAATTTCAGGATTATTCTAAGTCAAATTCTTCTATGCATCGAGTATTACTTGACGCCTACCCACCAGTCAACGCACTCAACGCTTCGTAGAGTCTAGTCGACGCACTAAATGCCTGTTACCAGTGCACTCTTGAAACTAGGCATATTACCCCTAGGTGGCCAACTTTGATCATCAAGTTACCCCACCAAATCAACTTCAATTGGGTTGACATTTTTTTCTTGGCCTTATAATATGCCCTCTGGTCATCTAACAGAGTTTGTGGAAAAATTGAGGTCCATAGACCCTATTTAAGTAATATATATAAATTATTAAATTGTTACAAAAACTATAGAAAAATCATCTCCAAAACTTCTGATTTTTAGATAAGTTGTGAGTCATGGTCATACCAGCCTATGGTCCAAAGTTTAGGTAATTTAAATGAGTGGCCCACTAGGGGCACTCATTTTAAATTTTGGTTGGCCTTTGGGCTACTTGCACCAAAAAGTGTGCCGAGGGAAATACGTTGGTCCAAATGGGTTGATTTAAATTTTGGATTAAACTAGACTGTAAAGGCTAAATTTTCTATGTTTACACATTCACAGAAAATGCATCTAAGTATTTTTAATAAATAAATCAAGTAACTGATAAAATGGGACAGAACACAAATGTTTATATATATATAAATTAAAAACCGGTCTGCGTATAACTTATTACGCCAATCAAACGACCACAGATCATTGTTCCTGATGAGCCAAGGTATGGGATCAATGTGACCTGGAGATTTTCTAACTCTAGTTTCCGGCCACCCAGCCACCTCCTTGGCCGGACACCACCACCACACCTCTGTCGAGGTGGTGGCTATCCCCTGGCATCGGCATAGCCGCCGGAGGGGTCGTTTCCGGCGAACCCGAGGGGTTGATTTTTCACGGAAAACTCACATTTTCTCCTCACTGATCAGGCTCGATTGAGCCCAATTTCTCCACCTAAAGATCTACAGATCTAGTACAGTGGAGAAGGAAGAGGATTAGACCTGCAGGTGGGCTTGGCGGCGAGTGTGGTGGTGGTGTGCCATGGCCAACGGTCTCAGAGATTATACTGGCCGAATTCTCAATCCTTCAAACAAACCAGTGATGTAAAAATTCATTTTGATTGCTTGGGAGTTTTAAAAACTGATGGAGGGGTTGTTTTGGGGAGTGGGAGAGACAAACCATGAATGGCCTTGAATTGGATATTTCGGCCACCTCCAAACTCTTGAAATTCCACCCCTAGGTGGCCGGGAAAACCCTTCTAACTCCTAAGGATTGACCAAGGGGGATGAATGAGGCCATTAAGAGGGAGTTGAATGCCCCATGGTCTTCCAAAGCTATGAATGCTTCTCTTTCTCTCTCCTACCTTAGGTAGAATTTCCACTTTCTCTCTCCTAGACATCCCATACAGCATATTAGTGGCATTCTAGTTAATTTCCACTTGTTGTAACTAGTGAGCCATCATAATTGGGCCTAGCCCAATTGAGTTGATGTTGGTTTTGACCCTCTTCCCAATTTTGGGCTTAACTTTCCTCCCTATTTGAGCTTGGTTGACCAAGGTTGACTTGGAGGGTGTTAACTTGGTCAAGTGAGTAGGTTGACTGGTCAACAAAGTGTCTTGGGTGCCTTTGAGGTTGAAGGTGGTATGGTGGGGTCATGTAGTCATATTGGGAGCCCTTGGCCAAACCCTAGCATAGGTGTCCAAGAACTACTATTTGCAAACCAAGGTGCTTTCACCTATTTACCTAAGCACCCATGGTCCTCTTGGTAATCTTAGAGCTTTGTCATGACCTAGTCATGAAAAAACATTCTAGGGGTCTGGTTGTTTCTGAGATGTTACAAATCCCAATACATAAAAATAAAAATTTCTTCCTCGAAATTAAGATTAAGCCTACGGGGACTGCACTGAAAATTAAAGAATATGAAATTCTTGGGTAATTAAGGTTATACCTGTCGTGAAGAGTTCCAGATACTTCTACTGCATAAGGTCCAGAGGCTCCCAGTTGTGCTCCTCCTGTCCATGATTCGACCACAGGACCTTGACCAGCAGAACCTTCTTCCACCACAGGACTCATACCACTGTGTCGTCTATCCTGACTAGCTTCAAGTAGACTGATCGGTCAGATGCTACTAGGCCAGCCATAGTGGAAATCTACTGCTCTGGTCGTAGGAGAGCCTTCCTAAGAGAAGAGACGTGGAAGACGTCATGTAAGCCTGCCAACTCGGGCGGTATCTCCAGTCTATAGGCTAAGGGGCCGATTCTCTCAAGAATCCTATAGGCCCCATATATCTTGGACTAAGCTTCTTTCGCCTGTAAACCCGTGAGACTCCATGCATCAAGCGTATCTTCAAAATACCCTATCCCCAATATGAAATTCCACTTGACAATGCCGTGCATCGTAGTATTTGCATGTCTACTCTAGGCCTCCAGCATCATATCACAAATCTATCATACCTGAGCATATGTGTCCTCCACAAATTTTGAGCCGAGCGCCTTTAGGTCTTCATCCTGAATTCAGGATAATAGAGTCCTGCATCTTCGTCCATAAAATGCCTCATAGGGAGCCATGCCTATACAAGTCTGATGACTATTGTTATAAGAAAACTCGATAAGCGACAACAGTCTCTCCCACGGTTCTCCGCGATCTAGGATACATAAACGTAAGAGATCCTCCAATGTCCGGTTTGTATGCTCCGTTTGCCCATCTATCTGGGGGTGGAATGAAGCGCTGAAGGTCAATCAGGAGCCTAAGTAAGCCTGAACTACTCTCCACTCCTTAGACATAAACCTTCTATCCCAATATGATACAATCGTCCTTGATACACCATGATAACGGCAAACTGCTCCCCAAATCTCCGTACTAGAACTCCGACTAGAGCATCCTTCCTGACTGGGATAAATCGGGCAACCTTCATCAGTCTGTCAATGATCACCTAGATTGAATCATTTTTTGCATGGGAATGAGGGAGTCCATGTATAATGTCCATTTTTATGTCCTCAAACTTCCACTCCGGCACCGGTAGTGCCTGCAACAATCCCGCCAGGCTTTTACATTAAGCTTTCATGAGTTTACAAGTCTCAGAGTGCGTCTCAAAGTAAGTGATCTCCTTCTTCATGCCTGGCTAGTACATGATCCTCTTCAGATTGGCCATCATTTTCATGATTCTTGGATGCACTGAGTACCTACTAGTGTGTGCTTTTGTCAAAATATCCTCTCATATTTGACCTCCTACTGGTATATATACTCTTTGTATAACCCCATATCTGGTGAGTGGGGATTTGCAGGAGCCAGACTAGCCAAGTCATCTTATTCAAGTCCCAGGCTAGCCGGGCCCTCGACATCGAGTGTCGTCGACACTTTCCGCTGGCATCGAGTCCACTCGATGCCTTTCACCCAGACGTCTAGTGAGGAAAAGTCACTCAGCGCCTTTTGATCTCGACACTGAGTGAGGCTTCTTCACCCGACGCCTTTTACCACAATATTGAATGGAGTGAGTTTTATCAATGCCTCTCTCTTGGCATTTAGTGAGATCTCTACAGCCCCATTGGCTTGCCAAGGTGGGGTGGAGTGGAACAGGGGCGAGTGGAGAAGTAGGCTCACACTCGCCCATGGCTCTTGGCAGGCAGTTGGCGAGTGGGGAATTTCTGGCACGCACTCTCCCAGAGCCATAGGGAGGCGGTGAGTGCTAGCACAATCGAGCACTCACCACCCCATGCGAGTTGAGGTTTTCCATGGCCACTCGCCCTAGTGTTGTATGTTGTATTTTTTTTTACCATTTTACCTCCGCTGGTCTGCCCATAGCCTTTCAGAACAACGAAGTTATGCTGCTGGCAGGCCACCTTGGACTGCATATGGCTCTTTTGAACAACCTAGGTTGTTTGTTAGCAGACCATTTTCAGAAAATATAAATAGACCCATGGGGGTACCTCAGATGGAAAGCTTACTTGTGCCCTGATCTTCTTGCACTTTCTGAGGTATCCTTAGCTCAGCACTTGGCTAAGAAGGGAAAGCGCTCTAAGATCTTCCGGGTGTTTGGTGGGACCTCCGTGCTGGATCCTTCGGTCCATTTCTTGTTCCAAATCTCTAGCTGTTTGAGTTTGTGAGGGAGAAGTAAGTGCGAGATCACCCCTTCCCCAAGGGTTCGAACTCCACAGAAGCCAATTTTCAGTTTCAACATTTTGGTGCGGTGAGCGTGGAAAGTTATCACCACCGAAAATCTTCAGTGAGCTCGATGACTAGCGGAGAAGGACAAGGTTTTTGGCAGGGCCGACTCGCAACCCCTCCCCCTCTCGCCAACCTCGGGATGTTCGAGGATTTCCATCAGGAGGTGCTTAGCCTCGTCAAGTTCGCACTCGGCACGTACACCAAGTTATCGATGCCAATAAACCCAGTTATCGCGACCCCAATCCTGGTCGAGAACTCCCCTGATATGTAACCTGGGAAGGAGGTAGTAGAGGAGGGGAGGGAGCGAGATCTACAGGGACAAGTGTTGTTCCCCGACTCGACAAGTGGATGCTAGATCGGCGAGATGGGTGTGCGAGATCCCCCAGCTTGCCCAGCAGGGGGATACAGCCCCTTCAGTGAGTTGCTCTCATCCTCCCTAGTTCAAGAGGGGTTTCGTGAGCCGGAGATGTCCTACTACACCAGGAAGGATGATCTGGTTCAACATATCTAGTGGTTTGAGGATGTGGTCTCGATCTGACAGATGTCAAGTGCGTTCAAGTGCAGGCTTTTTGCCATCACCCTCAAGGAAAAGGCAAGAGATTGGTTCCACTAGCTGCCAACCAGCTCCATCTACTATTTCGAGGACCTATGCCAGGGGTTCATGCTGCGGTTCACCACTTCCAAGAAGAGGAAGAAAGAGTCTGAGTCTCTGTTCCTCATCAAGAAGGGGGTGAATGAGACTCTGGGGAGTTATGTAGAACGGTTTCAGGAGGAGGTCCTCCTGGTCCAGGAGATGCCAAGTCACATGCTTATGGTGGCCTTCACCCTGGGGCTGCAACAGGGATTCTTTAGGATGGAACTGAAGAGGCTGCCGCCTCTCTCCTTTGAGGAGCTAATGGAGACGACAGCAAGGGAAGTCGATGGGGAGGCCTCGAACCCTAAGTTTATGAGGAAGTTGGCCAAGTGGGACACAGAAGAGGAGAAGGATCTGGGAGGTGGCAGGGGCCAGGAGGTGCGGAGAGCCGAGCCCAGGCAGCAGCAGCAATAACAGCCGAGGTGGGGGCATCAAGAGCAAGATAGTCGGCTGCGTTGGAGGCAGCCGGAGTGGCAAGACCAGGGCCAATAGAGAGGTTTCCATGGAGGGGAAAACTGCCAAGGAGGGCAGGGTCAGTTCAACCCTCTAGGTTGGAGGTAAGGCTAGAGGCTCCCTCCCCAATCAACACCAGGCTATGACGATAGCCCTAGGGAGGATGAGGAGAGTTTAGAGGAGAAGGACGGTAAGTAGGGCAGAGCTGCCCTACTGCAACTTCCATCAGGAAGAGGGGCCCGTAATGGCCACATGCTCGGAGTTCCTCGAGATGGGAACAGGGAGCAGCAGCAATGACCCCGCCAGGAAGTGTGGATTGAAGAAGTCCTACCCAGTGCAGAGGAGGATAGGTGTGAGGATCGGGCCGATGTTGGAGGCCGAGGAGGGATCAGAGTGATCCCTTGGGGGTGGGAGTTGAGGTCTCCCGTAAGGCGAGTCTCCACACCATATATCACCATAGCGTTGCCTCCACATCCTTAACCTCACCCTTGGATGAGAAGATTACCATATCAATGAAGGATATGCCGGATCACGAGGACTCGTTCTGCAATGCGTTGGTCATTAAAGATGCCATCGAGATTTATACCATCTCCTGGATCCTCGTAGATAATGAAAGCTCGGTCAACGTCGTCTTCCAAAAGGCATTGGATGCCATGAAGGTGGAGGCTAAGAGGGTCTTGGACTCAGATGGTCCTCTCTTCGGATTCTCCGGAGAGAGGAAGGAGGTGGAAGGTGGAGTGGGACTCCATATTACCTTGGGGGGGGGGGGTAGTATAAAATTTCCAGTTCGTCATCGTGGACGCCCCTAGTAGCTACAAAGCGATCTTAGGATGACCCCTCATTAGTGATTTCCACTGCATTCCCTCGTCCTTCCATCAGTGCTTAAAGTTCAACTCTGAGGGCATATAGGTCTGGGTCCGGGGAGACCCCATGGCAGTAATGGAGTGCTATGTCACGGTAGTCAATGCCATCTCCTGGCAAGAGGGAGTCGAGGAAATTGAGAGGAGGTTGGAGGAAGTGTCTAGGCAAGAGGATGAAGGGGAATCAGAAGTGTTAAGGGCAGAGGGGTGCCGCCTCCGGGATGTGGAGGGCTAGACCCTAAGTCTCACCTGGGGTGGTGATGACCTGAAGCACTTCTATCCTTAACCATGTATGTAACATCTTCTTCTTAATATGAAGCTTCTTGATATTCCAGTTTTCCTCTGTATTGATTATGATAAATGGGTGAAAAGTTCACCAAGTAAATCCTGAGCAGATCCCACTTCCAGGCTCTCACTAGCTAGAAGGGCTGGAAGTCACTCGGTGGAGTTGGAAATTTTAGGCCCTCAGATGGTCCCACTGACCGGGCTCTCATAAGACGGTAGGACCGGCTGACATCTTGGAGAGGGGTTTGACATGTCGATCCCGAGCAGATCCTGCTGCCATGCTTCACTATCTGGCAGGGCTGGAAGTCACTCGTTTGAGTTGGAAATGTTAGGCCCCCATATGGTCTCGCTGACCGGGCTCTCACAAGCATGCAGGATCGGTTGACATCTTGGAGAGGGGTTTGACATATCGATCTCGAGCAAATCCCATTGTAAGGCTATTGCTAGCTGGCAGGGCTAGAAGTCACTCGGTGGAGTTGGAAATGTTAGGCCCTTAGATGGTCCCGCTGACCGGGCTCTCACAAGCCGGCAGGACCAGTTGATATCTTGGAGAGGGGTTTGACATATCGATCCTGAGCAGATCCCGCTGTCAGGCTCTCACTAGCTGGCAGGGCTTGAAGTCACTCGGTGGAGTTGGAAATGTTAGGCCCCCAGATGGTCCTGTTGACCGGGCTCTCACAAGCTGGCAGGACCAGTTAACATCTTAGAGAGGGGTTTGACATATCTATCTCGAGCAGATCCCACTGTCAGGCTCTCACTAGCTGACATGGTTAGAAGTCACTCGGTGGAGTTGGAAATATATGGCCCCCAGATAGTCCCGCTTACTGGGCTCTCATAAGAAGGTAGGACCGGTTGACATCTTGGAGAGGGGTTTGACATGTCAATCCCGAGTAGATCTCGCTGCCAGGCTCTCACTAGCTGGTGGGGCTAGAAGTCACTCGGTGGAGTTGGAAATGTTAGGCCTCCAGATGGTCCTGCTTACTGGGCTCTCACATGCCGGCAGGGCCGGTTGATATCTTAAAGAGGGGTTTGACATGTCGATTCTGAGCAGATCCCGCTGCCAGGCTCTCCCTATCTGGTAGGGCTGGAGGTCATTAGATTGTGTCCACCCAATCCCCGAGCTACCCTCTTTGTCAGGATTTCATCTAGCTGACAGGGCAGGGGCCATTAGTGGGCATCATTGCTTCTCTAGAACTAAGCCCTGAGCTATTCTTGCCGGTCAACATGAGTAATTCAAAGGAAAACTTTGGGAAAAGGCCAAGTGTAAAAATCACAAGGAAAGCAAAAGGTTAGATCACGTAATCTCCAGGAAAGCAGGTAGTGGCGAGCTGAGATCTCGACGACCATAAAAGAAGGCAAGTCATATTATTTGGGGAAGGATCTAGAAAAAGGGTGCACTCGCCTACATCTACAACCAGGAGGCTAGTTGAACCACATTTTAAACTCGCACTTAACCCCTGGAGGAATACGCGAGAATTATCAGGCGAGTCAAGGCTATCCTCAGCCATTACCCTCCATCCTATCGGGATTTTACTTGGGAAATTCTGGACCAAGAATAAATCTATAAAAGGGAAAGAAACCCCGAGGCAAGCTGGATGGTCGTGGGTCCAGCTTGGCGAATGGTCTAGTCCCTGCGCGAGTATGTATCCTAACTCAAATACATTCTAACGAAGAATGCTATCCTAGCGAGGTCGCATAGTGAAGGGGCAATGCACGTGCGAGTGTAATGCAGAAAGTAAGCAAGTACAGAGAAGAAAATTTTTCTAAGTAATTTTTCATTGATGAATTCACTGATTATAATGGAGATTGCCTCGACAAGTTTACAAAAAAGGGGGAATGAGATTTACAGGAATAAAGCAAAAAAAAGAAGGTAGGCGAGCTAGCTCTTCCCCTCCTCTCCAGAATTATCATCCTTAAAGCCGGAGACGTCTTTGAAGAGCGAGTTAAAACTATCCTCCTCGCCAGGGGGAAGCGGGAGGAAATAAATCTGGCACAAAGTCCCTCGCAGTCATCTCAAAACAACCTTACGTCAACACATGCATGTCTCACAAGACCTACTGGGCATTGTCTGCAGTACTGATGGAGTTGGCCCGCAACTTCTCAGCGATCTCTGGCTCGGTGAATATCTTTGGCCTCTTGATTGGGCATCCCGACTTGCCGCTAGAGGGGAGGAGGATGATGTCCATTAGGCAAGCGATCTTGCCCTGGAGCCCCTTATTTTGCTTCTCCAACGCCTTGTTCTTCTCCTCTAGCTCCGCAGCGCGAGCGCGCATGCGGTTCGTGGTATCGACATCCTACAAGGCGAGAAAGGTAAGAGAAAGAAGTGAGCACTAAGTAAAGTGAAAAGAAGGTTAGTTGGTACTTACCACACCGCCGGTAGCTTTGGTAAGGAGGTCCTCTAAAATCCCCAACCGCTTCGCCAAGTCAACGACATCATCCTTGGTGACATCTCGCTTCTGCTCGGCCTTCGCCAAGTTGTGGATGAGGTTGAAGCTGCGGCAAATTGACATATGCGCGAGCTCCATGCCGCAAATCTGGGCTTGCAAGCACTCATGGGCATGCCATTGGAGGCTCATGTCATTATAGCCGCGGTGTCCTCGCGGCCATATAGCCCAAACCCAAGGGCGTATGCGTGCCCGTTGGAAGGGTGGCGTTCAGACCAGGAGGGGAGGAAGGATTAGATTGAGACACTATGAGCCTGTTCATTCCATTAGACCATCAGTTTGTCGTGCCAGTCCAAAGCCTTCCCTTTGAGACTGAAGTTCCGGTGTTCCTTCGATAGGCCTAGCTCGTAGCCTGCGAGCTCTTCAGCGGAAAGGGAGGCAGGCGGGTCACCTCCCCTATGATCCTTCTTCGGCGTGATCTTTGGCGAGCTCATGTATTTTTGTTATTGTTATTGTTGTCTCCCCTTAGAGATCGCCATCGCCTTCTGCATCTTCTTTGGCGGTGAGGGATGGCGAGGCAAGCTGGAGCTTGTGGAGTCAGGTCGTTTCTTGCTAGATGAAGGCCTGGAAAGACCCAACTCGCTCCGGAAGGACTTAGGGGCTGCCCTCTCACGCGTGAGTGGGTCGGAGTAATGTCCCGAGTCTGCAAATGGCGAGTGCTCGGGGATCAGCCACTCCCCTGCAAAAAATAACCTGGAGTTAAAAAACATTGATTTTTGGCGAGCCTAATAAGGAAAGATGTGAAAGAACTATACCTTCGGCGGGCAGAACCGTGGGGAGAGAGTCAATGCCCCTTTGAAGGAAGGCAACCTCAATGTCCTTGCCGAGGAAGAACTTGTGCAGCTCGGCATCATTGCCCATCATCGTCGGGGGTCGGTACACCTCCTTGCTCCTCTGTCGAGGTGAGAAGGGTAGTTGTCGAGCTCACCTTTGATGAGGACGATCTTCGATAACCAGTTGTTGTTCTTGTTGGCCGTCTCATGGACTTTGAATTGCGAGCCGGCCAGGAAGACGACCCCATCATTAGTCGTGCAGTATATGAAGAGCTTCCTAAAGACTACCGGGTTGAACTCTATTCGCCCTCGGTGGAGATAGCAAGCGAATAGCACCATCATGGCAATGGCATTCGGGTTCAGTTGAGCCCGGACTGCCCCGTAATACTTTAGGATCTGGCGAATCTCTTGCCATAGAGGGAGGCGTAACCCCACCTCAAAGTGTAAGATGGGGAAGGCGAGCTCGTCCTCAAAGAACGAGTTGATGGCCTTGCCCGCCGCGGGTCGGCGCACAGAAAAGCCCGCGGGGACATAATCGGCAACAAAATCAATATACTCTTGCTCGACAATGTTTCCCTCATAGAAGCTATACTTGGAAAATTCTCTGGCATATTTGGACCTCCTGTTGGCATCGGGTGGCGTCTTGCCCATGGTTCCAAAGGTCTCGGTGCGAGTGCAAGTGATGAGGAGGGCAGTAAGAAAGGGGGTATATGTCTGCAGTAAAGGCGATGGTCTTAGGGTAGGCGAGAAGGCCTACACTACTAGAAATTTGGCTTTTAGCCACGATTTTTTTGCCACGGATTCAAATTTGTGGCTAATAACCAAGTATTAGCCACGACTCTTTATTCGTGGCTAATGAACAACTATTAGCCACGGCCTTACTCAAATCATGGCTAAAAATAAAACATTAGCCATGACCATCAAGAATTCGTGGCTAAAAAATTATTATAGGCAAATATTATATTATAATAAAAAAACTCTTATATATAATTATATAATGGTTAATTGATATATATTAGGGCATGTGCAAATCGAGCCCGACCTCAGCCACCATTCTCTTTCGCCATTCCCGCACGGAGCTCCGTCCCCTCCCTATTCATGGCCCAGCCCTAGTCGAGCCTTCTCTGTTCTCCGACGAGCCCCTACTGCAAAATTTTCTTACTCATTTCCTCTCCTCTCTACTCGCATCTTTTCTAACCCTAAACCTCATCCATTAATCTCCCCCCATTTCTGCCGACCGCGAGATTGATTCGCCTATTCTGCCAACCGACGATCGGCGACCAACATCCCCGCAACTCTGCTTTTCCGCCGGGCGACGGCCCCTTGCAACCTCGCTATTTATGTCGACCACAAGCCCTCTCCCTCACGATAGCTCGGCGTCGGCGTACAAGTTGTAGGCGTGCAAATTACTCAGCCTGCAAGTTCCTCACCATCCCGGCTACTCATGTCACTAGTGTTTTGAAGATTTTTCTCCCTTCAACGACGTGCAAGTTTCTCGCCTCTCCCTTCCTCGAAAGGCCACGATCCATTTGTAAGTAAATTGACCTCTTTTTCTTAGTGACAAGAAGAAAATATACACATGGATCTGGAATGGCTCAAGTTTGGCTTCCATTTTTTTAAAAAAAAGTTTCCACCCATTTTGATGATGACTTAACATTGTTTTTTCTGTATTTAAGATGTTTGATATTTCCTATTAGAAGAAATTATATTGCCAGATAGTAATTCCTATGGGGTTCATTAGAATATCATTTAGAAATTCTCTATCCTCGCAGTAAGAGTGGCATATGGAAGCATAGTTGTCGCAAAGGTTTACACTACATCATATATGCATGAGATATGAGATCAAATACACATTTTCTTTTATTCACAGAAACACCATGAGATGATGCATAAATCACAAGTCCTAAAAGCATCTTAACTCGCCAGGGAATTTTATATGCTCTTGATATTTTCATTCATTCATCTAAACATTTCCATTTATTATCTGAACACTTGAAATGCATATATGACAGTCAAAATTCCAAACTTCATAAATTTTTAATTTAAGTTTCAAGTCTGTATAAGAATGAACATCTTGCATAATTTTGCTCAGCAATTTAAATGGTCCTTAATCATTCTAAAGTTACAAAAAAGTATTGAAAACAAGATTAAGTAGTAGAAGAAGAAGAAGGTACCTCTATTATTGCTTGAGTGGCTCCATTTTCGAAGAATCACCAATGCCTAGAATAAACTCATTGTGTGGTGGATCAAACAATGCAATGAAAATTATATGCGGAAGGTGTCAAATGGTTTTTTAATTAAATATTTTACCAGCTAAATAAATGAATTGTTGCTTTATTTATCAGTTTTGATTTTTTACTCTCCTCGGAGTTTATAGCAGGTGTTAATTGTTTTGTGAAATATCAAGTTTCAAACATTGTTTGGTATCCAAATTTAGTCATAATGCGGGACACGGATAGTGAAAACGTCGCGAATACTTTTGGCGACGTTTGTATTTGCGATGCTTTTGCGACGTTTATAAAAGCATTGCGAAAACATTAGCGACGTTTGAAAACCGTCGCCAAAGACTCTTAAAAATGTGGCCGATGTCAATATTTGTTGTAGTGCCCCTCTCCATTAGCTTTTCATGATAGGTTTTGGATAATGCTGTGAAATGGCTGCATATGATACCGCTGCATGTCCACAAACAAGTGAGCTTGCCGGTTCAAATTTTATACCAACTTAAAAATGAGCTGCTCAATTTTATAGATTGTTGTGAAGCTACGCGAGATTCTTTGTAATGGTTGTTTATATGAGTTTTAAGAGATATTTATATTTTTAACCTTTTATGACCGATTAAAAGAAAATCCATATTTAAAATTTTGTTTTGGCTTAATTGATTTATTCTTTGAAGTGAGACTCTCACTACTCATGTTTTGCTTATTCCAATTTTACAGTCCTCTCATTATAAATCACTTATTATGAGCTTTTATGTAGGTAACTCTACCATATAACATGGACAAGAGTTGGATTGATTTGCAAAATAGAGTTTCAGATTAATATATTGAAGGCATTGATAAATTTTTGGATTATGCATATGAAAACAATTCAAGTAGTTATGAGAGTAGGATTTACTGTCCTTGCAAGAAATGTGCCAACCGTTATCTTGTAGAGAGAACTATTGCACATGAGCATATAATTATTCATGGGTTTCTTAAAAAGTACAAGACATGGAGTTTTCATGGGGAGTCATGTCATTCACAAAATTATAGTGGAGATTGCTCAATTAATCATCATGTAAATTTGAGTGACGATATGATTGGAATGATACATGTGGCAGCTGGCATTCCTGCAATTGATGTTAGCTTGCATGAAGATCCACATACATCAAATAATCCAATAGATGATTTTACAGCAGGGGATGCAAAATTTAGAAAACTTATTGAAGATGCAGAGCGTCTATTGTACCCTGATTGTGCTAAATATACATCATTGTCTTTCGTGGTTAGGTTACTACAGGGGAAAACAATGCATGGATGGATAGATGTATCATTCACTTGGTTGTTAGAATCTCTAATTGATGCATTTCCTAACATAAACCTACCAAAGTCTTATTATGAAGCTCAAAAAATCACTAAAGACTTGGGGTTTTCTTACGAGACTTGGGATGCATGCCCTAACAATTATATGTTATTCAGAGGAAATGATTTGTCACTTGATGAATGTGAGATATGCGGTGAATCAAGATATAAAAAATATAATGAAATCTCGGGTATTGTACAGTGCACAACTACAAAAATTTCTTCAAAACAAGTAAGGTACTTTCCTATTAAGCCAAGGATAAAAAGGTTATTCATGTCATCAAAAACTGCACATTTCATGCGATGGCATACAGAAGAATGCATAGATGATGGGATCATGCGACACCCTGCAGACACTCCTCAGTGGAAAAAAATTGATAATGATTTTCCTGAATTTGCAGCTGAGCATCGCAATGTTAGACTTGGTTTGGCATCTGATGGATTTAATCCTTTTAGAACCATGTCTATTAATCATAGCACTTGGCCAGTAGTTTTAATGCCTTATAATTTACCACCATGGTTGTGTATGACACAAGCTTTTCTTTTCCTTGTTGTGTTAATTTATGGACCAAAGGGACCAAGTAATAAGATAGATGTTTATCTTCAACCGTTGATTGAAGAGTTGAATGAACTGTGGGGTTATGGTATGATAACATATGATGCATCAAAGAATAAAATGTTTACACTTCGTGCTGCACTACTCTGGATAATTAATGATTATCCAGCATATTCCAATTTATCAGGATGGAGTACAAAAGGTAAATGTGCTTGTGCAAATTGTAATCACCAAACTAGATCTCATTGGTTGGCAAATGGTAGAAAATTTTGTTACTTGGGTCATCGTCGTTGGTTACCTTGCGGGCATAAGTTTTGAAGAGATAAACTATCTTTTGATGGACACCGAGAGTTTGAAGATAAGCCTCCTAACTTAAAGGAAAGTGACATTTTAGCACAGTTGGATGGCGTACTTACTGAGTACAAGAAAGATGACCTTAAAAAAAGGAAGAGGGAAGAGCGTAACCGAGTAAGTGATATTGGACAAAGGCCTGGTTGGAAAAAAAGAGTATCTTTTTTGAATTATCATATTGGGGGTATCTTCAAGTACGTCATTCCCTTGATGTGATGCACCAAGAGAAAAATGTTGGAGAAAATTTGCTATATACCATATTAGGCATTACAGGGAAATCAAAGGATGGATTAAAGGCAAGACAAGATTTAAAGGTTATGGGTATTCGCACTATGTTGCACCCACAATTACTTGCATCTAGAAAGACTTTATTGTATCCAACTCGCTTTACAATGGATAAAACACATCAAGATATTTTCTTAAGAGTTTTAAAAAGCATCCAAGTGCCTGATGGTTATGCATCAAATATTTCTCGATGTGTTCATTTGAAAGAAAGAAATATTTGGGGTCTTAAAAGTCATGACATGCATATAATTATGCAACAATTTCTTCCAGTAGCCATTAGAAAAGCATTGCCGGTAGATGTTATAAAGGTATTTATTGAGTTATCCAATTTCTATAGACAATTGTGCTCCAAAAGTAACAGAGTTATTGACTTAAAGTCCTTGCAAGAACGCATTGTTCTTACACTATGTCATCTTGAAAAGATTTTTCCACCCGCATTTTTTGATATTATGGAGCATCTAACTATCCATTTAGCTGAAGAAGCTGTCATTGCTGGTCCGGTTCAATTTTGATGGATGTATCCCATTGAAAGGTAATGATGTTTGCTTGTATTTGACAATATTCTACCTTTTTCTGTTAACATAATGTATATTTTAATTTAGGTATCTACTGACTCTTAAGAGATATGTACGTAATCGTGCTCATCCCAAAGGTTCTATTGCTAAAGGTTATCTTATGGAAGAATGCATGAATTTCTATGAGAGATACCTAGATGGAGTGGAAACAAAGTCTAACCGCCCAAGTAGAAATTATGATGGAGGTGATGTTTCTGGTCATCCTTTCAAGAGAGGCAAAAAAATGCTTCTTGATGAAGTTACGTTGACACAAATGCATCGCCATGTTCTTTTCAACACAGATGCAATTACCATATTTTTAGAGTGAGTTTCAGGAACTTATTCAAGTTTATTATCTTTTGTATTAGTTGTCTATGATGCTGAATTTTATTATAGGAAACACATCGAAGAACTAAGAAAGGAGTTCCCTCGAGCAACCAAAAATCAAATTGACAAGGTTCATAATGAATCATTTCATTTGCGGTTCAAACAACATGTCAGTATACTCAACAAATTTTTTATTAAAGCATTATGATTATCTATGAAATAATTGAACTCCATACTTTTGTAGGTCAAATCTAGTGATATAAATATATCAGATGAAATTAAGCAGCTTAGTGAAGGACCAAGTGATTGGGCATGGAGATACAATGGATATTTTATTAATGGATTCCGTTTCCGTACAAAGTACATGGATAGTAGGAGAAATACACAAAATAGTGGTGTGATGCTCAAAGCAAACACTATTAGCTACGTTAGTTCAAAGGATAAGAACCCCCGTATCGGAGGTGTCACTTACTATGGGAAGTTAACTGATATTATTGAGATTCATTATACTAGTGAATTTAAGTTTATCTTATTTAAATGTTATTGGATTGATCCTCTGGTAGGTAAAAAAATTGATGAGTTTAATTTCACCCTTGTGAATTTCAATCATTTATTATATAAGCATAACAAGGTGACAGATGAGCCTTTTATATTAGCCACTCAAGCAGAACAAGTATGTTATGTCAAAGATCCTGTAGAACTCGATTGGGAAGTTGTTATGCATCTGACAATTAGAGATTCATTTGATATGTACTCCAAGGATTCATCCCATATTTCTCGACTTGTGCCTCAAGTTGAACCACTAAGTCAACAAGAATTAGATGAAAGAATATATGTACGTGATGATGATGTTCATTGGGTTAGAGATGGAGTTGATTGTGTAGTGTTAGTTGATGATGTACAAGTGGATGTTGATAATGACATAATTGTAGATTAAATGTTTCTTTTTTTATTTAATTGAAGGTATGAATGTACCGCTACACACTTTTTTATTTAATTTATTAAAGGTTTCTCACACATTTTTATTTATTGGATGTTGATAATGTCATAATTGAGATATACTAATGACATTTGTAGGAATGGGGAAGAAAAAGCCCGCAGGACAAACTATGAACGCAAAAATGCAACTTGCAACCGGTGACCGTACTGCTACACCTTCAATTTCCCATCCCACTACACATCCCCCATCCTCTATTCCTGCCCCAAATATTAAGTCACTATTTCGAGCCACTAAACATCCAATATCATCGCTCTCTACGCCCACCACAAATATGCCGTCAGGATCCCAGTCAACTACTATACATGTACCATCCCTCTCGCAACCGGTGATCGTACCCATGCCACCACTCTCCGCACCACCAAATTCGGGATCTAATTCAATATCCACTGCATCGGCAGGTACTTGAATATTGTGTTGTTTAATTATATGAGAAGTATGGTATATAATATTTTCTTTTTTATGAAGATGACTCAAACTTTAAAAGTAGCAAGAGAGGACGTGGTGGAGCTAATGGCATTTCAACATGGGGCACATGAGAGTGGTTTCATATTGATTTTGATAAGCATGGGTTGCCTATTGGTAAGTGTGAGCAACCTTTAATAGGAAAAATTGGTTTGCTAGCGAGGAATGGATTTAGAGTACCGCTAACATATCCACGATGGAGTGATTTACCTGATGATGTTCTTGATGGGTTGTGGAGGGAGGTACAGTTATGCTTTTTTTAACAAGTTTAAAACATAGATATTATTGTTTTATTCTAATTATCTTATTGTGTAAGTGTAGGATAATACAGATGCACCTCCAGAGTTTCGAACTAAATGTTTGCATATAATTGGAGAGATATGGAGAGAATGGAAACATTACATTAAATGTCATAACTATAATATATATAAGACAGATGAGGAGCGTTTATCTATTGTCCCAGATCGGGTATTACTGATCAGTTGAGGACACTTGTTCAGTATTGGGGGCAAGATACTATAAAGTCTCTATCGGCAACAAATTCATGCAACCGTTAGTGTCAGGGAGGATATCATAGGATGGGCAGATCATCATTTTGCTCCATTCGTCAAAAGGTAATTAATTAACTAAAAGTATTTATAATTACACATGCATTTGAGATTAATGTTATAAATTATATTGATATTTTAGATGGAGATGGAGGGAGTTGAAATGGATAGACTTAGTGTTTTTAAAAGAACACGAACTGACAAACGTGGCATGATTGAGTTTGAATCTCAAGATATTATTGTAAGTTCCCTTTTATTGTTATAGATTTTCATTACAAGAAATAAAAAAAATCCTGTATTTTCATAATGTAGGATGAAGTGAATAGCTTGTATGAAAAGTTACCTGAGGAGGAGCGCACTGCAGAATATAAAGAAGCTTGCTTTGTTAAGGTCATGGGAGAGGATGGTCATGGTCGTGTGCGTACATGGGGTTCCGGAGTAAGCAAGCCATCGAGTGAGGAAGCCTCAAAATCAATTCGTATGCAAATTCAAGAGGAGGTGCAATCTCAATTTGATTCTCAACTTGCTCAAATGAAAGCACAAATGGATGAAATGTCATGTGTTCAACAAAATATGCAAGTGCTTTTAGAGCGTGTTGGCATTCCATTAACATCAACAATGAATAAAACTGATGATCATTCCATTCCATCTAGCACTGGACAGGTTTGTTTTTAATGTACTTTTCAATTACTAATTTTTTTAAAAAACTTCTAATATTTGAAATTTTATAGGTCGGAGATGAACATGATGCTTTACAAGATGGAGAGTCGGAGGGCATGATGCATCCTTCAACGAATTAATTAATATGCTATAGTTTTTGTTGGTTTTATTTTGTGGTGTAGGAATGATTTATATGAATTTATATTGTACTTTTTTATGCTATAGTTTTTTACAAAAGTAACATTTTGTTTGATGGAGCACTCATTTCATCATGGCTTGAGATTTGATAACGATTGAATTTCTATTTCTAATAAATCTGTATTGCAATGAATATGTTTTATTTTGATCCATTTCTCTATAACATAACTTGTCAGCTTTTTATTATCCCTCTATGACATGGATGTTATAAACTCAATACAATGTGCTGTTTTGGCTGTAAATATCTTTTATTTCATCCAATCGTGGACTAGAAATAGTCTCTTTTGGCAAATGCATGAGAACACCTTTCATAGACAGTTTTTAATTTGTTATTATTAACTGCTTCCTGTTGCTAGACACTCATTTATGCTAGATATGCAAATATCTCACTATTTGACACTCATTTATGCTAGATATGCAAATATCTCTTTTCAGTGTTTCTCTTTCATTTTAGATGGGTAACTGTTCTTATTGCAGCTTGTATTAGCTATTGTTCCTGCTTAAAAAGATACCATGGCACCCATGATTGTAACACTTCAAAATTTGAAATTACTTTTGCGTTACAAAAGAAGGTATGCTGTTTTTTTCAAGCCCTACATATTTTTGAATATGTATGATGTTTCTATGTGAGTTTTCCAGCTGTATTCTGACTAACAAGTTAATGAATTGCATGAACCTAATGTTGGAAATTGTTGGATTTTGCGTTACAAAAGAAGGTATGCTGTTTTTTTATTTGAAAACATTTTGAATATCTATCCAGGAATGTAATTTTAGCCTCTGAATTCCATTCCAGCACTTGCACCAGCCCCTATAATCCCAATAGCAGCCCCAAATAACTTGAAATTCTTTGTTGAATTATGTGTTAGTTCACTATTTTGGGGTATTAATAATTTGCAATCTTTGCCTCCAAGAATTTTTTAATTTGTTGGGATTTATCCTCGATCTCCTTGTTCTATATGCTGTGTTTTTTTCTTCTTGCATCTCATTCTGCATCTTTGACTTTGTCAATTTAGGTGGAAATTGTTGGATTTTGCACTGCCGAAGAGAAGTTCTGTGTCATTTTTTGACATCGATAGACCTGAATCTGTTGTCTCTAAGTGGTCAAGGGCAAGAATTAGGGTAGCTAAGGTATATTCATCTAACCAAATGATGAAAAAATTGAAGTAATTTTCCATTTTCTGTACGAATTGAAGTCTGTCATGGTTTGGAAGGTTTCCTTTCAAGTGGATAGATCAGTTGCTTAGGGTATGTTTAGGGTTCCCTGCTCGCACGTACAACGGAGCTCAAGCGGAACGTTCTTCCCTGCGGAACGAGATGCCAACAGTGTTGCAGGAGATGCTTGAGGCTATGCTTTGTTTATGCACATTCTATAAAATTAACATTTTTTATGTTTGAAGTTCTTATAATTCTCACTGCTGAATCTCTGTAATCACAGCCACATCGTGTCGAAAATGAATCCAAAACTCCTCCAAATTATTGCCAAAAAGCTCATGAAGAGCGCAACAGCCTCTCAACCCAAGAACCATATAATGTTGGTGAGTGCATGATTCCTGAACTTGTGTCACTTAATTGGTTTACTGGTTTTATTCATCTTAACTCATTGAAATATAAACTGATCAGATGAATGCGAGCTGCGTGCAGGTCCAATCTGTGCTCAGAGTTCTTTGTCAGATCGCAGCACGACGCCGCTTTCGGGAACTCCATACTTCACATCAATTGTGGTAAAGTCTCAGATTCAGTCCCCATACCAACTGGTAAAAGATTGCATCAGGCTTCTATTTTTAAATATTTTTGATGCCTATCACCGACCCCGAACTTTGCTTCATCCTTCCTACTTACAGCGTCTCCTCCTTTTCCTCCCCCGCCTCCATGACTTCTTCTATCTGAAGTGGATGAGATTGCTCAATTAGCTGTGTTCTTCTCCAAATTAGACCGGTTGATGCGTATTTATAGAAATTCAAAAACCTGGGAGGTTAAGCAACCAAAATTATAAGAACTTCAAACATAAAAAATGTTAATTTTATAGAATGTGCATAAGAAAAAAGTTGATGGTGGATGTCTGAATCAGCAGCAGCAGAAGTCCCCATCATCCATGTTATGTTCTGCTCTGCACAGATTCTTTCCAATCTTTGGATGCTCTCTTCTTTCATTTCCGATTGTTCAACCTCCTTCTCCACACTTTCAAGCTTTGCACAGGACTCAGAATAGCTATATTCCAACTGCTTATGTTCAGTGAGCAACTCGTCATATTTTTGCAGTAGAGCTTCCTGATCTGAAATGTTACTCCTTAATCTATCTTCCATTTTTTTCAGCAGCACTTCGTTCTTCAAAGAGATGGATGTCAGTTTTTGTATCTCTTGATCTAAATCACCATTCTCGGTGTTTATAGCTTGGAAGTCACCTCTAATTGAAATAATCGAAGTTTGGATCTCATGAGAAACCTCCTTCTGGGCTAGTTTTAATTTACTCCTCAAATCTTGCATTTCATTTGACGTAGCTTCCAACTTTATGTCAAAATCAACCATCTTGCTTTGAAATTGTGTCAGTAACTCCTTTACCTTATTATTGAGGTCTAAATTATCAGCTATTAGCCCATCCCTTTCAATCTGAAAATCAATTGTAGCCTTCTCAGTTTCATCAATCTTGCTTAGGAGGGTGGAGTTTCTCTGATTCAATTCTCTCAACTCAGCCTACAACTTCTCTTTCATAAACTCTGCTTCCAGTAACTTGCTCTCAACAACTGAATTTTTTGAAATTAAAGCCTTCTTCTCATCTTCAGCAGTCAGAAGTGCAGTTTTTATATTGATGAGTTGGAGCTTGGCAGATTGGATTTCAAGATCCATATTACTTATTTTCTGTAGAAAATGAGAGTTTTCAATTTCTAACTCTTTTACTTGAGCTTTGAGACCGTCAATGACCACTCCATCTTCATTCATCTTCCTCAAAAACCCTGATTTTCCTTGAAATAGTGAATTCCTTTCAAATTCTATTTACAGAAGTACATTTTTCACATCAGTGAGTTGGAGATTGGCAAATTGGATTTCATGGTCCAGATTACTCTTTTTTGACTGCAACTGTAATTTTTCATTTTCTAGCTCTTCTATTTGAGCTTTGAGAGCCTGAACGACCATGTCACCCTCATTTATTTTGATCAAAAGAGCCAAATTTTCTTCGATCAATGAATTCTTTTCAGATTCTGTCCGCGCAACTACATTTTTCACATCATTTAATTGGAGATTGAAAGATTTGATTTCAAGGTCCAGATTACTCATTTTTAGATGCAACTGAGATTTTTAACTTTCTACATTTTCTATTTGAGCTTTGAGACCATCACTGTTTATTACATCTTCATTTATCTTTCTCAAAAGGTTAAATTTTTCTTCGACTAGTAAATTCTTTTCAAGTTCCGTTTGCACAAATGCAAGTTTCACATCAGTGAATTGGAGATTGGCAGATTGGATTTCATGGTCAAGATTACTCATTTCCAACTGCAGCTGAGATTTTTCACTTTCAACCTCCTCTATTTGAGCTCTGAGAGCATGAACAGCCATGTCAGACTCATTTATTTTGATCAAAATTGCTGATTTTTCTTCAATTAATGAATCCTTTTCAGATTCTGTCTGCACAAGAACTTTTCTCACATCATTTAATTGGAGATTTGCAAATTGGAGTTCAAGGTCCAGATCACTCATTTTCAACTGCAAGTGAGTTTTCTCACCTTCTACCTCTTCTATTTGAGCTTTGAGACCATCAATGTCTATTCCATCTTCTTTTATCTTTCTCAAAAGACTCATTTTTTCTTCAACTAGTGAATTTCTTTCATGCTCTATTTTCACAGGTGCATTTTTCATATCAGTCAGTTGAATATTTTCATTGTCCAACTGTTCAATTTGAGCAGCAGCAGCAGTCCCCATCATCACATAGTGGCAGAGAAGAAGTTGATGGTGGATGTCTGAATCAACAGCAGCAGCAGTCCCCATCATCCATGCTATCAGGAGCAGTAAAGAAGGCCAAATGCTTTAGAGTCGGTCAGCCAATATGACACAGTGCCTCAGTTTAGGAATTCGAATGTTGATTTCATTATCATTTGATAGGCATTATTAGTTGTGGTTGAACTACTATATATAGTGCAGAGATTCAGAATTTAAGGAGTGCATTAAAGAACTATTTGATGTTGTATCAATGCAATTCATCTAAGTGGGCTCATAGCCACTTAATTCACATGAGCTAATAATATTGCCAAGTGAGCCCTAACTCCTGTTTATTTAATTTTTTTAATGACACTGCAGACATCCACGTCGACATATGTTTCGTGCATATTGCATTAACATTATCCATGCATTATAGCCACCACGGTCTTCGCAACAATGCCACTACCATAATTAAAAAGCGAAATGTACATCAAAATCGAAGAGTCTTTCCCGCCATCAGATTCCGCCTCCATGTCATTTTTTGACTTTTTACTCTATAGGCCGGCCTTTATATAGAAAGTAATTTTCTTCTACTAGTGATGATTTTATATCTCTGCTGCTTGATTTTTTTGTCAGCCAACAGTTCATGGGAACTTACAACAATTTTAACGAGCTCATCAGCATACGAGCCAACTCGAATAGTGAGGCCCACAACTGTAGGTTTGCGGGAGGCCAATGGTCTGATCTCTTGGGGAGAGACAGATTTAAGGATGGTAGCAGAAGCTATTTGGTCCCAAGATCAAGGGGAGCAAGACAGAGAGAGAGGCTTTAGGAAGTAATGATTATCTCACTTGAGCTCAAATTTTGAGCAGGAACCTTATATTGATATAAGGTGGTGGGAAAATGGGAGTAGGATAAATTTTGAGCAGGAGTATTATTTGGTGTACATTTATAAAGTGTGCATTTTCATTTACCCAATTTTTGTTTTGGTGTGCATTTATCAAATTTTTATTTTCATTTGCCAAATTGATAAAAAATATTTCTTCATTTGTGATGCCATAAAATAAAAAGCTTCCAAATAAAATTCAGTTCACAAACGGGTTCATGACCTCAAAAAACATAAATAATCCAAACAAAACTCCATTCATAAAAGTTAGTTAATGACCACTCCATTCAAAAACCGTGGTTCATGACCACGACATTCATGTCCGCCACCATCGCGCCGTCAAGAGCATTTGTTCGTGGCAAAAAAGAATAAAATATTATTTAACTATTAGCTACGGCACAATTCCGTGGTTAAAGATTTTTTTAAAAAATGAGGGATATATTTACCACGGTTCCAAACCGTGGTAATCAGGTTTTTAAAAAAATTTGCAGGAGTATTTACCACGGAAATTTCCGTGGCAAATAAAAAAAACATTAGCCACGACAAAGAATTCGTGGTTAAAAAGGGACTTTTAACCACGACAAAGAACTCGTGGGGATAAGTCCTGCATCCAAAATCTTTGCCCACGGTTTGGAGCCGTGGCTAATGTTCGTGGCAAAAAAGCTTTCCCCACAGAATTGGCGTGGCAAATACTTTTTGCCACGCGAGTATTGCACACGCTCATTTTCCGTGGGCAGGCCGTGGCTAAGTATTTAGCCACGGTTTTTGACCTTTAGCCACGACAAATTGCCGTGGCTAAAAGTCCAGTTTCTTGTAGTGCTATTTATAGAAAACAAATTTATTGTCGATCCGACCAATCAGTCTAGCTCGCCAACCCATGCTCACCAATCCCTATAACCCATTCTATCCTATGGTGAGTTGAATCCAAAAGGCATAGTACATCACGCAGAATCAGCAGGCATGAAATTCAGAGAATTGTTAAAGTTATTACAGACAGCTGTGCTCGCAATTCAAGGAAGTAAAATAGAACAAGCAGAATAGTTATTTCAACATGCGCAAGCTGCGGGACTAGGGGGCGAATGCCGGTAGGCTCAGCAAGGGAGCCATTTCCATCTACCCTGGCCTCGCGTCCATAGCCTCGGAGGTCGGCGCGGGTTATTGAACTCGCGAACCAGCTCCAGATCCTGGTGGATTAACAACATATTCTCCCTAATCCTATCCATGAATGGGGAAAGAGAAGTCATCTCGCTTGCTGAGTTGTGCTTCACCTTATCCGCAAGCAGTACATAATCCCGCTCCAATGCATGCAGCCTCTGCCCGCCGAGATTGTTCTCCTCCGGTATCCTACGCAGCGCGAGTCCTTGCTTTTTCAGGACTTCAGAAGTTCGTCTCCTCAGCTCGCAAAGTTCTAGCGAGGTGTCCAGGAAGATTTCCATCGTGCTATGGGAAGGAGGTGGTGAGTGGCGAGTTGGCTCAGAAGATTCTTCCACCTTGGATTGGCCAGGGAGACCTGCAAGGACAATTAATCCCGGTGAACATAATGGGCAAGTGCTTCAAAACAACTATGCGAGATGGCCCTATATAAGTGGAACTTACTGGATGAGCTCGGTTGCCCACAGAAGATATATGTGTGGGGAAAGGTAAAGTTCTTACCGCGACCCGAAAGTTGAGATCCTGGGGAGATGAGCTCGAAGCTCGGAACAGGGATGTCTCCGGCACCTCCCCCCCCAAGTATAGGAGCGGGTATGGGTGGCCTAGCAGGTGTGCAAGATGGTGATTTTTTCCTTAGCGAGTCCAGTCCTGTGGTCCCAAAGGGGGGATGGGTTTTGCAGACGAGAATCAGGAGGAGTTTGAGGTGGCGAGTCATCACGAGGAAAGTTGGCTCGCGGCGTAGAGGCTTTAGCGTTGGTCTGATGAGTTTCTGAATCGACAAGAATGTTGATGCTCTTTATCTTTGGTTTGGTGGCTAGTTTAGAGGAAGAAGCGATTCCATGATCGGGGGTGGAGGCCAGATCATGATAGACCGACTCGGCAGCTTTTGGAGCTGACTTGGACTTCTTGACAGGCTGAGGATTTTGAGACTCGCGTGGCAAAGCGCTGGGAGATATAGAGACCAGGCTGGCAACGCGAGCGGTGTTTAGCCCGCGGGCGGGGTTAAGCCTCTCATTGGAAAGAGACATCCTGGTAGGGTCAGAGTAAGGGGAATGGCAAAGGTCGCCTAAGTATGCGGGCGCATATATATAGCTATTGGTGGATCCCACTAAAAGATTCTCTCTGGATTCTACCGCACTTGCCGCTTTTTGCGGGGTTGGATTTTTCTTTTCAAGATTGAGTAACCTCGTAAAGAGAGGGGATTGTATTTAACCCCATATCCAGCGAGTGGGGATCGACAATAGCTAGACCAGCAAAGTTATCTTGTTCAAGTCCAAGGCGAGCCGAGCCCCCAACGTCGAGTCCAGTTGATGCTTTCCACTGGCATTGAGTCCACTCAAAGCCTTCTACCCCGTCGTCGAGTGTGGCGAACTCACTCAGTGCCTTTTGATCTTGACATTGAGTAAGGTTTGTTCACCCGACGCCTTCTACCACGACGTTGAATGGAGTGAGTTCTGTCATCGCCTCTCTCTTGGCGTCTAGTGAGATCTCTACAGCCCCATTTGCTCACCCAGGTGGGGTGGAGCAGAACAGGGGTAAGTGGAGCAGCAGGCTCTCACTCATCCCTATATCTCGGCAGGTAGTTGGTGAGTGGGGAATTTCTAGCCCTCACTTGCCAAGGGCCATAGGGAGGCGGTGAGTGCTAGCACCATCGAGCACTCATCACCCCATGCAAGTGGAGGTTTTCCAGGGCCACTCGCACAAGTGTTGTATGATGTATTTATACCATTTTACCTCCGCTAGTCTGCCCATAGCCTTTCAGAACAGCGGAGTTACGCTGTTGGCAGGACACCTTGGACTGCATATAGCTCTTTAGAATAGCGGAGGTTGGCTGTTGGCAGACCATTTTCAAAAAACTATAAATAGACCCAAGGGGTACCTCAGAGGGCATGCTTACTTGTGCCCTAGTCTTCTTGCGCTTTTTGAGATATCCTTAGATCAGCATTTGGCTAAGAAGGGGAAGCGCTCTAAGATCTTCTGGGTGTGTGGTGGGATCTCCGTGCTGGAGCTTTGGGTGCCCGTTTCTTGTTCTAAGTCTCTAGCTGTTTGAGTTTGTGAGGGAGAAGTAAGTGCGAGATCACCCCTTCCCCAAGGGTTCAAACTCCACAGAAGCTGATTTTCGGTTTCAACATTCTTCCTCTAAAGCACACTAGGCTATCCTTCAACGTATAATCTCTAGTCGCGCCAGCCTTCAAAGCCTTGAATATTCGCTTTAGATTAGCATACTACCTCTGCCCATCTCAGATGCGATCCCTTATGTCGCTAGTAATTCTATCGATGCTAAGTACTCCTCATATCATCTGGGGTATGCCTTGGAATCAAAGGTTATATGCATATTATCCAACATCTGGACCAGCTCCTAGGCCATTATCTAGGGTTCTGCTCCTATTATGGTAGCTCTTTTGCCAAGAGCATCCGCTACTACGTTCGCCTTCCCTGGGTGGTAGTGCTTCGTGTACTGATAATAAAAAAGAAAATCCACCTATCGTCTCTGTCACATGTTTAACTCCTTCTGCATGTCCATATACTTGGGATTTTTGTGGTCAGAGAAGATATCACAATGAACTCCATAGAAGTAATGCCGCCAGATCTTCAACGCAAAGATTACCGCTCCTATATCCTAATCATGCACAGGGTAATTTTGTTCGTGCTTCTTCACCTGGCGAGAAGCATAGGCTATCACGTGTCTGTGCTTCATCGAGGACGACACCCATTACCTGGTAGGATGTGTTGGTGTAGAATTGGAATCCTTCCTTTTTATAGGGAAGGGAAAGTATAGGAGTCGAAGTAAGGCGACCCTTAATCTCCTTGAAGGAAAAATCGCACTGTGGCATCCATATAAATGGTTCTTCGTTAGTGATGTAAGAGGGAGGGCAATCCGGGAAAATCCCGCTACGAACTTCCGGTAGTATTCGACGATTCCTAGGAAACTCCGTATGTTAGATGCCATCTTCAGTGGTGGCCAATCTCGCACTGCTTGGATGTTTGTCGGATCCACTGCAAACCCTACTCCACTAATAATGTGACCTAAGAAGGCCACCTCCTTCAACCAAAAATGGCATTTACTGAACTTCGCATATAGGTTGTCCTCCCGGAGTTTCTCCAGAGTCAATGTCAAATGTCATGCATGCTCCTCCTCTGTCCTCAAGTAGATGAGGATATCGTCTATAAATACAATGACGAAGACATCGAGGTAGGACTCTAATACTTGGTTCATCAAATTCATAAATGCAGAAGGTGTATTTGTGAGGCCAAATGGCATTACTGTGAACTTATAAAGGCCATACCGGCTACTGAATGAAGTCTTTGGGATGTCCTCCTCCTGGATCCGGAGCTGATAATATCCCGACCTCAAATCTACCTTTGAGAACCAGTGGGCTCCCTCTAGCTGGTCATAAAGCTCGTCTATTCTCGATAAAGGGTACGTATTTCGTACCATCAACCTGTTTAGTCCGATCCTCTATAGTCTATGCATAATCTGAGAGTCTCATCCTTCTTCTTTACAAATAATACGGGAGTTCCCCAGGACGAGGAACTTGGTCTGAAAAATCCAGCTTCAACCAACTCCTACAGTTGACTTCGAAATTCCACTTGCTCCTTTAGGGCCATCAGATATGGAGCCTTAAATACTGGCTTAGCTCCTGACACTAGCTGGATCAAAAAGTCCTCATGGTGCGGTGGCATTCCTGACAGCTTCACTTGTAAGACATCAGTGAAATCCTGTACTAATGGAATGTTGGAGATAGAAGTCTCTTCCTCGATCATCTCGAACCACACCTGGTAAACCTCATCTCCCTACAGGTGGGCCTTGACAGCCTGGATAGAAGAAAGCAGATAGCAAGAGACTAGGGTAATACCTTCGAAGGCCGCGTAGGTGTCGTCGTATCTCAGCACGACCTTCCTTGTCGGGCAATTAATGTGTGCATGGTTCTATGTGAGCCATATCATTCTCAAGACGAGATCAAAGTCTGGCATCTTCAAAATCATCGCCGGAGCCTCGAATGTTAGGCCATCAATGGTCACCACTAGAAAGCATTTTGTAGTAGATAGGATCTCCGCCCCATTGGGAAGATGCACCCTCCTGGTGACTCCCGTAGAATGTTGGACCTGGTCCAAGTCCTTAACAAAATCCTACGCGACGAAGTTGTTATATGCTCTTGTGTCGAATAAGGTATGGGCCGGCTTGACACATACTGTTACTATTCCTGAATTTATTAAATAGTCTTAGGTGGCTAGTTGTATAGTTTTCTCCCTTAGTTCAACCAGTTTAATTCCAGTTCTCTTATTTAGGGGAAAAGAAGGATAAGAACTTAAATTGCTAGGTTACCTGCTATAACCCTAACCGGGTCCCGGTGTTTAGCAAGATCCAAAGCATACATCTGATCTCTATCCAGCCTATGGTTGGCGCCTTGGAATCCACATCATCGTCCATGTCCCTGACCCCTGAGATGCTGAGAAGGTGGAGAAGCCTAAGGTGCTAGTAGTGGTTCCTATCTTCTAGGGCAGTTAATCCGAATGTGTCCAGGCTGGTGGTAGTGGTATCACACTAGTGGGGGATGTGCACCATCCTCTGGCCTTGGCATCTCCTGCATCTATAATGGCTGAGGGGTCAATAATTCGGGATCCCTTTGTTCTTGTCTATGATTCGGGCGGGGTTGATCCCCATTTCTCTGATCCCTCTATTGTTCTCTCCTGCCAACGATAATAATGTCATCTGCCATTCTTTTTCACCTGCCTCGAACCGTGAGCTGGTCTACCTCAAACTTCTTTGCCATCTCCAGGATCCGGGCTAGGCTACCGTCGGAAATAAAAAGGAGTGCCTATCTCAAGTCGTCCCGAAGGCCCTTGTAGAACCTCTTCGCATAGCCAACATCATCTAGTTGGTATCAATCCCCAAAGCAAGCCAGGTGAGTAAACTCTTGGTAGTACTCCAAAACTGACCTGCTTCCCTGTCTTAACTGAAGGAATCTGTCCTCTAGCTCATCTCTCACAGACTATGACACAAAATGCTCCAAGAATGATATCTTGAACTCATCCCAAGTGACGTCCGTGACCTCAAACCCTGTATAGGTGGTGTCCAGAAGGGACTTCCACGACCTCTTAGCGTGGGAATCCAAACATGAAGTAACTAAAGATACAGCCATATCAGCTAGGCATCGTATCCCGGCTAACATCTCGTGAATGATGTCCAACTATTCCTCTATCTATACAGTTGACTCCATCCCTAGATATGATGGAGGGGAGAGGTCTCTGAAGATGCTCAGCCTGTTTTCTCTGGGGTTTGGTTGAGAAGCTGGAGCCTGCTGTGCCTTAAAAGCCTCCAAGATAGCAGTCAGTATCTGTCCCATCAATGATTGCTAGAACAGAGTGGGAATTGGCGGGGGTAGAACAACATTCTGAACCGGAGGCGTTCAATTTTAAAAGGTCAAGGTTTGTTATAAGTTTCAAAAGGATGGGTTTTCTAATAAGGTGGTTGAATAAAATCTAGTTAAGATTGGACTGTTGCTAATGATTCCCTTTATGTGCATACCATAGCTTCTGCTGCTTAGTTACTCCTTCTTCTTCTTCCATTTTTTCTTAGGAGCAACGCTCCCCTCTTGTTGATAAGAAGTTGAAGGGCCATCACCAGGAACAGTCTTCTTCTTCTTCTCCCATCTCTTCTTCTTCCCTGTGAAGATAGCCTCACTACCTTCTTCAAAAATAGTAACTCTAGCCATTTGCTTAGCCAAGATTTTCTACGAAGCCAGTAGGTTCTCTAGCTCCAGGAATGATAGCTGAGTGGCCCAACCTTGAACAGAAGTTACAAAGGCACATATTCTTTCCGCAAGCTGCAGATTATGTGCCTCTTCAGCTTAGCTTCAGAAATCAACTCATTAGGGTATAATACTGAAATCTCAGCGCAGAGGTTCTTCATTTTTTTAAAGAATGTAGAAATGGATAGATTTCCCTGAGTTGCCCTAGCCAACTCATTTTCTAGGAACTATAGCCTTGCTATGATCTTCCTGTTGAACAACCCATCAAGGGAAGTCCAAATCTCAGCAGCAAATTTACATCCTAAGATGTGATCAAAGAGTTCTTGTGATATCGCTCTCCTGAGAGCAAACTAAGCTTTCACATTGGTCTTCCTCCAAGCTCACACCTCATCAACACAAGCACCAGCAGTAACCTCTTGCCTATTGTCACCATCGACGACATCCCACAGATCCTCACCAAGAAGATGTCACTTTATACACGAATTCTACTTTTTAAAGTTAGTCAGTGTAAGCAGCTTGATTCCAAGACCCCTTGCAAACCCAGCTTCCATTGCACTAACTCCGGTCACTTACTCAAAGAAGCAAAAATACAATCTGAAGGTGATAACTGCTTAAGCCACTATTTTCTCTAATACCATGTTAAAATTTCACAAGATGATAACCGAGATAGCCTGGTACCAAGAAATGACTTTCAAGACTATCAAGATGACACCTTGATCAAGCAGACAACGGGAAACCAGGCGCAGGAACACTCAACACAAATAAGTCAAGTAAACTAGATGCATAAAGCTGAGCAAGAATCTTGTACTATTAAAAAATCTCTTTTACAAAGCCAGACATACATGGCGAGACATGCTTGCCAAAGAATCTGAAGAAAGCAGAAAAATTACAAGTCGAATCAAATCATGCAGACTCAATGAGTAACCGCCGGATCTGCTTCTAAAGCTATGGAGTCCGCAGAGGACGCTTAGTCACAAGACCGCAATAAGTCGCGCATATAACCCGTTATTCCAGTACTAAAAAGAACTCAGTCCGCCGAACTTCAAACCGCCTGACCGTGATTTCTCCTGGTCGCCAGAATTAGCGGGCGCTGCCACCAACTGAAACAGGCCGCCTAGTGATGGACAGATTATTGAATAGAAGAACTAGTTGTATAAGAGAAACTGCCTGGCCGCAAGAGACCTGTTGTTAACTGCTGGTTGAGACCGCAGATTCCGCACTAACCTTAGAACCAAACTCCTGGATCTTCAGTGTTGTCCATACAACCTGCACAACAAGAACCCTGTTAACTCTTTCAAACCGCACGGATAGAAATGTCCAGTCCACAGCAACTAATCGCGAGTAGGACTACTGTGTATTCAGTTACTATTGATATGACGGGGGGGGGGGGGTCCTATTTATAGGCACGAAGAGGAGTGTGGTCACCTCCCCATAAAAAGGAATACCACCCAAGCTCGCGGTGAGCACAACGTGTGTCTACACAACTTGCGGATACATACTGCAGTCCACCGCGACAAGCCAGAAGCCAGCCCGTTAACAAACAACCAACTGGTTCTATAGAAAGTTCTATCCGCCAAGTCTCCAAAGGACAATGCTCTATAAACCAAGCAGCAACCTCCGCGAGATCCACCTGCCCACAGTACTTGCGGACTTGGCTCCAATCTGCTCATCCCACTTCAAGAGACGGAGCTTTCCAGGTACTTTGAATAAAACCAAGACCACATTCAAATTGCTTGAGCAAGCGGTCACATAATAGCTCACCCAACCTGGCCACAAACAAGCCCGCTAGAACTAGGGAATTACACCGCCAGTCCGCCCAGGCCGCGCGGTCAGCCTGATCAACCCCCCCGCCCACTTTCACTTCAAAAATTTCAACAAGAGGAATAAACTTGCAGGCAGGCTTGGCGGTGAATGTGGTGGTGGCGTGCCATGGCCGACGATCTCCAAGATTTTCCTGGACAAATTCTTAATACTTCACCCAAACCCGTGATGTAAAGATTCGTTTCGATTGCTTGAGAGTTTTTAAAACTGATGGAGGGGTTTTTTTGGGGAGCTAGTGGGAGGGACAAAGCATGAATGGCCATTAATGGCCTTGAATTGGATATTTCGGCCACCTCCAAACTCTTGAAATTCCACCCCTAGGTATCCTGGAAAACTCCTCCATCTCCTCCTGATTAACCAAGGGGTATGAATGAGGACATTAAGAGGGAGTTGAATGCCCCATGGTCTTCCAAAGCCATGAATGCTTCTCTTTCTCTCTCCTCCCTTAGGTAGAATTTCCACTTTCTCTCTCCTAGTCATCCCTTCTAGAATTTTAGTGGCATTCTAGGTAATTTCCACTTATTGTAACTAGTGCGTCATCATAATTGGGCCTAGCCCAATTGGGTTGAAGTTGGTTTTGTCCCTCTTCCCAATTTTTTGCTTAACTTTCCTCCCTATTTGGGCTTGGTTGACCAAGGTTGATGTGGAGGGTGTTGACTTGGTCAAATGAGTAGGTTGATTGGTCAACTAAGTGTCTTGGGTGCCTTTGAGGTTGAAGGTAGTATGGTGGGGTCAAGTAGTCATGTTCGGAGCCCTTGGCCAAACCCTAGCTAGCTTAGGTGTCCAGGAACTACTATTTGCAGACCAAGGTGCTTTCACCTATTTACCTAGGCACCCATGGTCCTCTTGGTCTTCTTAGAGCTTTTTCATGACCTAGTCATGACAAAAACTTCCTAAGGGTCTGGTTGTTTGTGGGATGTTACATCAATGAATCTTCACGAGTGTTATCGATGAATTAGACAAGTACTTCCGTGAGCATTCGACGAAGTACGCCCCATGTTTCGATGAATTGGACTTATTCAAAATTTCTTTAATATTGGATCTGAAGACTTTTTCTTTAATACTAAAGGTACGCGCCTTTTTGTTTATCACAAAATAAAATATGTATATAAATGTTTCTAAGGGCATTCAAGACTTCGCGACATTTTACAAAATCCTCCGTTGAAAGCATGCGCCGACTCTTTGTATTCTTGTCGATCGTTCGTCCTCTTCCGTTGAATCATCTCCAGGTCTCTGAATGGAATGATGGGGAGCAGGAAATCTTTAGGTTGGAAGAGAACTAATTCATTCTAGATTTGCTAGCACTTTCGATGAGTTCCATAATATCATCCTTCTACTGGAAACATCAGGATTGTTGTTCATTTTAGGCAAGGAGTGTCGTGTTTTGGATAGGGAAGTTCTGGAATTCTATAAAAATTTAGTGCTGAAGTGGGAAGGTTCCCTAATCAAGAGCAATGTTCAAAATTATGAGTTTCAAATGAAGCCAAGTTTCCTGAACAAGTTTTTGAGAATGCTAGAGGTCGAAGAAGAAGATGAACTCACAGATGCTCACTACGACATGGCCCTTTACTTCTGAGACTTGGAAAAAAAATCTACTATAATTCGATGAAAAGAAATGACTACTGAAGGCAAACTGTTAGCTGACATTCATGGGAAAGTATTCTTGTGTAAGACCGGGTATCACGATTATATGTCAGGTGATATGTTCAAATTACTGACAGTAGTTATTTGTAGAAAGGGGATGGACCAGGGAATAGTTATATCTGACAGGATAAAGGACTGCTTCACAACCCCAAACTTTGGAAGGATAATTACACTTTACCTCAACAAATTAGACTAAAATCAATTTGATATGTCCACAAGTATGCAAACTCATCACCTAAAGAAGATAGATGCTTCAATTTTTGCTAGATGGGAATGGAGAATTCCAAGGTATGGGGTAGAGAGAGATATGGGTGAATGTTCTAGCTTGCAAGAAAGACCTAACCCTACATCCAGAAGGATGTTCCTTCACCCCCCTTCCCCCCGTGAAGTAACTAAGACTGTTGTTGTAGTAATTGAGGGGGAGAACATAAAAGTTTTAGTTTATGATATTGCTGAGACACATGCCGTTCAACAAGACCTCCTTGCTAAAGAGGAAGTGTTGGTTAAGAAAGAACTACCAGCAGAGGCTGAGGGGGAGCCAATATTAGAAGGCTCTTTCCAAGAGAACCTCAATACTATCAGAGCTGCTGTTGAAGAGCCTGCTATCCAAGAGGATCTAGAGCCAAATCTTGCACTTTCTCTGGTGAAAAGGAAAACAAGTTGCTTTGAAGCCCAAGAGCGTAGTGTTCAAATCTGCTCAATCTCCACAACCAATTTCCTCCAGTAGTAACTTTGAATCAGATTCTTTTAAGTTTCAGGAAACAAGGCCTTAGGGTGAGAGTGCTCCTTCAAATTATTCTCTGTTAAAGTCTATAAAAACAATGCTAGTAAAGCATATTGACCACTTTGATTTCTCACTAAAACACATTTATCGCAAAGTAGGTGAAGTGGAAATGATCCAAATAATGGACTGGCTCAAAATAATTCCTTTGGAGATAGGACTCCAAACTTTAACATATTCTCTATTTTCTTTATTTTGATCTGATCTTCCTACCGATGGGCCTTCCCCAAATTTTCTTCTCTTTTGAGGAGTTCTGGAAGATTCTTCAAGGATCTCTACTTCTTCCTCAACAATATCAGACCATACTTGAGTGTATTGCATTGGAGAGTCATATATATCTGAGCTTTCAACAGAATGCTCTGCATATTCTAAACTTGCCACAGGGTGAACTGAAGGTGCAAATGATGGAAATTGATTTGGAGCATACCCCATTAGCTCTTCGACATATTGAAGGCATATATGACTAGTTAGCTGACTCAAGGTAAAAAAGTTATAGACCATGCAATTCAGGGTATTGATCATGTTTACAATGAGGCACGTCACTTATCTACGTCACATGATGTTATGATACATTCTCATGATGCGAGCAAGCATCATATTGAAAAGAAAATGGGAATATACAAGGAGGAGATTATCCAAACCCTTACTGCAAAAGTCAAAAAGGGGAGGAAAAATTACAGAGAAGAATGAATAAGCTGAATCACAATGTACGCAACAAAATACACGGTGCGAATGTTTATTATTATCAAAATATTAAGTGGTTGTATGATAAGGTGCTAAACCTCACAATGCTTATGAAGACTTATCAGGAGGGTGAGTAGTGCTTGGTGGAGTTTCCTTGTCATCTAGTTTTTTATTTTTTTAAAATTAATCAACAAATATGTTAAATTATTTTTTGTGTATTTTTACAAAATAATAATTTTTTAGGCATGACAAAGGACTCTGAATTCACTTGTGTGGCAATATATGGTAATGAAAGTTGAATTGTGCAAAGAAATCAAGGATAAAGTAAGATTTTATGGAATTCTACTAGTTATGGTATAACAAACACAATTCACATATGCAGTAAAGGTAAATACATATGAAAATTTTCAAAAAAGTGTGTGAGAGAGCTTTCTCATAAACAAAATATTTCTCATACTTATAGGCATGCAAAAACAATTGCACAATGATAATACATTAGGTGAGTTGTATATAGAGAATGATATTAAAAGATTGAATAGGTGAACAATGTTAGAGGTAACCCAATATAAGTGAATACACATTGTACAATATCTAAACAAGATAAAGCAATAATATTTATATTAAAAGAATAGTGGCAGTCATACAAATATTTAGATCTAATCAGAGGCAATTTTTAGTAATTTAGAGCTATCGCCAGGCGATATCAGTTATCGCCGATCGATGATAGTGCCAAATTATAAATATCATAATATCTGGAATGAAGGCTGTTTATATCATTTTTTTGCGAAACCCTTGAGCAAAAACTGAACCCTACGTCGACAAAATCCCCAAATCAAGGTATTTTCATGCAATTTTGGTTTATTTTCTTATATATTCATGGATTAAAATGTATGGAGGAAGATTTGTTGGGATTTCATGAAGTTTTGAGTGAGAAAATTTCAGATTTGAGATTGCCTTTCATAGATTTAGGAATGAGTTTGAAAATATCATTTTGGAGCTAAGAGGGCATAGATCTAAGGGTTTGATGAAGTGTAAACACAGATCTAGCAACGTAGAGCATGTAAAAACTGAAAATTTTCTTTTTGATGAGTAGATCTCTTAATAAGGTTGAATATCTTAGGGAAGAAGATGATGAATAGTATTTTTCTTAAAAAAATTGTGTTAATCTAAATCTTGATAATTTTTGTGAATGTGTTTATGGGAAAGTGATGTTGACTCTTATTGTTCATGGATTATTTTATGAGATTTAAATGTTTTTAAATATCGCTCGACGATAGTCACTATCGCCCGACGATATCGTGGCAGTGTCTAAAATAATAAGTTTGTTAAAGTTTTTAGGAATGGCTTCAAGTTCTAAAGCCAGGAGGAGCACAAGGAGTGAGCCATATTCTACATATAAAACTTTTCCTAGAATTGAGAATTCAATCATCGGAGTGGGCAAAGTCGTGGAATTCGATCAAGTTCAGCATGCACACATCCATGATCTACTAGCAATGGCAGGTATAATGTCAGTTATAGTTGTAGATTTGATCTCATTAGTGCTAATTAGAGAATTTTATTATCATTTGAAAGATCCTAATTTCACTGAGTTGAATGGGGTTGTGAGATCGAAAGTGTAAGGGCAAACTGTGGAGATAACTCATAAAGATTTGAGAGATGAGTTTGGACTGATAGAGCATGACTATGTATTGGATATAGTTGAAAACTATATGAAGGATAAAGAATGGAATCTTCTAAAAATGATTTTATATGGGAATTCCATGAAAAATCTGATCTAGTCGACGACCACACTCACTCCGGATGCACGTATAGTGCAAGAAATTTTGAGAAACACAATTACGCTCAAATTCAGAGACACAAGAAAAATAACTACACAATTAAGTTTTGTGACATATATGATTTTAGAGAGAGAGAGCAGTTTTACATGGCAGACTTGATTCTGTCCATCATCTGTTATACTTATAGATTGAAAAATCAAATATGGAGAAAGCTAAACACACTACCGATAGGAGCTATCATCCAACAAATCCTCTATATGAAGTATAGTTGGATTGGGAAAGACTTTTATTTTGATGATTGTGCACCTGCGGTTTTTTATATGAATGCCACATATATTAGTGTTTGTTTGTCACGAATGTATAGTACTGAACCATCGTCATTCGTTAGAAATCCACCACTACCAAGAGGTGGATCACTTCGAGAAGGATTAGATGACTTGTGTGAGACATTCGAGGAGCGCAGGAGAGGGGTAAAGAAACATCATACACGAATGCAGAAATTCATAAAGTTTCTAATGAAGAGCCTAAGGGTAAAGCCAACTCCGATAGAGGCAGTAGAATGGGAAAATCCATTCATGGAGTCTCCATGACAATCAATGCGTCAACCTCGTCAAATGAGGAGCAGTGATCAGAGCTCGATTAAGGACCTAGAAGAGACCAGTAGTGGTGATAGCTAAGATTTCTGATAGACTTTAGACAGAATTCAACCTCTGGAAGATATCGCCAGGCGATACCCGATTTTGCCAGGAGATAGTGCATTTCGTTTAGTTTTCTATTTTCTGTGTTGAACTGATATTGCAATATTTATTTTAGTTAGACTATGATGTGACACTCTAAATTTGTGCTCAATATAATGATGTTTTAATTTGTTAGTTGTTTTAATATTAATTTAAGTTGATTTTTAATTTCAATTTTTAATAAGATTTATGTTAATTTATCAACTTGAAATGTCTAGGATTCCTAATTCTTGTCTTAGCATTGAAAAATGGGAATTTGGAAGTGGTTTTGTGAAAATATCTGCAAGCTATGAATCTTTGTTGATGAAATTAATCTTTACGAAATTCTTTTATGTGTTCTCTAATGAAATGATGGCAAACATATATGTGTTTAGACCTAGAGTCATGAATTGGGTTGTTAGTTAAATCAATTGCACTTTTATTATCACACCTTAGTTCTATGGTTTCTTGATTTATTCCAATGTCTTTTAAGATTTGTTTCATCCAAAGATCTTGTGCACACTAACTACCTAGTGCAATATATTCGTCCTCGGTGGTAGATAGGGATATATTCGGCCTCGGTGGTAGATAGGGCAACAAAATTCAATTTCCTACTCGACCATGAAATAAGTGACGAGCCTAGAAAGTGACAAGTGCCACTAATTCTTTTACGATCTAAAGAACATCTAGCATATTCTGAATCAAAATAATAATACAAAATGAAAGTATCATTATGTGGATACCACAAACCTATTTTAGAAGTACCAAAAAGTTATCAAAAATTACATTTAACCACTTTTAAATGTGATATTTAGGATTAGCCGAAATCTAGCACATAAACAAACTGCTAACAAAATATCAGGTCTAGATGTGGTTAAATATAAAAGACCCTATTATCCCTCTATATAGTGTGTATCAATAAATATTCCACTTTCATCTTTTCCTAATTTCAAAGAAACACTCATATGAGTATTAGTTTGCCTTAGATTTTCAAATCAAAATCTTTTTAAAACATCATGAATATATTTAGATTGGCAAATAAAAATACCATCATGTCATTGTGTAATTTGAAAACTGAGAAAATAAGTAAGTTCTTCTACCATGCTGATTTCAAATTCATTTTTCATAATTTTTACTACATCATAACGTAACTCTTCATTAGTGGCTCCAAAAATAATGTCATCAATATAAATTTATAAAACTATTAAATCATCATGAACATGCTTAATGAAGAGTGCACAATCAGCACTACCCATTTTCTAATGATTCTTTAATAAATATAAAGTTAATTTATCATACCATGCTCGGGGTGCTTGCTTTAAAACATAAAGGGCCTTTTCTAATTTACATATATGATTAGGAAATTTTCCAATAACAAAGCCTGTAGGTTATTCTACATAAACCTCTTCCTTAATATACCCGTTAAGAAAAACAATTTTTACATTGATTTGAAATAATTTAAATCTTTTAAAACTAGCAAATGCAAGAAAAAATCTAACTACTTCTAAACATGATACATGTGCAAAAGTTTCATCAAAATCAATCCCCTTAACTTGAGAATATCCTTTTGCTACAAGCCTAGCTTTATTTCTAGTGATCGTAGATTCAAAATCTATTTTATTTCTAAAAATATACTTCACACCAACAAAAGGATGATTTAAAGGCCTTTCTATAAGTTTCCAAACCTTATTACGTTCAAATTGACTAAGCTCTTAATTCATAGCTAAAAACCACGAATCATCATTTAAAGCGGTTTGCACATATTTTGGTTCTATATCAGATATAAAACAAAGGTTTGAGAATAAATCATGTAGAGAAGAGCTTGTACTAACCCCTCTTGATTGTTCTCCAATTACCAATTCTTATGGATGATCTTTGAGAAGTAAAGTTCACTTGGAGGAATATATTCTTCAATTTCTTCTTCTCTTTTTTCCTTATCAGGATCTTGATCTCCAAATAACTCATCATCATCATTTTGACCAAAGGAGGAAGGAGTTTTTCGTCATCACCTGTAGACTTAGTATCCACTATGCAAGGAACATATTTATCAAATTTTACATGAATAGATTCTTCAACTATTTTTGTTCTTAAATTAAAAATTCTATATGCTTTACTAGTTGAAGAATAATCAACGAATATTCTTTCATCATATTTTTCATCAAATTTACCTAAAACATCATTTGTATTTAAAATAAAGCATTTACATCCAAAAACATTAAGGTAAGATACATTAGGCTTTCTTTGAAAATATAACTCATATGATGTAAGTTTTTAAATAGGACGTAGCATGACTCAATTTGTAACATAACAAACAGTACTAACGGCTTCAGCCCAAAAAGATCTAAATAATTTAAATTCAGATAATATAGTACGTGTAATTTCTTGAAGAGTTCTATTTTTTCTCTCCACAACACCATTTTGTTTTGGTGTGCGAGGAGCGGAAAATTCATGCTTAATCCCTAAAGTTGTACAAAAAGAAATAAAATTTTCATTTTTAAATTCTCCACCATGATCTAATCGTATGCATTTAATTTTTAAATCAAGTTCATTTTGAATACAAGTACATAACTTTGTAAATTTAGAATACATATCAGATTTAGAAGATAAAAATAATGTCCAACAAAAACGAGAATAATCATCAATCAAAACATTAGTATATTTTCTACCTGCTAGACTTTGTGTAGTTATTAGACCAAATAAGTCCATGTGAAGTAATTGCAAAGGCCTAGTAGTAGAAATAATATTCTTACTTTTAAAAGAAGATTTAGTAATTTTTCTTTTTGGCAAGGTGAACATAAAGAAGAAAGCTTTCCATCTAGCAAAGGTAATTCCTTAATTAATATATTTTTGGAAAGTTTTACAACAAGTTTTGCACTATAATGTCCTAGTCGCCTATACCACAATTCTAATTCATCATTTTTAGAAATAAAACATTTCACACTAGAATGAGATAAATCATGAAAAGTAATTGTATAAACATTGTTGATTCTTGGTGCAGTAAAAATAATTTCATTAGTTTTAGAATCTATGATTTTACAAAGGTTTGAAGATGATTCAAATAAAATATTTAAGCCCCTATCACATAGTTGACTTATAGAAATTAAATTGTGTTTCAAACCTTAAACATATAAAACATTTGAAATAGAGAAGAAATTATTACCCACTATACCAATGACCTTGATTTTTCCTTTACTGTTGTCTTAGAATCTTACTAAACCTCCTTTCTTCTTCTCAAGACTAAGGAACTTTTACTTATTACCCGTCATGTGTATGGAACAACCTGAGTCCAAGTACCACATGTCATCTCTATCCTTAGCCTGCCAACAAACCTAAGAAGAAGATGAGAGTAAAGATCTGGTTATCCAAGTGGTGCATCCCATAGAATAGGTGGACGTCTTAGGTTCCCAGATTTGTTTAATACCACAAGAACCATTCTTCTTGCATGAGTCCATGGTGTGACAAAACCTATAACATTTGTCACAAGCAATAAAGAGAGATGAGGCACTCTTTAATAGTTTCTGAGGACTCTTACTGGAAGAGGAGATAGTATCGGCAGTATGAATAATATTTTTATTGTTAAAATTCACTTTTCGAGAATTTTTGTTATTGCCGGTGATAGTGGATATCGTCGGGTGATAGCTTCCAATGACATATCCAAGTCCAAACTTAGCAGATCTACGGAACTGGTTAGCTAATATCATATCCAGTTTGGCAAACTCCAAACTTTTTATTTGACATATTTAGATCATTAACTTTTGCTTTCAAAGCGGTGTTTTTTGTTACCAACATGACACATTGGTTTGAGAATACCTTCTTGCCATTTTGAACTTGAGATTGAGAATATTATAACACTCTCTCTAAGTCCTTTTTCTCTTTAGTAAGAGTATCAATTTTCAAGTCAGACTTAGTGAGAGTGTTTTCTAATTCTTTCACTCTTATTGAAAAGTGATTGCACTCTTGATAAGATATCTTATCCTTTTCAAGCACCTTCAAATCATTAGTCAATTTTTATTTTCTTTTAATAACATTTTGTTCTCAAATTTCAAAAGATCAAAATATTCAAGACTCTTTTTAAAAAATTTACAAGTGCATATAAATTTAGTATAGAGTTTATCATAAGTTGGAGGAGTTACCTCGGTATCACTCTGGACACTAAATTTGTCTTCTGATGGTGAAATGATCTTCGCCATCAAGCACATGTTGGCTTCCTCATTTTCTTCTGAATCTGAATCACTCGTACCTCCAGATGAGGTATCATCCCAAGTCTCTGCCTTCAAGATATTCTTCCTGCTCTTCTTGTCTTGCCTCTTTTCTTTCCGCTCTTTTAGTTATTTTGGGCATTTTATTCTTATATGTCCTTTCTTTTTGAAATGATAGGACTCTTGTAGCAAATGTTCATCATCCTCCTCAACTTCTTTTCCTTTACCTTTCTTGTAAGAGAAATCCTTTTTGTTAAAAAATTTCTTGTAGGAGTTTCTCCACTCCAGATTTCTCATGAATCTCTTAAACTTCCTTACAAATAAACTTTCTTCATTCTCTTAATCATCGTCATTAGTATCGCTTTCCACTTCTTCCTTTGATTTTAATGCCAAAGTCTTCTTCCTTGGTTCCAAGTTGTATTCTTGATGTTGAATTTATAACTCCACCTTATGAGTTTTGAGATTCCCAATGAGGCTCTCAATTTGTAATGTGTTAAGATCATGAGATTCCAAAATGGCGGTGACCTTAGGATTGAACTTCGGGGAAAGTGATCTCAAAATTTTCCTTACTAAATCACCATTGGAAAAGTATTTCCAAGGACTTTTGAATCATTTACGATTTTCGTAAATTGTGTGTACATTGTGTCAATATCTTCATCAACTTTCATTCTGAACTTTTCAAATTCCGACTCTAGTTGGAATAACTTTGTATCTTTTACCTGTAAAGTACTTTAATGAGAAACTTATAATAAATTCCAAATTTCAAAATCTATTTCACAAGCACAAACTCTATTAAACTCTGTTCTATCTAATGCACAGAAAAATACGTTCATTGCCTTAGCATAATTTTTACATCTAAGTTTGTCATTCTCATCCCACTTGTCTTTTGGTTTTCCATGGTTACGCTACCATCGATTATTATCAGTGAAGTGTAACTAATTTCTATCATGACCTTTATATCGATGTCTAATGATATTAGAAAATAATGCATCCGTATTTTCCAATTATTGTAGTCAGTGCCTGTGAAAAGTTGTGGTATACTAATGCCTTGACCATCTGCAAAAGCATGATTGCGTTGCGCCATGACTCCAGGTTGTAAAACTAATTTGGAGTAACCTTACTCTGATACCAAGTATTGGATAATGAGGAGCCCATAGGGGGGGGGGGTGAATAAGGGTTAACAAAATTTAACTCTTAATCAAATCTACTTAGTGAAATTATTATAGAAATAAAATCCAATTTTTCATAACCAAAGATAAAAGTTAGAAAATCATAAGAATACAAATGATTATATTTTATTTCATATATGTTAAAAACAAAATACAATGAATCTCTATAAAGCTATAGATCAAGGCTATGAAAAATATAAACTCCTTTTAATTTCACCGGTCCTTATACCAAAAACCAGCCGGCTATAGCGTATCTCTCCATAGATATTGCTACTAGCCTCTCCCTAGATCTCACTACGATCTAGTCATTGCTGTTGAGACCGAGCGGTCTGTCAGTTGAGACCGGGCGGTCTGGCGGCTTGTCCCAGCAGTTTGGTAGCCGGGTTGGAGACCGGGCAGTCTGGCAGTTTGTCTGGCGGTCTGAGCGGTCTGGGGATATTGGCCGGCTGTCTTCCACTTTGTAGTGGCCGTACGGTTAGTCTAACCGTGCGGCTTGTGCGGCTTATGCGGCTTGTATAGTTTCTTGTTCTTGTAATTATTAGTCACACATTGCTTATTTGTATTCTCTTTTCTCTCCTCCATCTTATAAAAGGGAGGTCATACCTTTGTAATAGTTATCATTTTGGATAATAAAACTTTCTATTATTCAAAGTTCCGGCTTGTTTTTAGTTGTTTGTTCGCTTCTTTCACATGGTATCAGAGGGCTTGATTTTCTCCTCCTGATTCTGTGCGCCCTCTCTGACCGCGCGACCTATCCGCGCGGATTGCTTCTTGTTCTTCTTCTCGCGACCTATCCTCGCGGCTTGTTTCTTCCGCCTGCTTGCGCCCTGTTCATGCGACTTCTTTCTCTCCTTGTCGTTGCCCTTTGTGTGCGCGATCTCTTTGTTTCTCCATTCTTCTCGCCGCGACCTATGCTTAGTAATCACGCCCTCCTTTCTAGCTGCACCTCTTCTTTAGTCGTCGCGGCCTGCTACTGCGACCTGTTTGCCTTGTTCGCCTTGTTTGCCTCCTAGCAGACTTTTCTCTATTTGCGTGGTCTTCTCTTTCTTCTGTTAGCGCGGGCTGATTTCCAGCCGCTCGACTTCTTTCCCTCTACTTGGTTCTGCGGCTTGGTCGGGGCTTTTCTGGCCGCTGATGTCTCTCAACGTGACCGCTGCAGATCTCTTTCTCCTAACCACTGTGATTTCTCCCTGTTTGCACAGTTTCTTCCTTGTATAGGCTGCCTCTCTACTCTTCTTCCTTAACCGCTCTATCTCTCTTGTCCCCGCGACCTGTATCTAATTCGCCACGACCTGTGCTCCTTTGCGCAGCTTCCTCTCTCGCTGCTCTTGCTCCTTGTCGTCGCGACCTACTCCTAAGTCGCAGCGGCCTATCCTCCTCTATGCGGCACCTCCTTTAGCCGCTCCTGCTTGTTAGTCGCCACGACCTCCTATTTACTCACGCGGCTTGTTCTTCTTTCTTCTTCCCCTTTGCCTTTCTCTACATCTTGGTCGTGGCCCTTCTTGCCGTTGGTGTGCTGTCACCGTGACCACTGCAGTCTTTTTTTCCTCCCTTCATGGCTTTCACATCCTCCTCAAATCCGTTCGCCTCGGTGGTCACGTATTCTGGTAGTGCCCACGTTGTTACTCAAAGAAAATGGCTGATCGACACCGGTGCTACCAATCATATGATCGGCAATCTCCAGTGCTTTTCTCTCCTAGAAACACATGATCGGTTGCCCCCGATTATTCTCGCTGACGGCTCTTCATCATCAGTCAATGGTACGAGAATGGTTCATGTCACTCCATCTCTTTGCTTTGCAGATACTCTCTACGTGCCCAAGTTCCCGTGCAACTTATTATCTGTTACCTCTCTATGCAAGCAATTACAGTGTTCCATCACATTTACTTCTACTTCTTGTTCTTCTCAGGATCCGGACTCCCAACGGACGATTGCTACTGGGACTGAGAGTGGCGGCCTATACTTCCTTGACAACATTTCCGCTTTGTCCACCTTCTCCTCCACCTCCACAGATCTTCTCCAATGGCATCTTCGCCTTGGTCATGCTCCTCCACGTCTTCTTCGTCAACTTCTTCCCCAACTTCCTCCACAAAGTCCTCCCCTCAACTATGAGGCCTGTCAGCTTTGCAAGCATTACCGCTCCTCCTTCCCTCCAAAGCACGTTCGTGGATCTACCCGTCCGTTTGATCTGATCTACTCCGATATTTGGGGTCCTTCTCCTACCCTTACCGTTGGTCGGGGTAGTTTATATTTTGTCACGTTTATTGATGATTTCTCTCACTGTACGTGGGTGTATCTGTTAAAAGATTGCTCCTAACTATTCTCTGTATGGACGTCCTTCTATCTCATGATCAAAACTCAGTTTAATGTTTCTATTAAAGTTTTTCGATCTGATAATGCCAAAGAATATATTAGTCATGACTTTTCTACCTTCTGCATGCAAAATGGGATTATTCATCAAACTAGTTGTGTCTATACTTCACAACAAAATGGTGTGGCAGAACACAAAAACCGTGACCTCCTTGATGTCGCTCGCACCTTGATGACCCAGATGCATGTTCCTTGCTCCTATTAGGGTTATGTTGTTCTCCTTGTCTGCTACCTTATCAATCGCATTCCCTCCACGGTTCTCCATGGAAAAAACCCATTCTCCATTCAGTATCCGGACAAGGAGCCTTTTCCTCTCCCTCTCCAAATCTTTGGGTGCACTGCCTTTGTGCATGCGCCATCTACTACCCGTGATAAGCTCTCCCCTCGCTCCACCAAATGTGTCTTTCTGGGGTACTCCACCACTCAAAAAGGCAATTGTTGTTTTGATCCCATTCTTCGTAAGCAGTTCGTCTCTGCTGACGTCACCTTCTTCGAGAATACCTCCTACTTCTCGGATGACTCCTCTCCTCTTCCCCCAGCTTCTGATTCTCCTGCTGTTCCCTTCATTCCCTCGTCTCCTACTACGATCTCAAAACCTACACCATCTCCGTCCACACCTCTCTCTCCCTCTTCTCTGCCACCGTCTCCCTCATCTCCGCCACCTTCGCTCTCTACTCTCGGGCCAGCTCTCTCTGCCACGGATGCTCCGAATGCAAAGGGACCCGCTGACCTAGACCTTCCTATAGCTCTTCACAAAGGGGTGTTGACGTGTACCATACACCCCCTTGATGCTGTTGTTTCATATAATCGTCTTACCCCTTCTCGCCGGGCCTTTGCACTGGCTATCTCTGCCACTGCCACACCCCGCTCCTACCACGAGGCCCTTGCTATTCCTCATTAGAAGATGGCTATAGATGAGAAAATGGAGACCCTAACTGAACGGGGTACCTGGACTCTTTTTCCTCCCCCTTTGGGCACTGATGTAGTTGGCTGTCGCTGGTTATTCATTGTGAAGTTCCGTCCGGACGGAAGTGTGGATGGATACAAGGCCCGCTTAGTCGCCAAAGGCTTCACTCAGACTTATGGGGTTGATTACTTCGACACATTCTCTCCAGTTGCTCGTCTCAGTACCATTTGGGTTCTTCTCTCTGTGGTTGTCAACAGGGATTGACCCATTTCTCAGCTGGATTTCAAGAATGCCTTTCTCTATGGTGACCTTTAGGAAGCAGTTTACATGGAGCAACCTCCTGGGTATGTTTCTCAGGGGGAGACACGAGTATGTCATCTGAAGAATGCCATCTATTGCCTAAAGCAAAGACCTCGGGCTTGGTTTGACAAGTTCAGCGGCATTGTTACAGCCATTGGTTTTGCACCGAGTTCAGCCGATCACTCCTTATTTATTCGTAAAACCTCCTCTAGTATGGTGGTTCTTGTTGTATATGTGGATGATATTCTTCTGACTGGCGATGACTAGGCTGGGGTTGCTTTGACAAAGAAACACCTCCAGCAACACCTGGTCACTAAGGATATGGGCTCTCCCAAATACTTTCTGGGGATTGAGATTTATCGGAAACCCAACTCTTTAGTTCTTTCCCAACGGAAGTATGCTCTTGATTTTCTAAAAGAGGCAGGGTTGACTGGTGCTAAACCTGCCAGATGTCCCATGGCTATTGGGGAAGACAAAACTTGGACAGATGACTCGCCTCCTCTATCTAATTCTTCGAGGTACCAGCGTCTAGTGGGCAAACTCATTTATCTCACAGTGACCAGACCCGATATCTCCTATGCTGTAGGCAAGGTTATCCAATTCATGCAAGCTGCTAGGGAGTGTCATCTATAGTCTGCCCTAAGGATATTGGAATATGTTAAAGCAGCTCCAGGGAAAGGACTACTTTTTAGGAAGAATGGTCATTTGAGGGTTGAAGCGTACTCAGATTCAAGTTATGCTTATGATAAAGGAGACCGCAAGTCAACATCAAGTTTTTGCACATTTGTTGGAGGAAATCTTGTGAGCTGGAAGAGCAAGAAACAGTCTGTGGTCTCCAGGTCTAGTGCATAAGTGGAATATCATAGTATTACATCAACCACATGTGAGTTAAAATGGTTACGGGCTCTCATGCTTGACCTAGGAGAGGTCTATAACTATCCTATTCCTATGTTCTGCGACAACAAGGCTGCGATATACATTTCCAAAAATCCGGTCTTTCATGAGAGAACAAAACACATAGAGGTCGGCTGCCCCTTTATTCGAGAAGAGATTTCGAAGAAAAAGATTTGTACTCCGTTCGTCACTTCTGACAACGAGTTGGCAGATGTCTTCACCAAGCCGGTGTCCGCTTCTTTGTTTCATATTTGTGACAAGCTGGGCATGATTGATATCTATGCTCAAGCTTGAGGGGGAGTGTTGAGACCGAGCGGTCTGTCGGTTAAGACCGGGCGGTCTGGCGGCTTGTCCCAGCAGTTTGGTAGCCGGGTTGGAGACCGGGCGGTCTGGCAGTTTGTCTGGCGGTCTGAGCGATCTGGGGATATTGGCCGGCTGTCTTCCTCTTTGTAGTGGTCGTGCGGTTAGTCTAAACGTGAGGCTTGTGCGGCTTATGCGGCTTGTATAGTTTCTTGTTCTTGTAATTATTAGTCCCACATTGCTTATTTGTAATCTCTTTTCTCTCCTCCATTCTATAAAAGGGAGGTCATACCTTTATAATAGTTATCGTTTTGGATTATAAAACTTTCTATTATTCAAAGTTCCGGCTTGTTTTTAGTTGCTTGTTCGCTGCTTTCACAGTTGCACACAAGGCGGTCAAAACTCCTTAAGTCACACAAGGACCTAGATGCCACACACAAGACGATGATTTTCTTCTAAGCCACGCAAGGACTTAGATGCCATGTACAAGGCGATGATTTCCTCTGACGATTATAATGATGAAATGAAGAAGTACAAAGAATAACTTTCAGAATAAAAACTCCATCTAAATGAAGTTCTGAAGATGATGACGATTCCCCGCAAAGGTTGCTTGAGATGCCGTGTACGAGTCATTACTTTTTCGCTCTTGAACCTTCTTGGCAAGATGGAGTTTTCTGGATGCTGGAGCTCTTTGGACAAGATACATGGGAAGGAATACTCCAGATTATGAAAGTCATGGCCTCCATAGAAAAAAGAGCCAAATTTATACTTTGGATCTATTGCCGGTGATACTGGCTATTGCCTGCCAGCGATATCATATCTGGCTGCCACCTGTCCCATGATTCCGAGGTTCTGCAGGATGATCCGATTGTGTCCAATCGTGAGCTATCACCAGGGAGATATTGATATCATTGGTCGATATCGTATGTAACTGTACGCCATGGAGATCATACGACAACTGTCCCTTGTGATATCTCTTGGTGGTGATACGAGATATCGCTAGGTGATATTATTTTTTTAATCCTGAATCCAAGCCTAAATGATTAGAGTGTTAGACCTGTTATATCTACACAACATAAACACACTATGATCAAATACAAACGAGATTTATTATTAGCAAACCAAGAAGCGTGGAACGCATGCTCCAACATAGAGGTCGATAGGAGGACCACGTCAAGGTCAAGGAAGAGGATTTGCTTAGGGAGAAGGGCCCTTTCATAGAGGTGGGGGGGGGAACTATCAAGCAGGGTAGGGATGGATCAACCCTCCAGGGTGGAGACCAGATCCGAGGCCCCTCTATCCCCTCCCATGCAGGCCATTACAATTGGCCGAGAATGAAGGAGATGAAGGAAGAACTAACCCATGGGGGCATGAGGGGAAAGGTAGCATTTCCCTACTATGACTTCCACTAGGAGGAAGGTCACACAACATCCATCTACCCCAAATTATTGGAGGTAAGGGGAGTGGGAAGAGCCACGAAGGGGCAACAGTCTCAGCTATAGATTTTTGGAGTAGGAGAAGGAAGAGGAGAGGAGGTAGAGGATTGGTGTGAAGACTGGGTCGACATGGGCAACAAAGGCGTGATTGGAGTGATCCATGGGGTTTGGGATTGAGGCCACCTGAAAGGGGAGCCTCTATGCCATGTGTTGCCAGAGTTCCGCTTCTACCTCTAAGACCCCACCCTTAGAAGAGAATATCACCTTCTCCTCGAAAGATATATTTGAGCATGAATACCTATTCTGTAATCACTGGTGATCCAGATAGCAAACATGAACTTTATAATTTATAGGATCCTGGTGGATAATTAGAGCTCACTTAATATGATGTTTAAGAATTTATTTTATGAGATGAAGGTGGAGGTAAACAGGGTGCTTACCATGGATGGACTACTCTTTGAGTTCTTTAAAGAAAGAAAGAAGTGGAGGGAGCTGTCGAGCTCTTTGTGAACCTAGGAGGGATGTCTAAGAACTGCCGCTTCATCATCATAGATGCCCAGAGCATCTACAACACAATTTTTGGGCGGCCCCTCATCAGGGCCTTCCAATGCGTTCCTTCCTCCTACCACTAGTGCTTGAAATACTATATAGGAGGATTTCATATCTGGGTTAGGGGAGACCCCATGATGGATAGGTAGTTCTACGTGAAGTCTATCAACACCATCTCTTAAAAGGAGGAGACTGGGGATGCCAAAAAGGAAATGGAAGATAGGGATAGGTTAGAGGCATCAAAGGAGGTCGATATGAAGGAGATCATTACCCTAGGCGAGAGACTGAAGACGATATAGGTCAGCAAGAGCCTGAGAAGGGATGACTAGGAGAGGGTTCAGGAGTGCATCCAGTGCAACGTGGACATCTTAATATCGAGTGTTGTTGCCATGCCAAGAAATAATGCAAATATGGCATGACACCATCTCAACCTTGACCCGAGTGTTCCTCTTATTTGTTAAAAGAAGAGGGTTGAGGTGGCCAAGATGGCAAAACCTATTTGTGAGGAGGTAAGAAAGCTGCAAGAGGTAGCTTTATATCAGACATATAGTATTTAGGATAGGTCTCCAATGTTGTAATGGTAATGAAGGATGATGGGTGGTAGAGTATGTTTGTGGACTTCTCCTTGTTGAATAAAGCATGACCTAAGAATTGTTATCCTCTGCCTCAAATCGATGTACTGGAAGATTCAGGCATCAGTTTCATTGTAATGAGCTTTTGGATACTTTTTCAGGTTACCATCAGATCCAGATGCACTTGCTGTATGTCAAGGATGTTTCCTTCATTGCAGGTGATAGATGCTATTATTATAAGATGATTCCATTTGGGTTGAGAAACACAGGGGCAACCTATCAAAGGATGATAAACCGAGTCTTCAAGGAGAAAAAGAGGAGAAATTTTGAGGTCTATGCGGATGACTTGATAGTGGAGAGGAAGGATGTCGAGTCTCATCTCTAGGATCTAGCAGAAACCTTTGCTACCTTAAGGAAGTTTAAAATGAGTCTCAACCCCTTGAAGTGTTTCTTCTAGGCAGGGATGGGGGGGGGGAGTTTCTAGGTCACCTCCTCACCATGAAAGTGGTAGAACCCATCCCTAACAAGATGAAGGCAATCTTAGACCTTGAGTCACCTAAGAGTGCTAAAGAGGCCCAACATCTGACAGGAAAGTTGGCATGGTTTAGTCGGTCCCTCTCCCAAGTAGAGGGGAAGTGCTCGCCCTTCTTTAAGACACTACAAGGGAATCATGAGTTTAAATGGTCGCATGAGTGCGAGGAAGCTTTCAAAACATTGAAGTTCAACTCACGTAGGCCCCACTAATTTAAGGTCCAAGAGAAAGGAAGCAACTTTCCCTATATCTCGGGGTGGGAGTTGTTATTATAAGCTCAGTTCTAGTTTGAGAGGAAGGGAAGAAGCATCTACCCATTTACTAAATTAGTAGAGTCTTAAGGAAGGCAGAACTCAGGTACCCCATTCTAAAGAAGTTAGTATTCACCCCGGTCATCTCAGATAGGAAGTTCTATACATATTTCCTATAACACCTCCCCTGTAATGATCGTATAATATGGGTCCGGTCCGGGCCCAACAATATACGGATGCCATAGGTTAAGCATTATAAGATGACATAAACTACCCAACTCAAAACTCAGATCAAACACAGCAGAAACAGAAGAACAAGACTAAACGTTATCCACTAACATATGAGTATCAATACGGCCTTAAGGCCTTAAACAATTTAGAGTCCAAGACTCAAACAATAACATCAAATGTCAACGTGCATAAGCACTCTTAGGCTACCTCAACATGCAAGCCAAAAACAAAGTGCATAAAGCATCACATTCCACAAAATAGAGTTATTACACAACACGAAACACTTCATGAGGCTTAGGCCTTTTTGACCGGCGAGCTTGCTCCTGCTTGTGATCCTTGCCCTGCAAAAATTGGTTGTAACATGGGTCAGCAAAGGCTGACCTAAATTGTGTAACCAACACATCTCCTCCCGGCCGTCCCTAGCAGACCCCGGGATACATAATCACCCTGCAGGTCAGCACTTCGTATGCAATTTACATAACATGTAAATCTAAAAAATAGGTTTGGATGTCGCATTTAACAAACATGTTTCTAAGTTGAGCATAAAGAAAAGGGGGCCTACAATGCAGCATGTATGCAATCCTGGGTTTCACCTATGGCACCCTACAGCATATGAATCTAACACATCATCACGCAATCATCAATCGGGTACTTTCAATTTCCCCTTCGGCATTCGAGCCGTAAACCCATGGGTACTTCCAATTTTCCCCAATCGACATGCAAGCCGCTACACGGAATTCTTGCCAAGGCCCCACCCGCTGGTGGGTCTCAAAACCCGGGCTTGCCTGCAAACTCTGACTTTTCTCATCAGGATTCCGTCTCAAACAAACAAACCGATACTAAGAACCCTCGCAAGACCCCACCCGCTCGTGGGCTTCATTGTCCAGGCTTGTCCAATGCTTGGCATTCTCATTAGTTTCACAGAAGGGGACTTGTCTCGCCGGGACACTCTCCCCCAATGACTTGCACGTCACGGGATAGCCAGCCAACCACGGAGACAAAGCCATGCCTTAACACATCACAATCCCAAGCCTTTCCCGCCCAAATCCACTGTTTGTATCGTAACGTTCCCGTGTTGTAAGGAAACCATCTACCGTCACAACGAAGCTAACCTTGTCCGGTTCCGGTTACGCGTACTCGCACAAAATAAGGGGGACATACAACATCACAAATGGCATCTTGCCACTAACGGATTTCTAACAAAATCCTTAAGGCTTGCTATACAACATCACCGAGTCGGACTAACGTTCGCGACTAAGGCTTCACCCAAAATGCCTAATCAACTAACAAAGCAGATTTCTAGTGCAAAATCATGCCAGGGACGGACACAATCGACCCGGTGGCTCCTCTTGAACAAAGGCAACCCAAATCCCTCTCATTTGAGAGATCCGAGGCCTAGAATGCTTGAAAGAAAGCAAGAAAAGAATAGATGTGATGCACGCATCCTAAAACTGAGAGGATAAATGTCATTACTCGACGAATCCTCTTCCTTGCCATGGAATCCTTGCCTTGCATGGAAGAAAACGAGCGCCTCCACGTCCTCTCCACGAATCTGGACTCGGATCAACGATCGGGGCTCTGAAGCTCCGTCAATGGCGAAAGAAGGCTCTCTTCTTCCTCCTTCCACTCACTCTTCCAAACCCTAAGTCAACTCCAAAAGGACAAGAAATTAGGGATAAATCCCTCTCAGCCCTATATAAGTACTCTGGAGGGAGAGTATTGGGCCTTAGGATCAAAACCTAAATGAAATCGGACGGCTAAAAAGCAAAATGACGGAACTGCTTCCGTACGCTACCGCCGGGCGGTAACTGTCTACCGCCAAGTGGTAGTTTCTCGAGCCCTCGGCTAGAAAAATAATGTCGCGCTAATGCCGGCGGGAAGTCTTACGCGGCGCGGTAGATCCTTTCTCGAGAACTCAACGGTCTCGACGAACTCAACACTCTCGATGCCACCCCTAGGGTTATCGCTGCATGATAACAATTGCCGCCGAGCGATAGTCCTCTCAATGCTCGACGATCAACTTTCATCGACCGGATTACCTCCACACAGTAACTAACTACCTCCGGGTGAGAGCCCTCTCGACCCTCACCGAACAGCTATCGTCGAGCTGCACTCGACAAAACAAGGCTACTGCCGGGCGATAGCTACTATCTCCGTGCGGTAGCTTCTAGATAAAGGTCTCGAAAATAGTGGTGTTACATTTCCATCCACACTTAATTAAGGTGGTGATCGATTACCCCCATCACAACATTATATAAGGGGTGGAGCATCCAGGAAGGTTGTTAAAGTGGTATGTAGAGCTAAGCGAATTTGATATCCCTTTCATCCCACGACTATCAATGAAGACGTAGGTGGTGGCTGATTTCTAGGTAGAGTATGTTATGGATGCAGAAGAATATAAGTCCCATGAGTATGTGGCCTAGGAGATACTCGTTGATGGAGCCTCAGGAAGATACTCCTTGGGAGGGGGAGTGGTGTTTAGTGAGTTTGTAAGGGACAAATATTGAGCAGGCAATTGATATCCAATTCCCGCTCACCAACAATCAAGCTGAGTATGAGGTTGTTATAGATAGGATTTACTTGGCAAAGGAGTTAGGAATCCAAGATGTGAAGGCTAATATTGATTTGATAGTGGTGAAAACATAGGTCAAAGGGGAGTTTGAGATGAGGGAACCAAGTCTCTAGCAATATCTAAAAAAGGTCAAAGGTCTGATCAACTAATTTTACACCTTCTCCATTCAACATATGCTGAGGGAGGAGAACACTTAAGTAGATTATCTATTGAAGTATCACCCCCGCATAGGAGGAATGGTGACAGAAATATTTCGTTTGTCCATCGATGAGGGGAGCTGATAGAGATTGACATGGAATCTCTTGGATGGAACCCTTTATTGTTTTTTAACCTCAGATAGGTCCCTAGATGATGTCCCAGACAAGAGGTGGTACAAGTACAAGTATGCATATTATCTGTTTCACGAAGGGGGCTTGTACAAGAAGAACCTATTGGGGCTCCTGACAACTTATGACACCGAAGAGGTCCCCACAGTTTTAATGGAGACCCACTCCGGAGAGTGTGGCAGTCATTCTAGAAGCCATACTATAGAGAAGATGGTATTGAGACAAGAATTCTTCTAGACAATGATCATCCGGGATGTGATAGTGTATGCAAAGAAGTTCCCGAAGTGCCAGCTATTCTGCCATTTTAGCTCCTGCCAGCACAAAGGCTCAGGATGATCACGACATCATGACCCTTGGAAATTTAGGGAATAGACTTGGTAGGTCCTTTCCTGAAGGCTAGTAGGTAGAGGAGGTTCATAATTATCATGATATACTACTTTTCTAAGTGGCTATAGGTCAAGACACTAGAAAAAACCACCTCACAGGTAGTAAGGAACTTCATTTAGGGAGAGATAATTTTCTAGCACGGGCTACCTCTAGCAATTATCACAGATAATGTATCATAGTTCACTAGTGATGGGCTCACCAGCTTTTGCAGATAGTTGGGCATTGACCTCTGATTTTTGTCCGTTCATCACCCTACGAGCAATGGGCAAGTGGAGGCAACGAAAAAACACATTGTTCGAATCTTTTGAAGAAGAAAGTGGAGAAACTGAAGGTTAATTGGGCAGAGTAGCTCCCCTCCATCCTTTAGCCCTTGAGAACCACACCCAATAAGTCTATAGAGGAAACTCCTTTCAAACTCTCTCATAGCTCAGAGGCCGTGTTGCTGGTGGAGTTCGGCGATCGGTCCCCGCGAGTAGTCCCCGTAAGGAAGGGATATGAGGAGTGGAGAGTGGAAAATGAGGAAGAGCAGTGTCTCTTGCTGGACCTCGTAGAGGAACTCTATGACCTAGTAATGATTCTTTAGGAGGAAATCAAGCACAAGATGGCCAATTACTTAAATAATAACATCAAAATTAAACAATTCATTAGAGGGTGCCAAGTTCACAAAAAGGTCGACGTCGCAGCCTGGTCAATGATAGTACGGAAACAACACTACAACTGGGAAGGTCCCTTTATAGTTATGGAGGCATTGAAGTCAGGAGTGTATCACCTCCAAAATGCCTTGGGAGATCCCCTCGACAATTCCTGGAGTGGTGATGATCTGAAATGCTTTTACCCCTAAAATGAATAAAAATCACATCTCCAGTACATTACTCTTTTTGATACGCACTAGCTCTTCTGTACTAAGAAAGGGAACGTAGCTCCTAGTAATCTCTGTATAGAGTAAAAGGCAGGCATTATGGTGAATAATCCCCCTTGGAGGTTCCGTAGACTGGGCTCTCATAAATTGACAGGGAAGGTTGATCATTCGAGTGGTGAGTTATACAAGAGTCTTCGTAACAAAGAGAAGCCCTCGAGAAGGTTCCTCTGACCAGTATCTCAAACATCGGCATAGCAGATAGTCTTCTTGGGTGGCAAGAAAGAAGTGATTTCTCTTTCTTAAGATATGCCCCTGAGGAGATTCCGCTGACCGAGATCTCACAAGTCATAAGGGCAGTTGATCACTTGGGTGGTAGAGGGGGAGAGAGTGATTTAGTTCAAGGGTAATCAAAGATAGGAAAACCTTGCGAGAGACCAACCTTTAATAATGATGGTGTAAAAATGCATGTAAAATGAGGACTAAGTGGCGAGTATATCAGTCTCACCCCATCTATGCGCTGTCCACATTCGCCTATCCTAGGTTGAAAGAAAAAGGATAGATCTTATTTTACTCTAATTATATATATATGTTATATAAAGGAATAGGCACAACATAAAAATAGAGAAAGCAAAGCAAGCAATCCAGATGGCACAAGGATTATAGTGCTTCCCCAAAACTGGGTACATCCACTCTTCTACCACCCTGGTAGGAATCCACTAACAGGTTTTTGATCAGGTGCCCTGCCATCACAGGTTTTTGCTCAGGTGCCCTATCACCACAATATCTATTTTCTAAGGGAGATATAACAACCCTTTGAGCTTTTGATCAGGTGACCAAACACCAAATCAAGTCCTTTGATATGGAGACTTGTCAACCAGGTGATAACTTTTGAAGGGAGTTAGAAACCATTTTTACAGTAGGAAAGGAAAATGATGTTGTCTTCTCTTTCTCAAACAACTTAGAAGACTTAGTGGATCTTGATATTGTCAAAGCTCCCTCTGAGATATAGAGTAGTTCAGGAGTGGAAGCTTTGCTTCAGGGTATAGGCCTTCAGTATGCTTGAAGGTCTTTAGAAGCTTTATGGACAGATACTGATTTGTGTCCTTTTGAAAGCTTTGAGCAGATGAAGAACTCTGTAACTTGATGTTATTCTCTGGATGAATATCTCTATTCTCTGTTACTGTCTCTCTCTTCTTTGCTTGGCTTTTGAAAAGTTGTATTATTATATTCCGCTGAAGAATTCAAATATTTGAATTCTTTATGACTGAAACGGCTAGAAGCATTCCCAAGAGTAGAAAAATCCTTAGAAAATAAATCAGAATGAACTTCTGAAACAACCCACATTTAATGTTACTTTGAATGGCTATTTCCATTAGGAATGGTTAGCATTAAATGTTTTGGGCTTTAAATGACTGCTATTAATCCTTAAGATAATCTGCCAGCTGTAAATAAATAGGCCTGGAAAAACTGCACAGATTTCGTCGACTCGAGCTCGTAGATCGTCGATCTCAGCTCAGAGATCGTCAAGCTGAATTTCTGACTTGAGGTCGAAGTTCGTCGACAAGAGATAAGAGTTTGTCGAGCTGAATTGGATTTCATCAAACTGAACTTCTGGCTTGAGATGAGAGATCATCGACCTGAGCTCGGATTTCGTCGAGCTCAACTCAGAGATGGAACTCTGAGTTCGTCGACCTGAGTTTGACTTTCGTTGACCTGAATTCCTGACTTTGTCACAACTGCATTTCTTGGAATTCTTTCAGCAATTCTGGAGAGTCCTTCTGTGGCAAATCTGGAAATAAACTTATGACCCATGACTATACAATATGGGTTTATCTAAGCAAACGAAATAGTGATCCTTTCCCAAATTAGAACTAGGGTTCTAAAAATCTCCCCATATTTGGGTGAGGACACTATTTACAAAAAATAATAAAATACAAAGCAAAACAATCTGCCTGAATTTTAAATTTTTAGCAGATGTACAAGGATGCTTTGAGAAAATAAAATAGAATAAATCTACTGCTGCAATCTCTTAAGCAAAATCTCCTTAAAAACAATCTCCCCTGCTATTGTAGCCTTCTAAACAATTTCCCCCTATATAACCACTCATGTATTCTCTGTATTGACTGAGATTATAGCTTTTGTTTACTATCAAATACCATTGTTCCTTTGTGGTAAGATAAGTCTTTTCCTGAAAAGAAATGTTAGGAGTTCTAGACCAAGATTTACTTGGGTCCTGGTTCTCTTTCATAATAATTAGATATAAAAGAATATTCAGGTTGATCCTTGTACCCAAGTGGATGATATTTCCTAGGAGGGATTATCCACTAAGTAAAAGGATTTATAAGATGTTAAGTTTGATTATAATTTTCAAATAAGTTAAAATTTCTGCTTTGAAGTTTTGGGTTCGACAAAAAATAATTCCGTCAATCTGAGTTTGACGAATAATGTTGTTTTCGTCGAGCTTGGTTCAATGAATTATATTGAACAAAAATTTTCTGAAGATTTTTAGTTTGATTTGATAAAACTTCAGTTATTTTGTCTAAATCTATTAACTTTTCTTTGCCTTTAACTGATTCTAACGAGGCTATTTTTTCATAAGTAATTTTTAAATCTTCTTTGCCTTTAACTGATTCTAACTGATTCTAACGAGGCCTGCGTTGTCTTCTGTCGCGGTAGTCGTAGTTTTCTCGGGCTTGCCGGATATTACAGGTGCTTCGTAGAGAACTTCTCGCGGATAGCGCTACCTCTCACGAAGTTGACAAGGAAAGATCAGAGATTCTTGTGGACGCAGGAGTGCGTGCAAGCTTTTGAGGAGCTGAAGAGACGGTTGACCACGGCGCCAGTGCTTAGTTAGCCGAGTGGGACCGAGGGCTTCGAGGTTTATAGTGACGCCACGGGTAGTGGTTTGGGCTGTGTGCTGTTGCAGCATGGGAGCGTGATAGCTTATGGATTGCGTCAGCTAAAAGTGCATGAAAGGAACTATCCGGTCCACGACTTGGAGTTGACAGCCGTGATATTTGCACTTAAGCTGTGGAGGAACTACCTATAGGGCGTAAGGGTCGATATATATACCGATCACAAGAGCCTGAAGTACCTGTTAGATCAGAAGGATCTTAACATGAGGCAGAGGAGGTGGATTGAGTTCCAGGGGGACTACACCTTCAAGATTCATTATGTACCCGGGAAGGGCAATGCGGTTGCTGATGCGTTGAGTCGCAGGGCTCCCGCCCAAGCCAACTGGTTGTCGGTGCATGATGAGCGGCTAATACGGGAGTTGGAGGAGCTTGAGATCAGTTGCGTTGACAAGCAGACGAGCGCCAAAGCAATGTTGAACTGGACAGAGGTTGAGTATGACCTTGCTGACCGGGTTCGGCAGGCATTGGAGTTAGATGACTCCATGAAGGAGCTTATGGAGGCAGCATTTGATGGGTCAAATTCCCAGTTCTCGGTGGAAGATGGGTTGTTAAGGAAGGACCATCGGTTGTGCGTCCCAAGCGGGGGTAACCTACGGGCGGAGTTGATGTACGAGGCTCATCATACCAAGTACTCAACCCACCCAGGGAGCACAAAGATGTACCGTGACCTCAAGAAGCTGTTTTGGTGGCCGGGGCTTAAGAAAGACGTAGCGTTGTTTGTGGCTAAATGCCAAACGTGCGCCTTGGTGAAGGCGGAGTGCCAAAAGCTGGGAGGATTCTTGAAGTCCTTACCTATACCGGAGTGGAAGTTCGACGACATATCTATGGACTTTGTGCATGGGTTGCCAAGGTCGCAGAAGGAGAATGACGCCATCTGGGTGATCGTAGATCGGTTAACTAAGGTGTCACATTTCATTCCGCATAGGAAGGACGACTCGGTGGAGAAGTTGGTGAAGCTTTATGTGGACAATATAGTTAGACTGCATGGTGTGCCTCGCAGCATTGTGAGTGATCGCGATGGGCGTTTCACGTCAAATGATTGGAGGTTAGTGCAGCAGATGCTGGGGACAAAGTTGAAGTTCAGCACAGCCTTCCATCCGCAGACGGATGGACAGACTGAGAGAGTCAATAGAATGATGGAGGACATGCTACGCATGTGTGTTCTAGACTTCGGGAAGCATTGGGAGGACCACCTGTATTTGGTGGAGTTCGCGTACAACAACAGCTACCAGGCGAGTATCCAAATGGCGCCCTTTGAGGCCCTATATGGTAGAAAATGTCGCACGTTGTTGTCTTGGTTAGAAACGGGTGAGGCAAGGTTGTACAAGAAGCAGGAGGTGGAGAGTGCTACCTCGTTGGTGCAGATCATTCGGGAGTGCTTATTAATCGCTCAGGATAGGCAGACAAAGTATTACAATGCCAAGCACCGGAACGTGGAGTTTGCGGTAGGCGATTGGGTATACTTGAAAGTGAAGCCGTTCAAGGGGGTTTCGCGGGTGAGAGGCTTGAAGAAGCTGAGCCCAAGATACCTTGGATCTTTTGAGGTTCTGGAGCGAGTCGGCGAAGCGGCATACCGTTTGAGGCTATCGGAGGAGTTAAGTGGGCTACACAATGTGTTCCACATCTCTGTATTGCAGAAGGCGGTACAAGAGCCTTCGCAGGTGATCGCAGTTGATCAAGTGCCGGTGGACGAAGAGTTGATGACTAGGGTCAAGCCCGTTCGTATCGAAGACTCTGAGGTCAAGAGGCTCCGTAACAAGGAGATCCGGATGGTCAAGGTCTGGTGGGACAATTGCGGTCGGGAGGAACTCTCTTGGGAACGGGAGCAAACTATGCTGGAGGAGTACCCGGAGTTATTCCACTCAGGTACTGCTTAAAGTTTTCCGTTTTCTTTCCTTTAGTAATTTCGTGGGCAAAATTCTTTTAAGAGGGAGAGAGTTGTAACGCCCCGAAACTCAATAGGGTGACGGGTGGTGTTTTGAGCCAAATATGTGTTTTGGCAGGGTGACACGGCCTGGGACACGGGCGTGTCCCAGGGCGTGTCGTGCTCGGGTTCAGTGGTTGTCGCGCGGTCATCAATTTTGGGGTTGACGATCGTCGAGAGGCTGAACACGGCCTTGGAAACGGGCGTGTCCCAGGGCATGTTAGTCACTCGTCGAGTTTTGTGCACACGGGCCATGACACGGGCACAGGCACAGGCGTGCCACATGTAAAACGGGCGTGTCTGGTGCCGTGTCACAAGCCGTGTCCTTCTCAGGTTAAGAATGTTGGTCGTTGCACACGGGGGTGACAAGGGTCGTGACACGGCCGTGTCGCATGCGACACGGGCGTGTCGGAGGCCGTGTCGAATGTCGTGTGCTGGTTATCGAGTCGGTCGAGACGGAGAATGGGTGATACGGCCATGCACACGGCCGTGTTGCAACCCGTGTTCGGCCCAGATTTTGTTATTTCAGGCCTAATCGTGGCCGTTCGTTTCCTTAGGTTCGGATCCGACGGCTGGGGTGGATGCTGGCGGTTTAAACCCAGAAATAGGGTTTGCAATCACTCATTTCATCCCCTTGGTTCTCTTTCTAAAGGCTAGAGAGAGGGGAGAGCAAGGTGGAGGAGGAGACCAAGATCCGGCCACCGGTGGAGCGTCGGAGCTCCGAATCGCGATCCGAGTCCAGATCCGCGAAGGCGACACCGTTGCGGTGCTTTCCAACCGCGTAGATTTTTCATGGCGCCACGGAAGAACGCAGGGGTAACGATTTCTCATCCTAGGGCATGTGAAGCCCTCTTTTCCTTTGCATAGGAAGTCCTCTCTCGCGAGTGAGCGAAGAGTTGGAGCGTTCCTTGGGGTAGATATGTTAAGTCCCTTTTGTATAGAGTCCGTATGCAAAAACGGGCATAGGCATTGTGTATGAAGCCTATCCGGACAAGTAGAGCCGGATCGGTGATGTTGCATTGCATATGAACCGGGAAAGACTCCGGATGTTTGGGTGTTTTTCGGGTTTTCTACGTGGTAGATTGCAGCAGGGAGCCTTGGAGATGAACTCCAAGATGCACCCGGAAAACTGGGCAAAAGCGAGTTTTTCCAACACGATGGCCGGGGAGCCAACGTGAACATAACCGGGTTATGTGATTGTTGTGGTGGAAACGGGACTCGGTGAGTCTTGACCTACGCATATGGCTTAAATTGTCGCTGCGGAATGAGCACGGGTCAGGCGGAACCGTACCCGATCTATGTCGTTCGGTGGGACCGTTGGCATGGATGAGAGTCTTCGGCGGTCTATGGCTTAAATTGTCGTGACCAAAGCCATGAAGACAAAATGCTCATATGATTGGCCGTCCAAGGGGCGGTGGTGGAACGGGAACGTCTATGGCTTGAATTGAGGTGACGCAGGCCGATTCGCCGTGAATGTGCCCTGTGTGCACGAGGTGTGTGGTCATGCGATCCTACGCCTGTGATGAAGTGTGTTTACACTATTTTATTGCCTATACTAATAAAGTGCAGGGAAAGAGCATCGCCGCCCCGATTTTGGGGGCGGGATCGTTATAATTAGTCAGCATAGCTGACCGTTGCTTTTGTTTACCACCGGGCGGTGGATTGTGACTTGCAGGTGCTGCAGAGCCGAGCGGGAAATAGCGGGCTAAAGCCCAAGTTGCTGAGCCGGCCCTCGAAGGCCTAATTTTGAGTGTTTCATAGTAATCATGTGTGGCCGGCCTGCGAGCCGAAGTATAAAAACACTTTTATGTCAAGCAAACTGTGTAAGGCCTTAAGGCCATTTCTATTTCTATGTATTGAAACATTCCTGTGGGTGTTATTGTAGTGGACATTCATGCTCTTTGGCCGGGTTCTTTCGTCTTGCAACTTAATTTTAATGCTTCCGCTAGGTGCTTGTGCAGGAGGTGTAATTGGTTGAATGGTTTCAACGCGTAACCAACCGGTTTGTCTGTAGTATATGGCGTCGGGCCCCGGCCAGACCTACTGCTATATGCTATGTGACGGATAGGGGTGTTACAAATTGGTATCAGACTACTGGTTTCGGTCAAACTTAAATGAATTCGTGGGCGAATTCACTTTAAGGGGTGGTTAGCATATGTGTGTGCGTCATCGTTATAACATGAAAAGAACCCATGAATGTGCACTTAGGAATGAAAATACACATGTTTGAGGAACTTGCGTGTTCCTATAATTGCTGTTTGCAATAGTTTTTTGGTTGCTTATCAGTGTTTTGCACGATTATTGGTGACCAGAAGTGGTGTTGGACCGTCGGAACGGCCAGGTTCCGAGGCAAGAAGCGCACCAAGTGAAGCGCCTGCAACACCTCCGTCTGCCGAGACCATTAGGTTGGTGGCAGAAGCTGTCTTTGCTATGATCAACGTGCAACCTGCAAGGCAGGTGTAGCAGCCTGCTCCTGCGGTGGAGCAAGTGCCGCACCAAGCGGCGGAGCCTAGAAGGGTTGAGCAGGTGGCGGTGGAGCCGGAGTTGCCTCGGAGAGCAACTAAGAGACAGCTTAAGCATGTGATGGGCTTCCATCCACCAGTGTTCTCGGAAACGGGAACCCCGACCCAGGCTAAAGATTGGCTCTCAAGATTCAATAGGGTGATGACAACAACAGAAACGGAAGAGTGGCAAAAGACCACAATAACGACGTTCCTATTGGGGACGCAAGGTTATGGTGGGAAGGTCTAGAGCTACACCAGTTGAGGGGAAGGCTGTTGGCCGAAGTATCTATGGAGGAATTTTCGAGACTGTTCATGGCTCGATACCTCCCCTCAGCGCAGAGGATCGCACTAGAGAACGAGTTCCAAAAGTTGGTGCAAGGAGATAGCACCGTAGACGAGTACCTCCATGAGTTTACTCGATTGGGGAGATATGCTAGCGCTACCTTTGCTGACGAGGAGCGAAAGACGAACCGCTTCTATGAAGGGTTAAGAGATGAGCTGAGGTTGCTACTGTCGGGGCCTATGGCACAGGGTTTCCTAACCTTGGTCAACTCGGCCCGTCCTTAGAGAAGGACATTAGAAATGTGCAAGCTAAGAAGGAATCTGGTGGGAAGAAATCAGAGTTCAAGGCGCCGACTACATCGAAGTCGGGCTATCGAAGATTCTACAAGAAGGCTAGGACGTCAGGTCCAGCTTATTCTACAGGTGCCTCGGGGGCAACTACCAATCGAACCCCGGGCGCTTGTTTCACGTGTGGAAAGACGGGGCACTTTTCCCGCGATTGCTGGAGCGGACGCCCAAAGTCCGAGAGAAAACCGCGTCCCATTATGCTCCGACTCAACCTAGAGTGTACACCTTTGGCCAGCAGGAGGCCATTAAACAAGCTGACGTGGTGACAGGTACGAGTTAGTTTATAGCAAGTTAACTTTAAATACTGTTGTCTATTGCTTGTTAGCCTAATATTGTTTTCATAGGCTTTGTTTTGATTAGCGATAGTCCGGTACAGGCACTGTTCGATACGGGAGCTTCACACTCCTTCTTGTCCAAAATTTTTATATCGTGCATCGGTGTCCCTTCTTCGGTTGCGAAGGACAAGTTGGACGTGCTGCTACAGAATGGGTGCTCGATGCGTGCGGACAGAGTGTGCGTCGTGAAGGTTCACGTAGGGAGCCAAGAGTTTGACTTGCTAGCGTCGTTGCTGCCGCTAGTAGAGTTCGACGTTATCTTTGGGTTGGATTGGCTTTCGAAGCAGAAGGCTTGGATTGATTGTGATCGGAAGGAGGTCAAGCTGGGTGTTGGACGGGAGACAACATTCGAGGGACTCAAGGGGTCGAGCAAGACGTTGATGTCTGCTCTTCAGGTGGTAAAGGTAGTTCGTGCTGATGCAGAGCTGTTCTTTGCAATAGTGGGGGTTATGGAGCCAAAGTCCACGTTGGATAGCATCCCCGTGGTTTGTGAATACCCCGATGTGTTCCCAGATAGTCTTCCCGGGGCCCCACCGTAGCGAGTGATTGATTTCACCATCGAGCTCGTGCCGGGTGCCAAACCCGTGTCACGTGCTCTGTATAGGTTGGCGCCGAAGGAAATGACAGAGTTGAAAGTTCAGCTAGAGGAGCTAATGGAGCAAGTTTATGTGCGTCCAAGCTCGTCGCCTTGGAGCGCACCGGTCCTCTTCGTTAAGAATAAGGACGGGAGTATGCGGCTGTGTATCCACTACAGAGAGTTGAACAAGCTGACGGAAAAGAACAAGTACCCGATCCCGAGGATTGATGATCTCTTCGATCAGTTAGTCGGATCGTCGGTATATTCTAAGTTAGACTTGAAGTCGGGGTACTATCAGTTGAGGATCAGGGAGTGTGATATCCCGAAGACGGTGTTCAACACAAGGTATGGGCATTTCGAGTTCACGGTCATGCCGTTTGGACTGACGAATGCACCATCAGTGTTTATGGACTTGATGAACAGGACGTTCCGAGATTTCCTGGACCTCTTTGTGATCGTCTTTATTGACGATATTTTGGTGTACTCGCAGTGCGAAGAAGATCACTTCAAGCACTTGCATCTGGTGTTGGAGACTTTGAGGAGGAATGAGCTGTATGCGAAATTCTCCAAGTGCGAGTTCTGGCTACCTTCAGTAGCATTCCTTGGTCACATTGTCAGTGGGGAAGGTATAGCGGTGGATCCGGCGAAGATCGTTGCGATACGGGAGTGGTCCGCGTTGTCTTCTGTCGCGGAAGTCCGTAGTTTTCTCGGGCTTGCCGAATATTACAGGCGCTTCGTAGATAACTTCTCATGGATAGCGCTACCTCTCACGAAGTTGATAAGGAAAGATCAGAGATTCTTGTGGACGCAGGAGTGCGTGCAGGCTTTTGAGGAGGTGAAGAGACGGTTGACCACGGTGCCAGTGCTTAGATCGCCGAGTGGGACCGAGGGCTTCGAGGTTTATAGTGACGCCTCGGGTAGTGGTTTGGGCTGTGTGCTGTTGCAGCATGGGAGCGTGATAGCTTATGTATCGCGTCAACTAAAAGTGCATGAAAGGAACTATCCGGTCCATGACTTGGAGTTGGCGGCCGTGATATTTGCACTTAAGCTGTGGAGGCACTACCTATACGGTGTAAGGGTCGATATATATACAGATCACAAGAGCCTAAAGTACCTGTTGGATCAGAAGGATCTTAACATGAGGCAGAGGAGGTGGATGGAGTTCTTGGGGGACTACACCTTTAAGATTCATTATGTACCCGGGAAGGGCAATGCGGTTGCTGATGCGTTGAGTCTCAGGGCTCCCGCCCAAGCCAACTGGTTATCGGTGCATGATGAGCGGCTAATATGGGAGTTGGATGAGCTTGAGATCTGTTGCGTTGACAAGCAGACGAGCGTCAAAGCAATGTTGAACTGGACAGAGGTTCAATATGACCTGGTTGACCGGGTTCGGCAGGCATTGGAGTTAGATGACTCCATGAAGGAGCTTATGGAGGCAGCATTTGATGGGTCAAATTCCCAGTTCTCGGTGGAAGATGAGTTGTTAAGGAAGGACCATCGGTTGTGCGTCCCAAGCGGGGGTAACCTACGGGCGGAGTTGATGTACGAGGCTCATCATACCAAGTACTCAATCCACCCAGGGAGCACAAAGATGTACCGTGACCTCAAGAAGCTGTTTTGGTGGCCGGGGCTTAAGAAATACATAGCGTTGTTTGTGGCTAAATGCCAAACGTGCGCCTTGGTGAATGCGGAGTGCCAAAAGCCGGGAGGATTCTTGAAGTCCTTGCCTATGCCGTAGTGGAAGTTCGACGACATATCTATGGACTTTGTGCATGGGTTGCCAAGGTCGCAGAAGGGGAACGATGTCATCTGGGTGATCGTAGATCGGTTAACTAAGGTGCCGCATTTCATTCCGCATAGGAAGGATGACTCGGTGGAGAAGTTGGCGAAGCTTTATGTGGACAATATAGTTAGACTGCATGGTGTGCCTCGTAGCATTGTGAGTGATCGCGATGGGCGTTTCACGTCAAATGATTGGAGGTTAGTGCAGCAGATGCTGGGGATAAAGTTGAAGTTCAGCACAGCCTTCCATCCGCAGACGGATGGACAGACCGAGAGAGTCAATAGAACGATGGAGGACATGCTACGCATGTGTGTTCTAGACTTCGGGAAGCATTGGGAGGACCACCTGTATTTGGTGGAGTTCGCGTACAACAACAGCTACCAGACGAGTATCCAAATGGCGCCCTTTGAGGCCCTATATGGTAGAAAATGTCGCACGTTGTTGTCTTGGTTAGAAATGGGTGAGGCAAGGTTGTACAAGAAGCAGGAGGTGGAGAGTGCTACCTCGTTGGTGCGGATCATTCGGGAGCGCTTGTTGATTGCTCAGGACAGGCAGACGAAGTATTACAATGCCAAGCACCGGAATGTGGAGTTCGCGGTAGGCGATTGGGTATACTTGAAAGTGAAAGCCGTTCAAGGGGGTTTCGCGGGTGAGACGCTTGAAGAAGCTGAGCCCAAGATACCTTGGACCTTTTGAGGTTCTGGAGCGAGTCGGCGAAGCGGCATACTATTTGAGGCTATCAGAGGAGTTAAGTGGGCTACACGATGTGTTCCACATCTCTGTATTGCGGAAGGCGGTGCAAGAGCCTTCGCAGGTGATCGCAGTTGATCAAGTGCCGGTGGACGAAGGGTTGACGACTAGGGTCAAGCCCGTTCGTATCAAAGACTCTGAGGTCAAGAGGCTCCGTAACAAGGAGATCTGGATGGTCAAGGTCCGGTGGGACATTTGCGGTCGGGAGGAACTCTCTTGGGAACGGGAGCAAACTATGCTGGAGGAGTACCTAGAGTTATTCCACTCAGGTACCGCTTAAAGTTTTCCGTTTTCTTTCCTTTAGTAATTTCGTGAGCGAAATTCTTTTAAGAGGGAGAGAGTTGTAACGCCCCGAAACTCAATAGGGTGACGGGTGGTGTTTTGAGCCAAATATGTGTTTTGGCAGGGGTGACACGGCCTGGGACATGGGCGTGTCCCAGGGCGTGTCGTGCTCGGGTTCAGTGTTGGTCGCGCGGTCATCAATTTTGGGGTCGACGATCGTCGAGAGGCTGAACACGGCCTGGGACACGGGCGTGTCCCAGGGCATGTCAGTCACTCGTCGAGTGTGGTGCACACGGGCCATGACATGGGCACAGGCACGGGCGTGTCTGGTGTCGTGTCACAGGCCGTGTCCTTCTCGGGTTAAGAATGTTGGTCGTTGCACACGGCGGTGACAAGGGTCGTGACACGGCCGTGTCGCATACGACACGGGCATGTCGAAGGTCGTGTCGAATGCCGTTTGCTGGTTATCGAGTCGGTCGAGACGGCGAATGGGTGATACGGCCATGCACACGGCCGTGTTGCAACCCGTGTTCGGCCCAGATTTTGTTATTTCAAGCCTAATCGTGGCCGTTCGTTTCCTTGGCTTGGGATCCGATGGCTGGGGTGGATGCTGGCGGTTTAAACCCGGAAATAGGGTTTGCAATCCCTCATTTCATCCCCTTGGTTCTCTTTCTAAAGGCTTGAGAGAGGGGAGAGCAAGGTGGAGGAGGAGACCAAGATCCGGCCACCGGTGGAGCGTCGGAGCTCCGAATCGCGATCCGAGTCCAGATCCGCGAAGGCGACGCCGTTGCGGTGCTTTCCAACTGCGTAGATTTTTCATGGCGCCGTGGAAGAACGCAAGGGTAACAATTTCTCATCCTAGTGCATGTGAAGCCCTCTTTTCCTTTGCATAGGAAGCCCTCTCTCGCGAGTGAGCGAAGAGTTGGAGCGTTCCTTGGGGTAGATATGTTAAGTCCCCCTTGTATAGAGTCCGTATGCGAAAACGGGCATAGGCATTGTGTGTGAAGCCTATCCGGACAAGTAGAGCCGGATCGGTGATGTTGCATTGCATATGAACCGGGGAAGACTCCGGATGTTTGGGCGTTTTTCGGGTTTTCTACGTGTAGATTGCAGCAGCGAGCCTTGGAGATTAACTCCAAGGGGAACCCGAAAAACTGGGAAAAGCGAGTTTTGCCAACACGATGGCCAGGGAGCCAACGCGAACATAACCGGGTTATGTGATTGTTGTGGTGGAAATGGGACTCGGTGAGTCTTGACCTGCGCATATGGCTTAAATTGTCGTTGCGGAATGAGCACGGGTCAGGCGGAACCATACCCGATCTATGTCGTTCGGTGGGACCGTTGGCATGGATGAGAGTCTTCGGCGGTCTATGGCTTATATTGTCGTGACCAAGGCCATGACAAAATGCTCATATGATTGGCCGTCCAAGGGGCGGTGGTGGAACGAGAATGTCTATGGCTTGAATTGACGTGACGTTGGCCGTTTCGCCGTGAATGTGCCCTGTGTGCACGAGGTGTGTGGCCGTGCGAGCCTACGCCTGTGATGAAGTGTGTTTACACTATTTTATTGCCTATACTAATAAAGTGCAGGGAAAGAGCATCGCCGCCCCAATTTTGGGGGCGGGATCGTTATAATTGGTCAGCATAGCTGACCGTTGCTTTTGTTTACCACCGGGCGGTGGATTGTGACTTACAGGTGCTGCAGAGCCGAGCGGGAAATAGCGGGCTAAAACCCAAGTTGCTGAGCCGGCCCTCGAAGGCCTAATTTTGAGTGTTTCATTGTAATCATGTGTGGCCGGCCTGCGAGCCGAAGTATGAAAACACTTTTATGTCAAGCAAACTGTGTAAGGCCTTAAGGGCATTTCTATTTCTGTGTATTGAAACATTCCTGCGGGTGTTATTGTAGTGGACATTCATGCTCTTTGGCTGGGTTCTTTCATCTTGCAACTTAATTTTAATGCTTCCGCAAGGTGCTTGTGTAGGACGTGTAATTGGTTGAATGGTTTCAACGCGTAACCAACCAATCTTTCCGTAGTATTTGGCGTCGGGCCCCGGCCGGACCTACTGCTATATGCTATGTGACAGATAGGGTTGTTATAATATTCCCCTGAAGAATTCAGATATTTGAATTCTTTATGACTTAAATGGCTAGAAGCATTCCAGAGAGTAGAAAAAGCCTAAGGAAAAAAATCAGAATTAACTTCTGAAATAACCCACATTTAATGTTACTTTGAACGGCTATTTCCATTAGGAATGGTTAGCATTAAATGTTCCGGGCTTTAAATGACTGTCATTAATCCTTAAGATAATTTGCCAGCTATAAATAAATAGGCCTGGAAAAACTACACAGATTTCTTCGACCGGAGCTCGCAGATCGTCGATCTCAGCTCAGAGATCGTCGAGCTGAATTTCTGACTTGAGGTCAAAGTTTGTCGACGAGAGATAAGATTTTGTCGAGCTGAAGTGGATTTCATCAAACTGAACTTCTGGCTTGAGATCAGAGATCGTCAACCTGAGCTCGTATTTCGTCGAGCTCAGCTCAGAGATGGAACTCTGAGTTCAACTTTCGTCGACCTAAATTCCTGACTTTGTCACAACTGCATTTCTTGGAATTCTTTCAGCAATTCTGGAGAGTCCTTCTAAGGCAAATCTGGAAATAAACCTATGACCCATGACTATATAATATTGGTCAATCTAAGCAAGCCAACTAGTGATCCTTGCCAAAATTAGAACTAGGGTTCCAACATCTTCATCAATGGAGTTCATATAAATCCTAATCCTTGCCTTCCATTGTGTAAACTTATCTTGATTGCACATAGGAGGTCTGGTGCTTGAAAACTCTTTATTTTGTGCCATGATAAACTCTTAAAAAATATAAGATCTATCAGATCGTTTTGGTTCAGGTGTTAGCCTATACAACCAAAGAAACGACCCTCTGATACCAATTGAAAGAAAAAGGATAGATCTTATTTTACTCTAATTATATATATATATATATATTTTATATAAAGGAATAGGCTTATCATAAAAATAGAGAAAGCAAAACAAGAAATCCAGATGACACAAGGATTATAAGGGTTCCCCAAAACTGGGTACATCCACTCTTCTACTACCCTGGTAGGAATTCTCTAACAGGTTTTTGATCAGGTGCCCTGGCACCATAGGTTTTTGCTCAGGTCTCCTGTCACCACAACATCTATTTTTTATGGGAGATATAACAACCCTTTGAGCTTTTGATTAGATGCCCCAAAACCAAATCAAGTCTTTTGATAAGGAGACTTGTCAACCAGGTGATAACTTTTGAAGGGAGTTAGAAATCCTTTTTATAGTAGGAAAGGAAAATGATGTTGTCTTCTCTTTCTCAAACAACTGAGAAGACTTAGTGGATCTTGATGTTGTCAAAGCTCCCCCTGAGATGTAGAGTAGTTCAGGAGTGGAAGCTTTTGCTTCAGGGTGTAGGCCTTCAGTATGCTTGAAGGTCTTTACAAGCTTTATGGACAGATATTGATTTGTGTCCTTTTGAAAGCTTGGAGCAGATGAAGAACTCTGTAACTTGATGTTATTCTCTAGATGAATATCTCGGTTCTCTGTTACTGTCTCTCTCTTCTCTGCTTGCCTTTTGAAAAGCTGTATTATTATATTCCCCTGAACAATTCAAATATTTGAATTCTTTATGACTGAAACGGCTAGGAGCATTCCCGAGAGTAGAAAAAGCCTTAGGAAATAAATCAGAATTAACTTCTGAAATAACCCACATTTAATGTTACTTTCAATGGCTATTTCCATAAGGAATGGTTAGCATTAAATTTTCTGGGCTTTAAATGTCTGTCATTAATCCTTAAGATTATCTGCCAGCTGTAAATAAATAGGCCTGAAAAAACTGCACAGATTTCGTCGACTGGAGCTCGCAGATCGTCAATCTCAGCTCAGAGATCGTCGATCTCAGCTCAGAGATCGTCGAGCTGAATTTCCGACTTAAGGTCGAAGTTTGTCGACCAGAGATAAGAGTTTGTCGAGCTGAACTGGATTTCATCAAACTGAACTTCTAGCTTGAGATCAGAGATCGTCGACCTGAGCTCGGATTTCATCGAGCTCAGCTAAGAGATGGAACTCTGAGTTTGTCGACCTGAGTTCGACTTTTGTCGACCTGAATTCCTGACTTTGTCACAACAGCATTTCTTGGAATCCTTCCAGTAATTTTGGAGAGTCCTTCTAAGGAAAATCTGGAAATAAACCTATGACCCATGACTTTACAATGTGGGTCAATCTAAGCAAGCCTAATAGTGTTCCTTGCCCAAATTAGAACTAGGGTTCCAACATAGGTCACGATTGTCGTACCGAGGGTCGTCCTATGCAAAGCATATACATAAGAAAGTGACATGGTCTCACTCTTATGGTGCGAGCAAGGAATTAAATATACTTGCGGACACTTGTATGTCAAACCAATTTTGGCACCAAGCCTTTTTGTAGAAAGGTGGCGATTACACTAGGGATGCTAAAACAAGGTCTAGCAAGTACCATTCGCGTGAGTCTGATGCCTTAGTGAGTCACCTAACATCTAAGGTCGAGGCTCGGCGAATCAAAAAATCAAGGCAAGTAGCCAAAAAAAAAGAGATAGCAAGAAAGTGAGCAAACGACTTAAAACAATCTTATGTATGTTTCAGCAAAAAAGTTCACAAGAGTTCGGTTCTCGCCCTTACACGGCCAAAAGAGAATGGAAAAGAAAAAACCTAAGCTAGTGGAGGGTCTTTTGAAGTCTTGCCCGACACTCCCTTCCCGCTCGAAGCAAGGGGTGAGTAGGCATGTTTGGCGGAGGGATAGCTCTCCACGGTCTTGTACAATTCTGGAAAAAGGAGGTCGGCAGTGATATCTGCCCATTCGTCCCATAGCATCCTGTAGTTATGTAGTATATTGAGTGTAACATCTCCATCTATCACATGAAACATAATAGAGGGTCCGGCCGGGGCCCCACACCATATTCCACAAACAGGCAACGGGATTACATGTTAATATCAAAGATAACTCGAATCCTAACTCAGAGTATTCTAGCGGAAGCTTTAGGGTTGCATGAACTCATACCAATTGAATGTCTACTATATATAAACCACACCATTTATATATATATATTAGGAATGTCAATTATAAATACACAAAAGTTTTGGCCTTAAGGTCTTATAGTTATACTTTCACGAGTGTGGTTTACAAACATCGGCGCACAGGCTGGCCACACATGAAAACAGTAAAATTTCTTTGCTCAGCCTTCTAGGGACAATATAGAAGCAAGGGCTTCAGCCCGCTATTTCCCGCTCATCTCTCCAGTACCTGCACAGGGACAATCCACCACAAGGGTGGCAAATAAGGCAACGGTCAGCATTCAATTGACCAATTTATAACGACCCTAACTCTTTCCCGGGGCAGTGGTATTCCTTCCCTGCAGGCATAGCATTTTCACATGCAGATATATCACAAGAATGTGCACTCACACATAGTTCAATATATCAAAAATGAATGCCTCAATGGCCAAATGTTCTGTGCACTCAGGGCATATTTTCGGTGTACTAGTTACCAGGGTCCAACCACCGTTCAGAGGTCCCATACATAACGATTAAGTTTGAGCATTTCTAGTCTTTACGGCCCCCAGCCTGAGACATTAGTCTTGACAGCGTAAAGCCTAGGACTCTTATTATGTGATTCTAACGAACGCCAATAACTTAGGCACTCGAGTTAGACAACCATAATGCAGATATAGTTCAGTCTTTGCCCATTGCTCAAATCGTCAATTCAATGTCAAGACTGACGCGGGTCGGCTTCTCCTTATCTGTTCGGCTCACTGGCCTTTAGGAGCTCGCAGCTCACCGATTAGCCTCACAGTCTCCCAGAGACAGGCTTTACAATCCAAAGGGAGTTATTGCTAGTGATCATCACGATCGCTTGGCAGGACCAATAAAAGTTCTCTTTTTACACCCAAACTCAACACAAAATCCTACAGCATCCTGCAGTGCTAGAAACACTGGTCATTTTATATCACACATCACAAATAGCTCACCAAGAGCTATCGTCATTAGCAATACTCACTATCGCCCGACGATATCCAACTGGTCTTAAAACCATGGAATTTCGAGGGTACTTTTCTGGAGTGCAACTCAAGTAACTCCAGTACTTCCTGCCACTCGTAATGCACAAGTACAACCCCGCAGACTCCGTAAACTACTCATTTATACTGGAAGTCTTCTCCGACATGCAAAATAAACATCACTAATCCGGACCAACCTGTCCAGATGGGCTTTATACAACATGCCAATTTCGTACTACACATTTCCAGATCTATATGCAAGACTCATTGGGGATTTCACGAATCGACCCAAAGGAATTCCCTTCGCTTTTCTACCTTTTGGTGGGGGATTCCATGCATATGCCAAAATAAGGACTTCACTTGTCCAAGAAGGAAGATCGTTACCCTTGTAGTTTTCTTCGAAGCCATGACTGATTTTCTGTCCGGTAGAGAGAAGCACTTTGCTTTCCTCATCACAGATCTATCCTCAGTTCGTGCTTCCGACCACAGGATCTCATTCACCAAGCTTTTCAAGCTCAGCTCCAACCCTTAGCTCTTTCTCTCAAAACTTGGATGAAAGAAGGAGAGAGAGTAAGAAGAAGAGAATGAATTCTCATTCTTCTACCCCTCTGCATAAGTAGCCTTGGGATTAATCCCAGCCACAGGATCATCTTTATTAGATAAGCAAAGGCAAAAGTGTTTATGGTGTAACATTTTCAGGTCTAAAATACCCTCAAAAAACATACCTTTTTGAGGCTTTTTGGTCTTTCTCTCATTTTCATCCACTTGACTTTTGTATCCTCTCGCCAATAAAGAGGAAAGAGCCAAGTCGACCTTTTCTAATCCATCACCTCCTCCCATCAGCTCCTACCGCCAGCAAATCTCCCGCCAGAAATTTCACCCTTTCTTCTCAAGCCAGCCTCCCCTCACATGTCTCCTCAGTACCTCGACTTCCATCCCCCGCCGAAAGAACATCTCCTCCTCTTTGATGGTGCCTCAACACCCCCCTCCATCATTACTCTAGCCACACCTCCCGCCATTAACAGAGCTTCTCGGTGTTTGATCTTCATAGTAATCTTTCAGGTTTGCTTTAGATTTCTTAAGCTTTGAATTTTTTGAAGCATTCTCTTCTTCTTTAAAGCTTTTATGACTGTAATCCTTGCAGCTCTCTTGCTCAATGCTCTCCTCATTCTACTCCCTGTTCGCTGCTCATGATTCTCCTTCGAGGTAAATACTCCTCTTCTTGAAAGATGGTTATAGCCTATATATATAAATGCAGAAAAACAAAGAACTACACAAAGCTAGCATCATGAGCCAAAAGCTGGAGAAAAGGCATGATAAGGGGCATACCCCTTTCCCACTCGAACTCCGAAAAACAAGCATTCCTCGCTAGGTGATCGGCCACAGAGTTGGCTTTACGATTGATAAGGGAAATTTCCACCCTTAGAAGAGCTGGAAGCCGGCGGGCCACTATGGACTCGCACTCACCAATGTAGCATCTGGACAGAATCCTGTTTAATCTTGAGCAAGCGTCGGTTGAGTCACCTTCAAGGACAATACCAATGCAGATAGAAGAAAATTGAGCGGTATGGTTAAGAGCAGCACTAGCAGCAAGGAATTCGGTCATGCTTACCGACCTACTTCGATGCGGGACACCCAGGGCAGCGACTAGACCTCCCCAATGATCACGAATGGCGCATCCCAAGACGGCTACATTGTTCTCCATCACCGAGCCATCAAAGTTTATTTTTATCCATCCGACGGGCGGGGGCGTCCAAGAAGATTGTGGGTTACAAGTGGAAGCCCAGTGTCCGCGCGATGAATCATGTAAGGCATTAATAATAATTGTAGCTGGCTGCATATATGGCTCTCCATGGATATAACAGTTCCTTGATTTCCAAATATAAAAAGCAATAGAGGCGAGGAAGGAAGAAGCTTCCAGCTCACTGCTTGTTTGTTGATCATTTTCCAGGAATTCCAAAAGATTCCGGATTAATATATTGGGCAGGATTCCGAGCCGCAAAGCTTCCAGAACAATTTTTGAGAAAAAGCGGCATCCCCTAAACATGTGCTCAATAGTTTCCTCAACTCCACATCCCCACGGGCACAGTGCATCGTTGAGGAGGCGGCGATAACAGAGCCAGGAATGTGTTGGGTTTTCTCGTGAGGGTTGGCACAACACTTTGTGCATGCAGCGGAAAGGAAAAAGACGAGAACAGCCCAAGAGAACTGGATCTGGCCATGATCGTTGTATCAAGAAGTAAACAAAATAACTAGGGCAAAATACCTTAGTGGCGTTGAGTCATAACTCAACGAAGATGCTCCAAGTATTGAGTGCTGTCGGTAGCGAGTTGTACGTGGAATAATATCCACGTCTCTGCAGAGATCCACACGAGCAGAAGAAACCCGAACTGCTCGTCGCACGAACAATCGGGAGGAAGACAGCCGCACCTTTGCAACTCCACGGACTGCTAGGTCCGCGACAGGAGAGGCAAGAACAACGACTATCGCCGGAAATGGGAGGGTCAGCGGAGCAGACACGGCGGCGGCGGAACACTTCCGTCCGACGATGTGCGGGATGCGGCGGAACGAGCGATCGGCGGAACTCTTTCCGTCGGGTTCTAATCGGCCGCAAAAAGCACAAGTCACACCCTTTTCCAAAACCCTAAGTGTCTATTTATACCAAAGGTATAAATAGACCTAAAGGAATGGCTATCCGCAGACCACACAGCATAGGGTCCCTGGAAGAATTCGGCGAGAATCGGCAAAGGCGTTCGGCGAGAATCATCCGCCAAGTCGTCGAGAATCAGGGACGATTCTCGACGAATGGCCTTTAGTCGTCGAGTCATACTCGATAACTCTCGACGATACTCGTCGATCGGCGAGAATCATCAGGCAGGTTCGGCGAGAATCAATGGATAGTCCCGACGACTAAGTCTTTGATTCTCGACGAATCTATCAGATTGATTCTCAAATAAACCCCCAAGTCGTCGAGACATTCTCGACGACATTGCCTTGGTCGTCGAGACATTCTCGACGATTTGCCTTGGTCGTCGAGACATTCTCGACGACCTTTCAACTATCCATGCCCTATGAACTTTATTGGCAACAATTGCCTGACCCCCATACATAATGGTGATTGGTAACCTTTACCAATACGGTCAATCTTCCAACTCCTCCATAGCTCTTATGTGCGACCCTGCAGGCTCATATTGCGTTGGCAGTGAGATTACATGTTTGACAACTTCTAGATCACCATGGTAACTCCAACAGTCTCCCACTTGATCTTGGAAGTATCAAACCATAAACCTCACAAACAATGAGCGGCATCTAGCAATGCATCATTGCTCCCCAAGCAATAAGAGTTTATAACTCATAAGCCTTCATGAACAATGTATCAGCGTTGTCTTTGTCCCTTTGTCCCTTACATCCGGAAAGAACTAGAGGCATGGACCGTGTCACCCTCATAATAGCTCAATCCAAGTTTCCTGATCTAAAACGGACATCCAGAGAATGGTGAGGCCAATATCACATATTGACTCCACCAAGCATGGCCATGCATTTCTCAGTCCAGTTCCATCAAGGGGCCCATGGATGCAACTCCTGTCATATAGGAGGACAAATTCCATATCTGCTCACACACAAACACCCAAATGATTCGTAACGTGCCCAACAACCACCCTTATCATCAACCTTTCTCAAGGAAGACTTTAGATGACATCAAAGCATGCTCTTCCTCACTTGATGAATGCTGTGACTTCAGGTCAAAGGACCACAACACCATTGTCAATAGAGACCTACTTGTGACACGATTAGATAACAATCCACAAAGTAGTCTCTGGTTGGGTCTGTCCAGTACAACTTGTTCACTAACAAGTACCCACGTGATGACTTGATATCACAATATCATGACCTGTGAGAACTGGTCATCAGTCAACGCACGTGCTAGTCTTCATGTATCATCATTACCCTTAGATCCTATGATGATACCACGACCAGGGACTTTTAAGAATGAAGCTTCAAATGAATCATAGGCTCTCACATTCAAGTCACATACTTGATGTCCTATGGAAGCGAACATTCTAAGGGTATTCATTATGTTAACATTTAACTATCATATAGAAAAACCATAATAACGGAATATGCCATTAATTGTAAAAAGAAAATCTAGGTACACAATTCATCATATGAATAAACAATAAACAGCCAACAGAATATATCTTTACATGCAACCCACAAGGCTCCCACTAGACTTGATCATTCAGGTATCGTATACCCATTGATCTAGTATGACCATCATGCTTTCTCTGCGCGAGAGGCTTTGTCAGTGGATCTGCAATATTCTCCTCAGTCGGCACTCTGCAAATGTTCACATCTCCTCGTTCGACAATCTCACGAATAAGATGGAACCGCCGAAGTATGTGCTTGGAGCGCTGATGGGATCTAGGTTCCTTAGATTGTGCAATTGCACCATTGTTATCACAGTAGAGAACTACGGGACCAACAATGCTAGGAACTACATCAAGCTCGCCGATGAATTTCCTAATCCATACAGCCTCCTTCGCTGCATTAGCTGCAGCGATATACTCGGCTTCCGTTGTAGAATCAGCAACTGTCTCTTGCTTGGAACTCTTCCAGCTCACAGCTCCTCCATTCAGGCAAAACACAAACCCTGACTGAGACTTTGAATCGTCCCTATCAGTTTGGAAGCTAGCATCCGTGTAACCACTTACAACGAGCTCTTCTTCTCCACCATACACCAAGAACACATCCTTAGTCCTTCTCAAGTACTTCAGGATATTCTTGACTGCAATCCAGTGACACTCACCGGGGTCTGACTGATACCTGCTAGTCATGCTTAAAGCAAAGGAGACATCGGGTCGAGTACATAACATTGCATACATGATTGATCCAATTGCCGAAGCATATGGAATCAACTTCATGCGGTCCTTATCTTCACAAGATTTTGGACACTGGTCCTTAGAGAGATTCACACCATGAGACATGGGCAAAAATCCTTTCTTGGACTCAAGCATGTTGAACCACTTCAACACCTTATCAATGTATGTACTCTGGGTCAAACCCAGCAACTTCTTCGATCTATCTCTATAGATCTTAATACCAAGTATATAAGTCGCTTCACCCAAGTCCTTCATAGAAAAGCAGTTCCCTAGGTTGTTCTTAACAACTTTCAGGGTAGGAATGTCATTCCCAATCAACAGTATGTCATCTACATACAGTATTAGGAAGACAACAATGCTCCCACTGATTCGCTTGTAAACACAAGGCTCATCTTCATTCTTGATGAAACCAAACTCTTTGATTTTCTCATCAAAACGAAGATTCCAACTTCGAGAGGCCTGTTTCAGTCCATATATGGACCTATTCAGCTTGCATATCTTAGTGGCTTCATTTGGGGATACAAAACCCTCGGGTTGTGTCATGTACACTTCCTCAAGGAGGTTTCCATTAAGGAAAGCCATTTTGACATCCATCTGCCAGATCTCGTAGTCATAATACGCAGCAATAGCAAGTAATATCCTTATGGACTTAACCATGGCAACAGGGGAAAAGGTCTCATCATAGTCAATACCATGAATTTGCTTGAAACCTTTAGCCACCAGTCGCCCTTTGAATGTCTGTACATTCCCATCCATGTCGGTCTTCTTCTTGAAGACCCATTTGCACCCTATGGGTCGTACCCCTTCAGGTGGTTCCACCAAGTTCCAAACTTGGTTTGCGTACATGGAGTCCATTTCGGATTTCATAGCCTCAAGCCATTTGTCGGAGTCCGGTCCATTCATAGCCTCTTGGTAGGTTGCTGGTTCATCATCATGATCCATAAGCAACACATTACCTATTTGAGACACGAGAAATCCATATCTCTCAGGCTCAAACCTCGGTCTACCAGATCTACGTAGGACTTGTGCTTCTTGAGTAGGTTCTCCAGCTACAATATCTTGTAGTCCTATCTCAGGATCTAATTCCGGTTCATTCACTACCTGTGGGTCTTGAACTTCTTCAAGTTCTACCTTTTCAGTCTTTCTTGATAAGAACTCTTTCTCCAAGAAGACGCCAGTCCTTGCGACAAACACTTTGCCCTCGGACGGCAGGTAAAAGTAATACCCTTTCGTTTCCTTAGGATATCCCACCAGATAACATTTATCTGATTTGGGTTCCAGCTTGTCAGGCATTTGACGTCGCACGTATGCCTCACAGCCCCAAATTTTAATGAACGACATACTAGGACGTTTCCCAGTCTATATCTCATATGGTGTCTTCAGAACCGTTTTTGTTGGAGCGCGATTCAGTGTCATAGCAGCAGTCTCTAAAGCAAAACCCCAAAAGGAAACAGGCAAGTCTGCATGACTCATCATCGAACGTACCATGTCTAACAGAGTACGATTTCTCCTCTCAGACACACCATTGTGCTGTGGTGTTCTAGGTGGAGTGAGCTGTGATATAATACCACACTCTTTCAGATGATCACGGAACTCGTGACTCAGGTATTCACCACCTCGATCGGATCGGAGTGCTTTAACCCTTTTGCCCAACTGGTTTTCTACTTCATTCTTGAACTCTTTGAACTTTTCAAAGGTCTCGGATTTGCACTTCATAAGATACACATATCCGTATCTACTGAAATCATCAGTAAATGTAACGAAGTAGAAATACCCACCTCTAGCCATGGAACTCATGGGTCCAAATACATCACTATGTACAACACCCAAGAGATCCTCAGCCCTCTCAGTATAACTAGTGAAAGGAGCTTTTGTCATTTTGCCTAACAAACAAGATTCGCATCGCTCAAATGATTCATAATCAAATGAGTCCAAAAGTCCATCCTTATGGAGCTTGGATATGCGCTTCTCATTTATATGACCCAAATGACAATGCCAGAGATACGTAGGGTTTGAGTCATTTGTTCTTAGTCTTTTATTATTTTCTACATTATAGATCATATGGTCTAAGTTCAAAACATAAATACCATTAAATAATTGGGCTACAGCATAACAAACATCATTCTTAAATATGGAACAACAGTTGTTCTTAATTATAAAAGAAAATCCAATCATGTCCAGACATGAAATAGATATAATGTTTCTAGTTATGGCCGGAACAAAATAACAATTATCTAGTTCTATTACAAGCCCACTGGGCAAAGAAAGACGGAAAACCCCTACAGCTACAGCAGCAACTCTTGCTCTATTGCCGACACGCAGGTCCACCTCCCCTTTACTCAGCAATCTTCTCCTTTCCAGTTCCTGCACATTTAAACAAATGTGAGAACCACATCCGGTATCCAATACCCAAGATGAAGGAGCAGAAAGGTTTATCTCTATAACATAAATATCTGAAGCGGAAGTCATACCTCCCTTCATTTTCTGCAGACCCTCAATATAAGAAGGACAGTTCCTCCTCCAATGACCAGCCTTGCCACACTGGTGGCATTTCCCTTCCTTCACCGTGCTTTTCTTCTTCTTCAGTGCAGAAGACTTGGGCTCAATATATGACTTAGGTCCCACCTTCGTCTTCTTGAAGCCCTTGGCCTTGCCCTTGCCCTTATGCACCATCAGTATGGGGCTGGTAGGCTTGGCCTTCTTCATATTGATTTCGGCAGTTCTCAACATGCCTAGGAGTTCGGGCAGTGTCTTGTCTATTTCATTCATGTTATAGTTCAAGACAAACTGCTCGTAGCTGTCCGGCAATGATTGCAGGATCAGATCTGTGGCCAACTCTTGACCCAGAGGAAAACCCAGCCTTTCAAGGTTCTCTATATACCCAATCATCTTGAGTACGTGAGTCCCTACTGAGTCTCGAACTCCCATCTTGCACTGAAACAACGCTTTCGTGACGTCGAACCTCTCTTGACGAGCTTGCCCTTGAAACATTTTCTTGAGATGCTCGTCAATCTCCTTGCACCCCATGTTCTCATGTTGCCTTTGGAGCTCAGAGTTCATGGTGGCAAGCATGAGGCATTCGATGTCTAAGGCATCATCGGTATACTTCTTGTAAGCATCCTTATCAGCACGGGAAGAATTCCCGGTCGGCACCTCGGGGGATTCTTCTTCCAAGACATAGAGCTTTCGCTCTTGCCTGAGAACAATTCTCAAGCTTCTGTACCAGTCCATGTAGTTAGTCCCATTGAGCTTATCCTTCTCAAGGATGGCTCTCAGAGACAAAGTGGAGTGTGAACCACTTGCCATGGAATTCTACAAGAATTCATGCAGAATAAAATCAGTACCAAAGTTTCAAAATACAATTTATTTTAATTTGGACTCTAATTAAAACTCCCACTATTTTATTCGAACTAATAGCCCTCACTATCAATTCGGAGAGTTCATGCGAGCTACTCTCTTAGTGGACAAGATCCGTATTTCACCAACATAATGAGTCAGCTTTGGCTTTCCTCTCACGATGTAGTTATTTAGGTAGGCAACGCTTGCCAATTGCATCCTCATGCAATTCTTGTATGGTTGGTGAATAACTCTTTATTCGCATCCATCATATGGTGCATGCCAACCCTATGCCTCTAGGCGCTCAACCTTTGAGGTCACCTAGTTAAGTGGGGCCCGATGTCGACAGTGGGATATCACAATTATCCGCTCGCACCCTTACCAAGATAGATTAATGCACCTTGCTTTGGCAAGCCCACACTTCATCGATCGAGGCAGGAAGAGTGTCATCCATCGGAAGGCATCCGAACACTTAATGTTTGATGAAGGGATTTAAGTTTTGATAGTATGTTAACAATTAACCATGATCAACATTTGATCAATGTGCACATCTAAATAAAATAAAACATTTCTAGAATCCTCATGCATCCCTTATGTGCACAACAAGACACTATCAACATTTGATAGAGCAAAGGGCTAAATCTGAACATATGGACATTTCCAAATATTCAGGTTTACAAGCATTGGACAAAGGGGAAAGACAACTCAACTTAAAGTAGTAGACAAGCTCATCTCTCTTTGTTGGATTCAAAATCCAAAACAAAATTCGAGGGATGGTTACTGCTAAGGAGACAACAACTTCTACAATTAGAAATTGCTACGAAATCCCAGACGTTCCTGGCGGGGTTCCAAGGGGCAGCGCCCCTGGCGGTGGTTCCCTTGGAAAAATCATCAACAATTGATGTTCCAGGAATAAATCTAGACATTTAGAACACTTCTAAATCCCTAGGTTTACACGTGTTGGAATTCCCTAACTTCCAATACAACAGTCATGGCCGCAACCTTGCTCTGATACCACTGTTGGGTTTTCTCGTGAGGGTTGGCACAACACTTTGTGCACGCAGCGGAAAGGAAAAAGACGAGAACAGCCTAAGAGAACTGGATCTGGCCATGATCGTTGTATCAAGAAGTAAACAAAATAACTAGGGCAAAATACCTTAGTGGCGTTGAGTCACAACTCAACGAAGATGCTCCAAGTATTGAGTGCTGTCGGTGGCGAGTTGTACGTGGAATAATATCCACGTCTCTGAAGAGATCCACACGAGCAGGAGAAACCCGAACTGCTCGTCACACGAACAATCGGGAGGAAGACAGCCGCACCTTTGCAACTCCACGGACTGCTAGGTCCCCGCCAGGAGAGGCAAGAACAACGACTATCTCCGGAAATGGGAGGGTCAGCGGAGCAGACACGGCGGCGGCGGAACACTTCCGTTCGGCGATGTGCGGGATGCGGCGGAACGAGCGATCGGCGGAACTCTTTCCGTCGGGTTCTAATCGGCCGCAAAAAGCACAAGTCACACCCTTTTCCAAAACCCTAAGTGTCTATTTATACCAAAGGTATAAATAGACCTAAAGGAATGGCTATCCGCAGACCACACGACATAGGGTCCCTGGAAGAATTCGGCGAGAATCGGCAAAGGCGTTCGGCGAGAATCATCCGCCAAGTCGTCGAGAATCAGGGACGATTCTCGACGAATGGCCTTGAGTCGTCGAGTCATACTCGATAACTCTCGACGATACTCGTCGATCGGCGAGAATCATCAGGCAGGTTCGGCGAGAATCAATGGATAGTCCCGACGACTAAGTCTTTGATTCTCGACGAATCTATCAGATTGATTCTCAACTAAACCCCCATAGTCGTCGAGACATTCTCGACGACATTGCCTTGGTCGTCGAGACATTCTCGACGATTTGCCTTGGTCGTCGAGACATTCTCGACGACCTTTCGACTATCCATGCCCTATGAACTTTATTGGCAACAATTGCCTGACCCCCATACATAATAGTGATTGGTAACCTTTATCAATACGGTCAATCTTCCAACTCCTCCATAGCTCTTATGTGCGACCCTACAGGCTCATATTGCGTTGGCAGTGAGATTACATGTTTGACAACTTCTAGATCACCATGGTAACTCCAACAGAATGGGTGGGCAGCAGGCGATTGGAGGCACGCCAGATGTGCATCAATATCCTTGGCTGAGATTTAATTTTCCAGCAATTGTGGCCAGTAAAAGATGTCAGCGAGCATTCAGCATTATAAACATCAGCGGCGACCATGTCTTCTTTCTCGGACAGGGCCCAAACAAATCTGTCAGCATTCCCCATGTTAGGTCGAGGCAAGCTCTTGATGTAGAGGACAAGATCAGCTCCAAAGGAAGAGAGAAGTCTTTCATTCCAATGACCATTTTCATTCAGCAAACCTGCAACACTAACAGGTAGTGTAGAAACTGTTAGAGTGCTCGAAGCATCCGCGTGACCATCAAGTTTGGAATGGTCTCCTCGTTGCCCCTAGCTAGGGTATTTATAGGCGAAACCCTAAATCCCCGACTACGGGTTTGGATTCCTATCGGATCCTAACCGACCCGTTAAGGAGCCCATTAACACAAATATAAATATACCTCAACAATCTCCTCCTATATTGTATATAAGTGTTAGCAAAGAAAATGGGCTACTTATCCAATAGTTAATAATGACCAAACAAAAGAGATTTTCCAGAATTATAAATATGAGTTTTAGATAACAAAATGCTAAACTCAAACCAAATGTTCCAAACATGAAATAAAGCAAGAAACTGGAAAACTCAAACTGATAATGGATCTAGGCGAACAGCAGATCATCATCATCTGGGTCAAAATCAACTGTCTCTCCTCCAATCTCCATATTGCCTGCAAACAATTACAACAAGAATGTCATGAGACAAATCTCTATGAATTCAAACACTTGCAGAAATAAAGTGATTAGTTCTAACAGCGGGTGAACTTAATACTCTGACTGGGAGGAAAGAATCCCCAAACAGCATCTCTATCTAATTTACACAAAATTAGATTAATTGATTTCATAGAATCAAACCATGTTCCTTCGATTATTAAGATTATTATTAACGTTCCACAATTGTGCTATATCATCAAGTTTGGAATGATACAACAAGCTGTGACTATTATATCATCAAGTTTGGAATGATATAACTAATAATCATAATATCAGGGCACATATCAGCAACCTCAGTACTCCTTTTTGGAATGATACCCAATTCAGCCTTTGGCAAAGAATAATTACGTAAGTCATCAAGTTTGGAATGACTGGCAACTATCTCACCTCTAGCTTTCATCAGATAACATCTGAAATACTTTAGTGTGCTCAACGTAGATGCTTGAATGTAAGCAGACAACGGTTCTTAAATTTAAAACATAAGCTAGGTATTAAGTCCTCCTAAATGGACGTTAATCCCATCTCCCCCGATGTTTTAGATGTGAGAACCTTACATAAGCCCTTAGTAAGGACATCTGCTACATTATCTTTTGATCTCACGTCCAATAGGGAGATTATCCCCTGACTGGTGAGATAGGTCAACCAGGCCTGTTTCATCCTTAGTTGCCTTCGCTTTCCATTGAACAACGTATTTGTAGCAATGGTCTTTGTGGCTTGATTGTCGCAATAAATCGAAATAGAGTTCATTTTTAGACTCGTCATTGGAATGTCCAATATCAGATCTCTTATCCACTCTGCTTCTTCTCCAGCTGAAGCGAGAGCATAGAGTTCCGATTCCATAGAGGATAGTGCAATGCACGTTTGCCTCTTAGACTTCCAAGCTACTGCAGCTCCTCCTAGTGTAAACACAAAACCACTAGTGGATCGACAATCAGCTATTTCCGAGCACCAAGATGCGTCGGAGTACCCTTCAAGCACTGGAGGATGCCCACTGTAACATAAAGCATACTTTTCAGTATACTTTAAGTATCTCATTAGCCTTTCTAAGGCGTCCCAATGGTCCTTCCCAGGGTTACTGGTGAATCTACTCAACATGCCAACCGTAAAGGCTATGTCAGGTCTAGTGCAGGTAGTAGCGTACATGAGACTTCCTATGAGTTTGGAATAATCCAACTGTCTAATAGCTGAACCTTCGTTCGGTTTCAGTCTATTGTTATAATCGTATGGAGTCTCAGCCTTTTTGCTTTTATCATAACCCCACTTTTCCAGTAGATTCCTAATGTAGTGACTCTGACTCAGGGTAATACCCTTTTTTGTGAAGTTCACTTCCATTCCTAGGATGGTTTTCACCTCACCTAGGTCTTTCATGCTAAATTGTGCCGTCAAGGCAACTTTCACGTCTTTCACTTCAGACTGATCAGTGCCCAGAATTAGCATGTCATCAACATACAAGCATATGATGGCTACTTTATTTGCACTTGTCCTTACGTACAGACATTTATCTGATAGACTGGATTTGAAACCCAAGCCTTTTACACAGGTGTCAAATTTTTCATGCCACATTTTAGGTGCTTGTTTCAATCCGTATAGTGACTTAATCAACTTACAGACCTTATTTTCTAGACCTTCTATGACGAACCCTTCAGGCTGGTGCATGTAGATCTCCTCAGTCAGATCTCCATTAAGAAATGCAGTCTTGACATCCATCTGATGAACAGTGTAGTGTTCAATAGATGCTAGTGCGAGAAGAATCCTAATCGTCGCATAGTGACATACAGGTGAGTATATATCAAAGTAGTCTACACCACTCACTTGAGTGAAGCCTTTGGCAACTAGACGTGCTTTGTATTTTGCGATACTCCCATCAGGATTTAGCTTCTTCCTCAGAACCCACTTATTTCCAATGGTTTTAGCCCCTCTGGGCAAATCGACCAAAGTCCATGTGTTGTTCTGCATAAGAGAGTTCATCTCTTCGTCTATGGCTTCTTTCCATAATAGAGAGTCTCTAGATCGCATCGCTTCCTTATAAGTGGATGGATCAGCTTCAACTTGGTAAGTCACAAAGTCTGTACCGAAGCTTTTGGGCATTTTCTCTCTACTAGATAGCCTTCTGGTATCTAAACCAATCGTGTCTACAGGCTCAGTGTCAGAGTTACGTTGTCCTGGCCCAGCTAAAGGCTCAGTACTAGTGGCTGGCAGACCTGGCAGAGTCAGGTTCTTGTCCTTAAGGAACTTATCCTCAAAGAAAACAGCGTCTCTAGATTCTATTACAGTATTTGTGGAGAGATCCAGAAACCTGTCTGCAGCACTGTCATCTGCACATCCTAGGTAGACACAAGTATTGGTCCTGGGTCCAATCTTTGCTCTTCTAGAGTCTGGTATCCTAACATAAGCGATACAACCCCAGGTCTTAAGATTGTCAAATCTAGGAGGCCTCTTAAACCAAAGCTCGTAGGGTGTCTTAGTCAACTTAGCATGGGGAACTTTATTAAGAATGTGATTCGACGTGAGGACGGCTTCACCCCAATAGGCCGCAGGCATGCCGGCAGTCAACAACATGGAATTCAACATCTCTGTTAAAGTCCTATTTTTCCGCTCAGCGATACCGTTGGATTGTGGTGAATACGGGGCAGTCGTTTCAGGAATTATGCCATTGCTGGCAAGAAAGTCTCTGAACTCCCCCGAGACGTATTCGCCTCCTCTATCACTCCTTAGCCTTTTAATTTTCATGTCAAGTTGATTTTCAACCCTATTTTTGAATATACGAAATTTATCAAAAGCTTCATCTTTGGTTTTAAGAAGATAAATGTGACTGAATCTAGAGTAGTCGTCGATAAAAGTTATCAGATACTTCCGACCTCCACGTGTGACAAAGCTTTTGTAGTCACAAATATCGGAATGTATTAACTCTAGCAATTGTGTGCTCCTAGAAACCTGACTAAAAGGTGTTCTAGTTATCTTAGTTTGAGCACAAATTTCACATTTTTCAAATTTGGTTTTTGTGTCGAGGGGTATATTGTGAGTTCTAGCTAGCAGGAGTAGTTTCCTATAATTGACGTGTCCTAGTCTTGCATGTAAAGTCTTAGGATCTATCAGATTTGAGCTAACCTGATTTACTACTTCGTGTGCTAGACTCAGCCTATACATCCCGTTAACGACATATGCGCAACCAAAGTAATGCGAGTGAACCATAAGGGTTACTCGACCACCACTAATGTTAAAAGACATACCCGCATCGCACAACAGACTAATCGAAATTAAATTAGCAGCTAATGTCGGTATAAATTTAACATTTTTCAAAGTAAGAGTCTTACCTGAGGAGAGAGTCAGGGTGGCGTTGCCGACCTTCAGCACGTCAGCTATAGCTCCATTCGCAACAGTGACAGTCTCTTCCACCTCTTTTGTATCTTCCAGAAGCTTTGGATTGTTGCAGACGTGGCAGGTAGCACCTGAGTCGAGCCACCACTCTGAACTGGCCGTCCCGTTACCGACCATGGCAACAAAGTCGGTAGGCGCAGTCTGATGAACCATGTTGGCTTGATTTTCAGTCCTTGGTGTGCTCGATTCGCCCCGTTTGGGCTGCTTGCACTCGGAAGCGCAGTGACCCCACTTGTTGCAGTTGTAGCACTTGCCTTTGAATTTCTTCTTTATCTGTTTGCTAGTGGCAGCAACTGCGGGTGCACTGGTCGGTGGGCGAGTCTTCCCAGGCTTAGGCTTTCGCTTAGGGTGAGTGATCATGTTAGCAGTAGAGGACTGCTTGCTGATCGTCTCTATAGCGTGCCTAGTCCGGTTCTCATCCTCAATGCAGATGAAGCGCTTGAGGTCTTTAAGACTCACCTGCGTCTTCTTCCGGTACATCTCAGTCTTGAAGGAATACCAGGCCGAGGGCAATTTGAAAATAATTGCCCCTGCAACAAAACCATCTGGCAGAGGGATATTTTCACTGTTGAGCTTGTCCACCAGATTTTCGAACTCAGCAACCTGTGGCAGAATTTCCCTTTCCTCAGTGAAGGTGAATGCCATAAATTTATCCACCAGGTGCGTCTTGGACATGTTCTCCTCCTCCTTGAATTGCTCTTCTAAAGCTTCCCAGATCTCTTTGGCCCTTTGCATCTTGCCGTACGTCTCTGCAAGCCTGTTGGAGAGGCAATTCAGAATGTAGTCTCTGCAGAAGTCCTCGTCGTTGACCCACTGATCTTCATCTTCGCTTCCTTTGACGTCTTCAAAGACAGTCTGCACTGTGTAGAAGATGTTCAGGTACTTCATGCCGAACTGAGTGTTGCGCTTCCAGGCACTGAACTCGGCGTTGGAGAATTTCTCCAATTTGATCATCGGCACAGGAGAAGAGTGATTGATCGCCTTGGACATTGTATTTCTTTCTAAATTTCTAAGTTCCACCAGGAAACTAAAGCACACGTAGAAAAATTAGAAAGATGTCACCTGACCCGACAAGACGACGAATTCTTCAGATCCAATCCAAGAAAAAGTAACTTGCTCCTCCACTTCGGTTGAAAGAGATCACCGAAAACTATGCTCGAACAGCAGATGTTGTGGCACCAACAATAGATCAACTGGATCCGGAATAGCACAATAAGAAGGAACAACTCCTCCTGAGAAAAAAATCTTCAAAGAAAATCCTCCAACAAAGGGTCAAACTCCCTTTTTTTTTTCGGTCAGATCGGCTTCTAAGCAGAAGGAATAGGGGAAGCTTTAAATCCTTTCCAATATCCCTAGATCCGTGGGCAACAGGGATCAGCGGGATCGTTCTTCCGTGCTACAGGTTTATTTCATCTTCTTCTCTGATTAAGACCAAAGGCAGCTATCTCCCAGAAAACGAGAGCGACAGAATCGCTCCTCTAAGTTCCTTCCCGATCGTTGAGAAACAGCGGCGGATCAAGGCGGTATTAGTTCCTTGCAATCGATCTCCGGGTGGTGATGGCTACACGCGAACAAATCGCGATGCAGGGCGGACTTCACCTTATCGATCGGCGACGGGACGAATTTCTCCGTCCAACTCCTTCCTCGCGATCGCCGGCAGCCTAGGAAAAACGAAATCGAGAGCAGCACTGGATCCTCCTCCGATCCGGACAGAGACGGAAGTTCCCTCTCTTTTTTTTTTTTCCGATCGAGAAAAGTCTCAGGAATTTGAGAAGCGGCTAGGTCACGGCTTCTCCTTGCACAGGAGCGGTGGCGACCGATCCGGAGAGAAACGATGGAGAAATCGCGGCGGTACGGGAGCGAGCTTCTCCTCCTACGTGATCGATCGGCGACGGGACGAAACGGTGGGATCCCTCGCGATCGAACCCGAGCAGCGGCGGACGGTGCAGAGAAATCGGGAACCGGGAGTTAGATCACGGGAGCGGGAGCACGGCTAGGGTAAAACGAAAGTGAATCTTCGAGAATGTTAGAGTGCTCGAAGCATCCGCGTGACCATCAAGTTTGGAATGGTCTCCTCGTTGCCCCTAGCTAGGGTATTTATAGGCGAAACCCTAAATCCCCGACTACGGGTTTGGATTCCTATCGGATCCTAACCGACCCGTTAAGGAGCCCATTAACACAAATATAAATATACCTCAACAGAAACATCTACAAATGTCGGCCATTTGGCAATGGGGATGGTGCCAAGCCAAGTATCATTCAACGTTGAAACAGAGAGCCCTGTTCTAATCATCGAGAAGGTTTGCCTTTCCATCAATTTAGCGCCCAGGCTTATCGTTCTCCAGATTTTTGAGTATGATCGTTTGCGATTGAAAAGATCCCATTTTTCGTATTTACTTCCAAACGTGCGCGCTAATAGGGAGCCGTCCTTCCTGACAATGCGAGCCGCAATTCTGCCCATACATGCCTGCCTCCAGGTTTTCAAATCTTTTATGCCAAGCCCACCCAAATCCTTGGGGAGGCAGACATCCTCCCAACGGGCATAATGCATACGCCCCTGCAGTCCGTCCCAGACCATAGAAGGTTCTTGAGAAAACAATTGATTTTAAATAAAACTGAGGCCGGCACCGGGGTGTTTGCAAGAGCATGCAGAGGGATTGCCGCCAACGAGCTTTTAATTAAGGCGCATCGGCCAGCAAGGGAGAGATGTCGAGCTCCCCAACTTCTGATTTTATTCGCCATATGATTCAACAATCCATCAAAATCACTAGTACGGGAGTGGCCTGGGCGAAGCTTAATGCCCAGGTATTTGAAGGCTTTAACTTTTCTGTGACCGAGTTCATTCAGGATGCTGGTCTTGGAGCTGGACGGGACCTTTGGGCCGAAAATAATGTTGGATTTGTCGGCGTTGATAGCTTCTCCCGACAAAGCACAATAATACGATAGGATGGAGGAGATTTTTTTAGCCATCCCAACGGTGGCCGAGCCAAAAAGAAGGGTGTCGTTAGCAAATAATAAATGCGAAATTTTTTGAGCAGACGGGCTAACCTTTATTCCCAAGCCTGGATAGTTGCTTTGCTTGATGAGGATTGACAAGAATTAAGAACAGATAATAAAGAGGTAAGGCGAGAGGGGGCAGCCTTGTCTTAGACCACAGGAGGCATTGATCCTCTTCCTTAAAGCTTTTTTGAGGGTACTTTTGTTTAGATCTGTTGTTCTACATTTTCTTCTACTTTTTCTTCTGTTTTGCTCAGTTCAGTTTTTTTTTCATTTTGTTAAGTTTTATCCTCTATTTTGAATTTTTTCATTTTAAATTTATTGTTCAGTTTTTTGTTCATTTTGTTCAGTTTTTTCCTCTATTTTGAATTTTTTGTTCATTTTGAGTTTCTAAAACCGCATAATGTTTTTTTGTTTCTCTTCTTCTATCGCAGAATGTTTTGTTCAGTTTTTTTACAACGTAACTGCATTTGAGTTCAGAGTAATTGTTGTTCTGTACCGCAAAATGGTTTGTTTTGTTCATTTTTTGCCGTTCATTTTTTTGCCATTCATTTTTCTGTTGTTCATTTTTTTGCCGTTCATTTTTTGTTGTTGTTTGTTTAGTTTTTTACACTACAGTTATCCATGGAGTTTGTTTCTATCCATGAAGTTTGTTGCTAGAACATTCGTTTATTTGAGTTTAGTTGTGTTGTTGTTCTGTACTGTAGAATTCAACAAGCACATATTGTAACGTCCCAATTCGTGCTAGGCCTCTCGTGCGCGCTTTTGAGTCAGGAGAGATGATTTGGGATCAGGGAGTGCTGGCAGCTAGGCTTACACTTGTGTAAACGAGGAGATGTTGGTCCAGAGTAGGACACGGGTAGTGACACGGGCGTGTCCATACCCATGTGGAACTCTGGTGTCATCTGTGAAATTTCCAGAGAAGGACACGGGTAGTGACACGGGGTATCCCTACCCGTATGAGTTTGACACAGGCGTGTCCATGCCTGTGTGGCTCCCTGACATCGATCCGGATTCAGTGTTATGTTTCCCGAGCAGGACACGGGTAGAGACACGGGCGTGTCCCTACCCGTGTGCTTGTATTCTTCGAGCTGAGATCGTCGGCTGTGTTTCCCGAGCAGGACATGGGTAGGGACATGGGCGTGTCCCGACCCGTGTGCGAGTGTTTGTAATCTTTGAACAGAGCTTGACTAACGACCGACCGTGTTCCTTTCGAGTAGGACACGGGTAGGGACACGGGCGTGTCCCTACCCGTATGTATCCACAGCAGTTCGACGATTCATCGAGCGGAGCTCAACGATCATCGACCACGTTCTCCTGAGATGGACACGGGTAGTGACACGGACGTGTCCCTACCCGTGTCATTCAATTTATGCTTTGACGAATTTTTCTGGCTACGTCGTTTTGAAGGGATTCTTTTAAGAGTGATTGGCGGTCCAATAGGAGGTTGACACGTGGCTAAGCAGTTACTCACTTTCCATATGAAAAAGGGAGAAAACCCTAGTCTTTTCTACTCTCCTCTTCCCAAGCCATTGCTGTAGAAAATTGCTGGAGAGGAAGAAGGTGCTGGAGCCGATCTTTTCCCGTGAAGAACTAACACCGACCAAGGAGAAGAAGATGCCGCCAAGAAGGATGACAAGATCCATGGCTGGAAATGGTTGAAATGTCGGAAATGAGGTGAGCTTCCTACCCTCTCCCTTGGTGCTAGATCTGTAGTTATTTATAGGAGAGATGTCGACTCAAGAGAGTCTTGACTTGCAAGATGAAGATTGCCTAACAAAAGACCATTCTTGGGCTTGTGCCCTAAGGATTTTGATATCTTCAACCTTTCCCCTCTCCTTGAGTAGGTGGTGGACTTGGTTTGTGAAGAGGAAATGGTCTCATGAGGGTGAATAAGGGTGGAGGAATTTCTGGATATGGTTTGAACATATGGCTTGATGAAGAAGATGAACCAAGGTCGTTCATCTTGCTTTAAGATGCGTGCAGAAATCTATTTTCTGCACGCAGAAGCCTTCGAGGCCATTTTTAGATATGATACGGCCATATCTGGGCTTTCGACTAAACACAAAAGTCGTGGCTCTTGGAAATACTTTTCCAATGAATGGTTGAACGTCTTCACCGGATTCCTATAACCTCGGGAATCCCCGTTTGAAGTTGCTGCACAGTTATATTTCCTACACATGTGATTCTCGTGTTGGTTTTACATCGGTTTTGGATTTGAAGAGAATTTGTGGTACAGTAACATTGATGTCTCGCTGAGTTCAAATTATAAGTAATCGTGATAAAATTATGTTAATGGCTTCTGTTGGATATATCCTCAAAGAAAAAATGGTGTAGTAAAGTGCACTTGATCAAGGTGATTTGGTGAAAGTTAGTGAACCACAATTATGCAAATGGTGTGGAGGAATTCAACGAACAAATGGTTTGGGAAATTTAATAAGTGAAAGATTAATGTGATTTTGTTGATAGATCCTTGAGTGAACTAGTGAGTTGATGAGTCGGATTGTATAAACAAACTAGTTATGTGAACCGGTAAGGATGTGCTTGATACTAGCAATGCGATGAATATTATGTGGAAGAGAATTAAATAAGGTTAATGCATACTCGTGGGATACATATGATTAATGGAACCCTTGAGTGCTTGGATGCATGAAAATATGGAAGGGTTGATAGTGCGTGAGTGTTTGCCGCACTAGATCGATGGTGTTGATAAGGGACTCGGTGAGGATCCCTTGCGTGCTGTAGAGCACGAGATGTGAATGATGAAAAGAGGCTTTGGCCGGTTGGTCTTGGTTCTCGGTGCACATTCCCGATGCTCCTTACCTACCTCGATGATGTGAAATTGCATGCGGTGTGAGTCGACACGCAGTGTCGTAATCCTGGGTTAAGGATAGTGTGGCAGGTCTACGGGCTCGCTAGTCGTCATACCGGCGATGTCGTAATCCTTGTTTATAACACTTTTCTTCTGCAGACATCATCTCATCTTTGGTATTTTTTAGAGTAGTTTTTGATGTTTTTGCAATTTTAGAGCTATTTTTTATGCTTCTAAAGTTTTAGAGCATTTTTAGTGTAGTTTTTTAAAGCTATTTTTTTGTTTCTGCTGTGATCCCGACATTTTTCTAGTGCCTGAAGCTTTTACTCTTCATTCCATTTTCTTTTTTATGTTTATGTTGTGCCGAGCTATTTTTTTATGCTTTTGCAGTCGAGCTAGGAATTAGTAGAAAAAAATTATGTCATTGATGTTGTGAGTTTTTTCATACTGATTGAGCCAGTGAATTTTTAGTTTTCAGGTGTATTTTACAGCAGTATGTTTCTATGTTTGAATGGTTCATATTTTTGTGATATTTGGAGGACATCACAGCTCAACTGAGGTTTATCTAGCCTTTGTTGCAACCATCATATAACCTTGGGTAATATTTTTGAGCTGTTTTTTTATGTTTCTGCAATTTTAGAGCCATTTTTTGTGTTTCTGTAGTTTTAGAGCAATTTTTTCATATTGATTGAGCCAAAAAAAATTAATTTTATGAATTTTACAGTGGTATGTTTCTATGTTTGAATGGTTCAGATTTTTTTATGTTTCTGCAGTTTTAGAGCCATTTTTTGTGTTTCTGCATTTTAGAGCTGTTTTTTTAGAGAGGTTTTTTCATACTGATTGAGCCAAAAAAAAAATAATTTCCTGAATTTTACAGCAGTATGTTTCTATGTTTGTATGGTTCAGATTTTTTGTGACGTGTGCAGGATATCACATATAACCTGAGGTTTCTCCAGGCTTTGTTGCAACCATCATCTCATCTTGGGTAATTTTTTTGAGCCGTTTTTTATGCTCTGCAGTTTTAGAGCAGTTTTAAAGCATATTTTTTAGAACAGTTTTTTAGAGCAGTTTTTTTGTTTGTGCTGTGTTCCTTAATCTAATTTCTTGGGGTTTTTTGTTCCCAGCATTTGATCAGTGTCTGAAGCTTTTTCCCCTTTTCATTCCATTTTCTGTTTTAATTTTTTGTTGTTAAATGTTCTTAATACAGTTTATATGTTCTTAATGCAATTTTCTGGTCCTCTCTCTTTAAATTAATTCCTCTTATGTGAATTCCTTTTGTTTTGTGCTAAATGTTTAGGGTCTTTTGAAAAATAAATGTCACCATCATTGAATGTATGTTAGTGATGTGCTTGCATATTTTTTAGGATCTTCCAAGTATATACATTCATTTAAGGATCTTCCACGTATATACATATCTCTATACTTAGGATCTTCCAGATATGTATAAACATCCAGATATGTATAAACATCTAAATGTATAAAAATTCATATAAGGATGTGCTTGCATCATTGGCTTTACAATCACTCTAATTGCATTTTAAGAATGAGATATAATTGTTACATTCTTCAGTAGCAAACATAATTCATGTATTTTAGTATTACAGTGTCTTTTTGACAGGATACTTATGAATACCATAAGAGGAATTAAATTAGGTCAAAACAAAAGGAAGATTGTTCATTAGTTTATAATGATATATAAAGCTGTTAATGTTCGTTTTATGTTCAATTTTATTAGTAATGTGCTTGCATCGTTGGCTTTACAATCACCCTAATTGCAATGTCTTTTTGACATGATACTTATGAATACCATAGGGAAAACTAGCTTCATACATGTACTTAACTAATAAAATCATATCTTTATTAGAATGGTAGGTTTATATGATATATCAAGTTGTTATGGTTCTTGGATTAAAACAATGAATGTTGCCAATGATATGAAGATTGTTCATTAATTTATAAAATGACATTGAAGAATGTTGCCAACCATATATCCAATGTTGTTCCCATCAATGGAACCTCTATTCTTCAATTTTGATACGAAGAATGTTGCTAACCATATAAACCATAACCAACCCTAAACAATATCACCTCTGTTCTCAAACACATGCAGATGGCTGACCAAAATCAAGCTGGGGCGTCATCATCGTTGCAAAATCAGAGTGGGCCAGTCCAATGTAAAATACTGAGGCCTTCGACTTCGACGACAACGCCTGAGCAGCCTCGAGAGTCAACCCGAGCGCGTGTTAGTAATTGGTGCTAGTCATTAACCACAGAACAACGTAGTGAAGTGAATGCGAGGCAAAGACAATTGCGTGAATAGTTGGCTTTACAATCAACCTTGGAAGTCCAACCAACCGAGTCTGAACATCCAAATCAGCGAGATGAAATTATTGATAATCAACCTGTGCCCGATTCGAGAATAGGCTGTCGAAATATATAAAGAAATTACCATTCGTCCAACAATGTCAGCGTCTTTCGGCTCCCACAACCGACAACTTGCCCTCACTGTGCAGCTCAATTATTCCACAAAGAATCAAAAAATTTATGCTGTAAACTTGGCAAAGTAGTTTTACCTCCCATTCCTGTACCCCCGCAGTTTATGGCTCTTTACACTGACCAAACCACGAAAGGGCGTCATTTCATGCAAAATATTCGTGCATACAATCACGTATTCTCTTTCACATCCATGGGTGTGACACTTGACGAAACACTCTCGGCATTCAACCAAGGTTTGTACACATTCAGAGCGCATGAGGCTATATATCACAAGATTGGATCTCTTATTCCTACTCCGGGAAACAAACCACGATTTCTGCAGATGTTCATCTACGACACTGAAAATGAAACCTCACATCGTTTAGAGGAAAGTAACAGACTCAATATAGAAATTTTGAATGAGATCAAATATAGCATTGATACTCACAACCTACATGTCATGACTTTCAGACAAACTGCTCAACATCAGCAGCTATAATCGTGTCAACTACTTATTCATGAACGACGGTCTACTGACCAACACATCCTTCCTACTGCATCTCAGGTGGATGCAATATTGGTGGGTGTAGAAGATTTTGTAGAGTCTACTGATAGGGATATCAAAATTCATTCTATAGCAGGACATCTAACTACAGTCAAAGAGTACGTAGGTCATTACAATCCACTTCAATACCCACTTCTACTATCGCATGGTACTTTTGGTTGGGATTTAGCTTTTCAGACAGATCAAGGGTTGCGTGTTAGTTGTTGTGACTTATATTCATGCTTGCTCTAGGTTTTAAAATTTCTACTTATTACTTCAAAACTTCATGTATTAGATTTTCAATGTACTAAGTTCGGTCAATTTGTGGCTTGATATAGATACGTTCGAATAATCCATCGATACTCCTTCAAGGTGGACGACTGCTTCAACAGTATGTCGTAGATAATTACATTAAGATTGAGACTCAGAAATTGAGATGGATTAGCCTGAATCAAAATAAGATTCAAGTAGTGCTATATCAGGGTTTGCAAGATTGCTTTAATGCTTGTGAAAATGATGCAGGTACATTCACTTGCTTATTGATGTTTCTCCCCATACTTTAGTAAATATAGATGTTCATTACCTTCTTTCGTGAAATTCCTTCTACATAGGAAACATTGGGCGACGAACCGTCCTTCCATCCTCCTTCATTGGAAGCCCTCGGGATATGAATCAGAGGTATTAAGATGCAATGTCAATCATCCAGCATTACGACAAACCAGATATATTCTTAACCATGAAACGCAATCCCAACTGGAATAAAATAAAAAATGAACTGTATCGAGGACAATTGCCACATGATCGTCCAGATCTCCTTACAAGAATTTTTCGAGCAAAGTATGAAAATTTGAAAGATGAAATCTTCAATAAAGGTATCCTTGGAAAGGTTGTTACGCACATTCACATCATTGAGTTTCAAAAGAGATATCTACCCTGCATGCATATGTTAGTTATTTTTGATGCAGAAGATAAATTAAATACTCCAGATGAGTATGATTCGTTGGTCAGTGCTGAGATACCACTTCAAGAGGAGGATCACACTTTATATGATGTAATTCTAAAACATCTGATACATGGCCCATGTGGTCACCACAAACTGAATGCCCAGTGCATGAAAAATTTTGGGTGCAGCAAAGATATCCTAAGCCTTTTGCAGAATATACTGTCCAAGGGAATGACTCATATCAAGTATATCGGCATCGGCTTGACAATAGTAGAACTATTACAGTTGGTCGTGGATGATTTTTTATGGAAAATAGATGGGTCGTACCATATAACCCGTTGTTACTCTTAAAGTATGATTGTCATATCAATGTGGAAATATGTAGTAGTATTAAGAGTATCAAGTATTTGTATAAGTATGTTTACAAGGGACATGATTGCGTGTCATTTGAAGTTTGCCTTACCCCTAATTATGAAAAGGTGAGCAAATACGTCGACGGCCGTTGGGTTTGTGCACCCGAGGCTTTGTGGAAAATATATAAGTTTGAGATGACGCGGATGTATCCCTCTGTTTCAAGACTACAAATTCATCTACCAAATAAACATTAGGTTGACTTCAATAGTGACCAAATAATTTCAAGTGTCCTGACAAATGAGAGGAACTTCAGATCGATGCAGACTGATTTTTTTAGTCTATACAATGATGACCAAGAGGTCGAGAAGTACCTATATAAAGATTTTACAAAGTACTACAGGTATTTAACCACCGAGCGCAAGTGGATATCGAGAGTATCAACACAAAGGATTATTAGTAGGATATATGAAGTCAATCCAATGGAAGGCGAAAGATTTTACTTGCGACTGCTACTCAATCATGTTAAGGGTCCAAAATCATTTGATGACTTAAAGTGTGTGACTGGTATTCAATGTACAACATTTAAATAGGCTGCAGAGCAACACAGGCTTCTTGAAGAGGATAATAGCATTCGAGATTTCCTGGCTGAAGCAAGATGTTTTAAAATGCTAATTTCATTGAGAAGACTTTTTACAATAATTTTGTTATACTGTGAACCAACCTCTACACAAGACCTGTGGGATGAGAACTTTGATAGTATGACTGAAGATTACAGCTCAGCAAGCACTTCAAGTAACACTTTTATAAAAGATAAGTTACTTCATGATTTAGATGACATTCTGCAGCAGCATAAGAAAACAGTAACAGATTTTGGTCTGCCGACCATAAGTGAAGGTTTTGAGGGTTTGCACAATTTCTCCAGCCTAATAGAACATGAACGATCATTCACAATATCTGATAATGACATTAATTCAGTTCACTCATTTAATCCAGAATAATTGTCAGCATTCAAAATAATCGGTACAGCTATACGAAAACGACAAAATGCAATGTTTTTCTTAGATGGTCCAGGAGGCACAGGAAAAACATACCTCTATCGTGTATTGGTATCAACTTTCAGAAAGAAAGGGTTCATTATATTAGCAACAGCTTTGTCGGGGATCCCATCAAACTTGCTCCCAGGTGGGAGGACTGCACATTCAAAATTCAAAATACCGATCAGATTTGAAATAATGTAAACATGTAAATTTAATAAGCAGTCTGATTTGCAAGAATTGATACAACAAGCCTATGACAATGTCACTCTACTTTATTTCCTCCTGTTGGACAAGGTTGTACACCCTTGGCTAAGCTAGAGCATACTGGGATGCAGTGGACTCCACCACCTTTCCCTTTTCAGCATATGTTGCTCCTACCTTCTTGGCACCCTTTGGAGAAACACTCCGACAATCACGGGCAAAGTGTCCTTGATTGCTACAGGTATAACATGTACGTGGGCCTTGCCCAGAAGTTGCTCCAGAACCAACAATAGAGGGAGCTTGTCAAGAGACTTGGACTTATCACTCTACCTCTTGTGGTAACTAGATTTCCCAGGATGCAACACTTTAAACTCGGACTTTGTCACCGCCAAGTCCCTCTTGCCTTGCACCCTTTTTATATCTTTCTCCAACACACGAGCCATATCCACCAATGCTTGAACTCTTGATTCACTGAACTCGAGAGAAGGAATCTCAGCTCATCCTGCTTCCCTTCGTAGAACATGTTGGTTTTACGCTCTTCTTCCGCAAAGGTAGGCCCCATATAGCGTCCCAACCTTGTAAAATCATATAAGTTGGTATCGACACTACTTTCTCCCTGAGTTAGATGTCATAGTCTAGATGACATTGAGTGAGCTGAGCCCACTCAACGCTGTAGTCTGGATGGCATTGAGTGAGCTGAGCTCACTCAATGCCGTAGTCTGGATGGCGTTGAGTGAGCTGAGCTCACTCAACGCCCTAGTCTGGATGGCATTGAGTGAGCTGAGCCCACTCAATGTCATAGTCTCGATGGCGTTGAGTGAGCTGAGCCCACTCAACGTTGTAGTCTGGATGGCGCTGAGTGAGCTGAGCTCACTCAACACCATAGGAGGGATGGCATTTAGTTAGCTGAGCTCAATCAATGTCGTAGGATGGATGGCGTTGAGTGAGCTGAGCTCACTCAACGCCATAAGCTGGATGGCGTTGAGTTTACTGAGCTCACTCAACGCCATTTTACTTAGAAAATTTACTGGCAAGGTTTTAGCTTGGTTGCTGGTTCAGTTGAACCGGGCCGTTCTGAGAAGTGGGCCAGGATGTGTTATTGGGTCGTTCCTTTAATTAAGACCTAATTAAGTCCTATTTAAATAAACTTTGACCGATCAAGTGGAGGAAATGCCACGTGGTCGTCGGTTTTGAAAACAAAGAGGAAGCTTCAGCCATGGTCGAAAACCGGCGTTCACGGCCAATAATGGCACTTGATGCCGTGGCCCCTTCCCCTCCTCTTTAATGGCTGGATTCAACTCCTCTAGGGAAGAGGAGGAGTTTCCAGCCGTTACTTGGCTAGATTGAGCCAGGTTCACCCCACCTCCTCCATGGCCGAGCCAAGCTTTCAATGACATTAATTGCCATTGATGTTTTGGCCTCTCCCCTCCTTAACCGAGCCTTTAAACACCATCAGTAGCCCAAGAGGAACGTTTCCCGGCCTTTACCTAAAGATTTCGAGCCCTCCCACCATGCTATTGTAGAAGTCGAGTGGCGCCACCATCAGAAATGTCCTTCCGTCGATCTGCACGCCTCCAGCCCGTGAACAAGGTCCTCCCCTCCTCTCTCTCTACGGGTAGATCTTAGCCTTCTTTAGGATTAAAAATCAGGCTCAACTGAGCCCGAACGGGAATAGCTTCTCTTCCTGGCTTTTCCCGCAAGAATATAGCGCTCGGGTTCGCCGGAAAACACCTCTCTGGTGGCCGTGCCGCCGCCCGATGATGGCCACGACCTCAACGAAGGTGGTAGTGGCGGTGGCCGGCAAGGGAGGAGGCTGGATGGCCGGCGGCAACATCTGGAACGTGCTGCAGGCACGGCTAATCTGAGCCGGTGGATCAAGAAGGAAGACGACTCCAAGACCGCTGATCGTGCTTTAAGATCTATGCTAGATCTTCAATTATTATTATTATTGGTATTTTCCTGTGTAGGAATTAGTAGTGTTTTTTTTAAATTTTTAAAAATACTTAGACGCACCTTATGGAAATATGATCAACATAAAAGTTGTATCACTATGTCTCTAGTTTATTCTAAAATTTGTTTCAAGTCATTTGGAGCCCTGGTTAGAGCTCAGCTTTCATTTTGGTGAGGTCTATCCATAGGGATGTCAAGAGCTTAATTTAAATACCCACTCCTAACCAAACATCCAAATAAATTGAAATTTGGGGTATGGGCTATTATTTCATATATCTAAAACATATCCAAAAATGAGGATTTTTGGAAAACATTTTCCTATAGTTTTTGGAAAATTTTAATAATCATTATATAAATTAATTAGGTAGCCTAATAACTTCCAAACCATCCCAAATTTTGGTGAGTGGTCCCTGGATTCATCATAAGGCTCTGTATAATTTTTCATCTCATTTGGATATGTTTTAGATTGGAAATGAACAAACCTAAGCTTTGCCCTATTAAGGGGTTTTTAGGTCAAAAGTGCACTTGAGGTTTGAATGGTCAAATCACGTCAACAGAGGTTGAGATTGTGACCACTGACTTGGAATGACCTCTAACAACCTCCCATGGAAGATGGGGAGGATTGGGGTAGATTTGCCCTAGGAACCAAGACCAAACCCTAACGATGGTCTTTGGTGTCTTGTGAAGGGCCTGTGGTCAAATGACCTTGAGATTATTTGAAGTTGGATGGAGAGGACCCTAGGGTAGTTAGAGTCCTCTAGTGGAAATATTATTGGATATAGATGTTGGTAAACCCCTTACAACCCTAACCCTAGTTTAGGGCACCAAACCTTATTTGGAGTATTAGGCTATCAAATCACTTTAAAATCACTTGAAATTTGGGCTAAATAGTTCTCTAGTAGAAATGTTCCTAAATTAATTTTGGTGGAAATTTTTGGGCTAATAAATCTACTTCATTTTCAACCCTAGATGTGCCCTTAAAGATTATTATGTTGATTGTGAAGTTTCTGTTTATTGCAAAATTGTGAAACCTTGAATAGGACATTTTATATCATGATAGAGCCTTCTGTATTTTTGTTTAAATTTTTAGATGACTGTTTCAAGTACTTGCTTCATAAAATTATGATTTGTGATTTCTGATCAAAAATAGGAATACAGCCTTAATAATGTCAAGAAAATTATGAAATTATGTCAGAGAGTGTTTCTGACCATTATTATTATCCTGTAATTTTCCCATGATTTTTAGATGGATAAAACCAATACTTACTTCACAAGTCTATAAGTTTGGAAGTTTACATTTAATTATATTCAGAGCCCCTCATGTGTGTGAAAAATTGTAAAACTTGGTTACTGTTTATTTTAGATCATTATCAGACTTCTGAAATTTTCTTATAATTATTAGATGAGTTTGTACAGTACTTGCTTCATTAACCAATGGTTATGGAATTAATGGTTATAAATTAAATTAGGGGCTACTATTCACTGTAAAAATTATGAGACTACTTATAGGGTGTTTTTAGGCCATGATAGTCTTACTGGAGTTTTATAGAATTTTTAAAACAACATTGCTGGCCTTTTCTTCATTAGATGGTATTATTGACCTTAAGTTCTAAATTATGAAATGTAGGTCTAATAACCTCTGAAAATTCTTAGACCTTGGATTTGTTGTAGAAATGTTACCTAGTATTTATCATAATTTTGTAGTGATTTTTTTCTGATTTAAAAGTGCATTTCATGTTCAAAGTAGGGCATTCAGAGTCTTAGGTTAATTAGATTAAATGCCCAAATAATTAGGAAAATTATGAAACTCTGGAGTTAGTCTTAATAAGACATGATAGACCTCCAGTAAATTTTATAGGAGATTTGGAAGACAATTTGGAGTACCTCCATTTGTATACCTCATATAGCTTAGGATGGTCTATGTTTAGTAAAAACTGCTTAAATCATATTAAGCTGCAGGATGAACTTAGAGGATTTGGATATTGGGATAATGGTTTGGAAATGTGTATGAATTCATCCTCAGTAGCCAAGATGAGGATAGGTTGGTAGGTTGTCTAGTCATAAGAGGTGCTCTGGACCGACAAAAGATCGTCCTCCCCGGTAGGAAAGGAAGAGTCTTAATACACTAGGGTTTGATCCAAAGTAATTTAAAAGGGATCGGGTAATGGATAATAACCAATAAAAGTAAGTTCCTTGTGAAAGGGAATGATGGGCTTCAGCTACCATCATAGTTCCTAGTGCCCTTTGAGATCCCTTCACGGGGTATGCCGGGGGCAGTCCTGGGCTAACGTAAACCGTAGGAATAATAAACTAAAAGAGCAACTAGTATAACTAGGGTTTAACATTCACACACCCCGGTAGCTAGGGAGGTTGAATAGGTTGGTTTGATTGCCTTTCAGTCGGTAGCTTCTGAAGGTAGATGCACGGACAAGACAGTCCGGGGAGCCGAGGGCTCGAGGGTTTAAATACAGAATAAGGTCGTGGGTCTTCGGTATTTGGCTATCGTTCACACCGACGTCGGTACGTTGACTCAACAGTGTGGGACACTTAGCCAAAGAAAGTCTGGTAGATATAGCCAGCACTAGTATGCGGATACTCTAGGTTGTGTTCTTCTAGGGGCGCAGCAGAAGGGCTAGGCCCGGTAGTGTGGATACCCGCCTATGAGTGGGGGACCTGACCCACTGTCTCCGTTTTCCACTACGGAGGTTCCTGGGAGTGAAGCTAGCTGCCCGAACAGGGGGAACAAAAGGTCTATGCGCACGGAGTCGTGTGCATGAGTTGCACTTACATGAATCATGGTATAACATACCACTATACCAATATTTGTATACAACTGACACCCCAACATATAAATCGGTATGAGACTTTTTATACGATGGGAGCCTTGTAGAAGACCCCTTTACTTATAAGTTTGTATGAGCATTCATATAAGTTAAGGTTACATATTTAATTTCTACTTGTCCTTTCATATATATATTGATTTACTACAAGTTTACCTTACTGCTCACTATTTAGAACTGCTAGATGTACCTTTCATACTTAGCTGCTTATACATTATATATTTACTGCTAGACTAGTTCCGCTGTCACCCGCCTTGTTTATTCTCCACCATTGTAGCTTCCCTTTCCTCCTCTCCGCTCGGTGCCTAGGAGCCGTTGGGGTAGGGGTAGGGGATGATAGGACTTAGTCTTTATTACTAATGGTTTTCGAACCACAACATTACAGGAGCTCCGGATGGGAGACAGGGACCAGCAGCCCAGGGAACAGCACCAGCGGAGTACGGTGCGCATGGAGGTGGGCAATTCTAGTTCCAGAGCGCCTGTGACCAGCTCTGTGAGTGTTTAGTACTATCTTATAGCTTCTGCGAGTGATATGTAGTGAGGATCAGATGTTCCGGGCTTAAGCCCATTTTAACTTCATCTGTACTGATCTTTTGCAGTACTTTCTACTCTCTTTATTTATATGGACTTTTTGTGATTTCCATTTACATGTGATTCTGTGAACTTTCTGTCTTCAGTTTATAGTTTACTTCTCTTTCTTTTATGATCGATAAAAGCCGGCAGAATTGGCATTTTGTAGTGGCAGCCTTCCCGAGTTTCGGTGCCAACTCAAAGCGGCAATTCTGGGCATAAGACCCCGTGGTGAAAAAAATGGGGTCTTACAAGTAGTATCAGAGGGAAACCTCGATCGAAAGAGAAGTAGTCCACAAACCTTGGGCCACCCCCGTACGAGCTTAGTTTTCAGACAAACTAGCAGCGGAAGCAGTGGTGTGCCCATAAGGGAAATCACATGTAAAGTCCAATCTTACCCTTTTTTTATATTCCTTTCATACGCTGTCTTACGAATGGAACTATTCCTTGTAGCCTGCGACGAACCCTACTCCACAGCAGGGGACACCTCAGGCTCCGAATGTGGTCCCACCTCCACCGGCTCCAGCTCCGTTCCAGCAGACGGAGATGGGGCAAACACTGACGGCCATTCTGGAGGACTTCAAAGCTCAGCAAGCCCCGACTCCACAGCCAAACCCCGGGGCCAACTGGATGAGTGTCTTTCGGGGACTTTCCCCTCCATCTTATCTGGGGAAGGAGTCAGCAGTACGCACAAAGGAATGGTTGGATACCATCTATGAGATGCTTGCGGGGATTCGATGCCACACCAAGGAGGCAGTTGCTTTGGCAGTCTCCTGCCTGGAGTCGCATGGAAAGAGGTGGTGGAAGTCACAGCTGGACACCACTTTTGCCGGTATGGATTGCGCAGAAATTACTTGGGAAGAGTTTAGAGCAGCACTCCTGGGACATTTCGTACCATAGTCAGCGAGGGATGAGCTGGAGGATAGGTTCCTGCGGTTGAGGCAGGGGAACAGGACAGTGCTGGAGTATTATCAGGAGTTTACTCACTTGGCCTGCTATGCGGACGCTTATCAGTTGGACGACGCTGGCTATGCCAGGAGGTTTTATAAGGGGCTACAAGACGACATGAGACAGGCCCTCCTCTTCGTCTCAGAGGGGAGTTTGGCCAGGATTCTGGAGATGGCAAAAAAGAGAGAAGCGGATCAGCTTACAGTCAAGAGCCGGAAGAGACCGGCTGACGATGCAGTGATTGGAGGTCGTAGAGACCGTCCTCGAGGCCAGGTTATTGGGGAGAGAAGGAACGGGGATCAACCTCATCAGGAGATTGGGCAGGAGCAAAGGAATCATGGGGTATTGGCTCCCTAGCACTTACAGAAGCTGGAGATGCTAAGGACAGCAGAGCAGGCACCAGTGTGCTTTCAGTGCAATCAGCCGGGGCATATCAAGAGGAACTGTCCTATGAGGCGAGCACCCCCACCAGCTCTTCAGGGCCCCCCACCTCCCCAGTAGTTTGGCGGCCGAGGAAACGATCGAGGATGAGGATATCAGGACCGAGGCCAAAGGCTAGAGAGGGAGCAAGTGTATGCTCTAGACTTGACACAACCCCGGAACCCGGAGCAAGTTATCGCAGGTATGTCAGTACTGTTAAATTTTTCTCTCCCTTCCTAGGAACTAGTTTTCTTAGACATTGCCTAGTTAGAAATTAAGAGAAGACAACTATAACAAGAATACTAAGACACTTAATTACCTCAAGCATAGTTTTTATCGGCGGCAAACCCGCTCACACGCTCTTCAACACCGGTGCTTCGCATTCATTTGTGTCGGAAGATTTCGTGAGAAGACTGGGAGGCGTTGAGCAGTTCACCAGAAAGATAATGAGGGTGTGCCTACCCAATGGATCAGAGCTAATGACCTCTGATCATTACAATATGGAGGCGTAGATAGGCGGGAAGGCGTTTGAGGCACCAGCGACGATCCTGAGGATGCCACATTACGATTTGATCCTGGGCATGACATGGCTGTACTGGAACCATGCCCAGATTGACTACGTGGCGAAGAGGATCACCGTGAGGCACGAGGACTCCTTCATTATTATCGAAGGTATTATACCAGCACCCCGCATATTATTATCACCTATGCAGGCCATCAAGGCCCATCTGCAGGGGGAGGAGGTTTATCAGGTTCTTTTTGAGGCGGTCGTGGCCAAGGACTCCATTTCAGATATTCTAGTAGTGCGAGACTTTGTCGATGTATTTCCGGAGAAGCTACCAGGACTAACCCCGCACCGAAAGAAGGACTTCCAGATTCAGCTCGTACCGGGGGCTAAGCCGGTATCCAGAGCTCCCTATCGAATGGCCCTGAAGGAGTTGGTGGAATTTTGAAGCCAGCTTTAGGAGTTAGTGGAGGCAAGGTTCGTCCTACCTAGCTCTTCACCATGGGGAGCTCCGGTGTTATTCGTCAAGAAGAAGGACGAGACTCTTCGACTGTGTATAGATTACCGGGCCCTAAACAGTTTGACGGTTTGGAATACTTATCCCTTGCCAAGGATAGACGAGCTATTCGACCAGCTAGAGGGAGCCTATTGGTTCTCAAATCTGGATCTTAGATTGGGGTACTACCAGCTTCGCATACGGGAGAAGGACATCCCGAATACGGCCTTCAGCAGTAGATATGGATTGTACGCGTTTAACGTGATGCCTTTCGGGCTCACGAATGCACCCTCCGCATTCATGACCTTGATGAACCGGGTGTTCTAAGAGTATCTGGATGTCTTCATTATTGTATTCATCGACGACATCCTTATCTATTCCAGGTCAGAGGAGGAGCACGCGAGGCATCTGGCCTTGACCTGTGAGAAGCTGCGGGAGCATAAGATGTATGCCAAGTACAGCAAGTGCCAGTTCTAGCTAAAGGAGGTGGCCTTTTTGGGCCATGTAATCAGTGGAGCAGGTTTGGCAGTAGATCCGGCGAAGGTCCAGGCAGTACGAGATTGGCCACCACTAAAGACGGCCTCAGATGTTCGAAGTTTCTTAGGACTTGTCAGTTATTACCGGAAGTTCATAAAGGGGTTCTCTCAGATTGCCCTCCCTCTTACGTCTCTGACGAAGAAGGAATCTCCTTTTATTTTGACGCCACGATGCGAATCTGTATTTCAGGAGCTGAAGGATCGTCTTACCTCGGCTACCATCCTTGCCCTTCCTTCAGGGAAGGAAGGATTTCAGGTGTATACAGATGCTTCCTATCAGGGGATGGGTGCCGTTCTGATGCAGAACAGGAACGTAATAGCATACGCCTTCCATCAGTTGAAGCAGCATGAGTAGAACTACCCCGTTCACGACTTGGAGATGAGGGCAGTTATTTTTGCTCTTAAGATCTGGCGGCACTACCTCTACGGAGTTCACTGCGACATCTTCTCAGACCACAAGAACTTGAAATACGTAGACACACAGAAGGAGTTAAACATCAAGCAGAGATGCTGGGTGGAGTTTCTGTCGGACTACCAGTATACCATGCACTACCATCCGGGGAAGGAAAACGTGGTCGCAGACACTTTGAGCCAGAGAGCGAGTACGTCAGGAGTAGGCCCGCAGCTGATGTCCTTGGAGTTAGTTAAATAATTTGAGGAGATGCAGATATCACTAGTGTCCAAGGATGACCCGTAGTTATACATGGAGTACCTGGAATCGATAGTTACCACTGATGATATTCGGGACCGCATCAGAGATGGGCAGAAGCTGGATGTGAGGGCTGAGCCGATATTCAGAGCCTTGGAGGAAGGCGCGACAGGAGATTACTCTTTGAGGGATGGTCTCCTGTGTTTCAGAGGCAAGGTCTACATACCGGCAGGAGTCCAGATCCGGGAGGACATTACGACGGAAGCTCACTGCAGCCGATACTCGGTGCACCCGGGAATCACCAAGATGGTGAAAGATTTAAAGAGGATGATGTACTGGCCGGGTATGAAGAAAGACATTACGTACTTTGTGACGCATTGCGAGGCCTGCCAACTCGTAAAGCCAGAGTGTAGGAATCCGGCCGGCTTACTGCAGCCACTTCCGGTTCCGGAATGGAAATTTGAGGATATAGCCATGGATTTCATACATGGGCTACCTCGATCCCGTGCGGGAAATGACTCGATCTGGGTGATAGTGGATAGGCTAACGAAGGTGGCCAGATTCATTCCAGTGGCGAAAGACACCCCGGTTGGTGTATTAGTATGGAGTTTCATTGAGAAGTTTGTGCGTTATCATGGGGTGCCCAAGACTATCGTTTTGGATCGGGATGAGAGTTTACATCCAGGGAATGGAGGTCAGTTCAGGCCTATCTGGGTTCTCGGTTGACATTCAGAGCGTCTTTTCACCCTCAGACCGACGGGCAGACGGAGCGCACCAACCATACACTGGAAGATCTTTTGTGCCTGTGTATTTTAGACCGCAGCGAGCCTTGGGAGAGGTTGCTACCACTGGTCGAGTTTTCGTATAAAAACGCCCATCAGTCTAGCATAGGCATGGCTCCATATGAGGCATTGTATGGACGAAGGTGCAGGACCCCACTATCATGGGTTCAGGATGAGGATCCGCAGGCACTAGGCTCGGAGTTTGTGGGGGGATATGGATGCTCAGATTAGATTGATCCGGGACAGGATGTTGGAAGCCCAGAGTAGGGAAGCAAAATACTACGATGAGAGGCATCGTCAGGTTGAGTTCCAGGTGGGAGACCGAGTTTTCTTGAAGTTACGGCCGATGCACGGAGTCTCGCGGGTTCGCGGGCGAAAGAAGCTCAGTCCGAGATATATGGGGCCTTACAGGATACTAGAGCGGATCGGCCCCTTGGCTTACAGACTTGAGCTACCGCCGGAGTTAGCGGGATTGCATGAAGTCTTCCACGTCTCCTCACAACAGAGGGCTCTACTACGCCCTTAGAAGCTGATTTCCACAGCAGACGGCCCGGTGGCCTCAGATCGATCAGTTAACTTGAAGCCGATCAGTATCGATGACACGACAGTACGGGTCTTGTGACGTAATAAGGTTCTTTTAGTCAAGGTTCTGTGGAGCAATCATGGGCAGGAGGAGCATACATGGGAGCAACGGGACTTGATGCAGAAAAAATATCCGGAACTCTTCGAGTCAGGTATACCTTAAACGGTAGGGATGTTACAATTTCTTCTATTCCAGTAGAAACTCCCGTAGGCTTAACCTTAATTTCGGGGACAAAATTTTTATTTTTGTATATTGAGATTTGTAACATCCCATTTCCGATCAGACCCCTAGGAGAGGTTTTGTCATGACTAAGTCATGACAAAACCCTAAGAAGCCCAAGGAGGCCAAGTGACCAGGGCTCAAGGTGGAAATCACCTTAGTCTGCAAATAGTTGGTCAGAAATTTGCCTAAAACAGGATTTTGGCTTGGGCGTTAAGTGCGTCGAGTGCACTCAATGACAAAGGCTGGCTGGCGTCAAGTGCGTCGAGTGCACTCAACGCCATAAGAAGAATGGCGTTGAGTGCACTGACTGCACTCAACGCATCTTTCAAACTGGATGGCGTTGAGAACGCCATAAGATGAATGGCGTTGAGTGCACTGACTGTACTCAACGCCATTATGTGTAGACTGGATGGCGATGAGTGAGCAGAGCTCACTCAACTTCATAGTCTAGATGGCGTTGGGTGAGCTGAGCTCACTCAACGTCGTAGTTTGGATGGCGTTGAGTGAGCTGTGCTCACTTAATGCCCTAGTCTGGATGGCATTGAGTGTGCTGAGCTCACTCAACGCCCTAGTCTGGATGGCATTGAGTGAGCTGAGCTCACTCAACGCCCTAGTCTTGATGACGTTGAGTGAGCTGAGTTCACTCAACGCCGTAGTCTGGATGGCGTTGAGTGAGCTGAGCCCACTCAACGTCGTAGTCTGGATTGCGTTGAGTGAGCTGAGCTAACTCAATGCCATAGGCGGGATGGCGTTGAGTGAGCTGAGCTCACTCAACGCCGTAGGCTGGATGGCATTGAGTGAGCTGATCTCACTCAACGTCTTTTTACTTAGAATATTTTCTTGCAAGGTTTTAGCTTAGTTGCTGGTTCAGTTGAACCGGGCCATTCCGGGAAGTGGGCCAGGATATGTTATTGGGCCGTTCCGTTTATTAAGACCTAATTAAGTCCTATTTAAATAAACTTTGACCGGTGAAGTGGAGGAAATGCCACGTGGCTGTCGATTTTGAAAACAAAGAGGAAGCTTCAGCCAAGGCCGAAAACCGGCATTCACGGCCAGTAATGGAACTTGATGACGTGGCCCCTTCCCCTCCTCTTTAATGGCTGGATTCAACTCCTCTAGGGAAGAGGAGGAGTTTCCAGCCGTTACTTGGCTAGATTGAGCCAGGTTCACCCCACCTCCTCCATGGCCGAGCCAAGCTTTTAATGACATTAATGGCCATTGAAGTTTTGGCCTCTCCCCTCCTTAACCGAGCCTTTAAACACCATCAATGGCCCAAGAGGAAAATTTCCCAGCCTTTACCTGAAGATTTCGAGCCCTCCCACTGTGCTATTGCAGAAGTCAAGCGGCGCCACCATTGGAAATGGCCTTCCATCGATCTGCATGCCTCCAGCCCGCGAACAAGGTCCTCCCCTCCTCTCTCTCTCTACGGGTAGATCTTAGCCTTCTTTAGGATTAAAAATTGGGCTCAACTGAGCCCGAACGGGAACAGCTTCTCTTCCTGGCTTTTCCTGCAAGAATATAGCGCTCGGGTTTGCTAGAAAACACCTCTCCGGCGGCCGTGCTGCTGCCCGGCGATGGCCATCACCTCAACGGAGGTGGTGGTGGCGTTGGCCGGCTAGGGAGGAGGCTTGATGGCCGGCGACAACATCTGGAACGCACTCCATGCACGGCTAATCTGAGCCATTGGCTCAAGGAGGAAGACGACTCCAAGACCGCTGATCGTGCTTTAAGATCTGTGCTAGATCTTCAATTATTATTATTATTGGTATTTTCCTGTATAGGAATTAGCAGTGTTTTGTTTTAATTTTTAAAAATACTTAGAGGCTCTTGCTGGAAATAAGATCAACATTAAAGTTGTAGCTCAAGGTCACCAGTTTATTTTAAAATTTGTTTCAAGTCATCTGGAGGCCTGGTTAGACCTCAGATCTCATTTTGGTGAGGTCTATCCATAGGGCTGTCCAAAGATTAATTTAAGTACCCACTCCAAACCAGACATCCAAATGAACTAAAATTTGGGGTATGGGCTATTATTATCTATATCTAGAACATATCCAAAAATGAGGATTTTCGAAAAACATTTTCTTATAGTTTTTGGAAAATTTTAATAACCCTTATATAAATTAATTAGGTGGCCTAATAACTTTCAAACCCTCCCAAATTTTTGTGAGTGGTCCCTGGGTTCATCATAAGGCTCTGTATAATTTTTCATCTCATTTGGAGATGTTTTAGATTGGAAATGAACAAACCTAAGCTTTGCCCTATTAAGGGGTTTTTTGGTCAAAAGTGCACTTGAGGTTTGAATGGTCAAATCACCTCAATAGAGGTTGAGATTGTGACCACTTACTTGGAATGACCTCTAACACCCTCCCATAGAAGATGGGGAGGAGTGGGGTATATTTGCCCTAGGACCGAAGACCAAACCCTAAGGATGGTCTTTGGTGTCTTGTGAAGGGCCTGTGGTCAAATGACCTTGAGATGATTTGAAGTTGGGTGGAGAGGACCCTAGGGTAGTTAGAGTCCTCTGGTGGAAATCTTATTGGATTTAGATGTTGGTAAACCCCTTAAAACCCTAACCTTAGTTTAGGGCACCAAACCTAATTTGGAGTATTAGGCTTCCAAATCACTTTAAAATTACTTGAAATTTGGGCAGGGTAGTTCTCTAATAGAAATGTTCCTAAATTAATTTTGGTGGTAATTTTTGGGCTAATAAATCAGTACTTCCTTTTCAACCCTAGATGTGCCCTTAAAGATTATTATATTGATTGTGAAGTTTCTGTTTATTGCAAAATTGTGAAACCTTCGAATAGGACATTTTATATCATGATAGAGCCTTTTGTATTTTTGGTTAAATTTTTAGATGACTGTTTCAAGTACTTGCTTCATAAAATTATGATTTAAGGTTTTTGATCAAAAATAGGAACATATCCCGAATAATGTTAAGAAAATTATGAAATTAAGTCAGAGAGTGTTTCTTACCATTATTATTATCTTGTAATTTTTCCATGATTTTTAGATGGATAAAACCAGTACTTACTTCACAAGTCTGTAAGTTTGGAAGTTTACATTTAATTAGATTCAGAGCCCCTCATTTGTAAGAAAAATTTAAAAACTTGGTTACTGTTTATTTTAGATCATTATCAGACTTTTTGAATTTTCTTATAATTATTAGATGAGTTTTTACAGTACTTGCTTCATTAACCAATGGTTATGGAATTAATGGTTATAAATTAATTTAGGGGCTACTATTCACTGTAAAAATTATGAGACTAATTCTAGGGTGTTTTTAGGCCATGATAGTCCTACTGGAATTTTATAGAATTTTTAGAACAACATTGCTTGCCTTTTCTTCATTAGTTGGTATTATTGACCTTAAGTTCTCAATTATGAAAGGTAGGTCTAATCACCTCTGAAAAATTCTTAGACCTTGTATTTGCTGTAGAAATGTTACCTAGTATTTATCATAATTTTGTGGTGATTTGTTTCTAATTTATAAGTACATTTCATTTTCAAAGTAGGGCTTTAAGAGTCTTAGGTTAATTAGATTAAATGCCCATATAATTAGGAAAATTATGAAACTCTGGAGTTAGTATTAATAAGACATGATAAACCTCCAGTAAATTTTATAGGAGATTTGGAAGACAATTTTGAGTACGTCCCTTTGTATATCTCATATAGCTTAGGATGGTCTGCGTTTAGTAAAAACTGCTGAAATCATATTAAGCTGCAAGATAAACTTAGAGGATTTGGATATTGGGATAATGGTTTGGAAATGTGTATGAATGCATCCTTAGTAGCCAAGATGAGGATAGGTTGGTAGGTTGTCTAGTCATAAGAGGTGCTCTGGACCGACGAAAGATCGTCCTCCCCGGTAGGAGAGGAAGAGTCTTAATACACAAGGGTTAGATCCAAAGTAATTGAAAAGGGATCGGGTAATGGGTAATAACCAATAAAAGTAAGTGCCTTGCGAAAGGGAACGATGGGCTTCAACTACCATCATAGTTCCTAGTGCCCTTTGAGTGCCCTTCACGGGGTATGCCGGGGGCAGTCCTGGGCTAACGTAAACTGTACGAATAATAAACTAAAAGAGCAACTAGTATAACTAGGGTTTAACATTCACACACCCCGGTAGCAAAGGAGGTTGAATAGGTTTGTTTGATTTCCTTTCAGTCGGTAGCTTCTGAAGGTAGATGCACGGACGGGACAGTCCAGGGAGTCGAGGGCTCGAGGGTTTAAAAATAGAATAAGGTGGTGGGTCTTCAGTATTTGACTGTCGTTCATACCGACGTCGGTACGTTGACTCGGCAGTGTGGTACACTTAGCCAAAGAAAGTCTGGTGGATATAGCCAGCACTAGTACGCGGATACTCTAGGTTGTGTTCTTCTAGGGGCGCAGCGGAAGGGCTAGGCCCGGTAGTGTGGATACCCGCCTAGGAGTGGGGGCCCGACCCACTGTCTCCGTTGCCACTACGAAGGTTCCTGGGAGTGAAGCTAGCTGCCCGAACAAGGGAAACTAATGGTCTGTGTGCACGGAGTCATGTGCGTGAGTTTCACTTGCATGAATCATGGCATTGCATACAACTACACTCATATTTGCATACAATCGACACCCCAATGTATAAATCGGTATAGAACTTTTTATACGATGGGAGCCTTGCAGAATACCCCTTAACTTATAAGTTTGTATGATCATTCATATAAGTTAAGGTTACATATTTAATTTCTACTTGTTCTTTCATATATATATTAATTTACTACAAGTTTAACTTACTGCTCACTATTTAGAACTGCTAGATGTACCTTTCATACTTAGCTTCTTATACATTATATATTTACTGCTAGACTAGTTCCGCTGTCACCCGCCTTGCTTATTCTCCACCATTGTAGCTTCCCTTTCCTCCTCTCCGCTCGGTGCCTAGGAGCCGTGGGGGTAGGGGTAGGGGATGATAGGACTTAGTCTTTATGACTAATGGTTTACGAACCACAAAATTACAGGAGCTCCGGATGGGAGACAGGGACCAGTAGCCCAGGGACCAGCACCAGCGGAGTACGGTGCGCATAGAGGTGGGCCAGTCTAGTTCCGAAGCACCTGTGACCAGCTCCGTGAGTGTTTAGTACTATCTTATAGCTTCCGCGAGTGATATGTAGTGAGGATCTGATGTATCGGTCTTAAGCCCATTTTTACTTCATCTGTACTGATCTTTTGTAGTACTTTCTACTCTCTTTATTTATATGGACTTTTTGTGATTTCCATTTACATGTGATTCTGTGAACTTTCTGTATTCAGTTTATAGTTTACTTCTCTTTCTTTTATGATCGAAAAAGGCTGGCAGAATTGGCATTTTGTAGTGGCAGCCTTCCTGAGTGTCAGTGCCACCGCAAAGCGGCAATTCTGGGCATAAGACCCCGGTGGTGAAAAAAAAGGGGTCTTACACCCAGCACATCAGGCTCTGAGCTATCGGACGAAGAGTTCTCCCAAATCTCAAAGTAGTTCAAGAAGCTGATGAGCAAGAGGAGACAAATGAAGAATATGTCTTTCTCTTCAGATTCCCGGAGATCACATCATGATGGTGATCGTATGAAGAAAAGCTACAATAAGGAGGACAGGTATAAATCGAAACCCAATAAATTTTCTTCCTCTGACGTTGTTTGCTACTATTACAATAAGTCAGGTCATATGATTGCGGAGTGTCCATATAAGAAGAAGGACAACTCCTGGAAAGACAAGAAGAGATCTTTAAAGGGAAGAATAAAGAAGAAAAGAGCTTCATCACCAAAAAATCGAAGGCTCTCAACGACAGTGGCTCGAGTGAGTCGATCTCTGAGAATGAAGGACTTATGGATCAATCTGACAAGGAAGTGGATGACTCAGAGTATCGCGTGAAGGTAAACTCGCACACGATTCTCTCTGAATCTGATACGTCCTCTAATGGCAATGATGACTACTCTTCTGAAGAGGACGATTATTTGTTAATGGCTCGGTACGAGGTCCTGTTGAAAGCTTTTGACAAATGTCGTATGGTAGTCAAAATGCAGTCGAAAGAGATTGCATCCCTCAAGGCAGCAGAAACAATTCTGAAGGAAGAAATTAAAAAATTGCTTCCGCTCAGAGATGAAGTCCACTCCCTAAAGGAGGAGCTACAAGGCTCTACTGAAAAACTAAGTCAGAAAGAGAAGTATCTTGATGAGCTGGAAGAAAAGCTCTTGGTAGAGAGGAAACTCGTTGAGTGCTACTCCAAGCCAAAGACTATCATCCCTCTCATTGATGAGTTCTCTACTTAGAAGAAGAGTAGTGGTCTTGACCACGTTGGTGAAAAGGCTAAGGATGCCAAGAAGGTTAGCACCAAAGAAAAGGGGAAGGAACCCATGGGCCAACCTTCATTTAGGAAAGTAATCTTTCTGACGAACAAGTTTGACTTTGAGTCATCCTATGGTCATCATGCTAGTCCTACTCATATAGAGCCCAAGAACAGATACCAAGGATGGACCCGTGCCCGTGACTTTGGTGCCAGCGTGTTCATAGCAACATTTGAGGAAATTCAGATGAAGAGTTATTGTCCATATGCGCATGGACATAACAATAAGAAGGCACCAAAAGCTAAATCTGATGTGCCTAAGGCTAAGGAGATTGGAAGCCCCTGTGTATGCTGCAACCTGGATGCCTCCACCTCTAAGAATGCTACCCATGCTAGGCCTCATAGATTTGACTGTTGGTGTTGCGACAAAATTGGTCATTTTGGCGCAGATTGTTAGTATAACCCTGCCAATCTTGTAACTCCTAGAGTTTGCTTTGTGAGACCGGCCACTCACAAGGCAAATGTTCCTCGGGGGAGTATGCTGACCAGGAACCAAGGACCCAAATACGTTTGGGTTCCTAAGGTAAACTGATTTATTTTTGCAGGAATGTTCAAAGGCCAAAAGAACTCCGATATGGTATTTGTATAGTAGATGCTATCGGCACATGACCGGGACAAGAAGCCTTTTGCATGATTATACCCCAGTCAAAGATGAACCAAAAGTCATCTTTGGAGGTTCACATAGGGGAACAACAAAAGGTTATGATATGATTTCAAATGGCGTAGTCTCTTTCAAAGACGTGGCTTATGTTGAAGGATTACACCATAATCTCATAAACATAAGTCAACTATGTGATAAAGGCTGTATCATTGAGTTCTACAAGGACAAGTGCTTGATAAAGTCATCTGTAAATTTTGAGATGGTCTTGATAGGCGCTCAGAGAAGAAATATTTCTGTTTAAATTTCCTTTGCTTAGACAATTCTACCCTAGTATGCTTTATGGCAAAAAGTAGTGCGTCTCTTTATGACCAATGGCACAAGAGATTAACACATATTAATTTCAAAACCTTAAATATGCTATTTTCTCACAACTTAGTGCGCGATGCGCCTAACATTAAGTGCCTTAAAGAGAGTCCATATCACTCATGTCAAATGGGTAAGCAGACATGGGCCACCATCAAGGGTATTGCTAAAAAGGATTCTTCACGAAGCTTATACTTGCTTCATATGGACTTATTTGGTCCTATGCCTATTCACAGCTTAGGAGGTAAGGTCAATACGTTAGTTATTGTTGATGACTACTCACATTTCACTTGGGTGTTCTTTTTGAAACACAAGTCAGACATCTTCGACTCTTTCCCTAATTTTGTCCGGCAAATTCAGAACAAATTGTACTGCTCAGTGGTGAAAATCAGAAGTGACCACGTAACAGAGTTCAAGTATGGTGCCATGACAAAATTATGTGAAAGCCAAGGTATCTTTCATGATTTTTCCTCCCCGCACACTCCACAGAAAAATGGCATTGCTGAGAGAAGGAATAGAACCCTAATTAAAGCATGTATAACTATGTTGAACGACGCTTCACTACCGGAGTATTTTTGGGCTGAAGCAGTCAACACGGCTTGTCACATACAAAACAGAGCACTCATAAAAAAAAAGCTATCGTAAGACACCCTATGAGCTATTGAATGGCAGAAAACCGACTATGTCCTACGTTAGAATCTTTGGAAGCAAATGCTTCGTACTTAATAATGGGAATATTACCACACAAAGTTTAGTGAAAAATGTTTTGAAAGTATTTTTATAGGATATAGTAGCCATAGTAAGGCATATAGGATTTTTAATAAGAAAACCCTTGTGGTAGAAGATTTTATAAATATTGTATTTGATGAGACTAGCATGCTTCATAGCAGTTCATCTAGTGTTATTGGTGCAGATGCAGGTACCAGATTTAAGGAGCTAAGCTTGGATGAACAAATCAAAGAAGACATTCCAAGCTCAGTAAAGATCATCGATAAAGGCTTGGTGGATGAAGAACCTATAGAGCAAGAAGTTCCTCAACCCATAAAGGCTGCACAAGATACTACTGAGCCTGCTGGAGAGAGGGCAAGGAATCTAGGGTTCCGACACCTATGAGTTCACCCATCTGATCTAATCATTGGAGAGCTAGGAAACAGTGTGAGAACTAGAAGAGGTACAACTAATGAAGTTTTGCATCTAAGCTTTCTGTCTCAGGTTGAAACGAAGAAGTTCGAGGAAGCGAACAAAGATGCCTCTTGGATAATTGTAATATAAGAGGAGCTCAATCAGTTTGAATGATGCAATGTCTGGGAGCTAGCACCCAGGCCTAAAGGACAGAATGTGATAGGCACCAAGTTGATATTCAGAAACAAGCAGGACGAGAACAGAGTAATCATCAAGAATAAAGCCCAGCTTGTAGCTCAAGGATACCGACAAGAAGAGGGGATTGACTTCGACCAGACCTTTGCTCCAGTGTCCAGGCTCGAAGCGATCAGATTTTTTCTTGCGTCTGCTGCCCTCAAAGGCTTCACTGTCTATCAAATGGACGTGAAGTCAGCATTCCTGAATGAGGATCTAAAAGAGAAAGTATACGTAGTGCAACCTACAGGTTTTGCAAACTCTAAATTCCCTGATCTTGTTTTCTTTTTAAATAAAGCCTTATATGGTTTAAAGCAAGCTCCCTGAGCTTGGTATGAGACGTTGTCTAGCTTTTTTCTTGAGAACAAGTTCACAAGGGGAAAGATAGACAAGACATTATTTCTTAGGGAAGTCAAAGGCAAGATTTTGCTAGTGCAAATCTATATCTATGACATCATATTTGGCTCTATAGATGAAAAACTTTGCAAGAAGTTTTCCAAACTTATGCAAGGGAAGTTTGAAACGAGCAGTATAGGAGAGCTGAAGTATTTCTTAGGACTTCAGGTGAAGCAATCTGAAGATGGAATTTTCATCTCTCAAACGAAGTTCACCAAGGATCTTCTTAAGAAATTTGGAATGGAGAGCACAACCTCCATGAGGACTCCAATGGGTTCAACTGTGTCTCTGGATCCTTGCTCTACCTGACTGCCAGTAGACAAGATATAATGTTTTCAATATGTGTCTGTGCTAGATATCAGGTGAACACAAAGGAATCTCATTACGTTACTATAAAGCGGATTTTAAGATACCTTAAGGGTACACCTAATCTTGTCTTTTGGTACCCAAGAAGTAATGACATCAAGATAATCGGCTTTTCAGATGCTAATTTTGTAGGTAGCAGGGACGATAGGAAAAGCACTTCAAGGACGTGCCAATTCCTTGGAAGACGGCTTATTTCTTAGAGTAGTAAGAAGCATAATTGTGTGGCAACATCTACTACCGAATCAGAGTATATCTTTTTGTGTAGCTGTTGCGCACAGCTTCTTTGGATTAGAAATCAACTTGAAGATTATAACTTGAAGTTCCGAGAGATTCCAATGTTCTGCGACTCCTACAACGCTATTGCTATCGCAAATAATCCAGTCTCCCAAAGCCGGACCAAGCACATCGAGGTGCGCTACCACTTCATCTGGGAATATGTGGAGAACAAAGACATAGCCCTCAACTATATCCCAACAGACAAGAAGGTTGCCGATATCTTTACGAAGCCGCTGGATGAGACCAAGTTCTCGTTTTTCAAAACAGAGCTCAGGATACTGAACAAGGACTCATGAAGAAGGTCAAGCAAGCAAAATTTGTCTCGGGATCCATTTCAACGAAGCTGGAATTTCTATAAGTCCAATTCGGTGAATATCGGCCGACACGTCGCATATTCATGCAACACTCGCCGAATCGAACTCCTCCAACAGCTAATTTCGGAGAAGTCTAAGTGGGGAAATATCTCAAATTGTTTATATTGGATCCTAAGACTCGACGATCAAATTTGAGGTACGCGCAATCCAAATACAATTTAAAAATCGATATATATATTCTTTTATATATAAAAACAGGAGGGCATGCACGGTATTTGACGAATTTTAAAGCCGTCGAAACCCGATGATTCGCCCTTCTGCGCTACCCGACCTTTAGGCTCCTGATTCGCTGATTTGCGTCAATCGCCTCCCTCCTCCCGTGCCCTAGCTTGCATCGACCGCGGAAAGCTTGCCGCAAAGTCCTAGTTTCAAGCTTACCGCCTCCTACAGTGTGTTGTCGCCGGCTACCGCATGTAACCGCCGCCTGCCGACAGAAACACTCGATAATCACCGTCTCTTCATTACAATGAAGTCTTAAGTTCTTGCAGCCTTCCAGAGGATCTTCAGTATACTTCTTGCGTCGACACCATAAGCTTCCTCATACCAGTACAGTTTGCTCTCTAGAGTTTCAGAAATTCCAGTTTTCCGTAATTTACAATGGCTCCGAGAAGCACTAGTGGATTGTTAGGGGGAGGTGAGTTGGTCCGCATAGGATTTGGTCAAGCCTCCGATGAATTCAAGATTGTCATTTTGATATTGGAGACCGCTGGACTCTCCTTCGTCCTCGAACACCCCTGCAAGGTGCTCGACAAGGAAGTCTTGGAGTTTTTCAATAACACCAAATTACATCATTAGGACTCTGTGAAAAAAAGCAAGGTTGAGAAAAGCAAAGTGAAGGTAAAGGCCTCTCGACACTCTAGGTACTTGTGGCTACCCATCTGTGATCAAGCTGACTACCTAGAGGAGGCAGATTTTGCCAAAACGTTATCATTCTGTGGTTTGCCCAGGAGCACCAAATCCATCAAGCGAAAAGGAATAAGTGAGTAGGTAAAACTCCTCTCAGACATAATTGGTAAGGTACTAATTTGCAAGATGGGCTAGCACGACTATCTATCCATAGAAATGTTCAAGATACTAGTTGTAATAGTCTGCAGGAAGAAGCTGGATTAGGGTGCTTTGCTGTTTGCCAAGATAAAGGACAGCCTACGCACTCCCAAATTTTGGAGTATTATCACTCTATACCTGAATCAGCTCGATGGTGATAGGTTTAATATGACCAAAGGAGTTCCTATCCGTCACCTAAAGAAGATAGTCTACAATCTTCTCGAAGTGGGATAAGCAGATCATCCAGCGAGGGGGAGCCCCAGTACCCCCAGTGGAGGTGGAAGATCATGTTCCTGATGACAAGACCCCTTCTCCTCACCCTAGTGAGATTCTTACTGGATTGAGTGAAGGAATTGAGGGGGAGACAGTTGCGCCTTCAGATACAGTTATAGTGCTTTCAGACTCAGGGTCAGGGGATATCCTAGCAGTGGTTGCTGCTATTTGTACTACTGCTGCTACTAAGGTTCGGATAGTTGAGGATTCAGAAATGCATGCTGAAGAAGAGGATCCGGCTCCTTCTGATCATGATGAGGACGTTGATGCTAATGTGGTTGATGATTTTGCTGCTGATAATGATCTGACAGTTCAAGATTATCAGAATGAGACTGCTAATGAGGATGTAGTGTTTGTTGATAAGTATGCTGATAAAAATTTTGCTGCTACTGAGGTTGGTTGTGGTGCCATTGTGGTTTCAGTGCCTACGTCTGTTGATACTATGGTTGTTCCTCTCCCTAGGACTATCTCTACTGCAGTGTCTAATGGGGGCAACTCAATCCTGCATATCTGTGTCCACTGAGGTTTCCAGACTCATGCGCAACCTGGACAAGAGACTAGAAAGGTTGCCATTGGTGCCCCAAGGCATAGTTGACCTCTATGACAAGGAAGGATCTACCGATGTGCTTTCCCATGCTCTAGGTTTTGAAGGACCAAGGTTGATTGCTGCAAATGTCTCTCTTCCAGTGTTGCCAGATGCTCCAAGCCTAAGTTCAAGTAATCAGTTGCTGAAATTTTTTGAAGAAATGTTGGCTAGGTAACATGCTAAATTTGATGCCTCGTTGCAGAAAGTGGTAAAAAAGGGTTAAGAAATCAGAGAAATTTATGCTTGATTGTCATGCTGAAATTAAAGTGAAATTTAATAAGCTAGAGGAAAGGTTTGATGAAAAGTATGATAAAGCTGCTACTGCAATCACACTTATGATGAGTGGACTTAAGACCAACAAAGATGGTCTGACATCTCTTGAAAAAAACACTAGTACCATGATTAACAAATACTACAGATCTATGGAACATTATGATTCTTCCTTGAAAATGTATGGCAATGTCATTACTGCCGAAGACAAAAAGGGGGAGGAAGCCCTTACATCTAAGATTGCCGGTGTTGAAAAGACTACGCTTGACCAATTCAAACAAGAAAATGATTATAACTATGACAACACCATGCGGCTACATGGACAACTATTCCCTCCTCCAGTTCCTGCTAAGCCTGTTCATGTTGATGTTCATCCGGCTCTGGACTACACTCAATACTGTACAAACTCACAGGACTTCTCTCATGCTCATGTTATTGCTATTGTTGCTGCTCTGATTTTAGATGTTCAAGCTGCTACAGATGATGTCATTGCTGCGTTCTCAGAGGCTCGGGTTCTAAAGAAAAGGAAATTTGGAGAAGTTACTTCCGAAGTCAGACTTGAACCGGCCAGGCCAGCTCAAGTCAGAGAAGGGCCTAACCGTGAAATGGATGAAGTTTGGAGACAAACTTCAAAAGGAATTATCTTAGACACCTTTGCCTTATACGAGCTCTGAGTGGAGAAGCATTAAGATCACTATAATCCAGAAGAATGGAACAGATACAAAGAAGCCTGCACCAGAAGGAGGATTCATTTCCGGAAGTACAAGAATGTTGATCTTATGCCTCCTCCTCCTCCAAAGTACTATCCGAAGCCCATTGAATATTTTGATAGACAGTTGTTGAAAAGGAAGAATAAGAAGACCTAAATTGTTATATATATTTCAATTTTGCATAGTGGGCTGCCCTCCCTAATCTAAAACACTGTTGATATATATATATTTAATTTATCTAATTGTCTTGTAATGCGCGCTGTTATCTTTTTTATTTTAATTTATCTTTTCAAGTTTTATTTTAAATTTATTTGGTATGTGCAATTCATCTTAGCTTGTAGGATTTTTGCTTCTTCAAATAGAGGGGAGATTTTTGGGTATTGTATCCACAATAACCCTAATTTGAAGAAGGGTCCAGTCAAGCTAAGAATAATTGAGTCTGTATTTGATAATGATTTTTAGTTATGTACTTGCAGGTTTACAATTCCAAGTACACACCAATGCCAGGTTACAGTGGGTCACTAAACACGGGACTACATAATGTAATCCTTCATTGTGTAGGCCAATGTGTTGACTCACGTGTAATCTCTCTATTGGGGTGTACATCTATCCCAAGTACGGGAGAGGGATCAAGGAAGGCCAAAGACCCAGAGTCAGACATGGAGAATTTTACCTAAGTAAAATTCGGCGAGTTTGGTGAGTCATACACGTCGAATTTGTCGAGTATCCCCTTGATACTCACCGAATTCGTCGTGTATGCTTCCCGATACCCGTCGATTTCATCATATATACTTAGGGAAAATTCGCAGTTGAGCAGAAAAATCGCCAAGGAAAATTCGTCGAGTATCACTGGTGATATTTACCGAATTCTTTGAGTATCACTAGCGATACTCGCCGAATTCGATGAGTATCCCATGCGATACTCGCCGAATTTGACAAGTATCCTGGGCGATACTCGCCGGGTATGTTGAGCCTTATGTCGACTTTTATTATATTTTGTATAAGGCATTTTCCACGAATATCATCTTTATATTCGGCGAGTATCATATGGATACTCAACAAAACTCGCCGAAAAACACTAAGCGATTTTTTTGATTTTCTTCCTATTTTAAAACTGACGACCATGTACAGTAATTTTCTAGGTTTCAATTTTGGAAACCTTTTATAGCCATTTGATTTCAAATCTCTCTATAAATACCTACGATGATTTTGAAATCAACAAGAAATCCAAAAACCTAATTTCTCAAATCAAATCTCAAACTTCCCGAAATAGAAAAAACTGGTTTGCATGAACTCATACCAATTGAATGTCCAGTATATATAAACCACACCATTTATATATACATCAGGAATGTCAATTACAAATACACAAAAGTTAGGCCTTAAGGCCTTACGTTTATACTTCACAAGTGTGGTTTATAAACATTGGCACGCTGGACGGCCACACATGAAAACAGTAAAACTTCTTCACTTGGCCTTCGAGGGCTAGCATAGCAGCAAGGGCTTCAAACCGCTATTTCCCGCTCGACTCTCCAGCACCTGCATAGGGATAATCCACCACATGGGTGGCAAACAAGGCAACGGTCAGCATTATGCTGACCAATTTATAATGACCCTACCACTTTATCGGGGCAGTGGTATTCCTTCCTTACAAGCATAGATTTTTCACAAGCAGATATATCTCTAGAATGTGCACTCACACACAGTTAAATATATAACAAACTAATACCCCAATGTACAAACATTCCGTGCACTCAGGGCACATTTTTAATATACCTATTACTAGGGTCCCACCATCGTTCAGAGGTCCCAGACATAATAGCTAACTTTGAGCATATCTAGTCTTTACGGCCCCTAGCCTGAGACTTTAAACTTGACGGTGTACATCCTAAGGCTCTCATTATGCGATCCTAATAAATGCCAATAACTTAGGCACTCGAGTTAGACAACCATAACGCGGATATAGTTCAGCCTTTGAATGTTGCTCAAATCATCAATTCAATGTCTAGACTGAAGCGGGTCGGCTTCCCCTTGTCCGTTCGTCTCACTGGCCTTTAGGAGCTCATAGCTCATCGATTAGCCTAACAGTCTCCCAGAGATAGGATGAAATTCTTGTTTTTAAGGCAAGCTAAACACCTAGAGGGGGGGGGGGGTGAATAGGTTTTTGTCTCTATTTAAATCTTCTTAATTGTTAGCCGATTTCTATGCTTAGTGATTAGGTTAGTTTTAGCTTTCAAGAACAATCACAGATGACATAGAAATTTTATATTTGTTCCCCAATCTTTGGTACGTCCACTGTCCCTCTATGCCTTTCTAACAGTGTGTTAGACTATGCTCTTCCACCAAGACTCGACTCCTTAAGAGCTTATAACAAAGATCTTGCGAGACCTCACAGGTCACATAGACCTACCACTTAGGAACTAAGTCAAACCACAGGTCACAAAGACCTTTCACTCGACAGTAAGCCAAACCATAGGTCACAAAATCCTTAGCCTTTATAACACAAGCTTACAAAATAAGGCTCACAAAGAATCTATACAGAAGAAATAAATGGTGATTTGATTAGACACCAGAGCAAGTACACTGTGTCTACTTCTTCCTGGATTGAGCAGATATCAGCCCAAGCTTTTGTTGTTGAAGACAATGGAGTCGGCAGTTGAATCTTTCTTCAAACAGTTATCTTTTCTTTACAAATCTTGTAGATCTACTTCCTCAGAATTTCTTCTGAACCTACTGTTGCAGATTGTGATTGCTTCAGCTATATCTTTCCTCCGCTAAGTTTTCTGTGTAGAACAACTTCTTCAGGCTCGACAAGAAAGGCGAGGAAGAAGATGAAATTCGGCCGCACTTTCGTAATCAGAAAACCTAGACAAGGATTCGATTGTTTGCTCTAGCCGATTTGCTTCTTTTTATTCTTGACGACCAATCGTGTAGTGGGCCCACCACCAAGATTGATGGCTGATATTTAGCCATACAACGTATTCTTTCCATTTACACTTGATTCAACGGCTCTTTTCTATGTGTGGGCACCAACACTTAAAGATGAAAATATTTCTTTCCAAGTGTAGAGGATGATGACAGCTGGCCTCCAGCGCCTCTGGCAGCAATCCAACAACATTTGAATTTTGGTTGACTTTTTCTCTTTGCTGACTTCAGCATGACTTAGCATCTGTGGACTTAGAAAAATTCAAGCATTAGTAATAAAGACGTTGAGTGAGTAAGCATCACTCAACACCACAACACTTAGACAAAATAGTCTGTCTAGGCGGTGAGAGAGATTAGCACGACGAATGCTGAGCTCCGTTCAATGAACTCTGATCTCTACTCAAAAAGATCAGTCCGACGAAAGCTAAGCTATGTTCGATGAAAGCCAAGCTCAGTTTGACTAAAAAGTAAATTCAGTTTGACGAACTCCAGGCTCATTTCTACGAAAGCCAAGCTCAGTTCGACAAAAGAGTAAATTCAGTTCGACGAACTCTAGGCTTTTTGCCTTAGCCAGATTTTATGATCCTTGGCATTGAGAGAGTAAGCTCCACTCAATGCTAAACTAATTAACAGAATTTCTTTGTTATTTGGCGTTGAGTGAGTAAGCTACACTCAACGCTTTTGGACTTAGCCAAATATCTTTGTTTCAAAACACATAAGCAAGGATACAGTCAACGATATTGCTCCATGGCATTGAGTGTGTAAGCTACACTCAACGCCTTTCTACTTAGATAGATTTTCTATCATGGTGTTGAGTGAGTAAGCTACACTCATCGCCTAACTACTCGGCGAACGATAAGCTCTGCTCGACGAACTCTGAACTCAGTTTGACGAACTCAGATTCTCAAACTCTGAGCTTAGTTCGACGAACAATGTGCTCAGCTCGACGAGCTCTAAACCCAGTTCACTAACTCAGCCTAACTCATAGCTTTTTGTTGTATGGCGTTAAGTGAGTAGACTACACTCAACGCCTATGTACTTAGACATATTTTTGACTATCTACCAGTTAGGCTAAGATAGACTATGCACCATTTATTATATGGAGTTGAGTGAGCTCTACTCACTCAATGCCTGTGGACTTAGGCAAATTTCAAGCTAGATAATATTGATTCCTTACCTCTAGAGTTGAGTGAGCTTGCTTCACTCAATGTCGGTGGACTTAGTGGATTTTTGCAATGTAACATACGTCCCAAATCGCGCTAGGCCTCTCGTGCGCGCTTTTGAGTCAGGAGAGATGATTTGGGCTCAGGGAGTGCTGGAAGCTAGCCTTACACTTGTGTAAAGGAGGAGAAGTTGGTCCAGAGTAGGGCACGGGTAGTGACACGGCCGTGTCCATACCCATGTGGCACTCTGGTGTCATGTGTGAAATTTACATAGAAGGACACGGGAAGTGACACGAGTAGTGATACAGACGTATCCCTACCCATGTGAGTTTGACATGGGAATGTCCATGCCCGTGTGGCTCCCTGACAACAATCCGGATTTAGTGTTGTGTTTCCTGAGCAGGACACGTGTAGAGACATGGGCTTGTCTCTACCCGTGTGTTTGTATTCTTCGAGCTGAGATCATTGGCCGTGTTTCCCGAGCAGGACACGGGTAGGGACACGGGTGTGTCCCTACTCGTATGCGAGTGTTTGTATTCTTCGAACAGAGCTCGACTAATGACCGACCATGTTCCTTCTAAGTAGGACACGAGTAGGGACAAAGGCATGTCCCTACCCGTGTGTATCCACAGTAGTTCGACGATTCATCGAGCGGAGCTCGACGATCGTCGACCATGTTCTCCCGAGCAGGACACGGGTAGTGACACGGGCATATCCCTACCCATATCATTCAATTTCATTCTATGATGAATTTTTCTAGACACGTCATTTTGAAGGGATTCATTTAATGAGTGATTGGTGATCCAATGGGAGGTTGACACGTGGATAAGCAGTTACTCACTTTCCACAAGAAAAAGGGAGAAAACCCTAGCCGTTTCTACTCTCCTCTTCCTAAGCCATTGCTGTAGAAAATTGCTAGAGAGGAAGATGGTGCTGGAGCCGATCTTTTCCCGTGAAGAACTAATAGTGACCAAGGAGAAGAAGATGCCGCCAAGAAGGATGACAAGATCCATGGCTGGAAATGGTGGAAACATCAGAAATGAGGTGAGCTTCCTACCCTCTCCCTTGGTGTTAGATCTGTAGTTATTTCTATGAGAGATTTCGACTCAAGAGAGTCTTGACTTGCGAGATGAAGATTTCCAAGGAAAATACCATTCTTGGGCTTGTGCCCTAAGGATTTTGATGTCTTCAACCTTTCCCCTCTCCTTGAGTAGGTGGTGGACTTGGTTCGTGAAGAGGAAATGGTCTCATGAGGGTTAATAAGGGTGGAGGAATTTCTGTACATGGTTTGAACACATGGCTTGATGAAGAAGATGAACCGTTGTCGTTCATCTTTTTTTAAGATGCGTGCAGAAATCTATTTTGTGCACGCAGCAGCCTTCGAGGCCATTTTTAGACATGATACGGCCAGAGATGGGCTTTCAACTAAACACAAAAGTCGTGCCCTTGGAAATGCCTTTACAATGAATGGTTAAACGTCTTCACCGAATTCCTGTAGCCTTGGAAATCTCCGTTTGAAGTTGCTATACAGTTATATTTCCTGCACATGTGATTCTCGTGTTGGTTTTGTATTGGTTTTGGATTTGTGGACAGTTTGTGGTACAGTAACGTTGATGTCTCGTTGAGTTCAAATTATAAGTAATCGTGATAAAATTATGTTAATGGCTTCTGTTGGATACATCCTCAATGAACAAATGGTGTAGTAAAGTGCACTTGGTCATGGTGATTTGGTGAAAGTTAGTGAACCGCGATTATGTAAATGGTGTGGAGGAATTCAACGAACAAATGGTTTGGGAAATTTAATAAGTGAAAGATTAATGTGATTTGGTTGATATATCCTTGAGTGAACTAGTGAGTTGATGAGTCGGATTGTATAAACAAACTAGTTATGTGAACCATTAAAGATGTGCTTGATACTAGCAATGCGATTGATATTATGTGGAAGAGAATTGAATAAGGTTAATGCATACTCGCGAGATACATATGATTAATGGAACCCTTGAGATCTTTGATGCATGAAAATATAGAAGGGTTGATAGTGCGTGAGTGTTTGCCGCACTATAACGATGGTGTTGATAAGGGACTCGGTGAGGAGCCCTTGCGTCCTGTTGAGCATGAGATGTGAATGATGAAAAGAGGCTTTGGCTGGTTGGGCTTGGTCCTCGGTGCACATTCCCGAGGCTTCTTCCGTGCCTCGATGATGTGAAACTTCATGCGGTGTGATTTTACACGTAGTGTCGTAATCATAGGTTAAGGATAGTGTGGCAGGTCTATGGGCTCGCCAGTCATCACACCGACGGGAGTTGGCAGATAGACTTGGAAGGTTTGGTTGTGTCCTCAGTGCTCATTCCCGAGGCCCTCTCCGTGCCAAGTCGACGGTTTGGCTGTGTCCTCGGTGCTCATTCCTGAGGCCCTCTCCATGCCATGATATAGGCTAGGTTGGGCTGTGTTCTTGGTACACATCTACCCGAGACCCCTTATGAGCCTTAGTACGCATGTGAGCTCCACTGTTGTGTTCTTAGCATTGAGGCATATAGAGGCCTAGGCCAGGTAGTGTGGATGCCAGCCTAGTAGTGGAGATGCCCGCTCTACTGTCACCATCTGGCCATGACGGATGGCGCCTGAGAGGTTAGCTACCTGCTCAAATAGTGGGAACTACATGTCTGTGTCGACATAGCAATTGCTTGTGTGTGATCATGGGTGAGTCATTGCATAGCATTCATGGCATTGCATTACGTTGCATACACAAGATCCTCATCGTATAAGTTTGTATGGGCACTCTTATACGATGAGTTACTTTACTGTTGAGCCGATCCTCAACTTATATGTCCTTATGGGCATTCATATAAGTTGAGTTACTTTTCTGTTGTAGCTTTACACTCTCATATTCTGCTCTAGATGATAAAACACCTAGAGTAAATGGTTTGCTCATTTATTGTGCTGCTTTATATACATTGATATTTTTCATCTTTTACCACCTGTTTGAACAACTGCTTATATAAATATATTGTACCCGTGTTCCTTTCTCCGCCCGGTGCCGAGGAGTCGCCGGGGGAGCGGAGGTGTTAACCACTTAGTCTCTATGTATAACGGTTGCTACGTCTTCCTTTTTAGGAGGAAACCCTGCAGACATAGCAGCAGCATGTTATGCAGCAGGACAGTCAGGCTAGGACGACAGGGCCTGAAGGGACGGTGCCTTCGCTACCATTAGTGACTGATGTGAGTCTTTGAGAGACTCTTGATGTAGACCTTTGGGCAAATTTTACTCGTACTCTGATACTTTAGAAGCTTGTTGAAGCTTCTTTATTTGTTGTACTTTTGGACTATTATTACTTATGTGTGGATTTAATTATATTGGTATGCTTGGTTGGGTTGGAAGTGATTGATATTGATTATAACCGGCAGGATAGGCGTATTATAGTATAGGTTAGCCTGAGTGCTAGTGCTACCACAAGACGGCTATTCTGGGCATAAGACTCCCCTCGTGCAGTGTTTGTGTTCTGGGAGGGGGGGGTCTTACAAATGGTATCAGCTTGCTCCAATCCTGAACTAAAGAAGTCATTAAACAATGGTGCCACACCCGTTCGATTGGTCAGTTTGGGGACAAACTGACTTAGCGAAGCAGTGGTGTGCCCATATGTAATTCACACTAAGTATGTCCAACTTTGACCTTAATATTAACCAACCTTACCTTAGGATTATACTCTACATGTAGATCCCAGTGCACGCTGAGCCAGTTTGGGGAACCCCCACCGCATCCGTACCCACACAATTTCAACAATCAGAGCTAGGGCAGAGGCTCATAACTATCTTGGATGCCTTTAGATCCCAACAAGCCCCCATACAATAACAAGCTCTGAGCTCCAATTGGGTGAGCACTTTCCGAGCTCTCTCCCCTCCTTCCTACCTTGGGACGGAGTCGGCAGTGTGTATGGAAGAATGGCTCGACACCGTGCAAGAACTGCTGGCGGGAATTAGATGTTCGAACAATATGGCTATGACCCGGGTTGTGACACTTCTAGATCTACATGCAAAAATGTGGTGGAAGTCTCTCATGGGTTTCACCTTCTAAGGAAGAGTCTACACAGATATTAGTTGGATCGAGTTTTCCGGAGCTTTCTTAGAGCACTTTATCCCTTCAACAGCCATAGATGAACTTGAAGCGAGGTTCCTACAGCTAAAGCAAGGATCCAAGTCAGTGATGGAGTACCAGCGGGAGTATCAGCATCTTGCTAGATTTGTTGGCTCCTATGTGTTGGATGACAGAGGATATGCAAAAAGGTTCTACAAAGGCTTGCGAGACCCTCTGATGCAAGCCCTTTTTTTTATAGCGGACTCCAGTTTGGCGGAAATAATTGACATGGTAAAGAGGCTAGAAGCAGACCACTTGGGAAGTGGTAAGAGACCTACTAAGGGAGTTATGGAAGCTGGCCCTAGCAATAGAAGGAGACACGACTAAGGAGGAGGAAGAGGACACCAGAGAGGTGGCAGGAATTTCCACTAGAATTCTAGAGTGGAGCACCCCGTTCCACAGCCGCCAGCATTGTCTCCACCTTCACAGCTTTAACAGTTTCAGCAATCCGAGGGGCGGAATGAGCGAGTGTGCTTCCAATGCAACCAACCGGGCCACATCCGACACTTTTACCCGCAGTTGTTTGGGAATGCTACTCCTGCACTCCCTCCAGCAACTCCGTGAGGGCGGGGGAATATGCGTGGTCGAGGACGAGGACTACGAGGAGGAAACCCCGGACCCGCTCGGAATCAAGTATACGCATTGGACATGACACAGGAGCGGAACCCTCAGGAGGTGATTGCAGGTATGTTATAGTTAGCCATCATATTTTTATTAGTAAATTTGAGGTTCTTTAGTCATACTAGATATCTAGCTTTGAAAATTGTTATTGGTACTTAGGCACCATGGTGTTCGGCGGGAAACTGGCCTATACGTTATTCGATACCGGTTCCTCACACTCGTTTGTGTTTGCAGACTTCATTAAAGACCTAGAAGGAGTGAAATACCTCACTGGTATTGCTCGAAGAGTATGCCTCCCAGAAAGCTCTGAGATGACTGCAACCACCAAGTGCGAGTTGGAGATACTCATTGGGGGAAAGACCTTTGATACCCCTGCCACAGTTTTGAGAATACTAGAATTCGATCTCATTCTGGGCATGTCATGGCTGGATTGGAACTATGCAAAAATTAATTGTGTGGAGAAGCGTGGTTACTTAAGACATGGGGATACCGATGTCATTTTCCAAGGAATAAAATTCGCACCCCATCTGTTATTATCCTCGATTCAGGCCATAAAAGCCCATATGGAGGGGGATGAAGTCGTTATGATTTGTTTTGAGTTGAAAGAGATGACATTGGATATCAAGTAGGTGCGGGTGGTGCGAAATTTTCCCGAGGTATTTCCTGAGAAACTGCCAGGATTACTCACGCATAGAGAGGTGGATTTCCAAATTAAGTTAGTACCGAGTGCCAAGCCCGTCTCCAGGACTCCTTGCCGAATGGCCCTGAAGGAACTCACAGAGTTTATAGTTCAGTTGTAAGAAATTATGGAATCCGGGTTTGTTCGCCCCAGCTCATCACCTTGGGGACCCCCTGTTCTGTTCGTTAAGAAGAATGATGGAACCTTGCGATTATGTATAAACTCTCAGGAGCTCAACCGACTGACGGTACATAACACCTATCCGCTACCTCGGATCGATGAGTTGTTTGACCAATTGGTAGGAGCACTTTGGTTTTCAAAATTGGATTTGCGCTCAGGGTATTATCAGTTTAGAATACAGGAGGAGTACATTCAGAAAATGGCCTTTAGCTCAAGGTACGACTTGTACGAGTTCACTGTGATGTCGTTTGGGCCCACAAATGCCCCTTCAGCTTTCATGAGCTTGATGAACAAGGTGTTCAAGCCTTATCTAGACATCTTCGTCATTGTTTTCATCGACGGCATCTTGGTCTAATCTAAGAAAGAGGAAGAACATGTCGAACATCTGACCTTGGTACTTAAGAAGCTAAAAGAGCATGCCTTGTTTTCCAAGTTCAGCAAGTGTGAATTTTGGCTCCAAGACGTTGCCTTCTTGGGCCATGTAATCAGTGGGGCTGGGTTAGCTGTGGATCCAGCCAAGGTGCGTGCCGTGAAGGAGTGGTCGCCCTTGAAGTCAGCGGCCGATGTGCGGAGCTTCCTTGGACTTGCCAGGTACTATCGCAAGTTTGTAAAAGGGTTCTCAAGGATTTACCTTCCTCTTTCTACGCTGACTAAGAAAGGTGTGCCGTATGAGTGGACACCTCAGTGTAAAGCTGCGTTTCAGGAACTAAAGGACCGACTTAAATCTGCAGCCATCCTAGCCCTTCCATCCAGGAGGGATGGATTTCAAGTTTACACTGACGCGTAGTATCAAGGGATGGGAGCTGTATTGATGTAGCATGGGCATGTGATTGCATATGCCTTAAGACAGCTGAAGAAGCATGAGATCAACTACCCGGTACATGATCTAGAATTGGGAGTGGTGGTGTTCGCCCTGAAGATTTGGAGACACTATCTATATGACGTCCACTGCGAAATCTTTTCAGACCACAAGAATCTTAAGTATGTCCATACCTAGAAGGAATTTAATTTGAGACAGTGGCAGTGGTTAGAGTTTTTATGCGATTATGAATTCACCTTGAACTACCACCCCAAAAAGGCAAATTCCATAGCTGACGCTTTGAGCAGAAAGGTACCGGAATCGAACACTGAGTTTCGATTGATGAGTATGGAGTTAGCTCGGATGCTCGAAGGGATGAAGATTACCCTGGTATGTAAAGACCAACTGGATGGGTATACAGAGTACTTAACCGCGATGAGCATAGTTTGTGATATTTGAGACCGAATCAGGGCAGAGCAAAGAAAAGGATGCTGCTTTGGCCCTGATAATCAAGTCAATTAAAGATGGGAAAACTGACGAGTACTCCCTAAAAGACGGCCTCGTCCATCTCCACGGCCGGCTTTACATTCCCAAGGGCGGTAAAATTCGGGAAGATATCCTGACACATTGCACTCAGTATTCTGTGCATCAAGGGATTGCCAAGATGTATGCCAACTTGCAGAAGACCATGTGTTGGCCGAGAATGAAGAGGGATGTCTGATATTTTGTTACGCACTACAAGACCTATTAAAGGGTGAAGGCAGAATGCAGGAGCCCTGGTGGATTATTACAGTCATTGCCCATCCCCGAGTGGAAGTTCGAGGATGTCTCCATGGACTTCGTCCATGGTTTTCCTCGCTCACGCTCAGGGAATGATTCAGTGTGGGTAATCGTTGACCGCCTGACAAAGGTAGCCAGGTTTATCCCTATGAAGAAAGAGGCTCATGTGGATGCTTTAGTACGCCTCTTTGTGGTGTAGTTTGTACGGTACCATGGCGTGCCAAAGACAATTATTTCTGGCCGGGATGGTCAGTTTACCTCTAAAGAATGGAAGGCGGTACAGGCATATTTGAGTTCACGCCTTACCTTTAGCACAACATTTCATCCTCATACAGACGGTCAATCTGAGAGGATCATAAGAACATTGGAGGACCTATTGAGGTTGTGCGTATTGGATATAGGAGAGCCGTGGGAAAGGCTCTTACCCCTGGTGGAATTTTCATATAACAACAATCACCAGGACAATATCGGGATGACGCCCCATGAGGCCCTTTACAGAAGAAGGTGTAGAACCCCCTTGTCATGGGTACAAGAGGAAGACCCAAAAGTTTTAGGAATTGAGTACATCGATGATACCGATGTGGTGGTTAGGCTAATATGGGACCGCATGCTTAAGGCTCAAAGTCGGCAGGCTAAATATTATAATGCAAAGCACCGGGTGGTAAAATTTCAAGTGGGTGACAAAGTGTTCCTGAAGATCCGGCCGATGCATGGTGTGTCACGGGTATGTGGTATGAAGAAGCTTAGCCCAAGGTACATTGGGCCTTACACTATATTGGAAAAGATTGGACCTTTGGCCTACCAGTTGGAGTTACCACCAGAGCTGGAGAATCTTCATGACGTATTCCATGTGTCGTCTCTCTGGAAGGCACTGTTGCGGACCGATCAACATATTCCCACCATTTATGGAGCAGTAGCGACCGATAGATCTGTATGACTAGAGCCGGTGCGGATAGTAGACAATGAGACAAGGATTTTGTGCCACAAGAGGGTTCCTTTGGTAAAGGTGTTGTGGTCTAATCATGGGAAGGAGGAGTATACTTGGGAGCCGGTGGACTTGATGCAAAAGTGCTACCCGGATTTGTTTCCTCCAGGTAAAATTTAAAATCATGTTTTAATTTATTTTTCATGCTTTTGTCTCCCCATAGCCTTAGCCTGATTTCGGGGACGAATTTTTTTTGTTTATAGGATTTGTAACGTCCCAATTCACGCTAGGCCCCTCGTGCGCGCTTTTGAGTCAGGAGAGACGATTTGGGCTCAGGGAGTGCTAACAGCTAGTTTTATACTTGTGTAAAGGAGGGGAAGTCTGTCCAAAGTAGGACACGGGTAGTGACACGGGCGTCTCCATACCCATGTGGCACTTTGGTGTCATGTGTTAAAATTCCAGAGAAGGACACGGGTAGTGACACAAATGTGTCCCTACCCATGTGAGTTTGACACGGGCATGTCCATGCCCGCGTGGCTCCCTGACAACAATCCGAATTCAGTGTTGTGTTTCCTGAGCAGGACACGGGTAGAGACACGGGCGTTTCTCAACCCGTATGCTTGTATTCTTCGAGCTGAGATCATCGACCGTGCTTCCCGAGCAGGACACAGGTAGGGATACGGGTGTGTTCCTACCCATGTGCGAGTGTTTGTATTCTTGGAACAGAGCTCGATTAATGACCGACTGTGTTCCTTCCGAGTAGGATACGGGTAGGGACACGGGCGTGTCCCTACCCATGTGTATCCATAGTAGTTCGACGATTTGTCGAGCAGAGCTCGATGATCGTCGACCACGTTCTCCCGAGCAGTACACGGGTAGTGACACGAGCGTGTCCCTACTCGTGTCATTCAATTTCAAGCTTTGACAAATATTTCTGGCCGCGTCGTTTTGAAGGGATTCATTTAATGAGTGATTGGCGGTTTAATGGGAGGTTGACACATGGCTAAGCAGTTAGTCACTTTCCACATGAAAAAGGGAGAAAACCCTGGCCGTTTCTACTCTCCTCTTCCCAAGTCATTGCTGTAGAAAATTGCTGGAGAGGAAGAAGGTGCTGGAGCTGATCTTTTCCCGTGAAGAACTAACACTGACCAAGGAGAAGAAGATGTCGCCAAGAAGGATGACAAGATCCATGGCTGGAAATGGTGGAAACATCGGAAAAGAGGTGATCCTCCTACCCTCTCCCTTGGTGCTAGATCTGTAGTTATTTCTAGGAGAGATGTAGACTCAAGAGAGTCTTTACTTGCGAGATGAAGATTTCCTAGGAAAAGACCATTCTTGGGCTTATGCCCTAAGGATTTTGATGTCTTCAACCTTTCCCCTCTCCTTGAGTAGGTGGTGGACTTGCTTCGTGAAGAGGAAATGGTCTCATGAGAGTGAATATGGGTGGAGGAATTTTTGGACATGGTTTGAACATATGGGTTGATGAAGAAGATGAATCGATATCATTCATCTTGCTTTAAGATGCGTGCATAAATTTTTTTTTCTACACGCAGCAGCTTTTGAGGCCATTTTCAGATATGATACGGACAGATATGGGCTTTTGACTAAACATGAAAGTCATGGCCCTCGGAAATACCTTTCCAACGAATGCTTAAACGTCTTTACCGGATTCCTTTAGCCTTTAAAATCCCGGTTTGATGTTGTTGTACAGTTATATTTCCTGCACATGTGATTCTCGTGTTGGTTTTGTAGCGGTTTTGGATTTGTGGAGAGTTTGTGGTACAGTTATGTTGATGTCTCGTTGAGTTCAAATTATAAGTAATCGTGATAAAATTATGCTAATGGCTTCTGTTGGATACATCCTCAATGAACAAATGGTGTAGTAAAGTGCACTTGATCAAGGTGATTTGGTGAAAGTTTGTGAACCACGATTATGCAAATGGTGTGGAGGAATTCAACGAACAAATGGTTTGGGAAATTTAATAATTGAAAGATTAATGTGATTTGGTTGATAGATCCTTGAGTGAACTATTGAGTTGATGAGTCGGATTGTATAAACAAACTAGTTATGTGAATCGTTAAGGATGTGCTTGATACTAGCAATGAGATGGATATTATGTGGAAGGGAATTGAAAAAGGTTAATGCATACTCGCGGGATACATATGATTAATGGAACCCTTGAGTACTTGGATGCATGAAAATATGGAAGGGTTGATAGTGCGTGAGTGTTTGCCGCACTAGATCGATGGTGTTGATAAGGGACTTGGTGAGGAGCCCTTGCGTGCTGTTGAGCACAAGATGTGAATGATGAAAAATGGTTTTGGCCGGTTGGGCTTGGTCCTCGATGCACATTCCTGAGGCTCCTTCCGTGCCTCAATGATATGAAATTGCACCAACACTCATGGATGTTGTACCTTCTTTTTAGATCAGGTCTAGTGGCTGTGTTAACAACAGCTCTTGGTCTAGAAGGAGCAACATCAGTCCTATTCTTTAGTTTCCCAGCCCCAGTATGATAAGTGGTGGGTATGGCAGTAGAAGTGTTGGGGATATCTTGAGCCCTTTTAGCAGCTGCTTTATTTTCAGAAAGCATACTCTTGATGGCTTTAGAGATGCCCAGGTCTGGTCTATTGACAGCCTTACCCTTTGTCTTAGAGTGGGCAGGAAGATCTAGAGAATAGTCAATAGCTTTACCTTTGACTTAAGGGGTTGGTGCACCAAACACAAATGGTCCCTGATTGTATTTCCTCATAGGATGCCTTAAAGTCACTTGCACCCTTGCTGTATCTACCACCATAGTGTGGAACATCTTTGTTCACACTAGACGGTCTAGCATTCTTCCAGTGACCATAAATACTCTCATGGTCATGCTTGTTAGAAGGTAGTTGAACTATATTAAATTTAACAGGAGGCTTTGTAACATCCCATTTCTGACCAGACCCCTAGGAGAGGTTTTGTCATGACCAAGTCATGACAAAACCCTAAGAAGCCCAAGGAGGCCAAGTGATCCGGGCTCAAGGTGAAAATCACCTTGGTCTGCAAATAGTAGGTCAGAAATTTACTTAAAACAGGATTTGGGATCGGGCATTGAGTGCGTCGAATGCACTCAATGCCAAAGGCTGGATGGCGTTGAGTGCGTCGAGTGCACTCAACACCATAAGCTGAACGGCGTCGAGTGCACTGACTGCACTCAACGCCATCGTTCAAAGGCTGGATGGCGTTGAGTGCGTCGAGTGCACTCAATGCCATAAGCTGAACGGTGTTGAGTGCACTGACTGCACTCAACGCCATCGTTCAAAGGCTCGATGGCGTTGAGTGCGTCGAGTGCACTCAACGCCATAAGCTGAATGGCGTTGAGTGCACTGACTGCACTCAATGCCATCGTTCTTAGGCTGGATGGCGTTGAGTGCGTTGAGTGCACTCAACACCATAAGCTGAACGGCGTTGAGTGCACTGAATGCACTCAACGCCATCTTGTTTTGTCCTTATGGCGTTGAGTGAGCTGACCTCACTCAACGCCGTCGGTTGGACAGCGTTGAGTGAGCTGAGATCACTCAACGCCGTAGGCTGGATGGCGTTGAGTGAGCTGGGCTCACTCAACGCCATTTTACTTAGAATTTTTCGGGCGCTATTGGTCTGTTTGCTAGTTTAGCTGAACCGGGCCGTTTCGGGAAGTTGGCCAGGGGGTGTTAATTAGTCGTTTCTCTATTAAAACCTAATTAAGTTTTATTGAAATTAATTTTGACCGGTCAAGTGGAGGAAATGCCACGTGGCCGACGGTTATGAGAATGAACAGTCACGTCCATGGCCGAGAGTCGGTTTTTATGGCCACTAATGCCGCTTGAATGCCTTGGAAACCTTTCACTCCTCTTTTAATGGCTGAATTCAACTCCTCTGGGGAAGAGGAGGAGTTTCCAGCCGTTATCTTGCTGGATAGAGCCATTTTCAGCCCCCCACCACCATGGCCGAAAAAGCTTTAAAGGACCATTAATGGCCACCAGCAGTTAGACCTTTCCCCTCCCTCCTTTTACTTGTTTAAAAGCTTACCTAGACCTCAAGTACTCATTTCCACACTTTTCCTGAAGGAGACTTGGGAGTTCTGTGTGCTTTTGAAGACCGTCGGCGACACCTTCACCATTAATGGCTTTCCGTCGATCTACATTCCTCCAGCCCGCGAATAAGGTCCTCCCCTCCCCTCTCTCTACGGGTAGATCATAGCTTTCCTTAGGATTAAGAATCGGGCTCAACTGAGCCCGATCGGGAAGAGCTTCTCTTCCTGGCTTTTTCCCGCAAGAACATAACTCTCGGGTTCGCCGGAAAACAACTCTCCGACGGCCGTGCCATCGCCCGACGATGGCCACCACCTCAACGGAAGTGGTGGTGGCGGTGGCCGGCCAGGGAGGAGGTTGGATGGCCGGCAGCAACGTTTGGAATAAGATCCAGGTTCGGCCAATCATGGCCCTCGGCTAGAGGAAGAAGACGATCCAACAATCGTCGGATCCTACTTTAAGATCTGTGCTTGTCTAATTTATTAATTTCTTTTTGAGATTTTCTGTCTCATTTAATATATGGTTTGAAATAAATATTAAAAATAGGTAGGACCCTCTACAGAAAATATAACCAACATGAAAGTTGTAGGCCGTGAAGTCTAGTTTTATTTAAAATTTATTTGGACTCATTTGAGTAAGTGGTTTGACCACAGTACACATTTTGGTGGGGTCTATACCTAGGCTAAACCAGATGGTATTTTGAGTTCTCCCACCAATCCATCCATCTAAATGACTTGAAATTTTGGATGGGATTCAATATTACCTATATCTAGAACATATCCAAAAATGAGGATTTTTGGAAAACATTTTCCTTTAGTTTTTGGAAATTTTTAATAATCCTTATATAAATTAATTATGTAGCCTAATGACTTCCAAACCCTCCCAAATTTTGGTTAGTGGTCCCTAGGTTCATCAGGAGACTCTGTATAATATTTCATCTGATTTGGAGATGTTTTAGATTAGAAATGAACAAACCTAAGCTTTGCCCTATTAAGGGGTTTTTAGGTCAAAAGTGCACTTTGTGATTTGGCTGGTCAAATCACCTCAATAGAGGCTGAGACTTTGACCACTGACTAGGCATGATTTCTAGCACCCCCCCCATGGAAGATGGGGTAGATTGGGGTAGATTTGGCCTAGGATCCAAGACCAAACCCAAAGGATGGTTTTGGGTGTCTTATGAAGGACATAGGGTGTTATGTCCTTGTATGAATTTGGTACTTAGAATAAATACTTGTAGGGTGCTTAGAGGCCCTAGGAAATGAACGGGTAGTGATTGGACACAAATACCCCACATAAACCACTTAATAAGTAATTAGGTCTTTACACCCTAGGAATTTTATGGTGGGTCATATGACCTTGATTCTCAGTCAAACTTTGGCAGGAGTGTTGTCATAGTTATATTCATATCTGGATAATTTTCTTATGAATTATAGATCAATGAATATAGTACTTCATGTACTAACCATCAAATTGTACTTTCAACTTAGGAATTTCTTATGAATTAACCACTCACTGAAATCTTATGGAATTTAGTCAAAGGACCTTTTATGACGCTATAAAGCTCTATGAATTTTTATGGAATTGTGGGAAGTGTATTTATAGGAGTTGCTTCACGAAGTATTGTGCAATGGTTCTTCCTGTAAATTATTAAGGTTTAGTAATTTTTCTACAATTTTCTGTTTAATAATTTTAGTACTTCCTTCTTTAAATATGATTAATGGAATTATGTTGGATAAATTAATTAGAGGCTAAATATTTTCTGTAAAATCATGGAAATTAGTATTTATTGATATCTCTCTGTTATTTAGTGGTCATAATTTTTGTGTGGTCATTACTTGAGAAAATCATGTAATTCATGTTTAAAATTACCCATGGCCAATCTTTTGGGAAAATTAATTAAATATCAGATTAATTAGAAAAATTATAATTTTCTGGATTTAGCCTAGTTATGTCATGATAGACTCCCAGTAAATAACTTAGGCCATTTGGATAAACATTTTAAGTAATTCCCATTTATATATCATATAACTTAGGATGGTCTACGTTCAGTAAAAAACTCCAGGAATCATATTAGGGTGCAGAAGTGAACTAAGGAGAGGGGATATTATTGTAATGGGCTGATAAGTGATAAGAGGAGTCATGATGAGTTGTGAGAAGTCTGGCTAGAGTTTAGAGGTGCTCGGGGACGACGAAACATCGTCTACCCCGTAGGAGAGAAAGTGTCAAATACACAAGGGTTAGAACCAATATAACTCAAGAGGGATTGGGAATTTGGGTATTAACCAATAACAATAAGTGCCTTGCGAAAAGGAACGATGGGCTTCAGCTACCATCCTAGTTCCTAGTGCCCTTTGAGAGCCCTTCACGGGGTATACCGGGGGAAGTCCTGGGATAACGTAAACCGTAGGAATAATAAACTAAAAGAGCAACTAGTATAACTAGGGTTTCACATTCACACACCCCGGTAGCTAGGGAGGTTGAATATGATTGGTTTGGTTGCCATCCAGACGGTATCTTCGGAAGGTAGATGAACAAACGGGATAGTCCGGGGATCCGGGGGCTCGAGGGTTTGAATACAGAATAAGGTGGTGGGTCTTCGGTATTTGACAGTCGTTCACACCGACATCGGTACATTGACTCAACGGTGTGGGACACTTTGCCAAAGAAAGTCTGGTAGATATAGACAGCACTAGTACGCGGATACTCTAGGTTGTGTTCTTCTAGGGGCGTACGGTAGGGCTAGGCCCGGTAGTGTGGCTACCTGCCTAGGAGTGGGGGGCCCAACCCACTGTCTCCATTTGCCACTATGGAGGTTCCTGGGAGTGAAGCTAGCTGCCCGAACAGGGGGAACTAAATGTCTGTGCGCATAGAGTCGTGTACGTGAGTTGCACTTGCATGAATCATGACATAGCATATCACTACACTCATATTTGCATACACTGACACCCCAACATATAAATCGATATGGTACTTTTTATACGATGGGAGCCTTGTAGAAGACCCCTTAACTTATAAGTTTGTATGGGCATTCATATAAGTTAAGGATACATATTTAATTTCTATTTGTCCTTTCATATATATATTGACTTACTACATGTTTACTTTACTGCTCACTATTGTAGAACTGCTAGATGTACCTTCCATACTTAGCTGCTTATACAATATATATTTACTGCTAGACTAGTTCCGTTGTCACCCGCCTTGCTTATTATCCACCATTATAGCTTCCCTTTCCTCTTCTCCGCTCGGTGCCTAGGAGCCGTGGGGGGAGGGGTAGGGGATGATAGGGCTTAGTATTTATGACTAAAGGTTTTCAGACCACAACATTACAGGAGCTCCGGATGGGTGACAGGGACCAGCAGCCCTTGGACCAGCACCTGTGACTAGCTTCGTGAGTGATTAGTCTTTCTTATAGCTTCCACGAGAGATTGTAGTGAGGATTTGATGTACTGGGCTTAAGCCCGTTTATATTTCATCTGAACTGATCTTTTACAGTACTCTGCTTTCTTTATTTTTATGGACTTGTTGTGATTTCCATTTACATGTGATTCTGTGGACTTGATTATATTCAGTTTATATTTACTTATCTTTCTTGTGATCGAAAAGGCCGGCAGAATTGGCGTTTTGTAGTGGCGGCCTTCCCGAGTGTCGGTGCCACCGCAAAGCGGTAATTCTGGGCATAAGACTACGGTGGTTTGAAAAAGAAAAAAAATGGGGTCTTACATGCTTAGAGGCTAGTGGCTGCACTTGAGCTTTGCCCTTTCCCTTGGGATTGGCAGCTCTTGTCCTTCCCTTGAAACCCAACCCTTTCTTTCCCTTTTGGGAGGAGGAGTCTATCAAGGGCAGCACTGTACTAGGCTTGGAGTAGCTAGCCACTAATGCCCTCTCTTTTTGGAGTTTTCCTTCAAGATTCCTGATATTGTTATTCTTGAAGGTTTTGGTGCTCATTTGTATGATTGTTATAGTCTTCAGTTTGCTGACTTTTTGCATCTTCAGATTCAGCAGTTTTGCTGATTCTGAAACAATAAGGTTTAGAGAAGCAATTTCCTGAGCCTGATGTTTGGCCAGGAGCTTGCTTTTCTTTAGAGCCTGCAGGAGTGCACCATAGTTATCAATCAATTGATTGATGTCTCCTTCAGATTCTGAGCATCAGCATCATTTGATGCAGAGGCACAGGAATCTAGAATTGATTCATAATCTGATCTAGAAGAGCTAAAAACATAGATTACCTTACTTGGACCAGGATGATCCTGGCTGAGTTCTTCATCAGACCTAGCCCTCAACCCAAGACAGCAGCTGTCTTCTTCATAATCCACCTCTGAATCACCATCAAGGGCCCTGACTTCAACCCTGACAGCAGGAAGAACCTTCTCAGCTTCTTCTTCTATAACAACCAGCCTTTTAATGCAGTCTGCTTCTACAGCTCCATCTTCAGTAAAGTATAACCCTATGTAAGCTTCTTCTTCTTCTGATTCTGATGAGAAGGTGTCAGTCCAGCTTCTTTGTTTCTTAGCAATGAGGGATTTCTCCATTCTTGCATTTTTCTGGTTGTCCTTTTTCTCACCATGTTCCCTTCTTTTGACTGGGCAGTCGGCTATTACAAGCCCATGCTTTCTACAATGATAAAAAGTCATGTTAGATGAAACCTGTTTACTAGTTTTGGAACCAAACCTGTCCTCCTTAGAGGATTTACTCCTGCCCTTTTAATAGTCATCCTTAGGATGATAGGAGGAGGAAGGTCCGCCTCTCCAGTGCTTCTTCTTCATGAACTTCTAGAATTGCCTGGAGAAGGCATCAAAATCTTCATCAGACCATTGGCAGTCTGATTGGCTTTTCTTTGATCTTACAGAATACGATTCAACATCTCTCCTTGGCAGAGAGGGAGACATTCTTCTGCTTTTGTTGGAGCCTTCAAATTTGAATGCTACATCCTTGTCTCTTGCCTGAGACATGATGTGGTTCTCCTCTTCTTTCCTGACAGCCAGCTGCATCTAATATGACGACAGCTTCCCAAAGAGGGTGTAAGGAGAAATGTCACCTAGTTTTGCCACTTCTCTAATGGCACAGATCTTTGTGTACCAATATCTAGTGAGAGATCTAAGGAACTTGTCATTCAGTTCATAGTGACTGAATACCCTTCCATAAGTCTTTAGTTCATTCACAATCCTAAAGAACTTTTCATACCTGGTGGTTATGTTGTTACCCTTGGATTACCTAAAAGCCTAATACTCTTGGTTGAGCATGAACTTCCTATCATCTCGAACTTCATCTGTCCCCTCCATGTAGATCACCACTGTGTCCCACATTTCCTTTGCTATTGTGTAATGTATCATGTTCTGAAGTGTACAGTCATCAACATCACTCATAATTACATTCTTTGCTCTCTTGTCTATTGAGGCTAGGACTAGCTCATCCTTAGTCATCTCATCATATGTCTTGGGTGTCTAGACCTTTACATCCAGTAATGAGACCTTCATTGGGATGAATGGTCCCTCTTCGACTGTAGTATACATCCTAGGGTCAGATCTTCCATGAACTGCCTCACCCTTGCTTTCCAGATGTGGAAGCCTTCCTTCCTACATATTGGAAGCCTCATAGCACTTAGCTTCTAATTGTTCATTACTGAACCCATAGAGACAGACTTCTAGCTAACCTTGGCGATCTACTCAGATTGTTAAGCCTTTAAAGAATAACCTCTGTCTGATACCACTTGAAAGTATTGTTTTCAAGGCTAACTAAACACCTAGAGGGGGAGGTGAATAGGTTTTTGTCTCTATTTAAATCTTCTTAATTGTTAGCCGATTTCTATGCTTAGTGATTAAGTTAGTTTTAGCTTTCAAGAAAAATCACAGATGACACAACAATTTTATAGTGGTTCACCAATCTTGGGAACGTCCACTGTCTCTCTGTGCCTTTCTAATAGTGTATTAGACTAGGTTATTCCCCCAAGACTCGGCTCCTTAAGAGCTTACAGCACAGATCCCGCGGGACTTCACAGGTTACACAGACCTACCACTTAGGAACTAAGCTAAACTACAGGTCATAAAGACCTTTCACTCGGCACTAAGCCAAACCACAGGTCATAAAGACCTTAGCCTTTATAATACAAGCTTACAAAATCAGACTCACAAAGAATCTATACACTATAAATAAATGGTGATTTTATTAGACACCAGAGCAAGAACTCCGTGTCTACTTATTCCTGGACTGAGGCGATATCAGCCCAAGCTTTTGTTGTTGAAGACAACGGAGTTAGCAGTTGAATCTTTCTTAAAACAACTATATTCTCTTTGTAGAGCTTGTAGATCTACTTCAACAGAATTGCTTATGAACCTGCTATTTTAGATGGTGATTGCTTTTGCTATCTCTTTCCTCTGCTAAGTTTTTTGTATAGAATAACTTCTTCAGACTCGACAAGAAGGGCGAGGAAGAAGATGAAGTTCGGCTACCGTTTCATTTTTAGAAAACCGACACAAGGATTCAATTGTTTGCTCTGCCCGATTTGTGATGAGTCCTATTTATATAGTGATTTTTGGACTCATCTAGGCTAGTTTTCTTTCACATGCACTTCACTTTTAGTTCGTTATCGTATATATTTCATCGTATCTTTATTTCCATAGGAAGTGCACACTTAGGCTCGTGGTTGTGTATTTTGTTACTTTTATTGATTGTACTCCTTCTATGATTGCTTGGAATGTCTGCACAAATCAGTGATTTGTTTTTCCTATTGGTACATGGGTCGTGTGCAAGTTCCGGGAGTGTTTAGAAGCAGGAATACTGCACATGATCATTGACTTTATTGTGCACAACCACTGGTCGTGTGCCGCTAATCGTACGCACTGGTATTCAGTTTTCAAAATTCTGCCTGGGGCAAACGCATGACCACTGGACATAGTGCGCACGACCACCGATCATGCGCCACTGATCATGTGCATTGATTCCAGATTTTCCTGGGGTTCTGTCTGGGATAATCGCACGACCATTGGACATAGTCCGCACGACCACCGGTCATGCGCCACTGCTCATGCGCGTTATCCCAGTCTTCTTGAGTTTGCCAAGCCAATACAAATGATCACTGGCCATAGTGTGCACGACCACTAGTTGTGCGCCCGTGATCGTGCGCATTGTTATATTCTGCTGTCTATAAATACGTAGGTTCCACCCTAATTCAGGAGCTCAACATTTCTCTGCCGTTTTCGTCTTCGAGGAAGGGTTCTGTCGTTCCCCTTCATCTTCCACCATAGGGAGGTGTTTCAGGCAAGCTTTCACTGCTAAATCCAAGCCAGAGCTTCCTCTCGGCCTCCTCCTTCATCCTTGAGCTTCAAGAAGACTTTTGACCTAGCTTTCTCCATCAAGCTAGGAGAAGTTTGAGCCATCCTCCACCGGCTCGTAACACGAAGAAGACGGGTCCATTGCGAGTGAGTGACAGCCTCCTCTACCGCGGACGCAGTTGAGGACCGAGCTAGGACGCGGATTGACAACCCGACGAATCCTACCTTGAACTCTCAACAAGACTTAAGATCCGGTCAATTTCGCACACTTTTCTTCTCTTGTTGTTGATAGTACAGTTGATCGCTTGTATATGATGAAGTTGTGCTTATTTTGATAAACATTTGTATCCAATAATGTCTATGTGATTTCATATTTATGTTATTTGCTTGAGGTGTGTCTTTATTTCCATCCATCCTCCACCACATTGCCGCACTAGCAATTGCTAGTGGCGTGCGTAGAGAAGAAGTGCTCTTGACCCTCATTCCACAAGCCTACTTGTCCATCCGCCCAGCGATTCGGCGCATAGCGGCCCGACTAGTCTTCCATCCCACCTAGCGAAGCATTGCGTAGCAGCATTGCATAGGAGTAGTTTGTACCATTTTACTTTATTTTTCAGCAAATAATCAACCCCCCCTTCATTAACTCCAACCTTAGGACTTCAATCTCAGTCCTCCTCGAAATTAACTCCACCTTACTGTTTTCCCTCGAGATCAATACTTGGGAAAATTCGCCCATTTTATATTACTTGTGCGAGCGGTATACTTGTCGTCCATCTCATCAATTTGCTTCTTTTTATTCTTGATGGACAATCGAGCAGTGGGCCCACCACCAAAATTGATGGCTGAGATTTAGCCATACAGTACATTCTTTCCATTTATTCTTGATTTGATGGCTCTTTGCTGCGTGTGGGCCCCAGCACTTAAAGATGAAAATATTGCTTTCCAAGTGCAGAGGATGATGACAGCTGGCCGCCAGCGCCTCTGGCAGCAATCCCGCAACATTTGAATTTTGGTTGACTTTTTGACTTTGCTGACGTCAGCATGACTCAGCATATGTTGACTTAGAAAAAATTCAAGCATTAGTAGTAAAGGCGCTGAGTGAGTAAGCATCACTCAACGCCACAACACTTAGACAAAATTCTGTCTGTCTAGGCATTGAGAGCGATTAGCTCGACGAACGCTGAGCTCCGTTCGACGAACTCTGATCTCTACTCAAAAAGATCATTTCGACGAAAGCTAAGCTAAGTTCAATGAAAGCCAAGCTCAGTTCGACGAACGACGAACTCCAGGCTCAGTTCAATGAAAGCCAAGCTCAGTTCGATGAAAGAGTAAATTTAGTTCGACAAACTCCAGGCTTTTTACCTTAGCCAGATTTTCTGAGCCTTGGCGTTGAGAGAGTAAGCTCCACTCAATGCTAAACTACTTAACATAATTTGTCTGTTATCTGGCGTTGAGTGAGTAAGCTACACTTAACGCTTTTGGACTTAGCCAAATATCTGTGTCTGAAAACACATAAGCAAGGATACAGTCAACACTGTTGCTCCATGGCGTTGAGTGAGTAAGCTACACTCAACGCCTTGCTACTTAGACAGTTTTTTTGTCATGGAGTTGAGTGAGTAAGCAACACTCAACGCCTAACTAATCGACGAACGATGAGCTCTGCTCGACGAACTCTGAACTCAGTTCGACGAACTTATATTCTCAAACTCTGAGATTAGTTCAACGAACGATGAGCTCAGCTCGACGAACTCTGAACGAAGTTCTCTGACTCAGCCTGACTCAAACCTTTTTGGTGTATGGCGTTGAGTGAGTAGACTACACTCAACGTCTATGTACTTAGCAATATTTTTTGCTATCTACAAGTTAGGCTAAGATAGACTCAGCACCATTTTTTGTATGGCATTGCGTGAGCTCTACTCACTCAATGCCTGTGGACTTAGGAAAATTTCCAGGTAGATAACATTGATTCCTTACCTCTGGCGTTGAGTGGGCTTGCTCCACTCAACGCCTGTGGACTTAGTGGATTTTTGTTATGTCCAGCAGCCAATTGTTGGGTCCACTTGTCCAATCAATGTGATATAGACTAACCTGCACTCAAGACCTCAAATACACATCAAATATAATTCATGTGTATGATATTGACCTGTTTGAATTCTTACAAATTAGGGACTTTGGGAACAATGGACCCAACACAGGCTTTACAATCAAAAGGGAGTTATTTCCAGTGTTCACCACGATCTATTAGTGGGACCAACAGAAGTTCTCTTTCTGTGCCTAAACTCAACCCAAAACCATGTAGCATCCTGCAGTGCAAGAAACACTTGTCTTTTCATAGCACAAAATACAAATAGCTCACCAAGAGCTATCACCGTTGGCGATACTCACTATCGCCCGACGATATCCAACTGGTCTTAAAACTGTGGAATTTCGAGGGTATTTTCCTATTGTGCGACTCAGTACTTCCTACTACTCGCAAGGCACAGGTACAACCCCGTAGACCTCGTAAACTACTCGTTTATACTCGGAGTCTTCTCCGGCACGCAAAACAAACATCACCAATTCATATCAACCTGTCTAGATGGGCTTCACTCAGCATACCTATCCCATACTACACATTTCCGGATCTATATGCAAGACTCACTAGGGATTTAACGAATCGACCCAAAGGAATTCCCTTCGCTTTTCCACCTTTTGGTGGGGGATTCCATGCATATGCCAAAAGAAGGACTTCACTTGTCCAAGAAAGAAGATCGTTACCATTGTAGTTTTCTTCGGATCCATGACCGCTTTTTTTCCGGTTAAAGAGAAGCACTTTGCTTTCCTCATCACAGATCTAGCCTCAGTTCTTACTTTTGACCACAAGATCTCCTTCACCAAGCTTTTCAAGCTCAGCTCCAACCCTTAGCTCTTTCTCTCAAGAACTTAGATGAAAGAAGGAGAGAGAGTAGGATAAAGAGAATGAATTCTCATTATTCTTCTCCTCTGTATAAGTAGCCTTGGGATTAATCCCAGCCACAGGATCATTTCATAAAAAGGGAGCAAAGGCCACGATTTCAGTTAAATAAATAACATTAACGCTATCGACTGGCGATATCCGCTATCGCCTGGGCGATATCGTTGATAGCCGCTTTGACCCCAGTCAACCACTTCTCATTGGCCTCCTTCCGGCCATCCGACACGTGTCCACCCATACGTGGCAGTATTGCCTGGCGATATCCACTGTCGCCGTTCTGATAGCTCACTCAACGCTTTATGGCATTGAGTGCGTTGAGTTTACTCAATGCTTTAAGGCGTCGAGAGCATTGAGATCTAGGGCTATCACCGCTCGATAACCACTATCTCCACGCGATATACTCTTACTCAAAGATTAATTGAAATTCTTTGAGTATGATGAGCTCACTCAATGCTTCATGGCGTCGAGTGCTATTGTTATCGCCGCCGGCGATACCCACTGTCGCCTGGCGATATCGACCAAAAGTCCTGCTATTAAATTTGGGGTATTATATTGAGCGTGGTCTTTGTCATTATCATAATCATAATAATAATCTTGTTAGTACACTCCACTTTGGTTGGAGTGAACTAACACCTCCCACCCGAAGAAGTGGACTCGCCGCGCTCCTCATCGGGCACTCATGCAGGATCTAATGCAGGTCGTGCCTTGAAGATCTCCACTTCCCACTCCAGCTTAGAGATACTCAACCTCATCCGATCTATGGTCTCGACATCTTGTGGAGAGTTGACATAAGAAAAATAAGTGGAGGAGAAAGGAAAATTTTCCTATCAAAAATAGAGCTTACGATGCTGCTGGACGATTTGGTGAGAAGACGCTCTCTGCGTTCAAGCCATGTGTTAAGGTTCTCAGACCAATTCTCTGTAAACTTCTTGTTGGCCTTGGCATTATAAAACTTCTTATTAAAGCTCAGTATATGGCGATATGCTTTATGAGAGAGCTCCACCATGTACAATTGATCCCTCATGTTATCATATGCAAGCTCTCATAGGATCACTTTCTCATAGGTAGCCGCATCCTCCTACTTTACAAGTCAAAGGTCAGGGCATATACACCCTCTCTGGAGAAGTCACACTAAGTCTAGGAGGGGAGGAAGGAGGGTACGAAGATCTAGTATGACTTGTCCTCCCAAATGAGAAGTGGGTCGCCCACGTCAACAAGGGGCCTTTTCCCCATACCGAAATTAGGGTGCGAGCACAACATCTCAGACTCACTCACCCTGGAAACATCCCTTGCCAAAGGCTCCAGGTAGCTCAACATAGGGGCCTTATCCTTGCTCGTCAGGGTCTTCTTCCTTCCACGAGCTGCTGGGGAGAGGGGCTTAAGAACTATGGTAGAACTCATCACCTTACCCTTGGTGCTCTCGGGCATGAGATCATTTAGGTCCCCAAGCAGACAACCGTACCAGCCTTAGCTAAGGCGAGTTGAGGGTCGACCCATGCCTTGCTTGCGTATGGTGGGTTAACATGTATCACCCACTCACCTTAAATGGAATAAAAATTATAATTCTAAACACAGAAGGGGCAACTGGATAATTAATAGTAGGGCAAGTAGAACTATACCTTCCCCCGGGTTCACAAAGGGGAGATGATCGAGGTGTCACCAAAGGTTGAGACCTCGAAGTTCTTCCCAAGGATGAACTTGTGTAGGGCAACCTCGTCAACGTCCACGGTGGGGCCTGATAAGTGGAATCTCTCTTTTTGACTGGGGAGTATGGGACATTGTTGATATTCCACTTAATGAAGACAAACTTGTTGGTCCAATTATGAACCTTATTGGACCTCTCCCCAAACTTCAGATGCTAGCCCGTCAGAAAGGCAACCCTAGCATTGGTCCCTTGGTATATGAACAACTTACAAATCATTGTAAGGTTAAACTCAACCTTCTCATCATGCAGGTAATAGGTGAATGCAGGAAACACCGAGATCGCATTTATATTCACCAGCACAGACACCACCCCAAAGTACCTGAAGAATTATTTGGCCTCCAGCCTAAGTGGAAGGCGGAGTCTAAACTTGAAGTGCAGGAGGGGGAAGGCGAGCTCATACTTATAGAAAGTGTTAACGGCCTCGCCTTTCCTAGGACAGTGTGTGGAGAAACTCGAAGGCAGGTACTTAGCCTTGAAGGAGAGAAAGTTCACCTCTGACACCCTCTTTTGGGGAAGCAATGGTCTCTAAACTTCTCTGCACTCTTCCCCTTCCATTCGAGGACTCGCCATCCCAGTCATTATTGTGAGTACATTTAACAGGTGAAAGGAGCGAGTAAAAAGGAAGAGTAATATGTAGGAGGGGATATGTAGTTTTTGCGATAGGTAAAACTAAAGGTGGGTTGTATTTATATAAAAAGTTAGGAAGATCACAGTTATTTGAGTGAGTCCCCTTGCCCTCACCCTCTCGCACCTATCCACGTTGCGAGTCTCATCGGCTCGCCCATATGCGAGCCTTACATAATTTTTATTAGAATGATAAATACAAAAATTTACATGTGAGAAATATCAAATAATATGCACAAATACCGCAAACGGAGGCCAAACACAACTGAGGAAAAAGCAATCATTCCAACACAATCATGCAAAAATAAAAGGGCATAAATAAAAGTAAATATATCAAGTAGGAACCAGACATTATGTAAGAGGGGAGATGGGTGCGATAGGGGTCACTGAGGGATCCCCCTCCACATACCCCAACCACGCATCCGCACTCGCGGTCCTCCCCTCATAGTACATTGCTCTCAGACCGTAGTAACTTCTTGCTACAACATGCATGCAATATCCTCAATGCGTCTGAGACTTCCATCAAAAGAAGTTGCATCGTTTCTCAAGATTTACTGCACCTCACCCATGAGAAAGACTCACTCTCTCTCGAAGGCCTCCACTCATTGCTCTAAGGAAAACATTTGGGGTAAGAGGTCATTCTCGGTAGGGCTCTCTCCTCCTAGATCATTTGGATCTAGGAAAACGGGCGAGAGGTCAGCATAAGCCAGGAATTCAATAAAATAAGAAACAAATGTAATAGACTTATCCGGAGATGTCCTACCAAATAGGTAGGTGATGGGAAGTGTTGGATCCCTAGTTGGATTTGGGATAGGTTCACTAAATTAGGTTAAGTCTGACCCACATTGTATAGCCAGGGTCAAGTTCTCGAGTCCTAAAGTTTAGGCTAGTCATTAGGTTCTATCTCTATGGACCAGCAAGCAGTGGACCTCGGGAGACTCAAGACTTAAAAGAATTCAGAGTTCAGAATATTAGTTCGAAGTTCTTCGAACTCAACTCGACGATCGTCGATCTCAGATCGACGAACTCAGATTTCTTTCTCTGAGCTGAGCTCGATGATATTCGAGCTCAGGTCGACGATCAAATCTTTCAGACAGATTCTCAGCTTGACGAACTCAGAGTGCAGAATTGGCAAGTCATTCTTTGTATACAGTTCGTAGAACTCAGGTCGATGAATAGGAACTTTCAGATCGACGAACTTGGAACTCAGGTCGACAAATTCCATTCAAAAGTCGACGATTTCTATCCCGCTCAAGAATACGAAGTTTTTCTGATTTCTGTCCCTTACTTTCTATATTACTTAGCAGTAATATTCCTGAGTAATTAATGCTAATATTCCCCTGAATATAGCCGTTATTCACAACATTAATTATGGTCTTCATCAGGATAATTACTTGCTTATTTTATTAGGGACAGTTGGGGTAACTCATTTAAGTCATATTCCAGCCTTTTGTATTCTCCAGATCTTTCAGCAATTAATGCCAGCTTTTCAAATTCAAAGGAGAATGTTTTTGACTACAGAATATAAAAGATATTCCCTTTTTCAGAAAAGAACATACAAGGCAAGAACATTGCAGAGGTTTATAGAGAAGAGAATTTTTACAGATACACAAAAATATATAGAAGATCTGCTTCTTATCTATGCAGAAATACAGTCTGTTCTTTCCCTTGTTCATACCAAAAAAGACTGAAGAAGAACATTCATCACAAATCAAGAGTCTTCTTCATCTTTAGATCCTAGAATATTCAGAGACATCTATTCAACATTTGTCTACTGGATTCCTGGACATTGACAAGACAAGGTTGAAGACCTATACCCTGAAGCAAAGCTTCCAGTCTTCCTGAACCATTCAACTTCTCAGGGGGAGCTTTGACAACATCAAGATCAACTAGTCTTCTCTTTTGATTAGAGAAAGAGAAGATACCATCACCTCCTCTCACCTCCTGTAAAAGAGTTTTAACTCCCTTCAAAAGTTAACCACTTGGTTGTCAAGTCACATGATCAAAAGACTTGATTTGGTTTTTGGGCACCTGATCAAAAGCCTAAAGTATTGCTATATCTCCCTACAAATAGATATTTTGGTGGCAGTCACCTGATCAAAACTTGTTAGTTGATTTCTACCAGGGTGGTAGAAGAGTGGATGTACCCAGTTGGGGAACCACTATAAAACTTCTTGTGTTGTCTTGTTGCCCCTTTTTCTTTCTGTACGGTGCTGTGTTATTTTAGCTTAGTTATTTTTACATAATATTTATTATTACTTATTTTTACTACAAGATAATCAAAACAATAAAAAGATTTTAAAAACACTTTATTCACCCCCCTCTAGAGTAAGTTAGATCTATCCCCTCCTTTTAATTGGTAACAGAGGATTATCAATTGCCTAAGTTCTCTTTCAGGAAGCTTTAAGGACTTCCCAGATCTGGCTCGCAATAAGGAAGGATCTGGTTCATGCATCAATGGTGGCGCCGCAAGATCAGGAACCTTCCTTGATAGTGTGTTGGTAGGGTTGGTAAGCTCCTGAGCGAGGTCACGAACGGATGACCACGGTGGAAGAGGTATTTCATCGAGGTTAACGAAGGGAGGCACTATGAGTTGGGAAATGTGGTTAACATTACTTAAAGAATGCGAGTCAAACATAATGAGATGATTGACTACTTACCAAAAATCTACACACAAGTATCAGTGTTGGGTACATTGACCATAATGTGTTATATTTTAAGAAGGCCCACAAGTCAATAATATACACATGCTTGTATTTGATATATATCTAAGTTAACATGTGCATGGTATTGCAAATTAAGTGATTAAACAAACTGAGAGCATCAGAAGTATGGCTGGAAAGAAGCCAGCATGGTCAAGGAAGACAGGAAATTAACTAAGTACAAAAGCATTGAGTGACTACACATCACTCAACGCCAAAGGCCAAAAATCATTGTAAGTTTAAATCTCACTCAAAGACTCAGTGGAGAAGCGCTAAAATTTGACTAAGAACAAATGCGTTGAGTGAAGGACTTACACTTAACGCCTTCTCAAAGAAAGGTTGTTAAGTACAAAAGCATCGAGTGAAGAACCTTCACTTAACACCTCAGCGTTAGGCAGAATTTGGCTAAGTATTAGAGCATTGAGTGAAGGCCATCACTCAATGCTTCTGAAGTTAACTGTCAAAGCACTAATTCATCGAGACATATGGGATCACTCAATGGCTGTACAAATTTAGAAATTATTCTAAGTCAATTGGCACCATGTCTAGTCTGCTGACATCATTCTTAATTCAAATCGATGTAAATTGCACGCTAAAAGACAGAGACTTCCGTATTGATCTGACAACGCTATCCTAGGATAAATCAACCATTAAAACTGGTCATGTCGCTTTCCAAAGAGGGATATAGCCGTTGCTGATGCTGAGGTATAAAAGTGAAGTGGGTGACATTCTTACAAGGATATTTTTTCCCAATCTTTCTAAACCCTAATCTTATAAAAGTCGGCTAACAGTGCAGATCTTATTTCTGGTTGTCTTCAATCTTGCTATACAGAGCTGTAGGCTTTCTCAAGCTTGAAGAAGAAGAAGAGCTCTGCAAGGATTCAACAAAGTATAGGCTGAACCAAATCTGAAGAATCAACTTCCTATAGTTGTTCTGAAGAATGGCTGTCTGTTGATTCAACCAAAGAAGAAGACTCAGAAATTTTATTTTGATTCAGATTTCTCAAACATTTATTCTATCTTGTAGGATTTCACTGAGATCTGAGTGTAGAACTATTTTATAAAGGCTGAGTGTAGGACTTTTACCAAAGTGTTAGTCGTAGGAGTGATAAGCACTCTAAGCTATAGGAGTTGGAAGACACTGAGTTGTAGGGCTGGTAAGCCTGAGGTAGGAGAGTAGTTTTGTCTCTGAAGTAGGACTATAAACATTCTGAGCTATAGGAGTGGAGAGCACTCTTTGTTGTAATATCCAGGGAAGGGATCTGAGGTGTAAGATCGGTTTGATCTGAGTTCAGGAGGAGTTGGCCTCATTTAGCTCACTATTAGATAGGTGAAAGGGGAAAGTGGATGTACTCTAGATAGGGGAACCACTATAACATTTTTGGTGTTGTACGTGTTCTTGAAAGTTAACCAACTAACATAAACACACAATAAGATCATTCTCTAAAAGATTGAAATGATTCTAATGAATCGTATTCACCCCCCTCTAAGTGTTTAGCTACCCTTAAAATACTTTTATGTGGTTTTAGAGCAAGGTTATTCAATAAAGTCCTAACAGTCTGAAAAAGATCTCCAAGGGTAGAAGAAGTATATCATCATGAATTCTGGTGAGAACCATAAAGAGCTCAGTTCTATGAAGCTTCCAGTATATAGAAAAGAAAACTTTAGAATATGGAAGGAAAGGGTGAGGCTGTTCATGGAAGCCTCAGACCCTAGGATCTTCATTATAATGGAAGAGGGAACTTTCATTCCTATGAAGGTCTCAGCTATTGATGCCAACATGAAGACTCCAAGGAAATATTCAGAAATGACAGAAGATGAGGTAGTGAAAGAGTTTAGTTGTCTACCTAAATCACCTAGAGGGGGGTCAATAGGTGAGTTGTGCGTCTTTTTGCGGAACAAAAATTTAGAGATCTATGCACACAATTATCAACCAAGCAATCACAAACGACAAAAGATTTATAGTGGTTCCCCAACCTTGGGTACTTCCACTTTCCCTCACTAATCTAGCAAACCACTAGAATCGGCTACTCCACTATCTCGGATTGAAAAGCAATCCTACGTCTCGGAACAAAGTTCCTACAATCTCGATCCACAACATGGATCTACACTCAGAAGATAAAACATCCTACAACTCGGAGACAAAAAGAGTTCCTACACTCGGAGAGAAATCTCCTATAAGAAATAAATTGAGAGTAATTTAAAATACACACAATAATTCTCAAATCTGGAAACAGTCGCCCGAGGACTTCTTTCTTTGAACTTGTGGCTTTATCAGAAAGGTTGAAGAAGAAACTCGGCATGATCTGGATCTGAAATTTCTTTGACTAACATGATCCGAGAGATGATGAGGTGTTGAAGAGCAATCTCGATCTGTAAGTCAGCCTTGATTCTGAATCTTCTTGAACGCAAGCCCTAGGCGATTTGGACGATGAAGATCGGCGGCGGCTTCCATTTTTGGAAAGAGAAAATTGATTCAGAGACTTATAATATTTCTTTTACAGCTTGTTAGGGTTAGTCGGTTTGACAAGACCTTATATAAGATCTCCCTAACGGACATAATTAGCATTAATGACGTACACGTGGACCAATCACGTCAAGTCATTTGAAAATCCCGTCGGTTAAGGACTTAGCGAAATTCTGACAAATTAGACTGAAGTACTTGAGTAAAATATAAGCTACTCGAGTATTTATATGATTACTCAAGAGAATAGAAACAAACTACTCGAGTAGAAGTCCTTGAGAAAATTCAGAATTGAATAAGTAACTACTCGAGTACATAAAGACTTACTCGAGTGCTAATATAGTTACTCGGGACGTGGAGTTGAACTACTCGAGTACAAGAAGTATTACTCGAGAGAATAAAAATTAACTACTCGAGAGGAAAAAGGATTACTCGAGTCAAAGACTTAGAATAATTTCTTAGTGAGGAAAACAGATTACTCGAGAACTGGAACTGGACTACTCGAGAGAAGATAAACTACTCGAGTATATGGATATCACTACTCGAGTAATGGACTTAGAAAGAATTCTGAGGGATGAAAACTTATCACTCGAGTATTAAACCTGGACTACTCGAGTAGTAGATAGACTACTCGAGTATATTATCTTGACTACTCGAGTGAAGTAAAACAACACGAATACTGTCTTCTGTAACTCGAGACAAAAGACTTATTTACTCGAGTGGTTAACCTAATTACTCGAGTAAAGGACTTAGAAAAATTTCTTAGAGGAAATTCTATTAACTCGAGAGTAAGAGATAATCTACTCGAGTAATTGACTTGGCTGTCCGAGAGTTATATTCAGGCTACTCGAGATCCATTCCCTTACTCGAGTACAAATAGACTTACTCGAGTATAATCTAAGTATTTAACTCGAGTATATAAAGTACTACTCGAGTGAAAGACTTAGAAAATTTTCTCAAACAGAATTTTCTCTTTTTCAAAATACTCAGCAACATTTCTTTCTCCAATCAATCCTAGTGCTTTAAACATGAAGTGTATCCCAATAGAGAGGCTACACATGAGTCAACACCATGGATCACACAATGAGGGATTACATTGTATGACCTTGTGTTTGATGACCCATTGTAGACTGAGATTGGTCTACACTTGGCAATATAATCCTGCAAACACATAACTCAAGCAACACATCAAATATAACTTAATTCATCTTAGTTCAAGGGTGACTTATCCAAATCTGGGTTCTTGTAGATACAATACCCAACATGTAATAATGGCCACTATGGACAAGAGGGCCCAGAACATCACAATGAGTGCCATTGATGACTCAACCTTTCAAAATCTTGTTCACTACAAGAATGCAAAGGAGATGTGGGACTCTCTAATAGTATATATATAGGGGACTAAGGAAGTAAGGGATGACAGGAAATTCCTTCTTAACCACTAGTATGAGTCCTTCAAACAGGGCAAGAAGGATTCAATAGCAGAGTGCTATGAGAAGTTCTTTAAGATTATGAACATTCTGATAACTTGTGGCAGATAGTTCTCTAATTATGAGCTGAATGATAAGTTCCTGAGATCATACAACAAAGAGTGGGACATCAAGATCTGTGCCATAAGGGAGGTAGGAAACTTAGCTAACACATTGCCACAAAATCTATTTGGCAAGTTGTTATCACATGAACTTCAGCTGAACTCCAGAAAGGCTGAAGAGGATGCTGCCAAGTCTCTCAACAGTGAAAAGACTATGGAATTCAAAGCCGAAACATCTAGGAAGAGTAGGGAAAAGACTCCTCCCCAAAGAACGGTTGCTGAGTCAGAAAGTTAAGATCCTAGCACATCAAGAGAAGAACTATCTGATGGAGAACTAACCTTATTCTCCAAGTAGTTCAAAAAGATGCCGAGAAAAAGAAGGCATTGGAAGAATAAGGGCTCATCTATATTTAGCTCAAGGAAACCACAAGATAACCAGAAAAAGTACAGAAAAGACCCCTCTGGGGATAGGTATGAATCTAAACAGAAAAAACACTTTAAAACTGATGTGATTTATTACTTTTGCAACAGGTCAGGACATGTCATTGCTTACTATCCTATTAAAAGAAAATAGAGCAGGAGGTATGATGATAAGAGATATCATAAAGACAAAAATATGGACAAGGGTTTCTTAGCTAATAAGAGGTCATGCTTGTTAAAAAGTGATTCTAATACTTCAGAATCTGAAGATGAAGAGGCCTACATTGGTCTAATCTCCATAGAATAGGATGTTGATCATCCTACAGCCAAGGTGTACATAAGGGCACAACTGCCCTCTATTAACAGTGACTGTGAAGATGAATAAGATTATAGCCTCATGGCCACAACTATAGAAAATCAGGACAATTTTCACCCTAATGTGGTAATCTCTCTCCCAATCTCTCCTTCTGATTCTGATTATGTGATTGGTCTAGAATCTGAAGCTTCCTCCTCTTCTGGATGTGAGGATGATTCAGATTCATAGAATGACATCAATCAATTGATTGATATATGGGGCCATCCTTGAGGAATTTGGGAAATGCAAGAAGCTTGCTAAAAAGCAAGCTGAAGAGCTCAAGGTACTAAGGCCCATTACTGCTAAGTTACAAGCAAAAAGATAAGCATTCCCTGAAATGGACTCTAACACTATTGAGCTCAAGAGAATCATTGATAAGTATACTGAGATAAGAATTCAAAATGAAAAACTTATCAAAAAGGTTAAGAATGATCTCCTCAAGGAGAAAAGTCTAGTGGCTGGGTATTCTAAGCCTAAGATAATTCTGCCACTTATAGACTCATTCTCCTCTCAAAATAATAAGAGTGGATTGGGGTTCAAGTGGAATGTTGGAGCTGCCCATTCCAAAGGGAAAGGCAAGGCTCCATCTATGCCTTAAATCGCCTTTAGGAAGATAGTATTCCCTTCTAACTAGTATGACCATGACAACAAGTATATTCATTGGAAGAATGAAAAATCTTCTTGTAAGAGTAATAATGCACCTTACAATTGGATAAGAAAGGGCATAGGATTGAGTGCATTGAAGGATCCCCAAGAAGAAACCAAATGGCCCACCATGAACCATTTGTGTTTGGTGCTCCAGCACCCACACTCAAGGATAAGGCAGTTGCCTCCTCCCAAGATCTTTCAATAAAGAATAAGGCTGTGAGCAAGACTGCAATCAAGTCTCACTTAGTAATTTCTGATACCATCAACACCTTATCAGCTGCAAAGTAGGCACATATTACTGTTACACATAATCAACTAAGAGAACCAGCTTACATGCTTACATTCAACCAAATTCTAGCTAAGAGAAATAGGAAGAATGTTGTTGCACTCCCTACTGAATGAAAAAAATCTGATGGTTCATACACATCTAAGATGGCTCAGAAGAGGAGATATAACATACATGAGTGCTGGAGTTATGGCAAGGTGGGACACTTTGTCATTGACTGTTGGCATAACCCTAGTGTGCCAAGTGTAAAGAGAAGCCTTCATGTCACTTTTATAGCTAGGAGAAAAATTCCTATTCATGCTAACAAGAACCAAGGACCCAAATTCTTTTGGGTACCTAAGGTAAATTAATTCTGTGATTGCAGGTTAGTCCAAGTGCCCATCTAATGCCTATTTGGTACTTAGACAATGAATGTTCCAGGCATATGACTTGAACAAGGAGCCATTTGAAAGATTTCACTCTAGTGAGGAATGGACCCAAAGTCTTATTTGGTGGTTCAAATAGAGGAGTAACTAAATTTTATGGTACGATCACCAATGATATAGTCTACATCACAAAAGTGGCTTATGTGGGTGGATTGCAACACAAACTGATTATCATAAGCCAACTCTATGATCTAGGCTATGTCATTGTATTCCATAAGGATAAGTGCCTAATGAAGAGGTCAAGTGGCCAAGAGATCATTCTAACAGGCACTAGTAGTGGAAATATTTAGTATCTTAACTTTATATGTTTAGATTCTGATTCTCCAGTGTTCCTTGTAGCAAATGAGAAAGACTCTTATTGTGTGAAATGGCACAAGAGGCTTGCTCACTTGAACTACAAGACTATCAACAAGCTTTTTAGTGAAGGGTTGGTAAGAAATGGACCCAACTCTAAATTCACTAAAGAGGGCATTTGTTCTCATACCAAAAGGATAAGCAGACAAAGGATTCCTTTAAAAGCATTGGGTCCAAGGATTCAGAGAGGTGTCTCTACCTCCTGCATATAGATTTATTTGGTCCTATGACAATTCATAGTCTAGGTAGGAAAGTCTATATCTTTGTGATTGTTGATGACTATTCCATATTTGTCTGGGTGTTTTTTCTTAAGAAAATGTCTGATACCTTAGACAAGTTTGTGACTTTTGTTAAGCAGATTCAGAATGAAAAGGGTTGCACTTAATCAGAAGTGACCATAACACAGAATTTTAGTCTGAAAGCATGACAGAATTCTGTAAAGAATAAGGTATCTTTTAGGAATTTGCTTCTCCAAGAACACCTCAGCAAAATAGCATTGCTGAGAGAAAGAATAGAACTCTCATAGAGGATGGGAGGACTTTGCTAAGTGATACTTCTCTCTTAGAATATTTCTAGACTAAGGAAATGAACACAACCTATCATGTCCAAAATATAGCCTCTATCAACATGTATCACAATAAGACCCCTATGAACTTATGAAAGGCAAAAAACCAAATCTAGCCTATTTCAGAATTTTTCGAAGCAAGTGCTTTGTGCTGAAAAATGGAAAGTCATACCTGACAAAGTTTGCTGAAAAATCCTAGGGGGTATTTTGATGGGTATAACAGTCATAATAAAGCTTATAAGATCTATAACTTGAAAAATCAGGTTGTAGAAGAGTCTATTAATGTTGTTTTTGATGAAACTTCAATGATTCACAATGAGTTGCCAAGCTCTACTAGTATTGCAGGTGCGAAATTAAGAACGAACAAACTAAGTATTGATGACACACTTCCAATTGAATAAGAAAAGGATAATGTGTGCACATCCCAGAAGAAGGTCCAGGTAAAATTCAAAAAGCAAATGAACATCAAGCCACTGAAGATGAAGTTTAAGAAGTTATAAAGAGGATTCCAACAGCCATCAGACACTTAAGATACCATCTTAGAGATCTAATTATTGGGGATGCAAGCCAGTGTGTTACTACAAGGAGCAAAAATCACAACATTACTATGTATTCAATCTTTTTATTTCAGCTAGAACCCAAGAAGTTTGAAGAAGCCAACATAGACCCATTCTAGATTGTGGCTATATAAGAAGAGTTGAACTAGTTCAAAAGGTGTAATGTCTAGAAGCTGGTTCTCAAACCTCAAGGACATAACATCATAGGAACCAAATGGATATACATAAGCAAACTAGATGAGAATGGTGTTATAATCAAGAATAAAACTAGACTGCTTGCTAAAAGATATATTCAAGAGGAAGGTATTGACTTTGATCAAACCTTTGCATCGGTAGCTAGAATTGAAGCCATAAGATTATTCCTTGCATATGATACTTAAAAAGGATTTAAGGTCTACCAAAGGGATGTAAAGTCAGCTTTCATGAATGGTGACCTAAAAGAGGAGGTCTATGTTGAGCAGCCATCAGAGTTTATCAATCCTTCTCTCCCTAACCTTGTATTTCACTTTAAAAAGGCTTTATATGGGTTGAAATATGCCCCAAGGGGCTTGGTAAGAAACCCTGTCTAGCTTTCTCATTAAGAACAAATTCTCAAGGGGAGAGATAGACAAGACATTATTCTTAAGGGAAGTCAAGGGTATGATAATCTTAGTCCAAATTTATGTTGATGACATAATTATTTGGTCTACTGATGATGGTCTTGTTTGTGTTACCATAGTGATCTGGAAGTAATCAAACATGTAGTCTCACTACCAACATAATATGAGCCTATGGGGTCGAATATAAGAGCATTAAAGAAGTTGGAAAGGTTTGTGTTGGCCTTGCTCATATGTTATATGAGTGAAGTACCAAGCCTATGACATTCTGGATGTGAAGGATTTTCATTCCGGGACCTATATTGTGAATATGTGTCATGAGGTAAGCTTTTAGAAGACTCTAAGGTAATTTATATAGTATAGTCTTAAGGATCCAACAGATCTATCTGAATTTGTCGAGTATCGTAATGTTATCTCGACGAATTGGACTTGGTTCGTCGAGCATCGTCTTATTATCACGACGAATATGTCTTGGTTTCGTCAAGTATCGACTTGATGCTTTAGATGAAATGTTGGATGAATTCATTGAGTATCATCTTATTATTCCGACGAATGGTTCTTGATTCGTTGGATATATATGTGTAAACTCGACGAATGTTGTTTCCTCCAGTTTGATTCTTTTAAATTCGGTTCGGCGTGGTCTGCGGGTATCATAAGCTTCGGTCTTCTGTATATATACGATGTAAATAGTATACTGAGAGAAGAGACTGTTTTTCTGACCTAATCAAGCGAGGCCGAGAATGGTATTATTTTCTTCCCGATGGAACTGTTCCACCTAGGTCGCGATCGCCGATCCTTCCCACCGACCACCCTACTTATTATCGTCGCCAGAAAGAGTTTCCTAAGGCTTTATCTTCGTCGTTACTGTCTCTCCCTTAATGGTTCTAGCAAGTCATGAAGACGTTGAGGGCATACCTTCTTCCAACCTAGATCTTGTATGACAAGACTCTAAGGGTTCTTCATGCTCATATGGGAATCCGTAGAGGCATGGACACTATTCTACGCTCAAAACTCTGGCCACTAGTATTCGTCAGACTTCTTCGGAGCACCTTGATTTAGTATTGACTCAATCCCGCAAAGGCACAATTTATTTATTGCAATGTTACTTCTTGTTCAATGTTCATCGCTAGATCCGTATTTCTATTGGGTTTTTCTTATTCCTGCTTTCGCTATGCACAACTATTATTTCATATAGTAAAATCTAACAGGTCTATGCAGAAAGTTTGCTAAACTTATGCAAGGGCAATTTGAAATGAGCAGTATGGGTGAACTCAAGTATTTCTTGGGCCTCCAAGTTAAATAGTCTGAGGATGACTTATTCATCTCTTAATCTAAGTTCACCGAGTTAATCAAGAAATTTGGAATGGAGAGTGCCTCCACCATGAAAACTCCTATGGGGTCAAGTATGTCTATAGACATGGATGAGAATGGGAAACCAGTTGAGGTACCATGATCATGGTCTTTTCTATCCGAGGAATAATGACTTTAAACTAACAAGATTACTCAGATGTCGATTTTGAAGGTTGCAAAGAAGATAGGAAAAGTACTTCTAGTACCTGTTAATTTCTAGGGAGAAGACTGGTATCCTGGAGCAGTAAAAAGCAAACCAGCATAGCTATCTGCAAAGTTGAATCTGAATACATTTCAGCAGGAAGTTACCATGCACAGCTCCTATTGATACAACATCAACTTCAGGATTAGAACTTCTAGCAAAGTAAAACTCCAATGTTCTGTGATTCCTCAAGTACTATTTCAATAGATAAAATTCGTGTATCACACAGCAGGACCAAGCATATTGAAATTAGATATCACTTCATTAAAGAGCATGTTGAGAAAGAAGATATCAATCTTGAGTTTGTCCTCACTAACAAATAGGTGGATGACATCTTTACTAAGCCTCTTAATGAAGCCAAGTTCAACAATTTTAAGTTTGAATGTGGAATGTTGAACTTTAAGTAGCTTTATCCTTGTAAAGAATTTCTATTATATATGTGTATTTGGAGGCTAACCACTTACATGAGAACATAAGGGAGAAAAAGATTAACCAACCAGGCATTGAGTGCATTGAATCAACACCAGGAGTCAAGTGCACCGAGTGCACTCGATGCATACACTCTAACGGGTTGAACAAGCATCAAATTTATCAGATTAAAGCACAACCATCCTTTAAAAGTGTAAATTAAGACATGGTACATGCCTCTCCACTATTTTGAATAGGGTAGGGGATAAATATAAATCATGCCTAGAATAAACTCTTTCATTCTATTGCCCTTCCAAATTACTTTATCCCATACCCTAGATTTCATGCATTATCTTTTACTCCTCGATCAATCTCTCAAGTTCAATGGCTTCCAAGAGTGCTGACTTCCTGTTTGAGGGCAGTGAAGTTGTTCGAAATGGATTTTGTGATGCTCCTGAAGAAACCCTATCCATCATTCACCTTCTAACAATCGCAGAACAAGAAATTTTGCTATCAGATCCTTGTGCCATCTTGAAGAGAGAGGTATTGGAATTGTATGTTAATGCCATGGTGAACTCTTCCTCCACTAAGGTTAAAACTTCCATAAATTGAGAGAAAGTTAAAATCAATGTTCGAAAAATTAGCAAGGCACTGAAGCTCCCTAAGCTCAATGATACTGAGGAAGAAGAGAGTTGTTCCAAGATGATGTAAAGTCTTCCTTGAAATGGTGTGGCATGTCCAAACACACTAGTGGTTCTATCATTAGGAAAAAGATTAATTTAGGAGGAAAATTCCTGACATACATCATAGGAAAGGCATTAATCTGCAAAATTGGATCACATGATAAGATTTCTAGAAAAATGTTTGAATTAATGACAAAGGTAATCCTTACCAAGAAGACCAACTAGGATAAGGTCATTTTTGATAGAATAATTGAATGTATACCTGAACCAAATTTTGGTAGAATCCCATCTCTGTTCCTGCTAAACACTGCTCCTCAAATTTTAATTTTAAGTCTTGATGCTAAGTTCCGTCATATAAGAAGGATGGACATTAGGATGTTTAACAGATGGGAGAGGGTGCTGATCAATTACCCTAAGTAGAGTGCTCAGAAACAAAAGAAGAAGGTTGATATAGTTTTTGAAGAAAGCTCCCGCAGTAACTCTTCTGACAGCAGGAATACTGAACCATGCAACCCTAATCTGACCGTATAAATTGAAGATGTAAGGAGGGATGTGAGTGCGCAAGTCTCTATTTCTTCTAAGCTTGCTGTCAAGACTGTTCCCACCAGTGTGTCTCTTACTTATGTTGAAGGAGACACAACCATGGAGAATGTTGAAGATGTTATAACAATGTTTTTGGATAGATTCTGTGCTGATGTTCAAGGGGAGACTCTAAGAAAAGTTGTACCTATTAAGGGGGAGCATGAATACCAATTGTGTGTCTAGAGGACATAATTGACACCTTCCTGTTCAATCTACAAGAAAGGATAGATCAAATCCCAACTGACTCTCAAGTGCTGACTTATAATGCTCTTGTTCAGGAGGTGCTTGTACTAGAGGATGACAACAGACCAGAAGATTATCTACTTCAGGTTCTTGTGGCTGATGATAATGTTAAGGGGGGAGTCTTACCTTGAGCTCCCTGCTCAAGTTGTTGAAAATGTGATTGAACTCTCTGATCAAGACAATCAAGGAGAACATGGAATGTCTAATATTGAAGTGCACGAGAGGGAAGAGTCATTTCATGTTACTGACATTCCAGACCACTCCTCTGAATATGAAATAGTTGACTCTGAAATAAGGGGAGATATTAGGAAGAATGATGAAGAAGTCAACTACCTAGGGACTACTCAGTTGAATGAGGAGATGCCCACCTCCTTTTTGGCTCAACTTAGAGGACTGTTTGATGAGAAAAGGAGGAAAATTGAGCTGTATGTGGATGATTAAATCAAGTAATTGAGAAAGAACCTCACCACTAAAATTTCTTCTATTAGAATTGAGGTCAAATTGTTGAAGGATAATACAGTCAAATTCTTTAAAAGGGCTGCTCCAGCTGTTGATTATACATCCAAGAAACTTGATGAGATAGATAAGAAGTAAAATGATATCATCAAGAATCAGTGCATGACCATTGAAAACATTAAAATGGTTCATGGAGTCACCAAATGGAAAGGAAAAAGATTATCCTAGAAAGGAGAATGGATGCACGTACTCAACTCTTGGATGATCATATGTTGGAACTAAATAATCATGTCACTATAGAGGTAAATCACTTGGCTAACAAGACCACCTCCCTAAGTAAAGTAATTTCTGAAGAAGTCATAAAGGGGGAGAGGTCAATAAAAAAGGTCGATGCAGACCATGCAATATGGACCTCAAATGTAGTCAGAGAAGCATTGGGCATTGAACCTATTATATATGGTGAGCCTGAAATTCATAGAGATGGAGATAGGATTGAATCAATTGGTGATATGGTGTTGTTTTTCTTACATTCTACCCCACCACTCAACAGATATCAAAGGTCAAAGGCAAAATTATTACAAATGAACAAGAGGAAGTAAGGCTAAGCAAAAAGAGATAGAGAAGAGATGCAATCCAGACCAGACATTGAGCTATGGAGTCCACAATCAAGAACAATCATATTGTCTTCCTTGGATCAGATCAAAGAAAATAGGACAGATAGAGACAAACTATTTAGCTCTATAAAATGGGCCATGTTTGAAAGGCATGAAGAAATAAGAAGTAAATTCAGAAGAGACTAGAATTGTGCAGATGGATGCCCTAGAGCCTTGCAGATACTATCTAAAGTCTTACATCTACTTTGAGGGACAAAGACAGAAGAAGATAGAGGATGAGGAAAAGATGGGAAATAAATCTGGGGAGAGCATAGTAATTTGGGAACCTAATCCCTAGTAATGTTATACTTTTTAGGTTCCTAAGGGATATTTAATGAAGATGTTTATTGTAGATCTTATAAATACTTTTGTCTGTATGTGAGTTGAAATCTCAAATATATTATGCATAAGTACGTGCTTAAATGTAGTTGTTTCTTATCATTTGTTTTTAAGTGGTGTATATCATTGATTTGGTTTTTGACTTCTTCAAATAGGGGGAGATTTTGGGTACATTGACCACAATGTCCCAAATTTGAAGAAGGCTAAGAAGTCAATAATATACACGAACCTGTATTTTATATATGTCTGAGTTAAAATGTGTAGGGTATTGGTAATTAAGTGATTAGACAGGCTGAGAGTATCAAAAGTATGGCTGGAAAAAGTCAGCATGGTCAAGGAAGACAAGAAATTGACTAAGTACAAAAGCATTGAGTGACTACACATCACTCAATGCCAAAGGCCAAAAAGTGTTGTTAGTTTAACTCTCACTCAAAGCCTTAATGGAGAAGCGCTAAAATCTGACTAAGTATAAATGTGTTGAGTGACGGATTTACACTCAACTCCTTAAAAAAGCTGTTAAGTACGAAAGCATCGAGTGAAGAACCTTCACTCAATTCCTCAACATTAAGCAGAATTTGGCTAAGTATTAAAGCGTTGAGTGAATGCCATTCACTCAACGCTTATACAGTTAACTGCCAAATCATGAATTTGTCGAGACATATGGGATCACTCAATGTCTGTACAGATTATGAATTATTCTAAGTCAATTGGCATTGTGTTAAGTCTGCTGACATCTTTCTTAATTCAAATCGACACATATTGCATGCTTAAAGATAGAGACCACCATATTAATCTGATAATGATATCCTGTGCTAAATCAACCATTAAAGCCATTCATGCCACTTTCCAAAGAGGGATATAGTCATTGTTAATGTTAATGTATAAAAGTGAAGTAGGTGACATTCTTACAAGGGCTTTTTTTACTAGTCTATGTAAACCCTAATCTTATAAAAGTCAGCTAGCAGAGTAGATCTTATTTCTGGTTGTTTTCAAGCCTGCAATATAGAACTGTTGTCTTTCTCAAGCTTGAAGAAGAAGAAGATATGTTCAAGGATTCAACACAGTATAGGATGTGCCAAATCTGAAAAATCATCTTCATGTAGTTGTGCTGAAGAAGGGCTATCTGTTGATTTAGCCAAAGAAGAAGACTCAGAAATTTTCTTTTGAGTTAGATTTCTCAAAAATTTATTCAATATTGTAGGATCTCACAGGGATTTGAGTGTTGGCTTATTTTATAAAGGCTGAGTGTAGGACTTTTACCAAAGTCTGAGTTGTTGGAGAGATAAGCACTCTGAACTGCAGGAGTTGGAAGACTCTAAGTTTTAAGGCTGTAAAGCCTGAGGTAGGAGACTAGTATTATATCTGAGGTAGGACTGTGAATAGCCTGAGCTGCAGGAGTGGAGAGCACTCTGAGTTGTAACATCCAGGGAAGGGATCTGAGGTGTAAGATCTGTTTGATCTGAGTTCTGGAGGAGTTGGCTGAATCTAGCTCACTACTAGATTGGTGAAGGGGGAAAGTGGATGTACCCTAGATAGGGGAACCACTAAAAAATTTTGGGTGTTGTATGTGTTCTTGAAAGCTAACCAACTAACATAAACACACAACAAGATCATTATCTAAAAGATTGAAAAGATTCTAAAAGAAACCTATTCACCCCCCTCTAGTTTAGCTACCCTTAAAAAACATTCAGTCAGGGCTCACTTGAGTGCTCGCGGCATCCTGTTTGTTGCCCTCTTAGCCCACCATATCATCCTCGGCAGCAGGGTTGGGCTATAAAATCATTTGGTTATAAAAGGGTAGGACTTGATAAGGTAAGAAAGGAAAGTGATAAGAAGGTGGGAGGGATTTATACTTGGCCAGATAACCTGAGACCCAAAAAAAGTCCTAGTTGTAGTGGTTTGAGCAGGATCACTACATCTCCCATAAACTCACACCTAACATTTTTGGAGGTCTTCTTATCTACCCATCTTGGGGGATGTACGATCAGTGGTTGGTAGAAAGGACTATAAGTTCAGATGTAGCCATCTTGTTTTTCTCTTGAAGAAAGGCAAGACGAGCGAGAACGTCTTAAGATGGTGCCATGCCAATAAAATAGCGAGAGGAAAAGGGAAAGTAATGAAGGGAGTAAAAGGGGGGTCCTTGAAGAAGATTCATCCACACCACTTAATATATATAGCCTTCGATGGGCCCAACCCAAAAGATTCCCTCTAAAAGAAAGCACTCGCCAAATGCTTGTGGTTGAATTGTATTTTCGAGCTTGAGGCAAAGTTACATAGAGCGGGGATTGTGTGTAACCCCATATTTGTCGAGTATATGCTTCTAGACATCAAACAAGCAGTGTGATTATTCCCAAGTAAGTCAGTTGGGCAAGCGGGGCTGATGTGCCCACATCTACCCAGGTTTAGGGGTTAGTTGTGAGTCCCAAACTCACCAGGAACTCACCACCCCCTTGTGAGTAGGCCTAGAATAGCCTGGACTTGCCTATTTAGGCGGGATCCATTTTTCTAATATTTCTTATTTTTACCTACTATTAGCCACTCCAAACAACTGGGTTTCGCTATTAGCAGACAAATCTGAGCTATGTTTAGTAAAACCAAAAGGCTAGATTGTGCTATCCGTAGACAACAACAACACTCAAGACTTTACCCACTATAGTGGGGTCGGCTATATGGATCCTTTGTTTCCATTGTTCCCAATCTTGTGTCATAACACTAATGCATATAGTGTGTGATGATTATTTTTCATTTGCTTTGTGCAATCCCAACAAAAAATCGATAAGGAAAGTGTACATATCGCTTTAGAGTATAGGATTAAGTGTCATTTTTAGACTCGGGGACTGTCGAGTATTTGTAATGATAAGGAAGAGCTATAATTTTATCTAATGGAAATTTAATTAATTAGTGAAACTAAGAGAATGCACGAACAAAATTTGAGATAAATTTGATGAGAAAAGCTAGAATCCCTTTGGTCTAAAATAAACTTTGTAAAAGTTAATATGACAGGCTTCTAAAATAATTAACTTCGATCGTGGAGGTTACCAAAATATGGAAGCGCCTCTTTCGAGAATACACTGACAAATAACCTTAGGTTGATCGATTAAGACCCCTCGGCCAGTCGAACCCCTAATCCTGCTTTAGACGGTGAACCACACTATTTGATTTGACTCCAATCTAGAAGATTTATGTCATCCTCTCTTTAGGAGTGCATGCAACTCCTTTTATCTTTGAGTGATCTCCTCACTTTCATGGATCTCTCGATCAACTTCCACGCGAATCTTAAATCAAAAAGCATACTCTCGATATATGAATTTGATGCACCTAAATCAAAGATAAATTTAAGTAATCTAAATTAGAGATCTTGCTAAATTTGTAAAGAAAAAATAAAGTTTATTTCATTTCAAAGTTCATCATGATCAAGTGCTCATGGAAATTTAGTTACTCATCATGATGGGGGAATTACATTAAAAGGTAGGGAGATACAAGATTGCAAAAGAGAAGTACTTGAACTGAAATTGATAGCAATAGAAGTAGAACTGAAATAAGAAATTACAAAGCTACACTAGTGATTAGAAATGGAAATATTGCCAAAAACTTTAAGGAATACAGAAAACCAACTCCAAAATCTGCTTTCTTGGCTCCTAAACTTGATGGGAATTTATCATAATTTTTGCTGGAGAGTCACGCCATGACCTAGGGTGTGTAAGGTAAAAAATTACCATTTTGAAAGCCCGGGAATTTTGGGAGAAAAACCACCATAATACATTTCTTGGTGGGTCACGCCCCTAAGTCGCGCCCTTGACCTAGGGCGTGTCTTGATTAGACTTAGAAATGGTGAGAAACAACGTGATTTGTGGTTATTTTGATGATTACAGAAAGTTTCATTAAATTATTTAATGCGCGCATGATTAACTTGAATACTCAGCAACGCCTGCGATCTATTGGACAAGCTCCCTGGTCATGCCTGTGACCAGGGCGTGTAATTTTACTCTGATATGGCAGAGGCATTCTGGGTGCTAGAGGCGGGTCACGACATGTGATAATGGTCATGACCCCTGGTCACGCTTGTGACCAGGGCATGTAATTTTTAATTTTTCCAAAAGTCTCCCAAAAATTTACCTTATGATTCCAATAAGCCCACAATTGATATTTGCAGCCTAGATTGACCTGAAATTCAAAAAGAGTAAAATTACATACTTACTAAAATATAAATGAAAATTAAATAATTATTAACTAAAAATTATATAAAAAGAAGGAGAAAATTAGAGTTATCAGCATTATCCACAGACTATTTTCAGAAAACTATGAATAAACCCCCAAAGGCCACCTTTGGAGAGGACTGCTTCAGCTTCTCTCTCCTTTATCAAGTTTTAGTTGGCAAGAGATCTAACTCACTCTTCATCGTGGTTTCCAGGTGTACAGTCGAGAGCTATCAAGTGCCCTCAAGGGTGCCTGACTATGCATTGTCTTGGGAGGGAAAGCTCTCTTTGATCTTTCGGGTGTGTGGTGAGACCTCGTCATTGTAGCTTGAGGGTCTGTTCTAAATTTTATACCCGTGTGAGTGAGTTTCTTTATATGAGTTCCTATTTTATAGCATTCTAACTGAAGAGAAGTAGGTGCATTCTATCCCCATCAGTCCGAACTCCTCTTGAATCGTGGTCTTCGGGTTTAATACTTGACAAAGGAGATAAAAGTGTCCAATATATCTGACTTTCATTTTTAAAAGAACACCTATGCAAAACTAGAGTAATCTTCAATAATCATAAATGTGTATGACTTCCCTCCTTAATTATGAATTATCATTGGACCAGACAAGTATATATGTAGTAAGTACAAGCATCTACTGGAATCTTTGTAACCAATGATATTAAAGGAGGCTCCTTTTCGCTCTCCCACTTGACATGCATGACATGAGCCATATTTGATTCATCTCTACTTGGGTCTATCTCTTACCAAGTTTTTTATTAGTAATTTATTTATATTTTTATAATTTATATGATCTAATTTCTTGTGTGTTTAGATACAAAGAGATGCTCTATCATTTTCAAATAAATATATTGGTGAGGAAAAATTTAAGCATGAGAAAGTCACGCAATAAATATTTCCACTCCTAGTGCCGGTTAATATTATTTTAAATTCAACAACATAGCCAAGATCACACTATTGGCTTATGCTTAACATGTTTTTTTGCAACCCTTCTACATAAGCTACTTTTGTCAAAGAGACTATGTTATTGGCGATCATATCATAGCCTTTAGTAGATCGTCTATCAGATCCACCAAATATAACTTAGGTCAATATTCAACCGGGATAAAATCTTTAACTAGTTTTTTTGTTCCAAACATGTACCTGAAATATTCGCTGTCCAAATATCGTATTAGATTTTTGATTACCTTTCTACATTCCTGCAAAAGTAAAGAACTTTCCCTTAGTGACCCAAATATTCTTATGTCCTTGGTTCTTGTTAGCTTTAATTATAGCATGTTTCTTAATTATTTGTTTTCCACCTTCATATTATGGCTCTTGGTACTATTGGGTTGAACCAATAGTCCCTAGCAAAGTGACCCATTTTGCTACAGCACTAGTATTCATTTATATTATATTTCCTCTTCTAATTCACCTGATGAATGAAGTGAGGGTGTGATATTACAAATTATTTAGTTTTTTTAATATAATATTTTATTAATAATTAGTTATATTTTATTTATTTTTAACTTAATAAATATCTAATAAGCTTAATTTTGTGTTTTTAGGTATAATTGGGCTCATAATAGCAATTCTGGGCTCACAGCCATGATTAGGAGGCATTTTGTAGAAAATTAAGACTTTTGCCCGCGGATAGCTAAATTTTAAATCGTCATAACTTTCAATGCATGATAAGTTATAGACTTGCAACCAATCAGCAGAAAGAGTACAATATCATCTATAATCTGGTGAGGTTCCCCAAATACACACCCCCATGTAATGCCCATGATATGGGCAAGACTTAAGGGCGTGTCCTAAGAAAATTTACAATTTTCTCCTAAATTCTTCCTGGTGTAATTCTGGAACTTTTTCTCATAACACACCTCTATACCATGGGCGTGTTCAAGGGCGTGAACTTCCTGAAAATTGCCAAATCAAATCATTTTCTGTCGTTGGCTGACCTGGTAAAGACACACTGTAGGTCATGGGTGTGACTTAGGGGCGTGTATAGAAAAAATACTGATTTTGGCGGTTTTTCTCCAGATGTTCCCGGGTTTTCAAGCTAGCAATTTTGTGCCTTACATATCATATGGTCATGGGCGTGACTGAAGGGGATGACTTAAATTTTTGGCCTAAAAAAGCTCAGCTTCTACCACTTGATTTATTATCCAGTCCCTGCTTTAGATTGGATTGTTTTTAGTTCTTTTTCTGCATTTGCTTCACGTATTTTCCTTTATTTAGCTTTACTTTATGACTTGCAATTTTTATTCAAAGTTTAGTTTTACCTTTCAGACACTTGTAATTTCCATTTCTTAGATATAAAATGTTATTTTCTTTCATCATGAGTAGTTAACTTTTTTGTATTCGATCAGACGAATTCCTAAGTATTTTATGTCGTAATTCACTTTTCTTAAGCTCTTTATTTAGAAAATTACGATTCACCTTTAATTTTCTTTTATCGATTTCATATTTCTATTATATGTTGATCAATTCTTGATCTGTATTATAGTTTATCGAGAGATTGTGAATATAAGTAGATCACTCATTAGTGGAAGGAGTTGCATATACTACTCAAGAAAGGATGACATATATTTTATAAATTGGAGTCAAATCCAATAGTCGGGTTCACCGCTTAAAGCAAACTTGGGGGTTCGACTGGCCGAGGATTCTTAATCAATCAACCTAAGGTTAGTTGACAGCATATTCTCGAGAGAGGCGCTTTCATATTTTGGGAACCTCCATAGTGGAATTGTTCAAAATCTAATTTTATGATTTTGAGATTTACAGATTATTTTAGTTAAGAAGGATCTCCGATCGAATTCTTCTCTTCCTTTTTATCATTATTTATTTCAATTTCCATTTAGATAAAATAATTTGAATTTGTGTGAGTAGAAATAGTCAACAGACCCGTAGAATACGACACTTGATATTTATTTTTAAATATCCTACACTATAAACGATAGGTGTTGTAACGCCCATGCATTTTCGATAATTAATTCAGTCGTGTAATAGTAACATAAGGGTGTTACATTTGTTCATGAGTTTCGGTGCATCAATAATTTATTTTATAAACATCGAACACATAATGTAATAACATAAGTTTTAAATTATTTAATTAAAATTCTTCACCTATAAGAGCCGAACCCTTAGAATTAGGTTTTATGGAAACTTCTTCTTCCTCTTCTGCCAAACCTAACCACGCGATAGAGAGGAAATCAGCCTTTTCGGAAGTCTACCGCCTGCCACCGCCGGAGCTAGAGTGCAGGAAATCATCGTCAGAGTACAGATTCAGATTGCTATCACTGAGACCTTAGTGTGTGTGGTGAGTTTTTCAGGTTTTGTGGATTTTTGGAGTTGTAGCGAGTAACCCTAATCTTCGTTTTCACCCCAAACTTTCAGATTCTTCTCATTAGATATTTTTCTCGGCCAATCTGTGGCATGAGATTCTGAATAGGAAATTTCATTGAGATTTGAGGCAAGTGGCGATCTACCCTGCTTACTTTGTTACCATTTTTCTTGTCTATTTCTTCCCTTTCTTCAAAGGACTTTGAAATATCGCTAGTTCTGGAAATAATCGCATTGGTCAAATTTGGGTATGTAAACAAATCTAGCCTAAGTAGAATTTGTCGAGTGAACTCGTCAAACCGAGTAGAATTCATTGAGTAAACAGTGAATTCATCGAGTGTTCTCATGAAACCTAGCCGAGTTCGTCGAGTGAAATTGTGAGGCCGAGCCAAATTCGTCGAGTGTTTCCGAGTAATTAGCTGAGTTGGTCAAGTAGAATTCATCGAGAGTACTCAGGAAGTCTAGTAGAATTCTTCGAGTGAACTTGTGAGACCAAGTAGAATTTGTCAAGTGAACAGTAGATTCGTCGAGTGTTCTCGTGTTGTCTAGCCAAATTCGTTGAGTGAACAGTAGATTTGTCGTGCCTACCCTTAGAAATTTCTGGATTTTTTTCTTCCCTTGCGTCGTTGTGGCAACTCGATGCTAAGTTTTAGGAGATGTAAATTACTTATGCATATGTATCATTATTGTTATGATTTTGGCCCTGGGTTGGCAGTGGATAAAGGACCACCACCTTAGTGTCTGCTGTGTATCATTATGCCCAGTGACTCTCTTTTTGGTACTTTTGGTTGGCAATGGATAAAGGACCACAACCTCAGTGCATGTTTCTTTGGTTGTATTGGTCTGATGGTTTGTGTTGGAAAGATAGCCATCGCCTCAGTACCATTTTATGTTTGGCGCTAATGGTTCACTCTTTAAGCTAATCAATATTATTTCTACGGTTATATATAATTATTATTAAGACTTTACTTAGAGTCCTTTCCACACTTAGTGCAAGTCTTCTCCTTATATGGCCGCTTTGTGCCAAGCTAATTGTTCTTCTTACTCTTATGCTGTTGATTTATGTGTGTTGGAAACCTACTTGTGATTTGGGCTAGTATCACTATTAGGATTTATTAGATGACCCAACATGTTTAGTCTAGGGTCATAAGTTATTTCCATGGTTAAGGTCAGCAGCACATACTTAGATTGTCAGTACCCTCCTTTAGAAGACTTTAGAGACAAAAGACTTCAGAGGAAAAGCAGCTAAAAAGAATGCAGAAAAGTCGTTTGATGATAGCTGAACTCAGCTCGACGATCATCAATCTCAGATCGACGAACTCAGAGTTCCTTCTCTGAGTTGAGCTCGACGAAAGTCTAGCTGAGATCGACGAACTGTGATCTCATATCAGAAGTTTAGGGCAACGAAGGACTATCTCAGTTCGACGTACTTGGAGCTCAGGTCGACGAAATCCTTATTGAGTTTGACTAACTCCTTCCAGGTTCTGTTCGACTAAACTTCTTTGTAGTTTCTCAGTTCGACTATAACAGTTTGATTTCAAATTATATTATATTAAGACAGTAATACTTTGATAATTAATGCTCAATATTCTCAAGAATATAGTCGTTACCTGGCAGCATTAATTATGGATTTCACAGAGTTATTACTCTACCAAATTAAGGTACAATTAGGGAAATGCATTCAAGACTAAATTAGTCGTTCCAACTCCCAAAATTTATGCAGAGGATTTCCAGGAAAGAATTTAAAATTCAAATGTTTTTCAATCTGCAATCATTATATAATGTGATTTTTCAAAAGATTGCAAGTATCAGCAAATCAGTAATCAGTCAACAAGATAGAATAGTTTACAGAAAAGTGATGAACACAACACAGCTCTCATATACATAGAGTTCTTCTTCATCTGCTTCAGGCTTTCAAGAGACAACAAATCAAATTTAGTCTAAAAAGCTTGTAGAAGAGCAACATCACTTTGAAGGCCTACATCCTGAAGCAAAGCTTCCACTCCTGATCAGATCCATACAACTCAGGGGGAGCTTTTACATCAACAAATCCACTAGTATTCTCAGAGCCTTAAGACAGAGAAGACATCATCTTTTTACATTTTCCTTCCACTATGTACAGGGTTTTAACTCCCTTCAAAAGTTAGCTTTTTTAGTTCACAAGTCACCTGATCAAAAGGCTTGGGATTGGTTTTTAGGCACCTTATAAAAGCCCAAAGAGTTGCTAGATCTCCCTTAGAAAAATAGATTGTGTGATGACAGGGCACCTGAGCAAAAACCTGTGGTGGTAGGGCACCTGAGAAAAAACCTGTAGTGGATTCCTACCAGGGTGGTAGAAGAGTGGATGTACCCAGGTTTATTGGGGAACCACTATAAATTCCTTGTTTTGTCTGGATTGCCTTTACTTATTTTATTTTGGGTGATGTGATTTTCCTTTTCTCATACATATATATATCACCTACTTTAATTCGCTATAAAAAATAACTTAAAGTTTTAAAAATACTCTATTCACCCCCCCTCATGAGTTAAGTTAGATCTATCCCTCACTTTCATTTGGTATTAGAGGTTGGTTGTTTGGTTTCACAGGCTAAAACCTGAACCAAAAGATCTTTGATAGATCTTATTTACTCTAGTTTGTTTTTTTTCTCATGGCACAAAAAAAAGAGTATTCAAGCACTAGACCTCCAGTGTGCAATCTTAATAAGTTTGCACTTTGGAAGGCAAGGATTATGCTTTACATGAATTCCATTGATGAAGATATATATAATTCCATTTTAATAGGTCCCCCACTACCAGTGGCAATAATAAAATGCACAAATGAAGTTCCACCACCTGAATGGACTAATGCTCAGAAGAAGGCCAAGATTGCTGATGCTAAAGCAATGAACATTCTTGCCCAAACTATGTCTGATGACATATTCTAGAAGGTTGTTGAATGTACTTCAGCAAAGGCCATTTGAGACTCCCTAAATGATATGGTAGTAGGATCTGCTGATGAAAGGAAAGATAGGAGATCACACTTGATCTCACAGTATGAGAATTTCATGAAGGAAGAGTCATGACCCGCATTTTCTCTCAAATAAAATTATATCAGAGCAAGAGAAAATACGTGCCACAATTCCACGTCGTGCAGGGGATAACTGCGCACGTTCAGACAAAGCTCCAGACTCTAAATCTTTACAGAAAATCATAAATTATTATGAGAGAAAATCAGTTAAATTTGACGGTCGTATCCCTCGGCACAGTGGATCAGCTAGTCCACAATTAAAATATATAGATACGCAGCGGAAAATACTTTGGTTAGGTTGATTTGACATCCTAAATGAGCATAAGTGTCCCCGAGGGACGACTCATGGTATACATGGCACTAAATTTAAAATAGTAATAAAAATAGCCTTTACCTTACTTGGAAAAGTAGTTCTTTAGTTTTATAAACATGACATGCATGAGGTACATATAGTAATGCTTTTAGGGTTTAAAATACCAAGCATGCAACCTTGCATAAATCATTCCCAGAAAGCAAGTGAACAACCTCCAAATAGGAAAAAATAGCAGTTTCAGTTCATACCCAGCATCACAAGTAAGCCACTAGTGAGCGTCAACTGTAACACCCCAAATTGTTGTAGGAGCGACGGGGATCGTTTTTGGGCCAATTCAGATTTTTGGTGCAGGTGACACGGGCCCCGACACGGGCGTGTCGGAGGCCGTGTCGGGCGTGTCGAGCTCGAAGTGTTGAGCTGGCCGTGTGGTCGGCGTGAGTCGACGATCGTTGAGAGGCTGAACACGGCCTGGGACAAGGGCGTGTACCAGGGCGTGTCAGTCCCTCAAAGCCCATACTCAACGATCGTTGAGTGAGGTGTACACGGCCGTGACACGGGCCCGAACACGGGCGTGTCCGGTTTGACACGGGCGTGTCCGATGCCGTGTCACCAGGCCGTGTACCCCTCTGACTCCAATCTGGTGTTTTGTTGCACACGGGGGGCGTGACACGGGTCCCGACACGGGCGTGTCGCAGGCGACACGGGCGTGTCGGAGGCCGTGTCACATGCCGTGTTGCTAGTTTTCAATCTTGGTCGAGACGGCGAATGAGCTACACGGCCAGGCACACGGCCGTGTGCCAACCCGTGTTCGGCCCAGATTTTATAATTTGAGGCTTAATCGTGGCCGTTCATTTCCTTGGCTTTGGATCCGATGGTGGGGGGCTGCTCCTGGATGGTTTTACCCGGGAATAGGGTTTAGAAACCCTCATTTTCTCTTGAGTGGTTCTCTTTCTAAAGCTAGAGAGAGGAGAGAGCAAGGAGGAGGAAGAAGGGATAGATCCGGCCGCCGGAGGAGCTTCGGAGTTCCGAATCACGATCCGAGTCCAGATCCACGGAGGCGACGCCGTTGCGGTGCTTTCCAACCGTATAGTTTTCGATGGCGCCGCGGAAGAATGCAAGGGTAACGATTTCTCATCCTTGGGCATGTGAAGCCCTCTTTTCCTTTGCATAGGAAGCCCGCTCTCGCGAGTGAGCGAAGAGTTGGAGCGTTCCTTGGGATAGATATGTGAAGTCCCCCTTGTGTAGTGTCCGTATGCGAAAACGAACATAGGCATTGTGTGTGAAGCCTATCCGGACAAGTAGAGCCGGATCGGTGATGTTGCATTGCATACGAACCGGGGAAGGCTCCGGGTGTTTGGGTGTTTTTCGGGTTTTCTACGTGGTAGATTGCATCAGGGAGCCTTGGAGATTAACTCCAAGATGCACCCGGAAAACTGGGCAAAGGCGGGTTTTGCCAACACGGTGGCCGGGGAGCCAACGTGAACATAACTGGGTTATGTGATTGTTGTGGCGGAAACGGGACTCGGTGAGTCTTGACCTGCGCATACGGCTTAAATTGTCGTTGCGGTATAAGCACGGGTCAGGCGGAACGGTACCCGGTCTATGTCGTTCGGTAGAACCGTTGGCATGGATGAGGGTCTTCGGCGGTCTATGGCTTAAATTGCCGTGACCAAGGCCAGGAAGGCAAAATGCTCATATGGACGACCGTTCAAGAGGCGGTGGTGGATTGGGAACGTCTATGGCTTGAATTGACGTGACGTTGGCCGGTTCGCCGAGAATGTGCCCTGAGTGCACGGGGTGTGTGGCCGTGCGAGCCTACGCCTGTGTTGATTTGTGTTCACATTAATAGCATTGCCTATACTAATGAAGTGTAGGGAAAGAGCATCGCCGCCCCGATTTTGGGGGCGGGATCGTTATAATTTGGTCAGCATTGCTGACCGTTGCTATTGTTTGCCACCGGGCGGTGGTTTGTGGCTTGCAGGTGCTGCGGAGCAGAGTGGGAAATAGCGGGCTAAAGCCCTTGTTGCTGTGCCGGCCCTCGAAGGCCTAATTGCTTATGTATCTTTCCTGTTTTCATGTATGGCCGGCCTGCGTGTCGAAGTTTGGAAAACACTATTTTGTTAAGTGAACAATGTAAGGCCTTAAGGCCAGTTCTCTTTTGTGTATGATTACATTCCTGAGTTGGTAGTGGACATACATGCTTTGTAGCAGGGTTCTTATTTTCTTTTGCAACTTAATAATTTGCTTCCGCTAGGTGTTGTGTAGGACGACATGATTGGTTGAATGGTTTCAACGCGTAACCAACCGGTCTGTCCGTAGTATATGGCGTCGGGCCCTGGCCGGACCTACTGCTATATGCTATGTGACGGATAGGGGCGTTACAAATTGGTATCAGAGGGAGGTTTCGATCCTCCGACCTGTGGGTTTTGGGCCCACACGCTTCCGCTGTGCACATGCGTGTGTCATCGTTATAACATGAAAAGAACCCATGAATGTCCACTTAGGAATGAAAATATACATGTTTGAGGAACCTGCGTGTTCCTATAATTGCTGTTTGCAGTAATTTTTGGGTCGCTTATCAGTGTTTTGCACGATTATAGGTTACCAGAAGTGGTGCTGGGCCGTCTGAATGGCCAGGTTCTGAGGCGAGCAGTGCGCCAAGCGATGCGCCTGCAACACCTCCGTCTGTCGAGACCATTAGGTTGGTGGCAGAAGCGGTCATGGCAATGATCAATGCGCAGCCTGCAAGGCAGGTGCAGCAGCCCGCTCCTGCTATGGAGCAAGTACCGGTTCAGACGACAGAGCAAAGGAGGGTTGAGCAAGTAGTGTTGGAGCCAGAGTTGCCTCGGAGAGCAACGGAAAGACAACTGAAGCACGTGATGGGCTTTCACCCACCTATATTCACGGGCGCAGAAACCCCGACCCAAGCAGAGGATTGGCTCTCAAGGGTCAACAGGGTGATGACTGCGACGGAAATGGAAGAGTGGCAGAAGACCACTATAGCGACGTTCCTTTTGGATGGGGATGCAAGGTTATGGTGGGAAGGCCTAGAGCTACATCAGTTGCGGGGAAGGCCGTTGGCCGAAGTTTCGATGAAGGAGTTTGCGAGACTGTTCATGGCTCGATACCTCCCCTCGGCGCAAAGGATTGCGCTAGAAAGCGAATTTCAGAAGTTGGTGCAAGGGGATTGTACCGTTGATGAGTACCTCCACGAGTTTACTCGGTTGGGGAGATATGCCGGCGCTACCTTCGTAGATGAGGAGCGCAAGACGAGTCGCCTCTATGAAGGGCTAAGAGATGATTTAAGGTTTCTACTGTCGGGGCCCAAGGCGCAGGGTTTCATGACCCTGGTCAATTCGGCCCGGTCCTTGGAGAAGGACATGAAGAATGTCCAAGCAAAGAAGGAATCCGGTAGCAAGAAAGCGGAGTTAAAGGCACCGACTATGTCGAAGTCGGGCTACCGCAAATTCTATAAGAAAGCTAAGATGTCGGGTCCAGCTGCTTCAGGTGCCTCGGGGACAACTACCAATCGAACCCCGGGCGCTTGTTTCACATGTGGGAAGCCGGGGAACTTTGCCCGTGATTGCTGGAGTGGACGCTCAAAGTCCGAAAGGAAACAAGGAGCTACCTACGAGGAGAAGGGCAAAGCGGTGGAGTCGACCGCGTCCCACTATGCTCCGACTCAGCCTAGAGTCTATAACTTGGGCCAGCAGGAGGCCATCAAGCAAGCGGATGTGGTGACAGGTATGAGTTAATTTATAGCAAGTTAGCTTTAATACCATTATCTATTGCTTGTTAGCCTAATATTGTTTGTATAGGCTTTGTTGTGATTAGCGATAGTCCGGCACGGGCACTATTAGATACGGGAGCTTCACACTCCTTCTTGTCCGAAAGCTTTATATCGTGCATCGGAGTCCCTTCTTCGATGGCGAAGGACAAGTTGGATGTGCTGCTATCGAATGGGTGCTCGATGCGTGCGGACAGGGTGTGCACCGTAAAGGTTCACATTGGAAGCCGAGAGTTCGACTTGCTAGCGTCATTGCTGCCGCTTGTAGAGTTCGACGTGATCTTTGGAATGGATTGGCTGTCAAAGCAGAAAGCTTGGATTGACTGTGACCGAAAGGAGGTCAAGCTGGGTGTAGGGCGGGAGACTACATTCGAGGGGTTAAAGGGGTCGAGCAGGACACTGATGTCTGCTCTTCAGGTGGTGAAGGCAGTTCGTGCTGGTGCAGAGCTGTTCTTTGTAATAGTGGGGGCTGTGGAGCCAAAGTCCCCGTTGGATAGCATCCCCGTGGTTTGCGAATACCCCGATGTGTTCCCGGATATTCTTCCTGGAGCCCCACCGCAGCGGGAGATTGATTTCACCATCGAGCTCGTACCGGGGGCCAAACCGGTGTAATGTGCTCCGTATAGGTTGGCGCCTAAGGAGATGGCAGAGTTGAAAGTTCAGCTAGAGGAGCTGATGGAGCAAGGATATGTGCGTCCAAGCTCGTCGCCTTGGAGCGCACCGGTCCTCTTCGTTAAGAAGAAGGACGGGAGTATGCGGCTGTGTATCGACTACAGAGAGTTGAACAAGCTGACGGAGAAGAATAAGTACCCGATCCCGAGGATTGATGATCTCTTTGATCAGTTAGTCGGATCGTCGGTATACTCCAAGTTGGACTTGAAGTCGGGGTACTATCAGCTGAGGATCAGGGAGTGTGATATCCCGAAGACGGCGTTCAGTACGAGGTATGGGCATTTCGAGTTCACGGTCATGCCGTTTGGACTGACGAATGCGCCATCGGTGTTTATGGATCTGATGAACAGGACGTTCAGAGATTTCCTGGATCGCTTTGTGATCGTCTTTATTGACGATATTTTGGTATACTCGCAGTGCGAAGAAGACCACTTCAAGCATTTGCATTTGGTGTTGGAGACATTGAGGAGGAATGAGCTTTACGCAAAGTTCTCCAAGTGCGAGTTCTGGCTACCCTCGGTAGCGTTCCTTGGTCATATAGTGAGTGGGCAAGGTATAGCGGTGGATCCGGCGAAGATTTTTGCGATACGGGAGTGGCCTGCGTTATCTTCTGTCGCGGAAGTCCGTAGTTTTCTCGGGCTGGCCAGATATTACAGGCGCTTCGTAGAGAACTTCTCGCGGGTAGCGTTACCTCTCACGAAGTTGACAAGGAAGGATCAGAAATTCTTGTGGACGCAAGAGTGCGTGCAAGCTTTTGAGGAGCTGAAGAGGCGGTTGACCACGGCGCCAGTGCTTAGTTCGCCGAGTGGGACCGAGGGCTTTGAGGTGTATAGCGACGCTTCGGGTAGTGGCTTGGGCTGCGTGTTGTTGCAGCATGGAAGTGTGATCGCGTATGGATCGCGTCAGCTGAAAGTGCATGAAAGAAATTATCCGGTGCACGAATTGGAGTTGGCGGCCGTGATCTTTGCACTCAAGTTGTGGAGGCACTACCTATACGGCGTAAGGGTCGATATATACACCGATCACAAGAGCTTAAAATACTTGTTGGATCAAAAGGACCTTAATATGAGGCAGAGGAGGTGGATGGAGTTCCTGGGGGACTACACCTTCAAGATACATTATGTACCCGGGAAGGGCAACGCAGTTGCGGATGCGCTGAGCCGCAGGGCTCCCGCCCGAGCCAACTGGTTGTCGGTGCATGATGAGCGGCTAGTGCGGGAGTTAGAGGAGCTTGAGATCTGTTGCGTTGACAAGCAGACGAGCGCCAAAGCAATGTTAAACTGGACAGAGGTGCAGTATGACCTGGCTGACCGGGTTCGGCAGGCATTGGAGTTAGATGACTCCATGAAAGATCTTATGGAGGCCGCTCTGGATGGGTCAAATTCCCAGTTCTCGGTGGATGATGGTTTGTTAAGGAAGAATCATCGGTTGTGCGTCCCGAGTGGGGGTAACCTCCGGGCGGAGTTGATGTACGAGGCTCATCATACCAAGTACTCAATCCACCCAGGGAGCACGAAGATGTATCGTGATCTCAAGAAGCTGTTTTGGTGGCCGGGGCTTAAGAAAGATGTGGCGTTGTATGTGGCTAAATGCCAAACGTGCGCCTTGGTGAAGGCGGAGTGCCAAAAGCCAGGAGGATTTCTGAAGTCCTTGCCTATACCGGAGTGGAAATTCGATGATATATCTATGGACTTTGTGCACGGGTTGCCAAGGTCGCAGAAGGGGAACGATGCCATCTAGGTGATCGTAGATCGACTAACCAAGGTGTCGCATTTCATTCCGCATAGGAAGGATGATCAAGTGGAGAAATTGGCAAAGTTGTATGTCGACAATATTGTTAGGCTGCATGGTGTGCCCCGTAGCATTGTGAGTGATCGCGATGGGCGGTTCACGTCAAATGATTGGAGGTTAGTGCAGCAGATGCTGGGAACAAAGTTAAAGTTCAGCACAGCTTTCCATCCGCAGACGGATGGGCAGACCGAGAGGGTCAATAGAACGATGGAGGACATGCTCCGCATGTGTGTTCTAGACTTCGGGAAGCATTGGGAAGACCACCTTTATTTGGTGGAGTTCGCGTACAACAACAGCTACCAAGCGAGTATACAAATGGCGCCCTTTGAGGCCCTGTATGGTAGGAAGTGTCGCACGCCGTTATCGTGGCTTGAAGCGGGTGAGGCAAGGTTGTACAAGAAGCAGGAGGTGGAGAGTGCTACCTCGTTAGTGTGGATCATTCAGGAGCGCTTGTTGATCGCTCAGGACCGGCAAGCGAAGTATTACAATGCCAAGCACCGGAACATGGAGTTCGCGGTAGGCGATTGGGTATATCTGAAAGTGAAGCCGTTCAAGGGGTTTTGCGGGTGAGACGCTTGAAGAAGCTGAGCCCAAGATACCTTGGACCTTTTGAGGTTCTGGAGCGAGTCGGCGAAGCTGCATACCGTTTGAAGCTATCGGTGGAGTTGAGTAGATTACATGATGTGTTCCACATTTCTGTGTTGCGGAAGGCGGTGCAAGAGCCTTCGCAGGTGATCGCGGTTGACCAAGTGCCGGTGGACGAAGGGTTGACGACAAGGGTCAAGCCCGTTCGTATTGAAGATGTTGAGGTCAAGAGGCTTCGTAACAAGGAGATCCGGATGGTTAAGGTCCGGTGGGATAACTGCGGGCGTGAGGAGCTCTCTTGGGAATGGGAGCAGACTATGCTCGAGGAGTACCCAGAATTATTCCGCTCAGGTACTGTTTTACGTTAAGTCCTGTTTTTCCTTTATTAATTTCGTGGACGAAATTCTTTAAGGGTGGTAGAATTGTAACACCCCAAATTGTTGTAGGAGCGACGTGGATCGTTTTTGGGCCAATTCAGATTTTTGGTGCAGGTGACACGGGCCTCGATACGGGCGTATCAGAGGCCGTGTCGGGCGTGTCGAGCTCGAAGTGTTGAGCTGGCCGTGTGGTCGGCGTGAGTCGATGATCGTTGAGAGGCTGAACACGGCTTGGGACACGGGCGTGTCCCAAGGCGTGTCAGTCCCTCAAAGCCCATACTCAATGATCGTTGAGTGAGGTGTACATGCCCGTGACACGGGCCCGAACACGGGCGTGTCCGGTTTGACACGGGCGTGTCCGATGCCGTGTCACCAGGCCGTGTACCCCCTGACTCCAATCTGGTGTTTTGTTGCACACGGGGGGCATGACACGGGTCCCGACACGGGCGTGTCGCAGGCGACACGGGTGTGTCGGAGGCCGTGTCACATGCCGTGTTGCTGGTTTTCAATCTTGGTCGAGACGGCAAATGAGCTACACGGCCAGGCACACGGCCGTGTGCCAACCCGTGTTCGGCCCAGATTTTATAATTTGAGGCTTAATCGTGGCCGTTCATTTCCTTGGCTTTGGATCCGACGGTGGGGGGGGCTGCTCCTGGATGGTTTTACCCGGGAATAGGGTTTAGAAACCCTCATTTTCTCTTGAGTGGTTCTCTTTCTAAAGCTAGAGAGAGGAGAGAGCAAGGAGGAGGAAGAAGGGCTAGATCCGGCCGCCAGAGGAGCTTCGGAGTTCCGAATTACGATCCGAGTCCAGATCCGCAGAGGCGACGCCGTTGCGGTGCTTTCCAACCGTATAGTTTTCGATGGCGCCGCGGAAGAATGCAAGGGTAACGATTTCTCATCCTTGGGCATGTGAAGCCCTCTTTTCCTTTACATAGGAAGCCCGCTCTCGCGAGTTAGCGAAGAGTTGGAGCGTTCCTTGGGGTAGATATGTGAAGTCCCCCTTGTGTAGTGTCCGTATGCGAAAACGGACATAGGCATTGTGTGTGAAGCCTATCCGGACAAGTAGAGCCGGATCGGTGATGTTGCATTGCATACGAACCGGGGAAGGCTCCGGGTGTTTGGGTGTTTTTCGGGTTTTCTACGTGATAGATTGCATCAGGGAGCCTTGGAGATTAACTCCAAGGTGCACCCGGAAAACTGGGCAAAGGCGGGTTTTGCCAACACGGTGGCCGGGGAGCCAACGTGAACATAACCGGGTTATGTGATTGTTGTGGCAGAAACGGGACTCGGTGAGTCTTGACCTGCGCATAGGGCTTAAATTGTCGTTGCGGTATGAGCACGGGTCAGGCAGAACCGTACCCGGTCTATGTTGTTCGGTAGGACCGTTGGCATGGATGAGGGTCTTCGGCGGTCTATGGCTTAAATTGCCGTGACCAAGGCCAGGAAGGCAAAATGCTCATATGGACGACCGTTCAAGAGGCGGTGGTGGATTGGGAACGTCTATGGCTTGAATTGACGTGACGTTGGCCGGTTTGCCGAGAATGTGCCCTGAGTGCACGGGGTGTGCTAGCCTACGCCTGTGTTGATGTGTGTTCACATTAATAGCATTGCCTATACTAATGAAGTGCAGGGAAAGAGCATCGCCGCCCCGATTTTGGGGGCGGGATCGTTATAATTTGGTCAGCATTGCTGACCGTTGCTATTATTTGCCACCGGGCGGTGGTTTGTGGCTTGCAGGTGCTGCGGAGCAGAGCGGGAAATAGCGGGCTAAAGCCCTTGTTGCTGTGCCGGCCCTCGAAGGCCTATTTGCTTATGTATCTTTCCCGTTTTCATGTATGGCCGGCCTGCGTGCCGAAGTTTGGAAAACACTATTTTGTTAAGTGAACAATGTAAGGCCTTAAGGCCAGTTCTCTTTTGTGTATGATTACATTCCTGAGTTGGTAGTGGATATACATGCTTTGCAGCAGGGTTCTTATTTTCTTTTGCAACTTAATAATTTGCTTCCGCTAGGTGTTGTGTAGGACGACATGATTGGTTGAATGGTTTCAACGCGTAACCAACCGGTCTGTCCGTAGTATATGGCGTCGGGCCCCGGCCGGACCTACTGCTATATGCTATGTGACGGATAGGGGCGTTACATCAACAACCTGACACGAACCCACTGGTGAGTATGCATGTCTATACAGAAAGAAGCAACTACCTCACAAGGAAGATGAACAGAAATCTCAGCTACCCAGGAGGCCACAAGCAAGCTCCATAAGAAGACTAGCCGCTCAACTGGCTACTGCTCTTATCCTAAGGCATTCAAAGAAGGAACACCTCAGCACGAATAAAATCAAAAGGAGTGGAGCATTAAACTCGTGAATAAATAAACAAGGGTTTACCAACCCGGCAACAAAATGCTATCAGAAAAAGAAAAGGCATGACAGTAAGAAAAGAACACTGTCTAAGAGCAATAAATAAAATAAAACACACCAAGTGTGAGTACAATAGCAACATGCTCTGCAAAAGAAAAGAATCTGTAGCAGCAACAAGACATATTTATACCAACAAAAAATAGCCACAGAGAGGAAAGGAACTAACAGTCCTAATCTTTGTGAATTATTGGCCATAGTGAAAACCTTGGGTCGGAGTGGGCGGTACAGCCCTCACCAACAACCAGACCCAAAAACACTCCAGGGTGAAAACAACTGGTGGCAGCTACAGGGTCCACACACCTAACCATACCAGCCCAACACGGTCTAGGTGGTGGTGGCCACATCTTAGCACACACAATTTACCCCTTACAGAGCCCACAAAACCACACCACCTACCATAATCCATGAGTCGGCATCCAAGCAAAACTAGCCAAACACCCAACACCCCTTATGGAAAAGCCAAACTAATAATCCTAAGGACAACACACAAACCGAAGGCAAAAAAACATCGAGTCCACTCGATGTGGTGTTGAGTGAGTTCCACTCACTCAATGCCAAATGACTTAGCCACAAAAACTAACTCCGACATTGAGTGAGTTCACCACACCACACTCAACGCCAAAAAGCCTAACAGCCAAGGCGTTGAGTGAGGTCCACTCACTCAACGCTTTTGACTTAGAAGAAAAAAATTAAAAAATGTCGGACTAGGCGGCGTTAAGTGAGCTCAACTCACTCAACACCCAACGTAGACGACGTTGAGTGAGTTCAACTCACTCAATGCCAAAAGACAGACGACGTTGTGTAAGTTCAACTCACTCAATGCCAATGGACAGACGGAGTTGAGTGAGTTCAACTCACTCAACGCAACAGGACTTAGAGAAAAAAATTTCTAAGGTAGTTGGCGTTGAGTGAGCTCAACTCACTCAATGCCAAAAGACTTAGAAAAAGACTCTGGCAAGATGGTGTTGAGTGAGCTCAACACACTCAACGCCAAACACAGACGGCGTTGAGTGAGCTCAGCCCACTCAACGCCAAAAAGGCTGACGGCATTGAGTGAGCTCACCTAACTCAACGTTGTCAACGCTTCTGGACTTAGTCTCCAGACCAAAAAGCTAGGCGTTGAGTGTGCCCACCACACGCAATGCTTTTATACTTAGCCTAATTTTAACTCAACGCTAACTATCCAGAGAACTCAAACTTACTTACAAAAATTCTAAGCTCCTCCTTCCTACCCTTTCTACCCTGCCACAGCAGCTATCTGACTTAACTGAAACTAAATACAGCCATGCCCTACCTCAAGCTACCAACTCAACACCAACCCGAGAATAAAGAGGAAGAGATTAGCAAAATTCATAGACAACCCGAACCGGACATGGCTGAAATAAAAACACTGCTGCACTAGCTCCTTGAAGCAAAAATAGAGCTAATTACATCAAATTAACAAAGTAAAAAGAGGTCAAATTGGCAAGGGCAAGGAACCACTTGCCTCATCGCCAAGATGTAGCAGCTGCAACAAGAAATCTGGCCTTGGCGACAAGATCAGCCACCTACGAGAAAATTCTGAAGCTTTTAGAGGGAAGGAGAGCAAACCCGGAAAACCCTAGCTCCTAGAAACAGCCCTAGAATAAGCATAACTTACCTAGGAAGGAATATCTGGATTAGAGCAAGCTGAATCTTCTCTTACCCGAGACAAAACTGCTCTAGAATTCCAGCAACCGCCGGCCGGAGCTCCAGCACCTCTGCCTCCCGATTTCTTCTACTAGAAGCTAAGCTATGGCTCGGGAATGGAGAAATGAGGAGGAGAATCCAGCTGGCCCTCATTATATATCCTCCCACTAACTCAGCTAGATAAGCTAATAAAATATTCCTAAAGCTTGGAAAAACTCGGCCACTAGCAGCAAAGTAAATCCACTACATAATATATATATATATATATATATATATATATATCATAACAATACTTAGCTTCATCAGCACATAACCAGCCACTAGCACCCATATATATATATATATATATCATGCACAATACTTATATAAAATCAGCTATCCGCACCCAAGCTTACACCCAAACATATATATATATATAATTAGCTAAACAACTTAGCCTAAAACAAGGCACAAACCTTACCAAGCTCGACCACCCAAAGCTATGCACAACAAAGGCAACAACCTGGTAACACACCACTAGCTAACTAGACAAACGTCGAAACGACGCGAAAATAAACGATCTAGGAATTCGACGAAACTCGCAACGTAGCTAAACACCCACGCTACAAAAACAACGGCGAAGTCGAAAACAACATCCGACGATCAAACACTCGGGCTAACACCTCCCAATCCAAAGTAAAAGCCTTCCCTGAGAGGCTCAGCCGAGTCACCAAAACAGACTCCGGCTAGTTGAGGGTTCTTGCAAACAGGCTACAAATAGGCCACTCAAGGAACCTAAAGAGCTAAAACCACGCTCTAACAATGGCAATAGGCCAGAAAGCATCATCGTAATGCCAAAAAACGATCAAACAAAACACAGAAAAACCGGGCGCGTTACAGCCACTCCCCATAAAAGAAAGTTTCGCCTCTAAACTTAACACTCAACCCTTCTATCAAGAAGGAAGAATCAATAGCTAAGAAAAAACTATATAAAAGAGAGAATAAAACATACCAGGCACGAGTCAGGAAAACAGATGAGGGTAGGCCTTCCTCATTGCCGACTCTAGCTCCCAAGTCGCGCTTTCCACCCCCTAGTTTCTCTACAAAACCTTAACCATAGGAAATGTTTTCCTCATCAACACGTGATCCTGAGCCTCCAGAATGTGGACAGGCATCTCCATATAAGAAAGATTTAGCTCCAATTGTGGCACAAAATCCAAAACCTGCATGTCACTCTACACACATTTTCGCAGCTGGCTAACGTGAAAACATCGTGCACGCCAGGAAAATTCACGAGCAAGTCCAGCCTATAAGCTGCCACACCAATCCTCTCAACGACCTTAAATGGCCCCACAAACCTCGGGTCCAATTTCCGATTCTGCCGAACCTCTTGATTCCAATCATCGGGGAAACCTTTAGAAATACTAAGTCCCCCACAGCAAACACTAAATCAGATCTACGCCGGTTGGCGTTCTTCTCATATCTCTCTTGGGCTATCCGAAGCTTCTCCCGAATTAGCTTCATAGCAATTCACATCTCCTCGAGCGCATCCGGACCCAACAAAGGTCTCTCGCCAACCTCAGCCCAAAATAAGGGAGTCCTGCAGTGCCTCCCATAAAAAGCTTCGAAGGGAGCCATTTGCAAGCTTTCTTGATAACTGTTATTATAAGAAAACTCCATAAGCCGCAAACGCTCATCCCACGCTCCTCCATGGTCTAAAATATAGCATCTGATCATGTCCTCCAATATCTGATTAACTCGCTCTGTTTGACCATTGTTTTGCGGGTAATATGCGGTAGAATATCTAAAAGCTGTACACAAACCTTCTTGCAAACTCTTCAAGAAGAGAGATGTAAACCGGGAGTTTCGGTCTGAAATAATGCTGACTGGAACACCATGCAATCGGATGACTTCATTCAAATATAGCTCAGCTATTCTCTTCATCGGATAGTCGATCCTATAAGGTACGAAGTGAGCACACTTCGTTAATCTGTCCACAATCACCCAAACTGAATCATAACCACTAGGAGATCTCGATAAACCTGTGATGAAATCCATCGAAATGCTCTCCCACTTCCAAGTTGGAATCTCCAATGGAGTCAACTTGCCACCAGGCCTTCCATGATCGGCCTTAACATGCTTGTAAGTATAACACTCAGAAATAAACCTGGTTATGTCTCCCTTCATCCCATACCACCAGGCAATCTTCTTTAAATCATGATACATTTTGGTAGATCCTGGGTGGTAGGCAACACTAGAGCCATGCGCCTGCCTGCATAACATAACTCGAATATCCATAACGGCGGGGATACAAAATCTTTCGCAGTACTTCAAAGTACCCGCATCATCAATCGAGAAATCTGGTAACTCCCCTTTCTCAGCTCTAAGATATAAATGCAGTAGATCTGGATCATCTTTCTGATGTAACCTCGTAAGCGCAATCCAAGAAGGCTCTACCACAACCAAACTACTCTGCAATTCGCAGCTCCCCACAAAAATATCCATCAAAAGAAATTCTTCCACTAATAGCTCGGCGGATAGATTAAAAATCTTCCCCATCTTCCGACTTAGGGCTTCAACCAACACATTAGCCTTGTCTGGATGGTACTAGATCTCAACATCGTAGTCAGCAATATACTCCAACCATCACCGCTGGCGCAAATTCAATTCCTTCTGGGTGAAGACGTACTTTAAACTCTTGTGATCAATGAAAATCTTGCACTGTGCGCCATAAAGCAGATGTCTCCACAACTTCAGCGCATAAATCACGGCTGTAAACTCTAAATCTTGCGTAGGGTAATTCCTATCATGAGTCTTCAGTTGCCTTGACCCTTACGCAATCACCTTCCTGCCTTGCATCAACATGCATCCAAGCCCAACATGTGATGCGTCCACAAAAACATCATAATACATACCTTCTGTGGGCAGGGTCAAAACGGGAGCAGTGCACAATCTGTTCTTGAGCTCTAGGAAGGCTTCCTCTCACTTCTCGCTCCAAACAAAAGCCGCATTCTTCTAATTCAATCTAGTCAAAAGGTGCATCTAGGGTAGAAATGAAATCTCCTTGGGTGTACCCGGCCTACTCCAATCCATCACAAACGCAATCTTTTTTGGGTTAACTGAAATCCCACTCTTATTCACCACATGGCCCAGAAATGAAACCTGAGGCAACCAAAACTCGCACTTACTCGATTTGGCGAATATCTTGTGGTCTTTCAAAGCAAATAAAACCAAACACAAATGCTGGTCATGCTCCTCAGAATTGCGGGAATAGATCAAAACATCGTCGATAAACATGACCACAAACTTATCCAGGAAGTCCTTGAACACCCGTTTCATCATATCCATAAAGGCTGAGGGCGCGTTGGTCAAACCAAACGACATAACTAGAAATTCAAAATGCCCATGCCTGGATCAAAAAGCAGTCTGCGGAATATCTGACTCACGGATCCTGAGCTGATGGTAGCTGGAACGAAGATCAATCTTAGAAAACACCGCGCTACCGCACAACTGATCAAACAAATCATCTATCCTGGGCAGGGGATACCTGTTCTTAATAGTAACCTTATTCAACTCTCAATAGTCGATGCAAAGACTCATCGATCCGTCTTTCTTCTTTACAAACAAAACAGGAGCACCCCAAGGCAACGAGCTCAGTCTAATGAAACCTTTCTCTAGCAACTCATCCAGCTGGAGACACAACTCTTCCAGCTCTTGCGAGGCCATCCGGTATGGCGCCTTCATAATAGGATGCGTACCTGTCTCCAAGTCTATCACAAACTCAACATCTCGATCAGGTTGAAGACCAGGAAGATCGTCAGGGAAAACATCCGAAAAATCGTGCACCACAGGAATCTTCTCCAAACACGGTACACTAACAACAATCCCCATTACTGAGACCAAACAGGCAAAGTAATCAGAATCAAGTAGCTTCTGAACACATACTGCAGAAATGACAGGGGAGTCCTGGCGCGGATCAGCATAAACACTCCCAGGCTGACCGTTGTCCTTAATGAAGTCCAAGCGCTTACCCTTGTACTGGATAACTGCATCATACCTGGACAACCAGTCCATGCCTAGGATAAGATCAAAGTATTCCAGGTCGATCACCATCAGATCTGCCTTCGCTAGAAAATCTCCCAACAAAATCAGACAATCCTGAATGACCTGATCTGAAACCATAGAATCTCCGGAAGGAAACTTGACGCAAAAGTCTTCACTAACTTTCTCTAGACCCAAACGATAGTGCTCCACAAAGGCTCTAGCCACAAATGAGTGGGTAGTGCCAGAGTCGAAGAGAACACGCGCCCAGCAGTTCTACACCTTAAATATTCCTATAAGATAGCATACACAGCTAAGAAAAACAAATGCAAAAACTATACTAGAAACAAAATATTTAGGCTAGGGAGAAATCTAACTCGAAATGACCTGAGTCGAATTCTACGCTTCTTCTAAAGAAATCACATTCATCTTTCCCTCTCCTTTATCCACGCGCTGAGGCGGTGGCAATGCCTAGAGTGGCACTGGCTACAACACAGGCTAGAGCTCTGGTCACTGAGCCTTGTTGTGCCCTTCTTGACTACGAAGAAAACAACTTCTTGCCTTACTCTTATCCTTTCCCCAGCAATGGGCAACATCATGCCCTGGCCGCTTACACGCAGAACAGAATAAATCTTTTCTGGGAGCACCTTGAATTGCATGCACCTGCTCCTTCTTCAGAGCACCCAGCCTCTGGAAATACCTTTCGAAGTGGTGGCCTGACCGACCATATAAGCTACAAACCTTCTTGTTCTTCTTTCTTGTGACAGCATCGGGTACCTGAGGGCTCTTTCATTTAGCCGATTTCCTTTTATCCTTTCTCATTTGCTGCCCTCTTTGCTTTGTATTCTAAATTTCCTCAACTTTCAAAGCAGATTCCACCACTCCAGCATAGCTCGTTGATCCATAAGCACTTGCTAACTGTTGGGCATCACTTCTTAGGCCACCAATAAAACGCTTAACCCGATCCTCCTCGGAGCTTACCAAGCCGGGGGAAAACCGACTCAGTTTGCTGAACTCGATCTCATACTCACTCACTGAGAGTTGCCTTTGCTTTAAATGTAGGAAATCATTCATCAGGCGGTCGCGCTTGACCGAAGGCAGAAACTTCCTTAGCAACAGTTCCTTGAAGGTCTCCCAAGGGAATCCCTCTTTCAAGCTCTCCTTATCTCACAGCCACAACCTCTTCTCCAATCCCTTAAGCTGATAGGCGGAGATCATCACCCTTTGATCAGGGGTAACTCCAGAATAGGAGAACATCTCCTTGATGGCTATAAGCCAATCGTCCAAAACCATAAAGACTGTCTTCCCATCGTAAGTCGGAGGTCCTAGTCTCTAGAAGTGCGATATAAACATCATCTCCAGGGGCAACGCAGTAGGAGGTACCAGGGGAGCGGGAGGAATAGGAACAGCTATGCCCACAGCAAGGTCTGGCACTCTCGGAGGCTGACCTGCCACAACTGCTAACAAAGTCTGGATCTGAGTCTGCATACCCACCACCTGCCTAGACAAGAATTTATTACTCTGTCGCAGACTTTCAATCAACGCCTCGCTATGCACTCCAGAAGATTCGCCCTCAGATTGGGGAGTCGATCTCGTCGAAGGACGCCTCGCCATCCTATAATCGAATTAGCACAACTTAATACCTTGCCCAACTGCTAGAACAAAATTACCCGGTACAGACAGACATACTTAAATATGAACTTCAACTGCTAACTTGCTCTAGGATTTTTTACAAGAATGATGTTATGCTTAACCTAGGATGGTTCACCACCATCATACTAACTCATGTGCTTAGACCATGAATGCATGAATTTGTATTTCTTTTGACTCAAAGCCATGTGTGTACATATGTCATCATACAAATCTTTAGCTTGGCACGTTGTGCTTATGCAATGTTATGCTATGTATGTTGTGCTATGCATTCTAAAAAAAGGCCTTAATGCATGTCATGAGTGATCGTACACATGACAATGTTATGCATCCCATACTACATAACATTGCATGCAACGAAAAAAAGAAAACATGTTAATGGGCATTCATGTGGTGAGGTTATGCATCCCATACTACATAACCCTCACATGTTGCCGCCTATGGTGGATCCATATACAAACACATATTATGCATCCCATACTATATAATATGCCTCGTATACTTCTATTCATGCTTATGAGTGTAGTGTTCATGCTTCAACCAAGAATTATTGGTTATATATCGGTGTGTGTATGATATGACGCTAAACCACTAATGCTAACAATGGAAAGGTTGCCCGACCAATTGTCAAGCAACCTCCCTCTGATACCAACTGTCACGACCCGCATTTTCTCATAAATAAAATTGTATCAGAGCAAGAGAAAATATGTGCCATGATGCCACGTCATGTAGGGGATAACTGCACACATTCAGGCAAAGCTCCTAGCTCTACATCTTTACAGAAAATCATAAATTATTATGAGAGAAAATCAGTTAAATTTGACGGCTGTATCCCTCGGCACAGTGGATCAGCTAGTCCACAATTAAAATATATAGATACGCAATGGAAAATACTTTTGTTAGGTTGATTTGACATCCTAAATGAGCATAAGTGTCCCCGAGGGACGACTCATGGTATGCACAGCTCTAAATATAATATAGTAATAAAAATAGCCTTTACGTTACTTAGGAAAGTAGTGCTTTAGTTTTATAAACATGGCATGCATGAGGTACATATAGTAATGCTTTTAGGGTTTCAAATACCTAACATGCAACCTAGCATAAATCATTCCCAGAAAGAAAGTGAATAGCCTCCAAATAGGCAAATATAGCAGTTTTGGTACATACCCAGCATCACAAGTAAGCCGCCAGTGGGCGTCAACAACCTGACATGATCCCACTGGTTAGCATGCATGTCTATACATAAAGAATAAACTACCTCACAAGAAAGAGGAATAGAAATCTCAGCTACCCAGGAGGCCACAAGCAACCTCCAAAAGAAGACTAGCCGCTCAACCGGCTACTGCTCTGAACCTGAGGCATTCAAAGAAGGAACACCTCAGCAAGAATAAAAATAAAAGGAGTGGAGCATTAGACTCATGAATAAATAAAGAAGGGTTTACCAACCTGGCAACAAAATGCTATCAGTAAAAGAAAAGGCGTGATAGTAAGAAAAGAACACTGCCTAAGGGCAATAAATAAAATAAAACACACCAAGTGTGAGTACAATAGCAACATGCTCTGCAAAAGAAAAGAACCTACAGCAGCAACAAGACATATTTATACCAACAGAAAATAGCCACAGAAAGGAAAGGAACTAACAGTCCTAATCTTTGTGAATTATTGGCCATGGTGAAAACCATGGGTCGGAGTGGGCGGCACAACCCTCACCAATAACCAGACCCAAAAACACTCCAAGGTGAAAATAATTGGTGGCAGCTATAGGGTCCACACACCTAACAATACCAGCCCAACACGGCCTAGGTGGTGGTGGCCATAGCTCAGCACAAACAATTTACCCCTTACATAGCCCACAAAACCACACCACCTGCCATAATCCACGAGTCGGCATCCAAGCAAAACTAGCCGAACACCCAACACCCCCTAGGGAAAAGCCACACTAACAATCCTAAGGAAAACACACCAACCCAAGGAAAAAAACGTCGATTCCGCTCGACGCGACGTTGAGTGAGCTCCACTCACTCAACGCCAAATGACTTAGCTGTAAAAACTAACTCCGGCATTTAGTGAGTTCACCACACTTAATTCCAAAAAGCCTAATAGCCAAGGTGTTGAGTGAGGTCCACTCACTCAATGCTTTTGACTTAGAAGGAAAAAAATAAAAAAGCCGGACTAGGCGGCGTTGAGTGAGCTCAGCACACTCAACGCTCAACATAGGCGGTATTGAGTGAGTTCAAGTCACTCAACACCAAAAGAGAGACGTCATTGAGTGAGTTCAACTCACTCAACGCCAACGGACAGATGGTGTTGAGTGAGTTCAACTCACTCAATGCCACAAGACTTAGAGAAAATTTTTTTAAGGCAGTCGGCGTTGAGTGAGCTCAACTTACTCAATGCCAAAAGACTTAGAAAAGACTCTGGCAAGACGGTGTTGAGTGAGCTCAACTCACTCAATGCCAAACACAGACGGTGTTGAGTGAGCTCAACCAACTCAATGCCAAAAAGGCTGATGGCGTTGAGTGAGCTCACCTTACTCAACGCTGTCAACGCTTCTAGACTTTGTCTCCAGACCAAAATGCTAGGTATTGAGTGTGCCCACCACACTCAACGCTTTTATACTTAGCATAATTTTCACTCAACCCTAACTATCCAGAGAACTCAAACTTACTTAAAAAAAATTCTAAGCTCCTCCTTCCTACCCCTTCTAGCCTACCACAACAGCTATCTTACTTAACTACAACTAAATACAGCCATACCCTACCTCCAGCTACCAACTCAACACCAACACGAGAATAAAGAGGAAGAGATTAGCCAAATTCTTAGACAACCCGAACCGGACATGGCCTAAAAAAACACTATTGCACTAGCTCCTAGAAGAAAAAACAGAGCTAATTACAGCAAATTAACAAAGTAAAAAGGGGTCAAATTGGCAAGGGCAAGGAGCCACTTGCCTCACCGCCAAGATGCAGCAGCTGTAACAAGAAATTTGGCCTTGGCGACAAGATCAGCCACTTACGAGAAAATTTTGAAGCTTTTAGAGGGAAGGAGAGAAAACCCAAAAAACCCTAGCTTCTAGAAACAGTCCTAGAAAAAGCATAACTTACCTAGGAAGGAAGATCTGGATGAGAGCAAGGTGAATCTTCTCTTACCCGAGAGAAAACTACTCTAGAATTCCAGCAACTGCCGGCCGGAGCTCCAGCACCTCCGCCTCCCGATTTCTTCCGCTGGAAGCTAAGCTATGGCTCGGGAATGGAGAAATGAGGAGGAGAATCTAGCTGGCCCAAATTATATATCCTCCCACTAACTCAGCTAGACAAGCTAATAAAATATTCCTAAAGCTTGGAAAACTCGGCCACTAGCAGCAAAGGAAATCCACTACAAAAAATATATATATATAAATATCATAACAATACTTAGCTTCATTAGCGCATAACCGGCCACTAGCACCCATATATATATATATATATATATATATATATATATATATATATATATATATATATATATATATATCATGCACATATACTTATATAAAATCAGCTATCCACACCCAAGCATACACCCAAACATATATATATATATATATATATATATATATATATATATATTAGCTAAACAACTTAGCCGAAAACAAGGCACAAGCCTTACCAAGCTCGGCCACACAAAGCTATGCACAACAAAGGAAATAACCTGGTAATACACCACCAGCTAACTCGATAAACGTCGAAACGACGCGAAAACAAATGATCTCGAAATTCGACGAAACTCGCACCATAGCTAAACACCCACGCTACGAAAACAATGGCGAAGTCAAAACAACATCCGACGATCAAACACTCCGGCTAACACCTCCCAAGCCAAAGTACAAGCCTTCCCTGAGAGGCTCAGCCGAGTCACCAAAACAGACTTCGGCTAGCTAAGGGATCTTGCAAATAGGCTACAAATAGGCCACTTAAGGGACCTAAAGAGCTAAGACAATGCTCTAACAATTGCAACAAGCCATAAATACGTCATCCTAACGCCAAACAATGATCAAACAAAACACAGAAAAACCGAGGGCGTTACAGGAAGGGTTAGAATCATTTGCAGACATGTATAACAGACTCAGTCTCATAATAAATGAGCTGAAAACTCTGGAAAAAAATATCTCATTGATAGAGATAAATGTCAAGATCCTTATGTGCTTCCCTAGCACATGGGACTCAAGGATCTGGCCAATAAAGGAAGCTAGAAGACAAAATGAAATCTCTACTAAAACTTTGTTGGACAATCTCAAGTCTTATGAGCAGCTCATCAAGACCAAAGAAGCTGAGCAAAGGACTTCATCATCAGGAAGGAAAGAGCAAAGCATTGCTTTTAAATCATCTGAGGAAGCTAAAGCTCTTCCTGATAATGAAGAGCTAATGAGTCTCTTGGCTAAGAGATTCTACAAGATGGCTTGGAAGGATTTCAGGAGAAGATCTTCCAGAAAAGAAGATAAGCCATGGTTTGACAAGGCTCCAACTAAAGAAATAGTTTGCTACAGATATAGGAAACCTGGAAACATATTACCAGAGTATCTAGAAACACAAAAGAAAGATAAAAGAAAGGAGAAAGACTCCAAGAAATATTCCAACAAGCTCTCCTCCAGCAAATACAAAAATAAGGAGCGAGGATTTGTTGCTGAAACTTGGAGTGACTCAGAGGAAGAGTCTTCATCCAGCTCCAGTGAGGATGAAGAAGAGGCCAAGAATAGAGATGTTTTCTTGATGGAAATCAATGCATCTTGCAGCAACTCTGAAGCTGCTAATTCAGAAGCTGACAACTCAAAAGATGAATCTGTATCAGAAGAAGATCAGGTAATTTCTTCTTTTGATTTTACTTCAGATCAATTTAATACTTAATTTAAATAGGTATGCACTGATTTAATTAAATCAGAGAAGGAAGTCAAACTCCTCAGAGAAAAGCTAATTGAATTTGATAACCTATTTTTTAAAATATTAAACTCAAAGATGATCTAGATAATGCTTCAAAATAGTTAATATCTTTGAAAAATAAATTATCTGAGGCTAAGGAATTTTAAGAATCCCTTAATGGGAGAAGTATCAAATTGATGAATATCACAAGTATAGTCAATGCCAGGCTTAATGGCGAACTATGATTATGAGCTTCATCTAGTCAGCCTCCTCTATTACAAAAAAACATATTATCTACTCTCGTTAAATTCATTTATGAAAAAAGAAAAGAAAAGGTAGAAGACACTAATAAAGAAACAGAAGTTTTATATGTCTAAACAAAAGAAAAAGAAATTTTTTAATAAAAATTATGTTCAATATGTTTCGTTGAACCAAGCTCGACGAAATGAATATGGTTTGTCTAGCTCAGATCGACGAACTATCAACGCAGATTTTCAGTATAATTATTTGTCTAACTGTGCTCGACGAACTTAATATGGTTCGTCGAACCGCGATCGACGAATGTGGGGTGCAGAGAATGAATACTTTCATTCTATGAACAGAGTTCGATGAACTCATCCCTATTTGTCGAATGCATATCGACGAACTTATTACAATTCGTCGAACCCAGTTTCTTATAACAGAAACTTTAATACTTTTCAAAACTTTAATCAAAATCAAACCTTTATTAATCCTTTTACTCAGTGGATTATTCCTCCTAGGAGATATCATCCACTAGCTTATAAGGACCAACCTAAATTTTCCTATATCTCTAGCTATAAATATGAAAGAAATCAAGGACCCAAGGTTACCTGGGTCAAGAACACCTAACATATTTTTATGCAGGTGAAGAACTATCCTACCACAGGGGAACAGTGGTATCTGGATAGTAGCTGTTCAAAACACATGATAGGAAGTAAAGACCACCTAACTGATTTCAAAGAAAAGCTTGGACCAAATGTGATATTTGGAGACTCCAACTGTGGACAGACATATGGATATGGAAATGTCAAAGTTGGAGTAGTTACCTTCAGGAAGATAGCCTATTATGTAATGAAGGTTATCAGGTATCATTCAATCAGTCTTCTTGTATTATTACTTCTGATAAAATCAAAACTGTTTTAACTGGAATTAGATAAGGAAACATTTTTGTAGTTAACTTCAAATCTGCTAATTCAAAAATGTGTTTATTTAACCAAATCAATAACACTAATGATTTATAGCATAAGATACTAGGTCATGTAAACCTTAGGAATATTGCTAAATTATCTAGGGATAACCTTGTTAGAGGATTGCCTTCTGGTTCTTATAAGAAGGAAGGACTCTGCAGGGCTTGTCAATTAAGCAAGCAAACTAAAAATAGTTTCAAATCCATTAATAAAAGTGATTCACCCAGGATTTTGTACTTGCTACATATGGAACTTTTTGGCCCTATAGCTGTACAAAGTTTGGGAGAAAAGTCATACACACTAGTTATTGTTGATGACTTCTCTAGATTCACTTGGGTGTTCTTTTTGAGAAACAAGTCAGATAACTTTAAGATTCTTACAGACTTTCTTAGGAACATCAAAATTGAGTACTCTACTCAGGTTGCATTGATCAGAGGTGATCATGACACCGAGTTTGAATCTCTTTTGATGAAAGAATTCTGTAAGAAGGAAGGTATCAGACAATGTTCTTCTGCTCCTAGAACTCCTCAACAAAATGGGGTAGCTGAAAGTAAAAAATAGAACCCTTATTGAATCTATTGGGACATTGCTTGCAGATGCTTATTTGCCCCTATACTTTTGGACAGAGGCTGTAAGCACAGCAAATTTATTTTTTAACAGAAATTTAATACATAAACTTAAGGATAAGACTCCCTATGAATTACATAAGGGTAAACAACCTAAAGTAGATTATTTTAAAGTATTTGACTATAAATGTTATATTCATAATAATAACAAGAAACACTTAAGATAATTTGAAGCCAAAGCTGCAGAGGGAATTTTCCTTGGATATTCCCAAGTCAGCAAGGCTTATAGGATATTTAACAAATAAACATTAAAAATGGAAGAATCTGTGCATGTATCCTTTGATGAATCTAACATGTTTTACAATGAAAAGGATTCTTCTACAAGAGACACTTTGTAGGTACCCTATCTGTGTGAGAAGTTGGATGATTTAAACCTTACCCAAGAGGTTACATTACATCCTTCTCCACAGATTGATGAAGACAGTGAAGAATAAATTATTGAAGCAGGTGAACTCACAACAACAAATATATTTCCACAAGAGGAATTAATTCCACAAGCTGTTGATGAACCAACTCCACCTGCTAATCTTATCAAACTTAGATATCATCCCATATCTCAAGTGATTGGAGACATATCAGCCGGTGTACAAACAAGGCATCAACTCAACCAAGTTCTGATGCATGCTTGCTTCATTTCTCAAATTGAGCCTCAATATATAAAAGATGCATAGCAAGATCCCCATTGGATTATTGTAATACAAGATGAACTCAATCAATTTGAGAGGTATTGAGTTTGGGATTTAGTTCCAAGACCCAAAGACTACCCAATCATTGGAACCAAATGGGTCTTTAGGAAAAAATTGGATGCTCAAGGATTAATTATAAGGAACAAAGCAAGATTGGTAGCCCAAGGATATTCACAGGAGGAAGGCATAGATTATGACCAGACTTTTTCCCCTATTGCAAGATTAGAGGCTATCAGGATATTTCTTGCATATGAAACATTCAAGAAGTTCAAGGTATATCAAATGGATGTCAAAAGTGCATTTATAAATGGAGAACTAAAAGAGGAAGTATATGATGAACAACCATCAGGTTTTATCTCTTCAACACATCCATCTTATGTTTTTAAACTTCATAATGCTCTCTATGGTCTAAAGCAAGCTCCAAGAGCTAGGTATGTGACCTTAGCTAGATTTCTTTTAAATCATAAGTTCATTAGAGGCATTGTAGATATGACTTTATTTTTAGACATCATAAGTCAAAAAATTTACTAGTCCAAATATATGTAGATGATATAATATTTGGCTCTACTGATTCCAAACTTTTCAAAAGGTTTTCTGACCTGATGTATTCAAAGTTTGAAATGAGTAGCATGGGTGAACTATCTTACTTCCTTGGTCTTCAAGTGAAGCAAACCCCTGATTGTATCTTCATATCCCAGTCTAAATATGCTAAGGAGCTACTTAAAAGATTTGGGATGTCTGATGCTTCAGCCATGAAAATGCCCATGCAATCCAATTTTGTAGTTGATTCTGATGAATAGGGCAAGCAAGTTGATCAGAAAACATATAGGGCTATTGTTGGGTCCTTATTGTATCTTACAGCTAGTATGCCAGACATTATGTTTGCTACTTGTATTTGTGTTAGATTTCAAGTCAACCCTAAAGAATCACACCTTATTTTACTAAAAAGGATTTTAAAATATATAAAGGGTTATCCTAATCTAGGACTCTGGTATCCTACTGAGTCAAGATTTGAATTATCTGGATTCTCAGATACTGACTTTGCTGGATGTAGAGTTGACAGGAAAAGCATATCAGGAACATGTCAATTCCTTGGTGATAGGCTTGTGTCCTGGTTTTGCAAAAAACAAACTTCTGTGTCCACATCAACTACTGAAACTGAATACATTGCAGCTGGTAGTTGCTGCTCACAAATTTTGTGGATTCAAAATAAGCTCCTGGATTATGATTTCAACTTAAATAATTCAACTATCTTTTGTGATAATACTAGTGCAATTTCCATTGCACAAAATCCAGTGCATCATAGTAGGACCAAGCATATAGAGATTAAACATAATTTCATTAGAGATTGTGTGGACAAAAATAAAATTAATCTTGTCTTTATCTCTACTAATTTACAAAGAGCAGATATTTTCACCAAACCATTAGATGAAAAGAAACATCTGTTCTTCCTAAATAATCTAGGTATGATTAATAGAGAAGCCTTAATTTGATTTTTTTTTTGTGGTCGACGAATTGTCTATTTTTTGTCGAACGGAGATCGATGAACTATGAACTCTTCATGGACTGTTCGCCGAATGGAGATCGACGAACCCTTCTTTGCAAAACTTTTCGTCGAACGGAGATCGACGAATTTGTTTCAGAAAATTTTTTCTTCAAATGGAGAATGACGAATTGTTTTCCCATCTTCAAACTTAGATCAAGACTTTTATTTCTTTATGAGATTTTTCATCGAACTTAGTTCGAAGCTTTTCTTTTTCATTGGACGGAGTTCGACGCTTCATCTTCTAAAAACTTATAATTAGGTTTTCATCGAACTTCATCTCGCGCTTTCCTATTATTTTGCACTTGATCTCTTATTTTTGCAGGCAATGACGATTTCAGCGGCGACACTTTCTGGAATTAAATTTGATGCAGGCTTCGACATCGATATGGATTCATTCAGCCATTTTGATCAAGTTTTCAAGAACATCTTACAATTGTTTGAGGCTCAATAGTTAAGGAAGTTCATGACCATAAGGATTAAAATTATGGTGCAGGAGATAATGGAATGGGTATTCTCATCATCATCTCCAGATTCCATAACTCTCATTGGCTCCAGATCTGGACAACAGGTTCCTCTCACACATGTTATTTTAACTAAAGTTTTTGGTTTTATCAATGGGGAAGATGATATAGAACTGTTTAATGCTGAGTTTTAAGATATGCAAGTTAGAATGGGTCACTCCCAGGGAAACCCTAACAAAATGCTGGAAAAAAACTTGTCTGTTGAATATAAGTTCTTAGCAGATGTTGTTGGAAAAGTAATCTTGGGCAAGCACTCTGCCCATGATGAAATTACCAGGCACCAATTACTTCTGATGAGTGCCCTGGTAAATCAAAAATTAGTGAACTGGGAGTTATCTTGTTTGATTTTATTAAGAAGGAGGTAAATAAGAAGGATGTTGGGTATGGGAGTATTCTTGGGCTTTTCTTACAAGCCAAGTGACCAAAACTTTTGGTCTCATGGACCATATTTATTAATGCTTCCAAGTGGCTCACATCAGCCCTCTTTGGAAGATGGGAAAGGGTTATCACCAAGACCTCCAGGGCCTTCTCCTCCAGAGCTTCTGAGGACACAAGGACTGATACAGTCACTCCTCCAAACCTAGAAAAAGTTTCTTCTCCACCTCCACTGCCTTCACCCAGACTACTATCTCCTCCTCTTCAACAACCACCCACTGTTATTGCAGACACACTTTCTAATCCCATCCCTCTTGCCTCACCATCTCGAACACCATCTCCTCCACACTCACCAATCCACATTTCTGAGGATACACCATCTCCACCTCCTCAATCACCTCTACCATCATATCTTGATGACATACCATCCACTTCTCTTCATACAAATCCATTATTGTCATCTACAAATTTTGATCTACTATCATCTCCATCTCCACAATAAACTCCACAACATTCACATATACAAAATATCTTCCCTGATGTCATCCCTCCATCAAATATTCCGCCAACATTTCCAACCATCCCACATTTAGACATCCCTCAAGCCTTCTCAATCTGTTCTACAAGTGGTAACATATCCACCTCTACTCCCTATATTTCTGATCCAATGTATTTGGATTTCTCTAACATAGCCAATGACCTTCTTAAATTCATCCACACTTAAAAAGCTCATGGATGAGGCTATTGCCCCTCTTGCTATTTCGATTTCCATTCTTTCTGCTCAGCTAGCTTCCTCCTCCACAATCCATCTTTTGGGGGCTTGGGTTCAGGTCTCTCTTAATCCAGGCAAGGGGAGATGTTCTATGAAGAAGCTCCAGCAGCAGCAGCAACAATTTCAGCAGCAATAGTTGTTGAAATTTTTGATGATACTAAAATGGTTTATACAGTAGAAGAGGCAGCAGCAGAAATCATAATTGTTGGTTATTTTTTCATTAATCACACAATTGATATTCCTTCATTAATACATTCTTTTGATACAGTTTATGGCAACAATTTATCAGTTTTTGCATATGATTCTTCTAAAGCAATAGTATGTTACACTGCCCCAATAAGTCGTATAGTTTTGGAACAACTAAGGACAAGCTTTGTAGTTATTGAGAATATTATAGAGCAAGTAACTTATATAGAGCCAAAGGCTTTCTCCCCACCAACATTTTCTTGGGCTGAATCCCCCATGCCAGATATGGATGTTATTATGTTTGAAGACATAGATATAGTAGATACTAATATACAGGTTAATACAAAAAATATAGAGCCACAGCCTCAAGCTGAAAAGGAAGATATATTTGTACAACCACAGGCTGAAATAATAAATACAGATATACAGCCATAGTCTCGTCTAGCAATTTCTACTGAGATGCTAAAATAGATTGATGCTCTCTATGATAATCCTGCTAGTAAATCTGATGATGATGAAGAGTCAGATGACTCAAAAGATTCTGGGTCTAAGAAGAGAAAGTTTAAGAAGAAGGTTCCCTCCAGGGCTTCTCCTAAACCTTCTCCTACAGCAGATACCCCTTATTATATTCTGCATAATATTACTCTTACTCGAGACTCCCCTCACTAGATGAGGTATTCTAAGAATGAGCTGAAAGCTATATAGAAGAGTAGGAGATACTCTCCACCCCCCAAAATTTAGGAGAGGTCCTCCTCCTCCTCTAGTAGGTTCTGCAGGAAGTGTTTCACAGTCTCAAAGTTCTACTTACTCCTCTCAACATTCAAGATCTTCTTATCAGAAATAATATAGACCATCTAGGTCTGATTCTCAAAGAATTCAAAGCAGTCAACAACATTCCACTCAAGAGAGACCCCCTTCTCCAACCTATGATCCAGAGTTGGATCCTAACTTCAGAATGGCCAGGTTTAATGAGCTGATAGCTCTCTCTCAGATTAATAAATCCAAAGCTGAAGGGAAGGATTCTTCTAAATTTTCAACAATGTCATCTTATAGAAAGAAGGAATTAGATAAGTATTAGGTAAAGAAATTTTTTAATGTTGATGAATATATGCATCTCCATCCAGAGGCAGTTGTGCCTAAAGCTACTTCCCTGAAGATCATTAGTTCTCAAGACTTCAATATGACTCAACAAGAAGCTACAAATCCAACCAGGAAGTTGATCTTCACAAAACCCGCTTTAGACCCTTCTTCAGATGCTCCAAAGAAATATTTATAATTTTCTTCTTATGCATTTTGAACTTTATTATTGCTGTATATATATTCATAAGGCACAATTGTTTATATCTGCTAAAGTTCTATAATTATGTCAGATATTTTTCATGTTTGTGATTTTCTTTATTTTTATAGTGACCTCACCCAAATAGGGGGAGATTGTTGGAACTCTACATGTGATTTGGGATAGGATCACTATAAGGATTGATTAGATGACCCAACATGTATAGTTTAGGGTCATAGGTTATTTCCAGGGTCAAGGTCAGCAATGCATACTTAGATTGTCAGTACCCTCCTTTAGAAGACTTTAGAGACAGAAGACTTCAGAGGAAAAGTAGTTAAAAATAATGCAGAAAATTCGTTTGATAATAGCTGAACTCAGCTTGATGATCATCGATCTCAGATCGATGAACTCAGAATTCCTTCTCTGAGTTGAGCTCAACGAAAGTCTAGCTGAGATCGATGAACTGTGATCTCATGTCAAAAGTTCAGCTCGACAAAGGACTATCTCAGTTCGACAAACTTGGAGCTCATGTCGACAAAATCCTTGCTGAGTTTGATTAACTCCTTCTAGGTTCTGTTCGACAAATCTTCTCTGCAGTTTCTCAGTTCGACTATAGTAGTTTGATTTTAAATTATATTATATTAAGAGAGTAATATTCTGATAATTAATGCTCAATATTCCCAAGAATATAGTCATTACCTAGCAGCATTAATTATGAATTTCGCAGAGTTATTACTCTACCAAATTTACTGGGACAGTTAGGGAAATGCATTCAAGAAAAAATTAGCCATTCCAACTCCCAAAAATTATGCAAAGGATTTCAAGGAATGAATTAAAAATTCAAATGTTTTTGAATCTGTAATCAATATATAAAGTGATTTTTAGAAGATTGCAAGTATTAGTAAATCAATAATCAGTCAACAAGATAGAACAATGTATAGAAAAGTGAAGAACACAACACAGCTCTCATATACACAGAGTTCTTCTTCATCTGCTTCAGGCTTTTAAGAGATAATAAATCAAAATCAGTCTAAAAAGCTTGTTGAAGAGCAACATCACTTTGAAGGCCTATACCCTAAAGCAAAGCTTTCACTCCTGATCAGATCTATATAACTCAAGGGGAGATTTGACATCAACAAATCCACTAGTCTTCTCTGAGCCTTAATATAAAGAAGACAACATCTTTTTACATTTTCTTTTCACTGTGTACAAGGTTTTAACTCCCTTCAATAGTTAGCCTTTTTGGTTCACAAGTCACCTGATCAAAAGACTTGGGATTTGTTTTTGGGCATCTGATTAAAAGCTCAAAGGGTTGCTAGATCTCCCTTAGAAAAATAGATCTTGTGGTAACAGGGCACCTGAGCAAAAACCTGTGGTGGCAGGCCACCTTAGCAAAAACCTGTAGTGGATTTCTACTAGGGTGGTAGAAGAGTGGATGTACCCAGGTTTATTGGGGAACCACTATAAATTCCTTGTTTCATCTGGATTACCTTTACTTGTTTTATTTTGTGTGCTGTGATTTCCTTTTCTCATATATATATATATCACCTACTTTATTCCGCTATAAAAATAACTTAAAGTTTTTAAAATATTCTATTCACACCCCCCCCCTCTAGAGTTAAGTTAGTTCTATCCCTCACTTTCAAAGTGGTTTGCAGCTTTTTTGTTGGACTGGTAGCCCACTTACCTTATAAAACTTTTGATTTATGTTTAAGCCGCCTTTGCGCTCTTTGCTGTTGAGGTATTTTTTTTTAAATGCCTCAGGTTCAGTTAAATAATAAGTATTACTGACCGAGCTTGTTGGGCCAGTCTTCTGTAGATGTTTCCTTCCCTCTTACAGTTGAGGAGTGGTTGGTGCCTTTTCTTTTTTGGTGTTAGAAGTTAAGACTTTTGTTGTAAGTACCATGGGTTCGTGTCAATTTATTAGCGCCCATAGCACGATTTTCTTGTGTTTTAGGCTGTTATTCTTTAGTCTCTGCTATTATTGGAATTTTCTTCAATGAAGTATTTTCCTCTAGGGATATTTATTCTATAATGCATATTAGTTATTTTATACATGGATAAATTTGCATTTTTAACTCATACTCATCACATCTCTTTCAACTTTATATCAACCTACTTTGATGGATGTAAAACTCCTTTCTTTAACTTATTCTAAATTTAGAAACTGCACGCATTATCATGTTTGTTGGGTTTTCACGATCACATAGGATAAATGAATGTAGTAAAATAGAGGTATTCCGCTACAATTGTATTTTTCTCATCTGTGTACTAGTTAATCCATTAAACCGAGTGATACGGTCTTGAACATAACTCAAACAACATTTTTAACCATAAAAATACATGTCTTTTATAAAGTTAACCAGAATTTTGTACTTCCCTGAGCATCTGTAGTTGACGCCTGCGTGGCATGGCATCACATTGCGTATTTTCACTTACTCTAATAATACTTTAAACCTCAAGAAAATGCGGGTTGTGACCGTTGGTATTAGAAAGAGGTTGGTTTTTTTTATTTGGCAAGTTAGCCGAACGACCATTTCCTTTTAGTTAAGGTTTTGGGTTATTTAATTTCATTACATACACAAATTGATGTGCCATCAGTTGGTCTTAGTGGAAGCATGAACACTACACTCATAAGTATGAAATAAGTATACATGGCATTTTATATAGTACGGGATGTATAATATGTGTTTGTATATGGATTCTCATAGGCATAACAATAAGTGACTGTTAAGTTAAGATGGGCGAATTAACAATCATCACCTGGATGCTTAGTAGATTTTACCTTTCATTACATGCGATATTATGTAGTATGTGATGCAAAATATTTCATTTGTATGCCGCTCATTACATGTATTAAGGCCTTTATTACAATACATAGCACAACATGCATCACATAACATTGCATAAGCACACGTGCCAAGCTAAGATTTATGTGATGAAACTCATACACACATAATTTGAAAAGAAAATTTAAGTGATCATGCATTCGTGTTATATGCATAGGAGATGAGGGATGACGGTTTATCATTCTATGTTAAGGCATAACATCATTCATAGAAAATCCGACAGGAAGGTAGTAGCAAGAGGAGATGTTTGTGTATTTCCGATCTGTTTTAAGTTGAGCAATTCTAGCATTTAGCTAAGTCTTGATGAGATGTTTGTTCGTATTTGTAGAAGATGGGCCTGAAGTGTCATACGCTAAGATCCGCTCCTCAGCCCGAGAGTGAGTCTTCAGGAGCGCATAGTGAAGCGATGATAGAGGAGTTATGTATAAGTAATGAGTTTGTATCGATATAGATGGTTGTGATGCAAGCGCAAATACATGTGTTATTGACTGCCTCCTTAGGGTAGTAGCCTGGTGCGCAGCCCCTTATGGTGGATTAGGTCATGCTAGTCCCTCCTTCCCCCTTAGTGACTCTTATTTTGTTGCCGCCAAAGTTGAATTTCATCTCGTATTTCCAACGCTTACGACCCCTGACTTATAATGGGAGGGCTGATTTCATGGCAATACATGACTGGATCATTTTTATTGAGGAGATGTTTTCCTACGCGGGAATTTTTGAAGACCAAAAGGTTATGGTCGATGCTTACCAACTAAAGGTCCTTGCTATAGACTGGCGGATCAGGGAAAAGGAAAACCTTGTTAATGGATGCTCATGTGAAAGGTTTAAGGGGATGTTATTGAAGAAGTTCCTACCAATGGTGGAACGGGATAGGTTGATGAACAATTTCTTGCATCTGAAACAGAGGCAACTCACGATTGGTGAGTATGAGATTAAGTTAAGCAAGTTAAGCAGGTTTTCTCCAGAGTTAGTAACAACTGAGGAAGGCAGAGTTAAGCATTTTTTGAGTGGTCTTTAAATCAACATCCAACAGTTAGCTAGTGCTTACCGATTCGAGAGTTTTATAAAAGCGGTGGAGGCCGCGTTGAGGGCCGAGGCTATCGACAATACCAAGAATCGTGGCTTATTGCTGAGGAAATAAAAGCGAAAGGCTGAGGATAGTGAAGGCTATTGGGAATCTGGCCCTGCTCCAAATAAAGGAGTCAGAGAAGTCTGTAGTTTTTTTGGTTTTCCAGGCCACCCTGTCGAGAAGTATTTCAAAAGAGAGGGCACTCAGAAGCAACCTCGGATGCTTGCGATTCATTGTACACCCAAGGGAGAATTTACCTACACCTTTTATAAGTAGAAGGGGCATGATATAACCAGTTGTTGGTTAAAATACAAGACCTGCTATTAGTGCAGACAGAAGGGACACATAAAGTCAAGATGTCTGCAGTCCCACCCCGCGATACAGCCAATTCTTCTTCAAGCTCTGCCACCGCCATAGCTGCAGTAGTTGGATGTGGGAAAGGGGAAACTAAATATGGTCACTAAGGAAGAAGCTTAGTCTTCAACCCAAGTGATTTTAGGTATGATTCCTGCTTAGTTGCTTGCTAGTAGTTGTAGGTTTATTAGCGGTCAAAGTTACGTGTGTGATTTTATAGGAAAGTTTAAGGTAAAGAATCTTTGGGCGCACGTTCTGTTTGATTCGGGTAATACTCATTCCTTCGTGGCTAGGAATTATGTAGACTTACATCGTTTGGTTATCGTTCAAGCTGGTGATCCGCTTCGTGTAAAGCTTCAATCTAGTTATTTGGAGGTGTCTAATCAGGGTATCCATAATTGTCCTATTCTCTTAGGTGGATTTCTAGCATATGCCGATCTGAAGGTGCAAGATTTGGAAGACTTCGATGTGATTTTGGGAATGGATCGGTTATCAAGGTATGATGAGGTCATCCAATGCAAAGTTATGCATTTGGATTTCAGGATGGATAACGGCCAACCTACGAGTGTGTTTGGTTTTACGCATCAAGTCTCCTCAATCATATCTATGATGTGTACTCAAAAACTTTTAGAATATGGTTATATTGCTTAACTTGTTTTTATTTTGGAAGCTGCTCTCAATTCTCCGTATGTCGAGGATATTTCTTTTGTGCGAGAGTTTCCTGACATTTTTCCTATCAGGCTTCCTGGTCTTCCTCCTATGAGAGATGTAGAGTTTGTTATATACCATGAGCCTGGTACTCGTCCTATTGCGAGGGAACCTCACCACGTGGCTCCGCGTGTAATACCCCCCTCCTGGAATAAAAGACACGGCCAAGGGGAGTCTTATGCCTAGATTATCCGCCATGCGGTAACATCAACACACGGGTTGACCGGTACTATAAGAAGCCTGTTATATCGGCTCTCACAATATCATTCATGCCAACCCAACATAAAGAAAGTACATAAGTCATATCATCACAATAAGTAAGTGTCCAAAGTGCAGTACATGAATAAAAGGAACTACATCGGTTCCTTTAATATCAGAGTACATCAAAATTGCCTGAAGGCTACAACAAATGTCTCTCAAAAGTCTCAAACCTCAATAATCGACGATAGTGAGGGTAACGTCATATCAGGCCCTATCTCCATGACCTGGATGCCCTCCTGCATCTCCTATTACTGCAGCTGCTACTCCATCCACTAGGTTTGCTCCAAAAATGGTATACATAACAACCGTTAGTCATAATGTCTAAGTGGTTATCACATCCGCTCACCCCATCGACTCTTAGGCACTGGGAAGGAAAAAGAGGAAAGGTATAATATAAATAAGTAGTAAGTACAAACAAGTGGTACATTTTTACATATAAGAGTAGTAATAACAACATTGTATGACATGTGATAGTATCATTCTACACTAGCAATTTAGTAAAGGGAGAGCAATCAACTACAACATATAATTAACAACAGAAATATAACTTAACTTATAAAAATACCCATATTGATTTATAATTTAAGGATCGGCTTAACAGAAAGTAACTCATCATATAGAAGTGCCCATACAAATTTATATGATGAGGATCTTGTGCAATGCAATGTAATTGATGGTTTATGATGCACCCATGCAACTCACGCACTCTGTTTTGCTATGTTGACATAGTCCTATAGTTCCCACTTTTCGGGCAGGAAGCAAACCTCTTAGGCGTCATCCATCGTGGCCAAATGGTGATAGTGGAGCGGGCATCTCCACTACTAGGCGGGTATCCACACTACCAGGCCTCAATGCTAAGAACACAACAGTAGAGTCTCTACGTACTACAACTCATAAGGGGTCTCAGGTAGATGTGCACCAAGAACACAACCCAACTGTCCTATCATCGTTGCACGGAAGGAGCCTCTGGGATTGAATCACCAAAGGACCAAGCCCAACCATCCACTGGCATGGAAGGAGCCTCAGGAATGAGCACTGAGGACCAAGCCCAACCACACTAGGTTTATCTGCCAACTCCAGTCGGTGTGACGATTGGCAAGCCCGTAGACTTACCACTCTATTTTTAACCAAAGATTATGACACTGCGTGTAAACACACACTGCATGTAATTATACTTAGCCATGCAATCAAACATCCAAGGGCTCAAACTGAGTCCCTTCTCACCATAGCAATCTCGTTCTCAAAGGCACGAAAAGTTCCATCACAACCTAGGATATCAAATCCCTTTGACCATTATATGATCCTCACTGCTACCCGTAGGGAGTTGACATCACTCTAAGCGGTGGACTATTACCGATTCTACTTTCAATTCAAAAGGTCAAAAAGTTCATAGCATGACCACGAGTGTAATAGTCATCTAGCCCTTTTTTACAAATTAGCATACACATGCATATCAATACATACCTTTTTCCCAATTTATATTACATTAAACATTCAAGCTTCAACATGATTAGCATAATGGAATACAACACATGTTCTTCCGAATATTATAAATTATCTCTTAGCTATAGATTGCATATTCAGGCATCATGCATCACCAACTCTTCCAAAGACTTACATCATTCATCGCATTATTATTAATTGAATTTTTACCAGATTTCATGAATCAATCGTTTGCACAACCATGGTTCACCCAAAACCATATGTAATAAATTCACCCAATTCATTACATTTCTTGGCTACGATCTTTTCATTGAACCAAAACATCTGGATGCACAGCTAATACCTAACATACGTAGAAAGAACGTCTATTCCGGCCTTATGTAAATTAAATGCAGTAACTTCCATCGCACTTTTCGGGAGACACAAGGCTCACCAGAAAACCTACAACCATCCGTTGGAAAGGTATTTCGAGGGCTATAACTTTTTTGTTCAGCCCAAGACCTAGAAATACTCGGATCATCGCTTAAATCGAGAATGAAGTATGCTATGTACAAAAAAAACAGATTTTTGCACGCATATTAAAGTCAAACGAACGACATCGTTTTGTCTTCTTCCTTTATCCATTCCTACAAAATCTCATTCAGCTTTTCCTCCTCCATTATTCACCCTCAATAGACAACCCTTCTTCATGAAACCAAGTCCATCGTCTTCATAATGTAGAGAGAAAAGGTTTAATACAACTAAATCCTAGGACAAATGTCCTAGCGTGGTCTCTTTCTAGGAGATCTTCATTTCGCACCAAGTCAAGCTCTTTTGAGCCGACATCTCTCCTTTTCATAACTAAAGATCTAGTACCAAGGGAGAGGGTAAGAAGCTCGCCTCATTTCTGGCCATAGATCTTATTCTTCTTCTTGGCGGCATGGTTGGTTTCTTGCTCCGGCGATCTAGTCTTGTTCCTTGTCCTTCCAAGAAAAGCTCAGCACTCCTCATTTTCTTAGAGCAAGATCGGTGAAGAAGGCTGGCGACCAAGACTTAGAAAATTATATAAAGGAAGCGACCAAAAAGATCTAGGGTTTCCCGTTCAGGGGGCTACCACTGCGTGGTAGCATGCTACCACTGCGCGGTAACTCCAAAAGTGACTTCTTCCGCAAGCCACCATCCAAACCGACCTCTTAGGCACCGCCACCAGTACTGCTACCGCCACACGGTATTCTTCTACCACCATGTAGTATCTCACCGAGCAATATAACAAATAATTCAGTGGGGCTATCACCGGCGGTCTCACTAACGTCGGATGGTTGCTCATAGAGCGATACGCTGATAACTCAGTAGGCTACTGTCGCGTGGTATCCTGCTTCCACCGTGCAATAATACTCGATGATCATTGAGTGCACTCGATGCTCTCGACTCCTCTTAACATTTGTCGTATATATTTGACGATCACTACAGCCTCGCGGCATCCCGCAACTGTCGCGTGGAGTAGTACCATGGTGATCTAGATGGTCAAACATGTAATCTCATTGCCAACGCGATATGAGCCTACAGGGTCGCACATAAGAGCATGTGGAGAAGTTGGAAGATTGACTGTGTTGGTAAGGGTTACCAATCACCACCCAGAATAGGTCGGGCAAACGTTGCCAAAGGAAAAAATCATCGAGAATCAAAGGGTGTCGTCGAGTATATCTCGCCGACTAAGGCAAAGTTGTCGAGAATCGACGGGAGTCATCGAGCCTGTCTCGCCGACTAAGGTAAAATCGTCGAGAATCAATTTGCTGAAATCGTCGAGAATCGAAGACAGTGTCGTCGAGACTTTCTGCTGATTCTCGCCGAATCTGGCTGCTGATTCTCGCCGAATCTGCCTGTTGATCTCGCCGACTGATTCTTGCCGAACCTGTAAGTGATTCTCGCCGAATTTTCCAGAAGCCTTGTCCTGTGCGGTGTGCGGATAGCGATACTTTTATGCTTTTGGTATAAAGGGGACATAGGGTTTTGGGATCAGTGCTCTCGACAGATCGGATTTTTCTACTGTAGCTGGATCGAACCCGACTGAAGTGTTCCGCCGCTCGCTCCGCCAAATCTTGAGCCCCGCCGAACGGAAGAGTTCCACTTCCGCCGCCTCCTTGCTCCGCCGACCTCATCCTCTCCGGCGACAGTCACTGGCGTTGCTTTTCCTGGAGCGGACCTAATAGTTCGTGGAAGTGCAAAGGTGTGGTTGATCTCCTTCTCGACCCTTCGTGCGATGAAGCTCGGTGTTCTCCCGCTCGTGTGGATTTCTGCAGAGACGTGGACGTTATTCCACATAGAACTCACCACCGATGAGGACTCGAAGCTTGGAGCATCTCCGTTGAGTTGTGACTCAACGCCACAAAGGTATTTTGCCTAGTAATTTTGTTTACTTCTTGATTCAACATTCGTGGCCCGATCCCATCTCTTTTGGGTTGTCTTGATGTTTTATTCCTTCCGCTGCGTGCACAAGCGTTGTGTCATCCTTATAGAGAAACCCAACAATGGTATCAGAGCAAGGTTGTGGCCATGATTGTTGTATTAGAAGTTAGGTTATTCTAGTACGTGTAAACCTAGGGATTTAGAAGTGTTCTAAATGTCTAGATTTAATCTTGGCACCCCGCCGGGAACGTCTGGAATCTTGTAGTAATTTCTAATCGTTAGGAATTACTGTCTCCTTAGCAGTAACCATCCCTCAATTTTGTTTTGGATTTTGAATCCAACAAGGAGAGATGAGCTTGTCTACTGCTTTAAGTTGAGTTGCCTTTGTCCCTTGTCCAATGCATGTAAACCTGAAGGTTTGGAAGTGTCCAGATGTTCAGATTTATCTTTTTTTTCTATCAAATGTTGATAGTGTCAGGTTGTGCACATAAGGGATGCATGTGGATTTTAGAAATTGTTTTTCTGTGGATGTGCACATTGATCAAATGTTGATCATGGTTAATGGTTAACCCATAATCAAAATCCCTTCCTCTAATATTAAGTGTTCGGATGCCTTCCAATGGATGACACTCTTCCTGCCTCGATCGATGAAGTGTGGGCTTGCCAAAGCAAGGTGCATTAATCTATCCTGGTAAGGGTGCGAGCGGATAATTGTGATATCCCACTGTCGACATCGGGTCTAACTTAACTAGGTGACCTCAAAGGTTGAGTGCCTAGAAGCATGGGGTTGGCATGCACCACATGATGGATGCGAATAAGGAGTTATTCACCAACCATACAAAAATTGCATGAGGATGCAATTGGCAAGCGTTGCCTACCTAAATAACCGCATTGTGAGAGGAAAGCCAAAGCTGACTCATAGTGTTGGTGAAATACGGATCTTGTACACTAAGAGAGTAGCTTGCATGAACTCTCCGAATTGATAGTGAGGGCTATTATTTTGAATAAAATAGTGGAGTTTTTAATTGAAGTCCAAATTAAGAAAATAATTGTATTTTGAAATTTTGGTACTGATTTATTCTGCATGAATTCTTGTAGAATTCCATGGCAAGTGGTTCATACTCCACTCTGTCTCTGAGAGCCATCCTTGAGAAGGATAAGCTCAGCAGGACTAATTACATGGACTGGCACAGGAACTTGAGAATTGTTCTCAGGCAAGAGCGAATGCTCTACGTCTTGGAAGAAGAAGCCCCCGAGGTGCCGACCGGGAATTCTTTCCGTGCTGATAAAGATACTTATAAGAAGTATACTGATGAAGCCTTGGACGTCGAATGCCTTATGCTTGCCACCATGAACTCTGAGCTTCAGAAGCAACATGAGAACATGGGGTGCAAGGAGATTGACGAGCATCTCAAGAAAATGTTTCAAGGGCAAGCTCGTCAAGAGAGGTTTGACGTCACCAAAGCGTTGTTTCAGTGCAAGATGGGAGTTCGAGACTCAGTAGGGACTCACGTACTTAAGATGATTGGGTATATAGAGAACCTTGAAAGACTGGGTTTTCCTCTGGGTCAAGAGTTGGCTACAGATCTGATCCTGCAATCGTTGTCGGACAGTTACGAGCAGTTTGTCTTGAACTACAACATGAATGAGATAAACAAGACACTACCCGAGCTCCTAGGCATGTTGAGAACTGCCGAGATCAATATGAAGAAGTCCAAGCCTGCCAGCCCCATACTGATGGTGCATAAGGGCAAGGGCAAGGCCAAAGGCTTCAAGAAGATGAAGGTGGGACCTAAGTCACATCTTGAGCCCAAGTCTTCTGCACTGATGAAGAAGAAGAGCACGGTGAAGGAGGGGAAATGCCATCACTGTGGCAAGGCTTGTCATTGGAGGAGGAACTGTCCTTCATACATTGAGGGTCTGCAAAAAATGAAGGGAGGTATGACCTCTGCTTCAAGTATTTACGTTATAGAGATAAACCTTTGTGCTCTTTCATCTTGTGTATTGGATACCGGATGTGGTTCTCACATTTGTACAAATGTGCAAGAACTGGGAAGGAGAAGATTGCTGAGTAAAGGGGAGGTGGACCTGCGCGTCGGCAATGGAGCAAGAGTTGCTGCTGTAGCCGTAGGGGTTTACCGTCTTTCTTTGCCCAGTGTGCTTGTAATAGAACTAGATAACTGCTATTTTGTTTCGGCAATAACTAGAAACATTATATCCATTTCATGCTTGGACATGATTGGATTTTCTTTTATGATTAAGAACAACTGTTGTTCTATATTTAAGAATGATGTTTGTTATGTTGTAGCCCAATTGTTTAATGGTCTTTATGTTTTGAACTTGGACCATCAGATCTATAATGTAGAAAATAATAAAAGACTAAGAACAAATGACTCAACCCCTACATATCTCTGGCATTGTCATTTGGGCCATATAAACGAGAAGCGCATATCCAAGCTCCATAAAGATGGACTTTTGGACTCATTTGATTATGAATCATTTGAGCGATGTGAATCTTGTTTGTTAGGCAAGATGACTAAGGCCCCTTTCACTGGTTATACTGAGAGGGTTGAGGATCTCTTAGGTATTGTACAAAGTGATGTATGCGGACCCATGAGTTCCATGGCTAGAGGTGGGTATTTCTACTTCGTTACATTTACTGATGATTTCAGTAGATACGGATATATGTATCTTATGAAGTGCAAATCCGAGACCTTTGAAAAGTTCAAAGAGTTCAAGAATGAAGTAGAAAACCAGTTGGGTAAAAGGGTTAAAGCACTCCGATCTGATCGAGGTGGCGAATACCTGAGTCATGAGTTCCGTGATCATCTGAAAGAGTGTGGTATTGTATCACAGCTCCCTCCACCTAGAACACCACAACATAATGGTGTGTCTAAGAGGAGAAATCGTACATTGTTAGACATTGTACGTTCGATGATGAGTCATGTAGACTTGCCTGTTTCCTTTTGGAGTTTTGCGTTAGAGACTGCTGTAATGACACTGAATCGCGCTCCAAGGAAAACGGTTCTGAAGACACCATATGAGATATGGACTGGGAAGCGTCCTAGTATGTCGTTCATTAAAATTTGGGGCTGTGAGGCATACGTGCGACGTCAAATGCCTGACAAGCTGGAACCCAAATCGGATAAATGTTATCTGGTGGGATATCCTAAGAAAACGAAAGGGTATTACTTTTACCTACCGTCCGAAGGCAAAGTGTTTGTCGCAAGGACTGGCGTCTTCTTGGACAAAGAGTTCTTATCAAGAAAGACTGAAAAGGTAGAACTTGAAGAAGTTCAAGAACCACAAGTAGTGAATGAACCGGAATTGGATTCATAGATAGGACTACAAGATGTTGTAGCTAGAGAACCTGCTCAAGAAACACAAGTCCTACGTAGATCTGGTAGACCGAGGTTTGAGCCTGACAGATATGGATTTCTCATGTCTCAAATAGGTAATGTGTTGCTTATGGATCATGATGATGAACCAGCAACCTACCAAGAGGCTATGAATTGACCGGACTCTGACAAATGGCTTGAGGCTATGAAATACGAGATGGACACCATGTATGCAAACCAAGTTTGGAACTTAGTGGAACCACCTGAAGGGGTACAACCCATAGGGTGCAAATGGGTCTTCAAGAAGAAGACCGACATGGATGGGAATGTACATACATTCAAAGGGCGACTGGTGGCTAAGGGTTTCAAGCAAATTCATGGTATTGACTATGATGAGACTTTTTCCCCTATTGTCATGGTAAAGTCCATAAGGATATTGCTTGCTATTGCTGTGTATTATGACTACGAGATCTAGCAAATGGATGTCAAAACGGCTTTCCTTAATAGAAAACTTCTTGAGGAAGTGTACATGACACAACCCGAGGGTTTTGTATCCCCAAATGAAGCCACTAAAATATACAAGCTGAACAAGTCCATCTATGGACTGAAACAGGCCTCTCGAAGTTGGAATCTTCGTTTTGATGAGAAAATCAAAGAGTTTGGTTTCATCAAGAATGAAGATGATCCTTGTGTTTACAAGCGAATCAGTGGGAGCATTGTTGTCTTCCTGATATTGTATGTAGATGACATACTTTTGATTGGGAATGACATTCCTACCCTGAAAGTTGTTAAGAACAACCTAGGGAACTGCTTTTCTTTGAAGGACTTGGGTGAAGCGACTTACATACTCGGTATTAAGATCTATAGAGATAGATCGAAGAAGTTGCTGGGTTTGACCCAGAGTACATACATTGAGAAGGTGTTGAAGCGGTTCAACATGCTTGAGTCCAAGAAAAGATTTTTACCCATGTCTCATGGTGTGAATCTCTCTAAGGACCAGTGTCCATAATCTTATGAAGATAAGGACTGCATGAAGTTGATTCCATATGCTTCGGCAATTGGATCAATCATATATGCAATGTTATGTACTCGACCCGATGTCTCCTTTGCTTTGAGCATGACTAGCAGGTATCAGTCAGACCCCGGTGAATGTCACTGGATTGCAGTCAAGAATATCCTGAAGTACTTGAGAAGGACTAAGGATGTGTTCTTGGTCTATGGTGTAGAGGAAGAGCTCGTTGTAAGTGGTTACACGGATGCTAGCTTCCAAACTGATAGAGACGACTCAAAGTCTCAGTCAGGTTTTGTGTTTTGCATTAATGGAGGAGCTGTGAGCTGGAAGAGTTCCAAGCAAGAGACAATTGCTGATTCTACAACAGAGGCCGAGTATATTGCTGCGGCTAACGCAGCGAAGGAGGCTGTATGGATTAGGAAATTCATCGGCGAGCTGGATGTAGTTACTAGCATTGTTGGTCCCGTAGTTCTCTACTGTGATAACAATGGTGCAATTGCACAATCTAAGGAACCTAGATCCCATCAGCGCTCCAAGCACATACTTCGGTGGTTCCATCTTATTCATGAGATTGTCGAACGAGGAGATGTGAACATTTGCAGAGTGCCGACTGAGGAGAATATTGCGGATCCACTGACAAAGCCTCTCGCACAGAGAAAGCATGATGGTCATACTAGATCAATGGGTATGCGATACCTAAATGATCAACTCTAGTGAGAGCCTTGTGGGTTGCATGTAAACATATATTTTGTTGGCTGTTTATTGTTTATTCATATGATGAATTGTGTACCAAATGTTTCTTTTTACAATTAATGGCAAGTTCTTTTATTGTGATTTTTCTATGTGATAGTTTAATTGTAACATAATAAATACCCTTAGAGTGTTCGCTTCCATAGGACATCAAGTACGTGACTTGAATGTGAGAGCCTATGATTTATTTGAAGCTTCATTCTTAAAAGGTCCCTGGTCGTTGTATCATCATAGAAGCTTAGGGTGATGATGATACCTTAAGACTAGCACCTGCGTTGACTGATGACCAGTTCTCACAGGTCATGATATTGTGATATCAAGTCATCACGTGGGTACTTATTAATGAACAAGTTGTACTGGACTGACCCATCCTGAGACTACTTTGTAGATTGTTATCTAATCGTGTCACAAGTAGGTCTCTATTGGCAATGGTGTTGTGGTTCTTTGACCTGACGTCATAGCATTCATCAAGTGAGGAAGAGCGTGCTTTGATGCCATCTAAAGTCTTCCTTGAGAAAGGTTGATGATAAGGGTGGTTATTGGGTACATTACGAATCATTTGGGTGTTTGTGTGTGAGCAGATATGGGATTTGTCCTCCTATATAACAGGAGTTACGTCGATGGGCCCCTTGATGGAACTGGACTGAGAAATGCATGGCCATGCTTGGTTGAGTCAGTATGTGATATTGGACTCACCATTCTCTGGAAGACCGGTCTAGATCAAGAAACTTGGATTGAGCTATTATGAGGGTGACACGGTCCATGCCTCTAGTTCTTTCCGAATGTAAGGGACAAAGGGAAAAAGACAACGCTGGGACATTGTTCATAAAGGCTTATGAGTTATGAACTCTTATTGCTTGGGGAGCAATGATGCATTGCTAGATGCCGCTCATTGTTTGTGAGGTTTTTGGTTTGATACTTTTAAGATCAAGTGGGATACTGTTGGAGTTACCATGGTGATCTAGAAGTGGTCAAATATGTAATCTCATTGCCAACTCGATATGAGCCTGCAGGGTCGCACATAAGAGCATGTGGAAAAGTTGGAAGATTGACTGTGTTGGTAAGGGTTACCAATCACCACCCAGAATAGGTCGGGCAAACATTGCCAAAGGAAAATTCGTCGAGAATCAAAGGGTGTCGTCGAGTATATCTCGCCGACTAAGGCAAAGTCGTCGAGAATCGACGGGAGTCGTCGAGCCTGTCTCGCCGACTAAGGCAAAATCGTCGAGAATCAATTTGCTGAAATCGTCGAGAATTGAAGACAGTGTCGTCGAGACTGTCTGCTGATTCTCGCCGAATCTGGCTGCTGATTCTCGCCGAATATGCCTGCTGATTCTCGCCGAATCTGCCTGTTGATCTCGCCGACTGATTCTCGCCGAACCTGTAAGTGATTCTCACCGAATTTTCCAGAAGCCTTGTCCTGTGCGGTGTGCGGATAGCGATACTTTATGCTTTTGGTATAAAAGGGGACTTAGGGTATTGGGATCAGTGCTCTTGACAGATCGGATTTTTCTACTGTAGCTGGATCGAACCTGACGGAAGTGTTCCGCCGCTCGCTTCGCCAAATCCTGAGCCCCTCCGGACGGAAGAGCCGCCTCCTCGCTCCGCCGACCTCATCCTCTCCGACGACAGTCGCCGGCGTTGCTTTTCCTGGAGCGGACCTAGCAGTTCGTGGAAGTACAAAGGTGCGGTTGATCTCCTTCTCGACCCTTCGTGCGACGAAGCTCGGTGTTCTCCTGCTCGTGTGGATTTCTGCAGAGACGTGGACGTTATTCCACGTAGAACTCACCACCGACGAGGACTCGAAGCTTGGAGCATCTCCGTTGAGTTGTGATTCAACGCCACTAAGGTATTTTGCCTAGTAATTTTGTTTACTTCTTGATTCAACATTCGTGGCCCGATCCCATCTCTTTTGGGTTGTCTTGATGTTTTATTCCTTCCGCTGCATGCACAAGCGTTGTGCCATCCTATAGAGAAACCCAACACCCGCAACTGTCGCGTAGTAGTACTCGACGATCGTTGAGTCCACCCGACTCCTCTTGGCATTTGTCCGTATAAACTCGACGATCGCTTCCACCGTGCAATATCCCGCTACCACCATATGGTAGCATCTAGGCACTAAGTGTCGAGTCGGCACTTCCCCGGCTCAGGAGCAATCCTGTCCACCAGTGCACCCTGAGCACAAGTCAACTCCACCTAACTTGAAAAGCACATGAGGGTTCTAGAAAAAATTGGGATGTTACATATCCTATAAACAAAATAAAAGATTTTCTCCCCGAAATCAAGCTAATTCTATGGGGTAAAACAAGGTACGAAGAAGTACAAGGTATGCGTTTAAGTTTACCTTGGGGAAACAACACCGAGTAGTGCTTCAGCATCAAGTCCACCAGCTCCCGGGTATACTCCTCTCTCCCATGATTAGACCATTAGACCTTCACCAAAGGAACACTCTTTCACCGCAAACTTCTTGTCTCATTGTCCACTATCCGCACCGGCTCTAGTTGAATAGACCTATCAATTGCCACTGTTCTATTTGAAGCGGGGACATGCTTATCGGGCCGTAATAGTGCTTTTCGAAGCGACAACACATGGAATATGTCGTGCAAATTTTCTAGCTCAGGTAGTAGCTCCAACCGATAGGCCAAAGGGATAATCCTCCCCAATATAACATAAGGCCCTACGTACCTCGGGTTGCGCTTCTTTGTACCATGTACATGTGACACTCCATGAATTGGCCTGATCTTCAAGAATACTTTGTCACCCACTTGAAATTCCACCATCCGGTGCTTCGCATTATAATACTTTTCCTGCCGACTCTAAGCCTCCAGCATGCGGTCTCGTATTAATCTAATCATGGCATCAGTATCATCAATATATTCCACTCCCAAAGTCTTTGGGTCTTCATCCTGCACTCACGATAATTGTGTTCTACACCTCCTCCCATAAATTGTTTTGTAGGGCACCATTCTGATGCTAGCTTGATAACTATCATTATATGAAAACCCCACTAGCGGCAAAAGCCTTTCCCATAGCTCTCCTATATCTAACATGCACAATCTCAACAAATCTTCATGGTTCTAATGGTCCTCTCAGACTGGTCGTCCGTCTGCGAATGAAAAGTCATACTAAAGGTAAGGTGGGAGCCTATATATTATTGAACCGCCCTCCATTCCTTGGATGTGAATCGACCATCGCAATCAAAGACAATTGTCTTGGGCACCCCATGGTACCGCACAAACTGCTCCACAAAGTGACACACTAGAACATCAACATGCGAATCTTTCCTCATCTGAATGAACCTGGCAATCTTTGTCAAGTGTTCCACGATCACCCAGACTGAATCGTTCCCAGAGCGCGAGCAAGGCAAGCCGTGGACGAAATCCTTGGAGATATCCTCGAACTTCTACTCGGGATGGGTAATGACTGCAATAATCCTCCCGGGTACTTACACTCCACCTTCACTCTTTGATAAGCCTCACAGTGCGTAACATAGTACTTAACAACTCTCTTAATTCCTGGCAATAACATGGTCTTCCGTAAGTCATTATACATCTTGGCAATCTCGGGATGCACTTAATACGTGGTGTAATGTGCCTCTCTCAAGAGGTCTTCACAGATTCAACCGCCCTCGGGAATATAGAGCCTGCCATGGTAATGTATGATACCTTCCTTTGGAGTATACTCTTCGGCATATCCACTCTCAATTGCCTTAAACATAGGGGCCATAGCAGTATCCTTCCCTTGCTCTGGCCGGATCCGCTCTAGGATCTAACAAATTATACTCAAGGCAGCCAAGTATTCTGTATATATCTCGGAATGATCCTTATGCACCAGCATGATCTCAATCTCCTCGATCACACGAGCCAATTCCATAGCCATCATACGAGATTCGGGGCTCGATGTTGGTGTCTTTCTACTTATTGCAGCTACTATAGAGTTTGCTTTCCCGGGGTGGTAGTTCAACGTAAACTCATAATCACAAAAGAATTATAACCATCATCATTGCCTGAAATTCAAGTCCTTCTGAGTATGAACAAACTTTAAATTCTTATGGTCCGAAAAGAACTTGCAGTGGACGCCATATAAATAGCGTCTCCAAATATTTAAGATGAACACCACTGCCCTAACTCCAAATCATGCACCAGATAATTCACCTCATTCATCTTCAGCTGACATGAAGCGTAAGCAATCACATACCCATGCTGCATCAACACTGCTCTCATACCTTGATAAAATGCATCAGTGTAAACATCCTTCCTTCCCAGATGGATGGTCCAGGATTGGTGCGAAAGTTAGTCGATCCTTTAGTTCTTGGAATGCGGCCTCACACTGAGGTGTCCACTCATTTCTTTGTCAGGTTCATGAGAGGGAGGGCGACCTTTGAAAATCCCTTCACAAACTTGTGATAGTACCCAGCGAGTCCAAGAAAGCTTCGCACGTCAGTCTCCGACTTCAAGGGCGACCATTCCTTCACATCACGCACCTTGGTCGGGTCTACTGCTAATCCAGCACCACTAATAACATGGCCCAAGAAGGCAACTTCTTGGAGCCAGAACTTTCACTTGCTAAACTTAGCAAACACGTAGTGCTTTCTCAGTTTCTTCAAAACTAAGGCCAAGTGTTAGGCATGTTCCTCTTCCATCTTCGAGTAGACCAAAATGTCATCGATAAAGATGATGACAAAGACATCCAAATATGGCTCAAACACCTGATTCGTCAAACTCATGATGGCAGAAGGGGTGTTCGTGAGCCCGAACGGCGTCATCGTGATCTCATATAAGCCATATCTCAAGCTAAACGTTGTTTTTGGAATATATTCCTCTTATATTCTCAATGGATAGTACCATGACCTCAAATCCAGTTTGAAAACCAATGCACTCCCACCAACTGATTGAATAGCTCGTCGATTCGAGGTAAAGGATAGGTGTTCTACACCGTCAGTCGGTTGAGTTCCCGGTAGTCTATGCACAACCATAGGGATCCATCCTTCTTCTTAACAAACAAAACTAGGGCTCCCCAGGGTGATGAGCTGGGGTGAACGAACCCTTACTCTACTAGCTCCCACAACTGAACTCTAAACTCAGCGAGTTCCTTTGGAGCCATTCTGTAAGGGGTCTGAGAGATGGGCTTGGCACCATGTATTAGTTTAATATGAAAGTCCACTTCTCTATATGGGGGTAATCCTTGCAGCATCTCGGGAAATACATTTAGAAAATCCTGTACTACCAGCACGTCTTTCATGCTTGTCACCATCTCTTTTAGTTCAAAACATATCATATACACCTAATCCCCTTTAATATGGGCCTTAAAAGCCTGAATTAAAGAGAACAACATTCAGGGTATATGTGTAATACCTTAAAATAATATCTCAGAATCTCTATATATCAAGATGATTTGCTTTGCCACACAATCAATTCTGGAGTGGTTCTAATCCAACCATGTCATGCCCAGAATAAGATCGAATTCTGGCATCCCTAACACCATTGTAGGGGTTTCAAAATGTTTTCCTCCAATATATACTTCCAAATTTCACTTGGTGGATGAAGTCATCTCAGAGTCGTACTATCCAAGTGATACTGGTGAAATATTGCACGCCACTTAAATCTTTCACAAAATCTGCCGAGACAGACGAATGAGTGGCACTGGTATAAAATAGAGTGTAGGCTAGTTCTCAACTAACAATCGCAATGCCTAAGTATCGATTATAAAAATTTCAACTAGATTTCTACACAATTTTAGGCAAGCTAAGGACAAATGCTTATAACCTATTTAACAAATTACAACACACCTATAATCACGTCCTAAGGATTCCGCACTTGAGTCATATCTAGAGAGAACATTTGTTCCTGTGGAGGTCCCGGATTCCTTCCTTGCGGTCCTCGTCCTTGTCCTCGTTGAGCCATTAGAGGGGCTATAGGGACATCTCTTCTTAGCTGCGGGCAATAATGCCAGATGTGGGCTGGCTGGTTACACTGATAAAATACTTGCCTGAATGGTCCTCCTAGTTGTTGGTGAGGTTGGAACTATGGGGGTGGAGGTAGTGTTAAATACGGGGCCGGACGTTTCATCCTAAAATTTTAGTGCAAATGGCTGCCACCTCTTTGGTTTCCTCTTCCACCACTACTACTATGTCTCCTTCTGAAGTTGGGTCCTGCTTCCATCATGCCCTCGGCGGGTCTCTTATTACTAGCCTGGACTCGCAAATGGCCCGCTTCCAACCTCTTTGTCATATCTATAATCTCTGCCAAGCTCGAGTCCGCTATAAACAAAAGTGCTTGCCTTAGAGGATCTCACAACCCTTTGTATAACCATTTCGCAAATCCGCAATCATCAAAATCATAGGATTAGGTGAACCTGGTTAGGTGCTGAAACTCTCGTTGATATTCCATGACTAACTTCGATCCCTGTTTCAACTGTATGAATCTTTCCTCGAGCTCGTCTTGAGCAGTGGAGGGAACAAAATGTTCTAAGAAAGCCTCAAAAAACTCATTCCAACTGATGTTAGTGTATACACGTCCTTGAAAAGTGGAGCCCATAAGGGACTTCCACTACCTTTTTGCATGCAACTCTAGGATGGACACAACTAAGATAATAGCCATACTGGTTGGGCATTTGATTCCGACCATCATTTCTTATACAGTGTCTAGCCATTCCTTCATACAAACAGTCGACTAAGTCCCCTGGTAGACAGGTGGAGAAAGAGCTTAGAAGGTACTCAACCAATTAGAGCCCGGGGCCTGTTATTGCACCGAAGCCTGCTGAGACCTGAAGGCATCCAAGATTGTAGTTAGGGTCTACCCCAACTCCGATTATTAGAATGGAGTAGGTATTGGAGGGGTAGGAATGCCCGACACTGGCTTTATATGTATCGGAATCTATGAGTAAAAGTACAAACCTAATGTCATGTTGGCTAATCGTAAGGTAACAACTGGACATACTTAGTGTGAATTACATATGGGCACACCACTGCTTCCACTATATCAGTTTGACCTCAAGCTGACCACTCAAGTGTGGGTGGCGCCATTATTCAATGACTTCTTTAGTTCAGGATCAATGCAAGTTGATACCATCTGTAAGATCCCCCTCCCGGAGCACAAGACACGGGTGAAGGGATTCTTATGTGCAGAATAGTTGTCTTGTTGTAGCATCAACACAAGGGTTGACCGGTACTACAAGATGCCTGTTCTGTCAGCTCTCACAATATAATTCATGCCAACCCAACATAAAGTAAGTACATAAGTCATATCATCACAATAAGTAAGTTTCCAAAGCGCAGTACATGAATAAAAGGAACTACATCGGTTCCTTGAATATTAGAGTACAACAAAATTGCCTGAAGGCCACAACAAATGTATCTCAAAAGTCTCACACCTCAAAAACAACGACGGTGAGGGAAACGTCATATCAGGCCCTATCTCCATGGCATGGCTGCCCTCTTGTATCACCTCCTACTGCTGCTCTATCTATTGGGTTTCCTCCAAAAATGGTAGACATAGTAACCGTTAGTCATAAAGAATAAGTGGCTATCACATCCGCTCACCCCAGCGACTCTTAGGCATCGGGCAGGAAAAAGAGGAAAGGTACAATATATATATATAAGCTATAAGTATAAATAGGTGGTACATTTCTACATATCATAGTAGTAATAAAAACATTGTATGACATGTGATAGTATCATTCTACACTAGCAATTCAATAAAGGGAGTGCAATCGACTGCAGCATATAATTAATAATAGAAATATAGCTTTACTTATAAAAATTCTCATACAGATTTATAAGTTAAGTATCGGCTTAACAGAAAGTAACTCATCATATAGAAGTACCCATACAAATTTATATGGTGAGGATCTTGTGTAATGCAATGCATGATGGTTTACGATGCTCTCATATAACTCACGTACTCTATTTTGCTATGTCGACATAGTCCTCTAGTTCCCACTTTTTGAGCAGGTAGCTAACCCCTCAGGCGTCATCCGTCATGGCCAAATGGTGATAGTGGAGCGGGGGTCTCCACTATTAAGCGGGTATCCACACTACCAGGCCTAGGCCTCCATATGTCTAAATGCTAAGAACACAACAACAGAGCCTCTACGTATTATGGATCAGAAGGGGTCTCGGGTAGAAGTGCACCAAGAACATATCCTAATTGGCCTATTATCGTGGCATAGAAGGAGTCTCTGGGTGCGTATCACCAAAGTACCAAGACCAACCGTCCACTGGCATGGAGGGAGCCTTGTGAATGAGTAGCGAGGACCAAGCCCAACCACCCTAGGTCTATCTGCCAACTCCCTTTGGTGTCACAACTGGCAAGCCCGTAAACCTACCACACTATATTTAACCCCGGATTATGACAATGCGTGTCATCATACACAACATGCAATTACACTTAGCCATGCCATCAAACATCCAAGGGCTCCAACAGAGTCCCTTCTCACCATAGCAATTTCATGCTCAAAGGCACGAAAGCTTCCATCACAACCTAGGATATCAAATCCCTTTGACCATTTTAAGATCCTCACCGCTACCCGTAGGGAGTTAACATCACTCTAAGCGGTGGACTGTTACCAATTCAACTTTCAATTCATAAGGTCAAAAAGTTCATAACATGAATATGGGTGTAATAGTCATCTAGCCCTTCTTTACAAATTAGCATACACCTACATATCAATACATACCTTTTTTCCCAATTTATATTGCATTAAACATTCAAGCTTCAACATGATTAGCATAATGGAATACAACACATGTTCTTCCAAAGATTATAAATTACCTCTTAGCTATAGATTACACATTCATGCATCATGCATCACAAACTCTTCCAAAGACTTACATCATTCATCGCATTATTATTAATTGCATTTTTACCGGATTTCATGAATCAATCGTTTTTACAACCAAGGTTTATCCAAAACCATATATAATAAATTCACCCAATTCATTACATCACTTAGCTACAATCCTCTCATTGAACCTAAACATCTGCATGCACGGCTAACACCTAACTTACGTAGACAGAATGTCTATTTCGGCCTTCTATAAAATAAACACAGTAACTACCATCGCACTTTGCAGGAGCCTTATTGCTCACCAAAAAACATACAACTATCCATTGGAAAGGTATTTCTGAGGGGTATAACTTTTGTGTTCAGCCCAAGACCTAGAAATACTCGGATCATATCTTAAATAAAGAACGAAGCCTGCTATGTAAAGAAAATAGATTTTTGCACGCATCTTAAAGTCAAACGAACGACATCAATTCGTCTTCTTCTTTTATCCATTCCAACACAATAACATTCAGATCTTCCACCTCCCTTATTCACCCTCAATAGACCACTCTTCTTCACGAAACCAAGTCCATCGTCTTCATAATGAAGAGAGAAAAGGCTGAAGACAACTAAATCCTAGGACAAAGGTCCTAGCGTGGTCTCTTCCTAGGAGATTTTCATTTCGCACCAAGTCAAGGTCTTTTGATCCGAGATCTATTTTATTTTATAACTAAAGATCTAGCACTAAGGGAGAGGGTAGGAAGCTCACCTAATTTTTGGCGATAGATCTCCTTCTTCTTCTTAGCGGCATGGTTGGTTTCCTGCTCCGACGATCTAGTCTCGTTCCTTGTGCTTCCAACAAAAGCTCAGCACTCCTCGTTTTCTTAGAGCAAGATTGGAGAAGAAGGCTGGAAGCCAAGACTTGGAAAACATATATAAATGAAGTGGCCAAATAGATCTATGGTTTCCCATTCATGGGGCTACCGTCGTGCGGTAACTCCAAAAGTGACTTCTTCTGCAAGCCACCATCCAAACCAACCTCTCAGGCGCCGCCACCTATTCTGCTACAGTCACGCAGTATTCTTCTACCACAATATGGTATCTCACCAAGCAACATACCAAATAATTTAACAGGGCTATCACCAGCGGTAATACTAACGTCGGGCGGTTGCTCACAGAGCGATACGCCGATAACTAAGTAGGCTACCTCCGCGCGGTATCCCATTACTGACGTGCGATAGTACTCAAAGATCATTGAGTCCACTCGTTGATCTCAACTCCTCTTGACATTTGCCGAATATACTCGACGATCGCTACCGTTATGCGGTATCCCACTACCGCTGCATGGTAGTACTCGACGATCGTTGAGTCCAACCGACTCCTCTTGACATTCGCCATATACACTCAATGATTGCTTCCACCGCACGATATCATGTTACTGTCATGTGATAGGATGCTACTGCTGCGCGGTAGCATCCAGACACTAAGTATCGAGTTGGCACTTCCCCTGGCTCGGGTGCAATCCTGTCCACCAGTGCACCCTAAGCCCAAGTCAACTCACCTGACTTGAAAATGTGCACAAGGGGTCAAGAATGAATCGGGACGTTACTCCACGTGAGTTATAAGAGTTGCGAACTCAATTGGATGAATTATTATAGTGTGGTTTTATTAGGCCCAGTTCTTCCCCTTGGGGTGCTCGAGTTCTCTTTATAAAGAAAAAGGACAATTCTATGAGGTTGTGTATAGATTATAGAGAGCTGAATAAAGTTACTATCAATAACATATATTTGTTGCCTTGGATCGATGATTTGTTGACTAGTTGCGAGGTAGTATTGTGTTCTCAAAGATGATTTGCGATCAGGCTACCACCAGTTGAGATTTTGTGAGTCGGACATTCTGCGAACTGCCTTTCATTCTCATTATGGGCATTTTGAGTTCTTGGTAATGTCTTTTGGATTGACGGATGCACCCTCTGCTTTTATGGACATGATGAATAGAGTATACATGGACATTGTTGTCTTTATAGATGACGTTCTAGTATATTCTAGGAGTACCGAGGAGCATGCCTTGAATTTACGCTTGGTGTTGTCCATTCTAAAGGAGCACAAGTTATATGTGAATTTAAGTAAATATGAGTTCTGGTTGACTCAAGTGTCTTTCCTAGGTCATGTGGTACGTAAAGATGGGATTTTAGTAGACCCAACAAAGATAAGCGCAGTTTTGGATTGGAAGAGGCCTACAATGCCTAAGGAGATTAGGAGTTTCCTAGGGTTGGCAGGTTATTATTGGAGATTCATACAAGAATTCTCAGTGTTGTTTGCACCCTTGACCAAACTTACACAGAAAAGCATAGCTTTTGTTTGGAGCGACGATTGCGAGGTAGCTTTTCAGGAATTAAAGGAGAGGTTGTGTTTTGCCCTAGTTATGGTGTTGCCCACTAAGGGAGTGGAATTTGTCGTTTATATTGACGCTTCACGAGTTGGTCTCGGTTTCGCTCTGATGCAAGAAGGAAAGATGATAGTGTTTGGATCAAGATAATTGAAGGTACATAAAAGGAATTACCCTACTCATGATTTGGAATTTGTTGCGGTCATATATGCCTTTAAGTTTTGGAGATATCTTTTATATGGAGTGTGATGCAAAATCTATACAGATCATAAGAGTTCGAAGTATTTCTTCACCCAGAAAGAGCTTAATTTGTGCCAGCATAGATGGATGGAATATGTTGTGGACTATGAGGTCGATATCCCTTACTATTCAGGCAAGGCTAATGTAGTGGTCGATGCCTTTAGCAGGAAAGTCACACATGTCTTCAACCTCTCTTTGCAGGCCTTAGTAGAGGAGTTTTTATTAATGAACATTACTATTAAGGCTAATGGTGTGCCGTCTAGTTTATAAGTTAAAGAGCCTTCATGGATAATACTTACGAGATTTAATCACAAGGATGATCCAGATTTGGAACACCTTAAGAGTAGAATTGAAAAGGAGAATTACCGGATTTTTCGATTGACCAAGCTGTTACCTTGAGATATCGTGGTAGGTATTGTATCCCCATCATTGAGGATACATGAGCAAGGATTTGTGATGAAGTGCATGGCTCAAGTGTTGCCTACCACCCTAGTTCTACAAACATGTATCGAGATCTAAAGCAAATCGTTTGATGGTCAAGTTTGAAGAACAATATAGCTAAGTTTGTATCTGAGTGTTACACTTGCTAGCAAGTTAAGGTGGATCATAGAAGGCCTGGAGGTAAGTTAACACCTTCAGATATTCCCAGCTGGAAGTGGGAGGGTATTTTAATGGATTTCATTACCGTTTTACTGAGGTCTCCCCGAGAGCATGATGCTGTGTGGCTCATAATTGACAATTAACAAAGTGTGCTCACTTTGTGCATTTTAAAATTAGCTATTCCATGGAAAAGATAGTAGAGCTTTATTTGTTTTTATACATCAGATTATATCGCGTGCTATTGAGTATTATGTAAGATCGAGATTCTAGATATATTTCCAATTTCTGGAGAAGCTTGCAGGGAGCTTTGGGCATATACCTCATATATTCTACTGCTTATAATCCACAGAAAAATATTCAAATCGAAAGAGTAAATCATATTTTGGAAGATATGATTAGATGCTATATCCTGGACCATGGTGGGACCTGGGGCAAGCGTCTCAGACCTATGGAGTTTTCCTACAATAATAGTTATCAGGAAATCATGCAGATGGCGCCTTTTGAAGACCTGTGTGGGAGGCATTATCGAACTCTCCTATTTTGGGCTCAAGTCAGTGAGAGGTCATTGTTAGGTCTAGAGGCCTTATAAGAGATGAGTATGACAGTAACGCTTATCCGTGAGAAGCTTCTTTTGGCTCAAGAGCGTTATGAGAAGAATGCTAGTCGGCGTAGCGTTGAACTGGAATTCGTAGTTGGTGACATGGTTTTCTTGAAGGTTTCTACGATGCTAGGTGTTAAGAGATTTGATAAAAACCATAATTTGAATTTTAGGTATGTCGGGCCTTTCGAGATCGTCAAGTGCATTAGAGCGGAGGCTTATAGGCTTGATTTGCCGACAAATTTCCCTGGTGTTCATTATGTGTTTTATGTGTGTCAGTTATGAAACTGTTTGGGAAACGATCATCATGTCATTAATTTGGTGCGCCAGTTGCAACCCAATCTTTCTTATGTTGAAGAACATGTCCGTATCTTTGAGAAGCGGGATCGAGTGTTGAGGAGAAAGATAATTCCTATTGTGAAATTTCTTTGGCAGAATTAGGACATCTGGAGCGCAACCTGGGAATTGGAGTCATCTATGAAAGAATCTCATCCTTATTTGTTCTCCAAGTTTTATTTGGTAAGGGTTTTATCCTGCGAAGTTTGTTGCATTTCTTTTTCTCGGAGAGTTGAGTTGCGTTCTAAGTTTCGGGACGAAACTTCTTTTAGGAGGGGAGAGTGTAACGCACTTAAATTTCTGATAATTAATTTAGTCATGTAATAGTAACATAAGGGCATTACGTTAGTTCATGAGTTTAGGTGCATCGGCAATTTCTTTTATAAACATCGACCATGTAATGTAATAACATAAGTTTTAAATTATTTAATTAAATTTCTTCACCTATAAAAGTCGAACCCTTAGAATTAGGTTTTGCCGAAACTTCTTCCTCCTCTTCCGCCGAACTCGACCACGCGACAGAGAGGAAGTCGGCCTTTTCGGAAGTCTACCCCCCGCCGTTGACGGAGCAAGAGTGTAGGAAATCATCATAGGAGTAGAGATTTGGACTGCTCTTACCGAGACCTTTATGTGTGCAGTGAGTTTTTCAGGTTTCGTGAATTTTTGGAGTTGAAGCGAGTAGCTGATGGTGACGATGCTGATGCAGTCATGGATCCCCGTCATAGAGAGTTCGTGGATTTGGACGGTCGTTGCCGCAAGCTCGAAGATGGGAGTCTACCACGACGTTTCTTCGCCAACGCCGCCACCACTGCATGTTTTTCTCGACGTCCGCCGCCGCCAATAAAAAAAATATATAATTATAAATTACATAATTATAATTATATATTTTATCATTTATATTTTATAAATAGCCATGTTATGAAGGATTTTATTAGAGAATGAATGAAAAGAATTTGAAATCCCTAAATCTTCCTTGAGATCTTTTTTACCTCTCCTTCACCTCTCAAATTTCGCCCCCCCCCCAATCTTCTTCCTCCTGGCCGCCGGCCATCTCCCTCCTCCTCTCTATTTCCCTTTTCCTACTCCTACTCCTCCTCCACTAGTCTCCACTAAACAGACCCTCTTTTTATCCCCTCAAACCGAGCAATCAACCTCTCACAAAATCCCTAGCCGGCCACCTCCCCAGTCGCCACCCTCTTTCCTCCCCTTCCTCCACTCGGCCACCCCCTCCACCAAAAACCCGAGCCCTCTCTTCCCATCCAACACCCAAACTCGACCACCCTCATCATCACCAAAACCAAACCCGACCACCCTCAACTTTTCTTTCCACCACCTTTTCTCTCTCCACTTTCCATTTATATAGTCCCTCAAATTTTACCTCACTCCAAAGGTTATTGCAAAGGAAGAATGGCTTGCAACTTCATCATCCGTCGCGGATCCGAGGCTTTGCGTGGAAATAGAAAATCAACCACCGTCGTGTGCGATTCCTCCACTCATATTTGTGGATGGATTTTTCTTAGTTTTTGGGTAACGAATTCTAATCCATCTCTTTGTGTGTTTCTTCTAAAATTTGTGAGATTTTGGTGGAATTAGAAGGCTGGTAATTAGTCCTGATTTATATTGAATGTTGTGTGTAATTCAAATCTAAACTTCAAGAATTATTTTCCCGAATATTTTTCATAAAATTGAAGCGGGTAAATTTTGTGAACACTTGTAGAAATCGGTTTCCTTAGCCTTGATTTCTTCGGTGTTCAAGTGATTTGGCAAACCTCATATTAAATTAATTTTGGGATTGATTTGGATGCAATTTTAAATCACTAGTTTATTCCGGAATTTCTTTTAATGGAATTGTGAATTGTTTGTGCATAATTTAATTTGAATAGCTAATTGTCTGGATCGTGTGGGCCCAATTCGCTTGAGCGAACATTGGCCTATAGCCCTTGTTATATCTATAAAAGGGGTAGCGACCCTTTGCGTTGATTGTTGTGGAAATTGTGCCATTAATTGCTTGAGTATTTGATATTACGTCTAAGAGAAACCGCACGCTAGATATTTATTTTAGTTGTCAAACCTAAGAACACGTAGTTCAATCCGTCGAAATCTTGGGTCTGCATTAGTAGCCCTAACCTTTGTTTCACCACAAAACTTTTGTATTCATCTTGTTGGACATCTCATGCGGCCAATCTGTGGCATGGGGTGCTGTAGAGGAAATTTTGTCAAGATTTGAGGCAAGTGGTGATCTACCCCTCTTGCTTTATTATCATTATTCTTGTCTATTTCTTCCCTTTCTTCATAGGACTTAGAAATATCGCTAGTTTGGGAAATAATCGCATTAGTCAAATTTGGTGATGTAAAGAAATTTGTCCTAAGTACAATTCATCGAGTGAACTCGTGAGACCGAGTAGAAAATGTCGAGTGAACAGTGAATTCATCGAGTGTTCTCGTGAAATCTAGCTGAATTGGTCGAGTGAACTTGTAAGGCCGAGCTGAATTTATCGAATGTTTTTGAGTAATTAGCTGAGTTGGTCAAGTAGAATTTGTCAAGTGCACTCATGAAGTCTAGTAGAATTCGTCGAGTGAACTCGTGAGACTGAGTAGAATTCATCGAGTGAATAGTGGATTAATTGAGTGTTCTCGTGTAGTATAGCCGAATCCATCAAGTATACTGTAGATTCGTCGAATATACCCTTAGAAATTTCTCAATTTTTTCTTCCCTTGCACTTGCTGTGAATCATTACTCCCGGTGACTCTTTTTTGCTACTTTTGGTTGGCAATGGATAAAGGACCACCACCTCAGTGACAGTTTCTTTGGTTGTGATGGTCTGATGGTTTGTGTTGGAAAGATAGCAATCGCTTTAGTATCATTTTATATCTGACACTAATGATTCACTCTTTAAGCTAATCAATGTTATTTCAACATTTTTATATACTTATGATTAGGGCAACACTAAGATTCCTTTCCGCACTTAATGCAAGTCCTTTCCTTTGACACTGGTTTCGTAAACGAGTCGCCTGCTAGATCACCATAAAGAAAGGAAAAAGGCTCTTTTTTCTGAGTAGCAGATCCTTGTCCAAGAAAGTGATTTCCCGCTCGCCGTCGAGACCCGGATCGGACTCTGCCAAGTCTAAGTTCATGACAGATTGATTTCAGAAGTCGTTCCGAGTCGAAGCATGTGTCCGGAGTTGCTAATTCTTCGGATAACCGAAGAGAAGAGGTCAGACTTCCTTGTAGGGGGCGTAGTCATTTTTCTGAGTTCTCTGTCAGTTTCTTGCTGCCCGGAATTCGTGATCCTGGGTTGAGGAGCACTTGTGTTTCAGACTCCCGAAAGGAAACCCGGCAAACAATGAAAGGCGAAACACAAATATATACTTCAGCTTCTTTTTTTCCTTAGCCCCTCATTGGTTGTGAGGCATTTTTGACTTTTGTCCCTAAATCCTCTTTCAAGGCGGGCCTGTGCAGCTACTTCTTAGTCTTCCTACTTCTCCTTATATGGCCACTTTGTGCTAAGCTAATCGTTCTCCTTACTCTTATGATGTTGATTTTTGTAGTTTTGCAGCTTTTTAGTTGGGTTGGTAACCCACTTACCTTATTAAACCTTTTGATTTATGTTTAAGCCGCCTTTGCGCACTTTATTACTGAGTCATTCTTTTCTTTTGAATGCCTCAGGTTCAGATCAATAGCAGGTAGTGCCGACCAAGCTTATTAACCCAGTCTTCTACATATGTTTCCTTCCCTCTTCCAAATGAAGAGTGATTGGTGCCTTTTTCTTTTTTGGTGTTAAAAGTTCAAACTTTTGCTATAAGTGTTATGGGTTTGTGTTAGTTTGTTGGCTCCCATAGCACAGTTTTCTTGTATTTTTGGCTATTATTCTGTTGACTCTGCTACTACTGGAAGTTTCTTCAATGAAGTATTTTCCTCTTGGGATATTTATGCTAGGACGCATGTTAGTTATTATACATGGATAAATCTGTATTTTTAACTCATACTCATTGCATCTCTTTCAATTTTATATCAACCTACTTTAATGGATATAAAACTCCTTTCTTTTACTTAAACTAAATTTAGAAACTGCACACATTATCATGTTTGTTGGATTTTCACGGTCACATAGGATAAATGAATGTAGTAAAATAGAGGGTTTCTACTATAATTGTATTTTTCTCATCTGTGCACTAGTTGATCCATTAAACTGAGGGACACGGACTTGAACTTTAAAACTCAAATAACATTTTAACCATAAAAATACATGTCTTTTATAAAACTAATCAAAAGTTTTTCCTTTCCTAAACATTTGTAGTGGTCCCCTGCATGGTGAGGCATCACGACGTGTATTTTTTCTTACTCTGATAATAATTATTCTATTTAATAAAAAGATTTTATTTCAAATTTTCATGAAAATAATGTCTAATTTTCATGCGAATAATATTTTCGATTTAAATAATTTCCCTTCTATCTCCGAGGTGGATTATTCTTAGTGGCAAGATCACCCGAATAGTCACTAGAGCGATGAAAAAAAATTATTTATATCTAAACTTTTGTTTTTTTTCTTTTGCGCCACATGTCTCTTCGCTTAATTTTGGGGAATTTTCTCAAAATCAAGTAGATCTTTGTCCCCAAAATTTAGAAGAGAGCAATTTTTTATAGTGAATTTTCTTCTTCTTAGCATAATTTATTTGTTGAGGCACATGAATCTTCGTGTGCCCCCTTAATTTCTTATACTGATGATCAAGAAAAATTTTTTTACCAATAATATATTAAGGTTATGGGCACACCGGACGAGATAGAAGAATAACAAGTTTCATTTCCTACTTTACCCGACTCATTTTTTATTTGTCATAACTTTTCACAAAATTCTCCACTTTATGTCAGAAAGAAAATTGATAAAAATTTTGTGCCCAATGATTTTATTCCTCTTGGTAATTCACTAAAAAATTTAAATGAAATTTTCATTTTAGAAAATATACAACCGCCACTTAATTCATTTTCTTTCACAGGAAACTCCTTCTTGTGAAATTATTTTTGACACGTTATTTATGAATTTTCTTTTACTAACGATTTTCAGTTAGAAAATGAGTCATTGCCACCAAACGTTTTTGACGATCCATATGTCACACATATATAAGAATCCAAATGGCCTCAAGTAAATATAAGTGATTTGGATTTACATCTTCAAGCTAACAGACACAAGAAGAATCATCAAATAAGCAGAGGAGTAGCTGGGCGACCAACTTCGGCGTATTTGCTAAAGTGCAAATAAAGGGAGTTGCATGTGCACTTTTTTGTATCGTTTAGCTAACAGTAGTCGTCTAGCTTAAAGAAAGAAAAAAAAAGTGCTCTTGGGAGGCACCCCCTAGTTATCTTAATTTTTTTGGCAATTTATTTTCCATGCAATTTCTTTTCTTATTCTCCCCTTCGTACTTGGCTTACAAACATTAAAGAAAATGTTTATTTTAAAGTATGAGTGTGAGATCTCTTAATTGTTATTTTTATAAAAAAAATCAAAAAAAAACCTTTCACAAAAAAAATATTTTTATTACTTTGTTTTGAAATTTTTTTAAAAAAAATATTGTAGTTTTTTTTTATTTCAAATTTAGTTTTATCTTCTTTTAAAATTCAAAAAAATACAAAAAATTTATAAAACTTCAAAATTATAATTCCTTGCGAAAGGGCTGTGTTGGGCTTTTATCCCACAAAACTTCCAGTACCTTATGAGATCGTCATTGGGTAACGCTTGGAAAGTCAAAGATTTTAAAAAATAATTAGGTTTTTACTTTATTTTAGTATAAAAATAAAAAAAATCTTAAAATTGAAAAATAAAAAAATAAAAAGAGTTTTTAATAAATTTTTTAATATTAAATTTCTACAAACTTTATTTTGTTTTCCCTAGGTAAGCTAATTTTTATTTGTGTTTTATTTTTATGTTTTTTATAAAAAGTTTTCCTTTATGTAATTCCTTATAATATATGCCTTTTTCAATATTTGTTAGTTTTAATTTTTAGATAAATTAGATTTAATGAATTTTTCATTTACTTGGTTTGTTTAGAATATTTCATAGTTTTATTTACTTTTTTAAAATATCATAATTCAATTTTGTAGAAATTGTTGTTAAAATCTTTAGATTTTACTTATATTATTTAAGCTCATAGATTCTTAAAGATTGATCAAATTTTTTTCTATGCTCTCAAAATATTTATCTTTCGAACTTTATAGCCTTTAAAACATAACCCTTCCCCTTCCAAAAATCTAACCATTTGTTTGACATAAAAAAGTTAAAAGATCATATGTCATGAAATGAGAGGATAAAATTCATCATTCCTAAACATATGAACCAAAATTAATAAAAGATTATATGGCATGTAGATGAGAGGATAAAATCAATCACTCCTAAACATATACATTTGGGTTATTTAAAAGAAAAAAATAAAAAAAGATGAAAATGAGAGGATAAAATTCATCATTTCTCAAACAAAGTATATTTTTCTATGTCAATTATACCCCCCTTTCGCCAATGTCAATTGCTTATCCAAGATTTATATGAAAGATCTTAGTTAATATTTTGTAGTTTTCTAAAAAGTTTCTAATGATGTTTAAAATTTCTATAATATAAAACTTAGATTATTTAGCTTAATTCAATGCAATGTCGATTATGAAAATTTAGATAGAGAATATTTAAACTAATATTTATTCTGCTCATTTCAATTTATGAGTTATGAGTTATTTCTTATGAGTCTAAATTTTAATTCTTAACTTATTTTGATTTGGGTCATATATTATTTAGAGTATGTTAGGAAAAACCCTTATGATTTAGCTTAAAAATTATATTTAGTGATTTTGTATCATATGTTTATTACCCATGATGTATAGAGAGGGTAATTTGGTCTTAGATGTACTAGGGTGTCATTAATATAAAGTAAATATATAAGGCATACTAAATTGAAGAGAAAAATAATAAATTGACAAAATGCGTCAACTAGATCTCGACGCAACGTCAACTAGAATTAGACGTTACTTTGAATAGAAGTTAGAGCAACTTAATCTGGATAAGTCAACAACACTTAAAGATTAAATCGACGTATGCTTTGACATGATATCGATGGAACATCGACTACAGAGATTTTCATACAGACAGTAAGAAATCGATGTTGCTCTGACTAGAACTCAACGTTACGTTGATTGGATTTCTTAACAGAATTATTTTGTGGCTTCAATCTGATTTAAATCAATAAGGGGTTTACATAATAGATTCTTGGAGACATTAGGGGCAATCAATCTTTATATATGATGAGTTAAAAAGAAACAATAACATAGATAAGAGATCTATCATAGTTTATCAATTTGATTTTCAATCAGTAAATGATCAAATATATCTATATCAGGCCGTGGGAAGATTGAATTCGACAGAGAAAGCTTGTGTAAGACCCCCCCCCTCCAGGAACACAAAACACGACCGAGGGGAGTCTTATGCCCAGAAGAGCTGCCTTATAGTAGCGTCAGCGCACGGGCTAACCTATACCATAAGACGCCTATCCTGCCAGCTAAACCAATATCATTCATGCCAACCCAACATAAAGAATATAAATAGAAGTCAAAATTCCACACTAGTATATAGTCCAAACAAAGTACAACAGAAATAAGAAGTAATAATTGCTTCTATAATATCAGAGCACACAAAATTGCCTAAAGGGCGACAACATGAGTCTCTCAAAACTCACATTAGTCACTGAAGACAGCGAAGGTATTGTCCTATAAGGCCCTGTCACCCTGCCTGGCTGCCCTCCTGTATGACCTACTGTTGCTCTATTTGCGGAGTTTCCTCCTAAAATGGAAGACGTTGCAACTGTTAGTCCTATGACTAAGTGGCTATCACATCCGCTCACCCCAACGGCTCTTAGGTACCGAGCGATAGGAGTAATGGTACAATATATAATTACATAAGCAGTAAGTACAAGCAGATATTATATCATTATAATCATAAGTTATAACTGTAGTAGTGTATAGAAGTAAAAGCATCATTCAACCATAGCAATTAAGAAAGAGTATAAAATCATTCAACCACAGCAAATCTATTTCTAAAACAGGAATGTAACTTAACTTTTAAAAATCCCATACAGATTTATAAGTTAAGGATGGGCTTAACTGTAAAGTAACTTATCATATAAGAGTGCCCATACAAATTTATATGATAAGGATCTTATGCAATGTAATGTAATATTATGAATGTAACATGATGACTCACCCATGCACAGGTACCCACATTGCTATGTCGACACAGACTAATAGTTCCCACTTTTCGAGTAGGTAACTAACCTCTCAGGCATCATCCGTCGTGGCCAGGCGATGATAGTAGAGCGGGCTTCTCCACTACTAGGCTGGTATCCACACTACCTGGCCCAAGCCTCCGTATTCCTCAACACTAAGAACACAATAATGGAGCCCATGCGTACTATTGCTTAGAGGGGTCTCGGGTAGATGTACACAAAGAACACATCCCAAACAAGCCTATCGGGTGGCACGGAAGGTGTAATACCCCATTTTTTTCCTTTTAAACCAATTGGGTCTTATGCCCAGAACCGCCGCTTTGTCGTGACACCAACACACCCGGGAAGGTCGCCACTACAAAACATCGATCTTGTCCTCCATAACGATCGCAGAAGAGAAGAGTAAGTACAAAGAGTAAAGTAAACTCAAATATTGGTCCACCAACAATCACATAAACATAAAATAAATCTCCACGAAGGGAGAGTCCACAATAACGAAAAATCAAAGTACTAATAAGAGGGCGCATGCCCGATACATCCTGATCCTCACTACAAGTCCTCAATGCGGAAGCAAATCTAGAGTAACTACTAACAATCAGGACTCACTGTCCCTATTACCTGAACTCCCGAGCTAGACTGTCCTGTCTCCAAGTACACTTACCTCTAAGGCTGCATCTCCTGGTTCGGCACCACGATCCCCTAAAATGATTTGGTCAACGATTGTTAGTCTAAAAGACTAAGTCCTATCATACCCCACCCCTCCCCCAATGGCACTTAGGCATTGAGAAGTGAGGAGGAAAGGGAAGGTATGTAAGGTGGAAAGTAATAAAAGTAAGTAGGTGACGGTGGAACTAGTCTATCATGAGTATGAAGCCACAAAAAGTGTAAGTAAATAGATAATAAGTAGGAAATATAAGTATACAAATGAGCAAGGTGAGCATCTAAAAGTATAAGAAGATAAACTAAGTAAGTAACCATGACCTATAGGAATGCCCATACAAAGCTATAGACTACGGGGTCATTTTGCAAGGCTTATTGTATAAAGTGTCACATACCAATTTATACAATAGGTGTCAAGGGTTATATGGAATGATTATGTTATGTCATGCAAGTATGCTATGATGTGAACATGAAAGTGCAACACACAAACCTTACTCTATGCACACGGACCTTTATTTTCCCCTTTTTGGACCCTAACCTCCTAGAATACCTCCATAGTGGCAAACAGAAGCGGTGGGTTGGGCCTCGCACACCTCTAAACCGGTATCAGCACTACTAGTAAGACCTATCGTACGCCTCAATGCTGGTGCACTAAGAGTATCTCATGCATACTCTTGTCTGCTGGCGCACTGAACTTTATTTTGCGAAGTGCTAAACCACACTTACCGAGTCAACATATTGGTGTCGGTGCGACGAATCTCCTATACCGAAGATCCACCACCTTATATTTATGAACATGCAACATTAATGTATTTCCCACCAAGACAAAGCTTCTCGGACTATCCCGTCCATCACAAATGTCTACCGAGCCATATGCTCGTCGGGCTAACCTGCTCATCACCAAACCACCTAGCCAACTACTCGTGAGACCCAACCTAACTCCCACAACACCGGGGAGTGTGAGTTTAAGTATAATACAAGAGTATTTCTAATTACTCTTCTATTCCATTTAGTATTACAGCTTACGTTAACCTTGGACTGCCCAAGGTGTTCCCTGTGAAGGGCTCTCGCGGGGCACTAGGAATTATGATGGTAGCTGAAGCCCACCGTTCCCTTTCGTAAGGCACTTACTATTATTGATATCTACCTAGGTCCTAAACCCATTTAGTGTTAAACTAAATCTAACCCTAGTGCATTTTGTTTCTCTCACTCTCTCTCCCCACAGGAAAGATGATCTTTTGTCGATCCCGAGCACCTCTTAACACTAGTCAACCCAACACTCTCCTCATCATGACTCCTAATGAAGCTCTCTTTTTCACCTTACCAAATCAGTATACCATTACTCCCAACTTCTTATGACCATCCCACATATTATCACGATTCTGCAGTTTTACTATATGTAGACCAACCTAAGCTATATGAAGATCATGAGGGGTGACCCCTTCAAATATTCTTCCAAATGCCCTAGAATTATTATTGGGGGTCTATCATGACATATGTAGACTAAATCCAAAAACTTGTATTTTTTCTAATTTATTTAGCATTTATTAAATTTTCTCCAAAATTAGGCCATGAATGGTTTTAAACATAAAGCACAAGATTTCCTTAAGTTATGACCTTCCAAAAATTATGATCACTATATGATGCCAAAATAAAATAGAATACCAAGTTTAAAGAACTTTAATAAAAGTATTGGCCCCTAAATAATTAATTATAATAAATAAAATTAAAGAGAGAAGTACCTCAAAATATTATCCAAAAATTACACAAATATTATCAGGGCTTTAAAATGATCATAAATCATCACTTACTAAGTTTCATAACATTCTAAGTTAGTTTAATCATGATTTTATCAAAATCTTCCATATGGGCAATAAAAAGGTTATAACTACAAGTATCAGCTACTGTCTTCCAAATACCCTATAATAAATTTCAAAGACTCATAATGATATGAAATCTCTTCTACCAGAATTTCATAAGGATCCAAGATCATATGACCCTTCAATATTTCCATAAAAGGTATGGGACTAAAGAATCCCTAATTGATTTAAGTTGTATTCCTAAGTCTAAATGTCACCAAATTCCTTCCTATGGCAATTTACCATCATCGGGTTACATGGACTAAATCCCAAGTCCATACATGGACATATCACTCCATGTCCTTCACAGCCCCCAAAGTTCAACCTTAGGGTTTGAACTACGGTCCTAGGGCAAATCCACCCCAATCTATCTCAAACTCCATAAGAGAGTGTTTTAACTAATCTTGGAGCTCTGGCCAAAGTCCCAACCCCTTTGGGTGAGAATTGGCCCCTCCTTGCCCCAAGCTCACTCTTCCCATAATTAACCCTTAAAGGGCCACACTTTGGTTTCACCAAAACCCATTTAAATCAAACCTAATTGGGCTGAGATTTTATCAGAGTCATAATATGACCCTAAAAGATAGCCACCAAACTTTTGGTGGGTTTAGAGGTCTTTAGACCCTCTAATTAAATCATACAAAGTTTATTAAATTATTATAAAAACTATAGGAAAATGTTTTCCAAAAAGTCTCAATTTTGTATGGCTGGATTGACGGCACTCAATTTAGTCTCTGTTCAAGCCTATGTATAGGCGGCACCATTTTGAGTGTTGTGGTCAAACAACCTACCCAAATGGGTTGAAATCAAATTTAAATTAAAGGAGACTTTAAGGGCTACAATTTTTTATGTTGGCCAATTTTCATGGTTCATCCCCTAAGGGTCTTATTTTTTTGTTCTAATAAAGGGCATTGTAAGGGACAAATACAAGATAATTAAAATAAATGCAACAATCAATGGCTGTGATTGCATCTTCTTACTCCACCCTATGGATGAGATCAGCCCGACCTAGAGTAGCTTTTAAAGCTATTTGCCGGCCATCCAGTCCCCTCCCTGGCCAGCCACAACCACCACCACCTCCATTGAGGTGGGGGCTTTTGTCGGGAGGCGGCACGATCGATGTAGGGTTGGTTTCCAACGAACCTGAGAGGAAGCCCAAATCCAAAAATTCATGGAATTTGAAGCTTGGAATCGGCTCAATTGAGCCCTCTTCTTATCTCTAAAGATTCCTAAGATCTAACCCAGAAAGAAGGAGTAGAGGAGGACCTTGTTTGCGGCTTGAATGCGCGTGCTTTGCCTCCTCACCATTTCAGGCCACCAAACTTTGGTTCCTCTACAACCTCTACAACAACCTCAATGGAAATGAAAATTAATCGGGGGAAACGCTTGCCCTTGCTCTGGTGAAGGTCCTTAAAGAAGGAATTTGGGAGAGGAGGCAAGTAACTCCACAATATAATCAAACTCCATTAATGGCAATAAACTCCATTTTTTCGGTTTCAACCAAATTAAGGGGGCTGAGCCACCCCAATGGCCGACCACCTCTAGAAAACTTCTCCTCTCCCTCAGAGGAGTAAGAGCCTCATAAAAGTGTGTGTGTGGGGGGGGGGTTATGGAGCCTCCCAGGCCATGATGGCCATTAAACTCACATTTTCTCTCTCCTCCAAGTAACTAATTCCAGAGAGGCATAGTTCAACAAATTTGCTCCATTTGACAAATATGCCATGTTCGACGTATTTGCTCTATTCATTGAACTCCGTTCGAAATATATGCCACGTTCGACGAACTCTGAACCTAGTTCAGCAAACTTGCTCCGTTCGACGAACTCTGAACCTAGTTCATCAAACTTGCTCTGTTCGTCGAACTGCGTTCGACAAACTCTTAAACTAGTTCAGTGAACTTGCTCTGTTCATCGAACTCCGTTCGACGAATATGCTCCTAATTCCAAAGAGGCTCAATTCGACGAACTCTGTTCGACGAATATGTTCCATTTGACGAATTATTTGCTGAGTTCGATGAACATGCTCCATTCGACGAATTATTTATTGAGTTCGATGAACATGCTCCGTTCCACGAAATATTTGTTGAGTTCGACGAATATGCTCCGTTCGACGAATTATTTGTTGAGTTCGACGAACATTCTCCGTTCGATGAATTATTTGCTGAGTTCGATGAATCCGGCCGGTTCTATAATTTCTAAATATCTGATAACTAAAACTTACTATTTGTAGCCCAATGTGGTTCACACCCTAATTACCATATTCCCCCAAATCCTTTAGTGCTTCCGAGGGTTTTGTCATGACCCAGTCATGACAAAACAATCCTAGGGGTCTAGAAGTCTGAGGGATGTTACAAATCCCAATACATAAAAATGAAAATTTTGTCCCCAAAATTCAGGTTAGGCCTACGTGGTGGTGTCAAGTATAAGAAGTAAAATGTAACATCCCGAGAGGTTAAGGGTATACCTGACGTGAAAATTTCTGAGTACCTTTGTTGTATCAAGTCCTATGGCTCCAGGTTCACCGACTAATCAGAGGTAATAGGCCCATCTGTAGTCATAATCTACTGCTCTGGTCGAAGTAGAGCTCTCCTGAGGGAGGAGACGTGGAAGACGTCGTGCAAACTCGCTAGCTCAGGCGGCAGCTCTAGTCTGTAAGCCAAGGGACTGATCCGTTCCAGGATCCTGTAAGGCCCCATATATCTTGGACTGAGCTTCTTCTGTCCACACAACCGCGAGACTCTATGCATTGGTCGTATCTTCAGAAACACCCAGTCTCCTACCTGAAACTCTACCTGATGATGGCGAGCATTGTAATACTTAGCATGTCTACTCTGGGCCTCCAACATTCTGTCTTGAATTAACCGCACTTGAGTATTCATATCCTCGACGAACTCTATGCCAAGTGCCTTCGGATCCTCATCCTGCATCCAAGACAAAGGAGTCCTGCATATCCGCCTGTATAAAGCCTCATAAGGGGCCATGCCGATACTGGTCTTGTGGTTGTTGTTGTACGAGAACTTGATCAATGGTAGCTGTCTCTCCCATGGCTCTCCGTGGTCCAGTATGCAAAGACGCAAAAAATCCTCCAGTGTCTGATTGGTGCGCTCTATCTTCCCATCCGTCTGAGGATGGAAGGCGGTACTAAATGTCAACTGGGTCCCTAAATAATCCTGGACTGACCTCCACTCCTTAGACATAAATTGTCCATCACGATCGGACACTATCGTCCTCGGCACTCCATGGTATCGGACGAACTGCTCCACAAACCTCCACACTAAGTCACCCACTGGAGCGTCCTTCATGATCCGTAGAAATCTAGCCACCTTCATCAATCGATCGATGATCACCCATATCGAGTCATTCCCCACATGTGACCGAGGAAGACTATGTATAAAGTCCATGGCGATATCGTCGAACTTCCACTCTGGCACCGGAAGTGGCTACAATAATCCGGCCGGACTCTTACACTCTTCCTTTACTAACTAACAAGCCTTGCAATAGGTCACAAAGTATGGTATATCCCTCTTCATGCCCGGCCAGTATATCATCCATTTCAGGTCAGTCATCATCTTGGTGATGCTTGGGTGCATCGAGTACCTGCTGTAGTGAGCCTTGGTCATAATGTCCTCCTGAATCCTATCCCCAGCCAGTATGTACACCCATCCTCTAAAGCATAGCAACCCATCCCTCTCAGTATACTCATCGGCCGTACCTGCCTCCAAGGTCTTGAATACTGGCTCTAACTTGTCATATATTCTCTGCTCAACCCTAATGGGATCTTGAATATCATCGGTAGTGCTCATCACGACCAAATACTCCTCATAAAGCTCTGAGTCGTTCGAGGATAACAAGGTAATCTATATATCCTCCATCATCTGTATCAGCTCCATATCCATCAACTAGGGCTCTGCTCCTGAAGTTGTAGTCTTCCGGCTCAGTGTGTCGTCCACAAAATTCGCCTTCCCCGGGTGATAGTGTATCGTGTACTCATAATCAGATAGAAACTCCACCCATTGTCTTTAGAGGATGTTCAACTCCTTCTACGTATCAACATATTTCATATTCTTGTGATCCAAAAATATTTTGTAGTGCACACCATAAAGATAAAGCCACCAAATATTTAGAGCAAACACCACTACACCCATCTCCAAGTCATGCACAGGGTAGTTCTACCCGTGCTTCTTCAATTGGCAGTAGGCATATGCTATCACATGCCCATGCTGCATCAGTACAACACCCATCCCCTGAAATGATGCATCAGTGTATACCTGGAAGCCCTCCTTCCCAGACGGAAGAGGGAGGATAGGGGCCTACGTAAGCTGACCCTTCAACTCCTGGAAGGCTGCCTCACACTGCGGCATCCAAATGAATGGAGTGCCCTTCTTCGTAAAAGAAGTGAGTGGAAGGGCTATTTGAGAGAATCCTTGCACAAACATCCGATAATACCCGGCCAATCCCAGAAAACTTCGTCATCCTTATCCATCTTCAACTGAGGCCAGTCTCGCACTGCCTGAATATTTGCGGTATCAACTGTCAGTCCTTCCCCACTGTTAATGTGGACTAAATAGGCCACCTCAGTCAGCTAAAACTGGCACTTGCTGAACTTGGCATACAACTGTTTCTCCCTAAGGTTCTCTAGAGTCAGGGCCAGATGTTGTGCATCCTCTTCCTTTATCCTCGAATAAATGAGGATATCATCTATGAATACAATGACAAATGTGTCGAGATAGGCTCGAACGCCCAGTTCATCAAGCTCATGAAAGTAGATGGCGCATTTGTGAGCCCAAAGGGCATCATGATAAACTCATACAAGCCATATCTGCTGCTAAATGCCGTCTTCGGGATATCTTCTTCCCGAATCCGTAACTGATAGTATCCCGACCTCAGATCCAGCTTCGAGAACCAATGTGCTCCCTCTAGCTGATCAAATAACTCATCGATCCTTGGCAGTGGATTTGTGTTCCAGACTGTCAACTTGTTTGGTGCACGATAGTCGATGCACAACCTGAGGGTCCCGTCCTTCTTCTTCACAAACAAGACCGGAGCTCCACAAGGTGAGGAAATTGGCCTAATGAATCCATCCTCCACCAGCTCCTTCAGCTGACTCCTAAACTCCACCAGCTCCATTGGAGCCATCCGATAGGGAGCCCTAGAGACCGGCTTAGCTCCCGACACCAGATGTATCTGAAAATCCTTCTCCTGATGCGGCGACAATCCTGGAAGCATCTCTGGAAACACATCCGCAAAGTCTCACACCACCGATATATCGGCAACCATCGTCTTGACCTCGGCCATCTCGAAGAACACCTTATGGACCTTGACTCCCTACAAGTGGGCCTTGACGGCCTGAGTAGAAGATAACAGCCTACGGGAGACGGGAATAGTACCTTCGAAGGTCGCGAAGATGCTGTCATATCTCAGTAAAACCTTCCTTATCGGGCAATCTATCTGGGCATGGTTCTAAGTAAGCCATGTCATGCCCAGGACCATGTCGAAGTATGGTATCCTCAAGACCGTAGACGGGGCCTCGAGTGTCAGACCATCAATAGTCACCTTCAGGAGGCACTTAGCAGTAGCTGAGACCTCCGTTCTGTTGGGAAGACACACCCTCCTGGCGACTCCTAAATAATGTCTGTCTCCTTCTAGTCTGTTGGAACACCCTATTACTAATTTGGGTAAGGATCACTATGTTTTTCTTAGGAAACCAGGTTGACCTAGATGTATAGTTGAAAAGGTCAACATTAGAATGTGTCTAGGGATTAGAACTTAGGTTTGAAGCTACCCCCAGGACCATTCCAAGATTTCAGAAATAGATCCAAGTCTAAGAATTTTTTCGTCGAGCTCAGTTCGACGAAACGTCGAACTCCGTTCGACGCTCTCTGAGCTCAACTAAGTTAAGTCGTCGAGCTCTGTTCGACGATCTTCGAGCTCAGATCGACGATCTGCCTTCAATCAGTTTGCTTAGTCGTCGAACTCAAATCGACGATCTTCGAGGTCAGTTCGACGTTTTCTGGCTGATGATCATTTCCAGTCTCTGAGCTCAGGTCGACGTTCTTCAAGCTCAGATCGACGTTTTTCTTGAGAGATCGATGATTTTAAGGATTCAAATTCAGTCAGACTTTGGAATGTGTTTCAAATTATCTCAACATTTATGTCAAGAGATCTGCCAGCCGTTTTCATTTATTCTGGAGCAAGTTTCAAGGAATTATTCAGAGAATGTTTTACTGGACTTTCCTCTAGAAGACAAAATCTTTTATGGAAGGCATTTAATGTCTGTTTAACAGCTATCTTGGACATAGAATCTTCAGAGAATTAAAAAATCTTCTTCTCTTCTTTTCTTCAGTAACAAGACACACAGATACACAGACTGATACAGATAAGAAAGAAAAAGAAGAAGTGATTCACAGGATTCTCTGATCAACACAAGAAAACTCAAGTGATCAATCTTGAAGAATTAGCTGAATAATTTTGTGTACTCAAAAAGTGATCACAGCTTCATCCCAAGAACTCCAGACAACTCATCTTTCAGCCTCTGCTGAAACTATCTTATGCTGGAGATCTGAAGCTTCTGAAGACCTATCACTCTGAAGCAAAGCTTCCACTCCTGATCTAGTCAACATCTCAGGGGGAGCTTTGACAATACAAATCCACTAGTGCTTCTCTCTTTGATTGAGACAGAGAAGACAACTTCACCCTCTTTCTTTTTCTTTTCCTTTCCCTCTATAAAAGGGTTTTCAAAACTCCCTTCAAAAGCTTTGATTCTGGTTCTGAGAACCTTGTCAAAACTCAGTGGTGGCAAGACACCTGATCAAAAAATCTAGTTTGGTTTTTGAGCACCTTGTCAAAAGCTCATTGGTGCTAGGACACCTGATCAACCCTTCCTGCAGTGGATTCCTACCAAGGGTGGTAGAAGAGTGGATGTACCCAGGTTTTTGGGGAACCACTATAGCTCCTTGTTTTCTGGTTTGCTTGTGTGTTTTCTTTGCTGTGTGCTGTGCTCTTCTTTTTACTGTTCTTTTAATTCTATAGCAAGACACCTTACACCTATATATAAATTAAATCTTAAAAGCTTTGCTAAGTTTAAAATTGTGAATTTACTTTAAATAAACTCTATTCACCCCCCTCTAGAGTTGAGATAGATCTTACTCTCACTTTCAATTGGTATCAGAGGCAGGTTGGTTGTTCATACAGGCTAACACCTGAACCAAAAGATCCTTGATAAGATCAATCTTTTAAGAGGGTTATTTTCATTATATTTAATTTTATATAAAGACATGGCACAGAACAAAGATTATGCAAGCACCAGGCCTCCAGTGTGCAATTTATCCAAGTTTGCACTTTGGAAAGCAAGGATTAGACTTTACATGAACTCTATTAATGAAGACATATTTAATTCTGTTTTGATAGTGTGCCCAAGTCCACCAGCAAGCTCAAGTACAAATGCTGTTCCACCTCCTTCAGGAACAGATGCTGAAATAAAGAAGTGGAAGACTGTAGATGCCAAGGCCATGAACATCTTAGCTCAGACAATGTCTGATGAGATATTTCAGAAGGTAGCTGACTGCAACTCAGCCAAAGGAATATGGGACAAGCTCTCTGAAATTGTCTCAGGATCTGCTGATGAAAGGAAAGACAGGAGATCCCATCTGATAAGCCAATATGAGAATTTCAAAAAGGAAGAAGCTGAATCAGTGGCTGACATGTACAATAGACTAAGTCTGATTGTCAATGAGTTAAAGACTCTGGATAAAGAAATCTCATTGACTGAGCTGAATGACAAAATCTTAATGTGCTTCCCCAGCACTTGGGATTCAAGAATCTGGCCAATCAAAGATGCCAGAAGTCTAAATGAGATCACCACTGAAGCTCTCCTGGGCAAGCTCAAATCTTATGAGTTGCTCATTAAAAATAGAGAAGAAGAACAAAAGGCTACTTCTCCAGTCATAAGGAAAGAAAAGACCATAGCCTTCAAAGCTGCAGAAGAGGAGCCTGAAGATAAAGCTACAGGAAATGATGAGCTCCTAAGTCTACTGGCCAAAAGATTCTACAAGATGGCCAGAAAAGACTTCAGAAAGAGATCATACAAGGGTCATGATAAACCAAGGTATGATAAATCAAGTAACAATAAAGAAATTATATGTTTTGGTTGCAGGAAACAAGGCCATATTGTGCCTGACTGTCCAGAAAATAAGAACAAGGACAAGAAAGATAGAAGAGAAAGAAGAAAGGAGAAAGATTTCAGAAAGAACAGCTCAGACAAACCCTCCTCCAGCAAGAACAAACATACAAGGAAGGGATTTGTTGCTGAGACATGGAGTGAAACTGAAGAGGACTCTGAAGCCTCATCCAGCTCCAGTGATGATGAGGATGTTGCTGATGAAAAGGAATTCTGCATGATGGCTATCAATGCCTCTCAAACAGATTCAGAAGCAGAAGAGTCAGAATCAGATTCAGAAGCTCAACTAGAAGAAGATCAGGTAATCAATTCATTTGATTTCAGTTCTGAGGATTTTAAACATGAGTTTAAAGTACTATGCCTAGATCTGTTGGAGTCTGAGAAGGAAATCACTTCCCTCAGAAAACAACTATCTGAGTATAGCACTGTAAAATCAGAGAACCTCAAACTCTCTGAAGAGTTAGAATGCTATAGAGAGGAGATAGCTTCACTAAAAAGTGAACTATCCAAGGCCAAGCAATTTGAAGAATCCCTTAATGGGAGAAGTATCAAATTAATGGACATCACAAGCACAGTGAACTCAAGATTAAATAGTACACTGGGCTTGGGTGCTTCATCTATCCAACCCATAGTATTAACCACCCCAATCAAATTTATTTCTGATAAAGGGAAGGGTGTTGTAGAGGTAGCTAGGAAGAATTCAGATCTACCTAAGAAAAGCAATGTTCAATAGAAAACGTCGAGTAGAGGTCGACGATCGTTGAACAGAGATCGACGATCTCAGGCTGGAACGTCGAACTCAGCTCAATGATTCCTGAACTCTGAACTCCCTCATAGTCGATCTTCGAACAGAGCTCGACGATTTTTCCCAAGATCGTCGAACTCAGCTCGACGATCGTCGAACGCAGTTCAGAGCTTTGAACCTTCTTTCAGAGGCAAATCTCAATTCAATCCTAGAAGTGCTTCATCCCAATGCTTTAATCCTTATACTGAATGGATAATACCTCCTAGGAGATACCATCCTCAAGGTTATAAGAATCAACCTGGGATATCTTCTATTTCTGAATTTAAGGGATATCAACCTAGGCCCAAGGTTAACTGGGTCAAAAACATATAAGCTGTTTATGTGCAGGTGAAGACCTATCCAACATCAAACCAGCTATGGTATCTGGATAGTGGGTGCTCAAAGCACATGACAGGGAATAAGGACAACTTCACATCCTTCAAAGCCAGGCTTGGACCCAAAGTAATTTTTGGTGATTCAAATTTTGGAACTACAAAAGGGTATGGTGCAGTTCAAATTAGAACAGTCACCTTCAAGAAGGTAGCCTATGTTGAAGGACTCAAGCACAACCTGATAAGCATTAGTCAGTTGTGTGATGAAGGATATCAAGTGACTTTCAACAAAGAAATATGCAAGGTCAAGTCAGAAGACAACACAACTGTGTTGACAGGTAACAGGAAAGGTAACATTTACTTAGTAGACTTTCATTCATCTAAGGTGGATATTTGTCTGTTCAATTCCATATCTAGACCCAATATTCTATGGCATAAAAGACTAGGATATATTAACCTTAGAACCATTGATAGGCTATCTAAGGACAACCTTGTCAGAGGACTACCTTCTGGCCCCTATAAGAAGGAAGGACTCTGCAAGGCTTGTCAATTAGGCAAGCAAACTAAAAGTAGCTTTAAATCAATTAACAAGAGTGATTCACCTAGGATTTTGTATCTGTTACACATGGATCTTTATGGACCCATTGCAGTACAAAGCTTAGGAGGGAAATCCTATACTTTAGTGGTTGTAGATGACTTCTCAAGATTCACATGGGTATTCTTTCTGAGGAAGAAGTCTGATAACTTTAAATGTTTGACAGATTTTCTCAAATGCATTCAGACTGAGTTCTACACTCATATTGCCCTGATAAGAAGTGATCATGGGACAGAGTTTAATTCTCTTCTCATGCAAGAGTTCTATCAAAGTGAAGGGATCAGGCATACTTTCTCAGCTCCTAGAACTCCTCAACAAAATGGGGTAGCTGAAAGGAAAAATAGAACGCTCATTGAATCTGCAACTACATTATTGGTAGATGCTCACCTACCTCTATCCTTTTGGGCTGAGGCAGTGAACACCTCCAATTATGTGTTGAATAGAAGTCTAATACATAAACTGAAGGGCAAGACTCCCTATGAATTGCTCAAAGGGAAGAAACCTAAAGTAGACTATTTTAAGGTTTTTGGTTGCACTTGTTACATTCATAATAATGACAAGAAATATCTAGCAAAATTCCAAGCTAAAGCTGATGAAGGAGTGTTTCTGGGATACTCCATGATCAGTAAAGCCTATAGGGTTTATAATAAAACTACTCTAAAAATAGAAGAATCTGTCCACATTTCCTTTGATGAAGCTAACATGTCTTTTAAGGAGAAGAATACTTCTACCATAGAACATTTGCAGGTGCACTCTCTAGCTGAAGACTTGGACAGATTACAAGTTACATAAAAGGATGATAGTAGTGAAGATGAAGAAGCTGCTCACCATCAGGAAGGAAATCTTCTTGAAGAACCAGTTGTTGTTCCACAAGAGGAAACAACAACACAGGTTGGTGAACCATCAACACCCCCTGTTGATCTAGTAACAACAAGAGATCATCCAATTTCTCAAGTAATTGGAGACATCTCAGCTGGTGTGCAAACTAGAAATCAAGTCAACCAGAACCTGATGCACACTTGCTTCCTCTCTCAAATTGAACCTCAAACCATTCAAGATGCAGAACAAGATCCACACTGGATCATTGCAATGCAAGAGGAGTTGCATCAATTTGAAAGAAATAAAGTTTGGGAACTAGTGCCTAAGCCAAAGGATCATCCCATTGTTGGAACCAAATGGGTGTTCAGAAATAAGCTAGATGATCAAGGAATCATTGTAAGGAATAAGGCAAGGCTAGTTGCTCAAGGGTACTCTCAGGAAGAAGGGATAGACTATGACCAGACTTTTGCACCAGTTGCAAGATTAGAACCATAAGAATCTTTCTGGCTTATGCTGCTCTAAGGGATTCAAAGTCTATTAAATGGATGTCAAGAGTGTGTTTCTCAATGGGGAAATCAAAGAAGAAGTCTATGTCAGACAACCTCCATGTTTTATCTCTCTAACCCATCCTGATTATGTTTTTAAACTACACAAAGCATTATATGGTCTCAAGCAAGCTCCTAGAGCATGGTATGAGACCCTAGCATGTTTTTTGCTGAAAAATGATTTTGTTAGAGGGAGAGTAGACCAAACTCTTTTTATTAGAACCCATAAGTCCCACACCCTAATAGTGCAGATTTATGTAGATGATATTATTTTTGGGTCTACTGATTCAAACTTGTGCAGAAGATTCTCTAATCTAATGCATTCAAAATTTGAAATGAGTAGCATGGGTGAGCTATCCTTCTTCTTAGGATTGCAAGTCAAACAACATGCTGAAGGCATATTTATTTCTCAAACCAAGTATGCAAAAGAGCTGGTTAAGAAATTTGGTATGTCTGATGCATCATGTATGAAAACACCCATGCCTACCAATGCTGTATTAGATGCTGATGAACATGGGAAACCAGTTGATCAGACAACATATAGAGCAATGATTGGCTCTTTACTGTACCTTACAGCTAGCAGGCCTGATATAATGTTTGCTACATGCATTTGTGCTAGATTCCAAGTTAGCCCTAGAGAGTCTCACTTAACTTTAGTAAAGAGGATTCCTAGGTATGTTAAAAGCTGTCCAAATCTAGGACTCTGGTATCCAAAAGATTCAGCATTTAACCTAACTGGATTCTCAGATGCTGATTATGCTGGATGCAGAATAGACAGGAAAAGCACCAGTGGAACTTGTCAGTTCCTTGGTGACAGACTTGTCTCTTGGTTTTGTAAGAAACAAACATCTGTGTCAACTTCAACTGCTGAAGCTGAATATATGGCTGCAGGCAATTGTTGTTCACAAATCTTGTGGATACAAAACCAACTCCTAGACTATGGTTACAACTTAGAGAAGTCTAAAATATTTTGTGATAACACCAGTGCTATTTCCATTGCACAAAATCCAGTCCTCCATAGTAGGACAAAATACATAGAAATTAGACATCATTTTCTAAGGGATAATGTTGAGAAAAACAAAATTGAACTTGAATACATCCCAACTGATTTGCAAAGGGGAGATATTTTCACCAAGCCTTTGGATGAAAAGAAGCATAACTTCTTCCTCAATCAGTTAGGAATGCTAGATGGAGGCAGTTTAAAATAACCTCCAAGATTTTGTAAATCTAAAAACAGACCAAGACTAGGCTAAAACTATCTCTTTTTGTGTCTATAGATTAGGTTTTGTCTCTGAACTGGGCTCGACGTTTCCCCAGAAATCGTCGAACGGAGATCGACGATTTTCTAGAAATCGTCGACCGCAGATCGACGTTTCCTGAATCGTCGATCTGAGTTCAGCGTCGTCGTTAGCTCCAGGCTTCCATTCTTTCTGTTCATCGGTCATCGAGCGAAGCTCGACGCTCGACAATATCGTCGAACGGAGTTCGACGTTATTGGAGACTCTTCAGATTCCTTTAGTAGCCCAAATCGTCGTGCTGAGTTCGAAGTTTCATCGAACTAAGCTCAACGATTTTCTGTTTCGCCGTCGAACCCTAATATAAAATCATTTCTTCGGCCTTCGTTCGTATTTTACGCTTTCATGCCCTCTGCAACTTTCTCTCTTTCCCTCCAAATCTTCTACACTTGGTCGTGTTTGTTTCATTGTTGCAGGTACAGATGGCTGGATCAAGTGCTGTTATTTCAAAGATGAAATTCGATACAGGTTTTGATATTGATATGAATTCGTTCGATGGAAGTGATCAGCGATTCAAGGACATTCTCAACCTCTTCCGAGAACAGCAACTATCTCAGATCATGACCACCCGAGTAAAGATTGCTTCAGAAGAGATAAAAGAATGGTGTTTTACCGCGACAGATGAGAATGAGAATTCTGTCATCAGCTCAATAAAAGGGACTCAGGTACCATTGTCCCCAGCACTTCTGACTGAAGTTTTCCTCCTTAGTTCTGGAGATGACTCCATTGATTTATCTGGAGAAGAGTATGCCTCTATGCTTGATAGAATGGGTCACACTGCTGTGAACACTAACAAACTGTTCAAAAAGAATCTGTCTATCGAATACCAATTTCTGGCTGATGTGGTTGGCAAAGTGCTTCTGGCAAAGCACTCAGCCCATGACACTATATCAAGATATCAATTTTGCTTAATGGGAGCACTGGTTGATAAGAAGCATTTAGACTGGGGATCAATCTTTTTCAGCTTAATCAAGAAGAAACTGAACAAAAACCATGTAAGCTTTGGGAGAATATTAGGGGTTTACCTGCACTCCAGGTGCCCTGAGCTGCTGACCTCTAGTGGGATGTTCTTCAATGCATCCAAGAGGCTTACCTGTGCCCTATTCAGCAAATGGGATAGGAAAATCATCAACCCCATCAGGGCTGCTGTAGCACCACTTGCTTCAGGCACCAGGACTACACAAGTCACTCCTCCTCAGGTATCTGCCCCAGCAGAAGAATTGACTGCCTCTTCCTCTCCTCCTCCAGTTATTCCTATCACAGTCACCACCTTAACCTCTCCTCAAATCTCAGCTTCTTCCCCCATTACCATTTCCTCACCAATGTCACCTCCTCCAGCCACAACCTCAGAAGAATTCCATCCTCTATTCTCTTATCCAACTTTCACCACTCCATCATTTTCTCTTATAGATGACTCCTTTATGGATGATTCTCCTCCTCCTCCTGAGCTTCCCTCAACATCCTCCTATCAACAACTTCTTCAAGAAATCCTCTCTCAACCATCCTTCACCCCATCCTTTGACTCTTCCATCTCATCCATCTCCACCTCAATAACTTCTATCTCCACTATTCCTCCTTCAGAGCCATCCATCCCTACACTTTCCACCACCACATCCTCCATCCCATTAGTCCCAATCACCCTCATTTCAGTACCTTCACCTCCTACCTCTGTTCAAGACCATCTTGAGCATGTAGATATTTCAAACCTTGTAGACAAGCTTTATGCGTTGCTAGCCCCCAGGCTAACTTCTCTGTTGGACACCTCCTTGGCTCCACTCCTACAACATGTTCAAGAGTTGTCTACCAAGTTGTCTTCCTTCCTCTCTTCCCAGGCAATCCCTTCATCTGGGTGCCTTGATTCAATTGTCTCTGAACCAAGGCAGGGGGAGATGCCTTATGAAGCAGTGGATGTGCCTGATACTGCTGAAGGTTCCAGTTCTGCTCCTATTTTTGCAGTGGACCTTCAGAGTCTGCTCTCTATTTTTGATACTGTATATTTCAGCTCTCTGCCAGTTCAACAATCTGAAGACCTCACTAAGGCCATTGTGCCTATCAATTACTGTGATCCCAGCCTGATTGCCCTATATGTCAATTCCTTCAAAGCTATGGATGCTGATATTTTAAGTGCTGCTACTGTTGTTACAACAAGTCTGCTTTCAGAAGATACTGAAATGGTCTCTGTGATTGAGGATACTGCTGCTGCTAAAGAACTTACTACCTACCTAGAATAATCTGAATCTGTTTCTGCTTCAATTATTTCTACTCCTGCTGTCTCTGCTCCTGTTATTTCTGCTGCTACTGCTCCAGCTCTTACCCCTGATCAAATCAAGCAACAAGAAAAGTATATAAAAAGCATTGATGACTTATATGATAGACCTTAAAGTTCAGACAGTGATCAGTTTCAAACTGAATCTGATGATTCCTTTAATACTATTGCCAAGAAAAGGAAGGCCAGAAGCAAGGCTATGATGAAGGTTCCCCCAGCTCAAGCTAAAGATTCAAATGACATTCCATATTATATTTTGCATGAATGTTCTATCACTGAGCCCTGGATGCAGTACTCCAAGAATCAAATAAAAGCTATGAAGAAGAGAAGGAAGTTAGACAGATATGAAAAGGTATCTTCTCAGTTTCAGCCTCCTCCTCCTCCTCCAGATTCTGGGTCAGGCTCAGCTTCTCAAGCCCCAGCTTCCAAGCAAAGTTCCTTCCAGTCTTCTCAGAGATACCATCCTAGGGGGCAATACCAAAGGGGCTATCAGTCCAGAAGGGGTCAGTATAGAGGAAGCCAAAGAGAGCATAGATTTCAAGCTAGGGAAGGACAAAGGCTCACAGACTCTACTCAAGGTCCTTTCCCTTACAAGCTCAGAGAAAAAGTTGAGACCAGAACTCCTACTACTTCAGAAACTGTTAACAGATATGAGCTTGTAGTGCCATTTGAAGACCCAGAGAACAATCCATTATCATGGACTGCAAGGATGAAAGAATTAGCTGCACTAGATCAATTGAAGAAAGCAAGAGAGCAAGGAAAAAATACCTCCAATATTACTACTCTGTCAGAACAAAGAAAAGCTGAATTGGAAAGGTATTCTTCAAGTAAATTCTTTGACCCAGTGGACTACCTGAAGCTGCATCCTGAGGCTGTGGTTCCAAGGCCAAGAGCTCAAACCTCCTTAGGTGCAGATGATGACAGAAGGTCAAAGAAGGAAGCCCTTAATCCTAACAGAGAAATCATATTTAAGAAAGGAAATGAAAAGAAGTAACATGTGTCAGCAGACAGTATAATCTCTCTGAACATTTGCTGAAATTCCTCTTGATTGCTACTATGATTTCTTGCTCTGTTATTTTGTTTGTTGCTCTTCAATATGTTGTTGTAACTTTTATTTCTGAAATATGTAAATAGTAATCCTAACCCAAATAGGGGGAGATTGTTGGAACACCCTATTACTAATTTGGGTAAGGATCACTATGTTTTTCTTAGGAAACCAGGTTGACCTAGATGTATAGTTGAAAAGGTCAACATTAGAATGTGTCTAGGGCTTAGAACTTAGGTTTGAAGCTGCCCCTAGGACCATTCCAAGATTTCAGAAATAGAGCCAAGTCTAAGACTTTTTTCGTCGAGCTCAGTTCGATGAAACGTCGAACTCCGTTCGACGCTCTCTGAGCTCAACTAAGTTAAGTCGGCGAGCTCTGTTCGACGATCTTCGAGCTCAGATCGACAATCTGCCTTCAGTCAGTTTGCTTAGTCGTCGAACTCAAATCGATGATCTTCGAGCTCAGTTCGACATTTTCTGGCTGATGATCATTTCCAGTCTCTGAGCTCAGGTCGACGTTCTTCGAGCTCAGATCAACGTTTTTCTTGAGAGATCGACGATTTTAAGGATTCAAATTCAGTCAGACTTTGGAATGTGTTTCAAATTATCTCAGCATTTATGTCAAGAGATCTTTCAGCCGTTTTCATTTATTCTGGAGCAAGTTTTAAGGAATTATTCAGAGAATGTTTTACTGGACTTTCCTCTAGAAGACAAAATCTTTTATGGAAGGCATTTAATGTCTGGTTAACGGCTATCTTGGACATAGAATCTTCAGAGAATTAAAAAATCTTCTTCTCTTCTTTTCTTCAGTAACAAGACACACAGATACACAGACTGATACAGATAAGAAAGAAAAAGAAGAAGTGATTCATAGGATTCTCTGATCAACACAAGAAAACTCAAGTGATCAATCCTGAAGAATTAACTGAATAATTTTGTGTACTCAAAAAGTGATCACAGCTTCATCCCAAGGACTCCAGACAACTCATCTTTCAGCCTCTGCTGAAACTATCTTATGCTGGAGATCTGAAGCTTCTGAAGACCTATCACCCTGAAGCAAAGCTTCCACTCCTGATCTAGTCAACATCTCAGGGGGAGCTTTGACAATACAAATCCACTAGTGCTTCTCTCTTTGATTGAGACAGAGAAGACAACTTCACCCTCTTTCTTTTTCTTTTCTTTTCCCTCTGTAAAAGGGTTTTCAAAACTCCCTTCAAAAGCTTTGATTCTGGTTCTGAGAACCTTGTCAAAACTTAGTGGTGGCAAGACACCTGATCAAAAAATCTAGTTTAGTTTTTGAGCACCTTGTCAAAAGCTCATTGGTGCCAGGGCACCTGATCAACCCTTCCTGCAGTGGATTCCTACCAAGGGTGGTAGAAGAGTGGATGTACCCAGGTTTTTGGGGAACTACTATAGCTCCTTGTGTTTTCTGGTTTGCTTGTGTGTTTTCTTTGCTGTGTGTTGTGCTCTTCTTTTTACTATTCTTTTATTTCTATAGCAAGATACCTTACACCTATATATAAATTAAATCTTAAAAGCTTTGCTAAGTTTAAAATTGTGAATTTACTTTAAATAAACTCTATTCACCCCCCCCCCCCTCTAGAGTTGAGATAGATCTTACTCTCACTTTCACAGTCCCTTTACGAACTCCTCGGAGACGAAGTTGTGTGAAGCCCACGTATCCATCATGGTGTGAGCAGGTTTGCTACACACCATGACTATTCCTATTTATTTAAGAATGTTTAGGTAACTGAGCCTATGGTTTTCTTTCCAAGTATGCTGATGTTGTTTGTTTTTTCTAAAATTTCAAAGGTAAATTACAACATTAAAATTACTAGCATACCTGCAATCACCCTGCCCAGGTCCCGAGGTGGAGCCAAGTCTAGAGCATACACCTTCTCCCTCTCTTGCCTCCGATCTCCGCCCTAGAAACCACGTCCTCTTCCACGGCCTCGACCTACAAACTGCTGAGCGGGTGGGGCAGCCTGTTGTGCCGGTAGAGGTGCCCCTCTCATGGGGAAGTTCCTTCATATGTGCCCTACGTGATGACAATTTTAGCACTCAGGCGGTGGAAGTGCCACTCCCGTGTACCTCCGTATATCCCACAGCTAAAGAGGTTGAGGGGCCAATACCACCAGCTCCCTCGTCTCCTACCTCACCTCTTGGCGGGATTTGTCCTCTTCCCTTCTCTCATTAGCAAAGCATCCCCTCTGCTTGTCATTCCTACCTCCCCGACCCTGATCCTCAGTTGTCCTCTTTCGTCCTCGAGTCGTGTGCCATTCAGCCTCCATCCTCTTTGCCATCTCCAGAATTTGAGGTATAGGACCGTCGGATACAAACAGAAGATCCTCTCTCAGATCCTCTCGAAGGCCTTTATAGAACCTCTTGGTATACCCCGCATCATCCAGCTGATAGGAGTCCATAAACCGGGCTAAGTAAGTGAACTCCCGGTGGTACTCTAGCACCATCATGTTGCCCTACCTCAGCTACAGGAACCTGTTTTCCAACTCATCTCTTGCCGACTGTGGGACGAAGATCTTTAACAGTGCGCCCCTAAACTCCTCCCAAGTGATGTCAACAACCTCCCGATATGCAAAAACTATATCAAGAAGTGCCTTCCACCACCTCTTGGCATGAGACTCCGAGCAGGAGACCACTAGAGGTACCCTCTCCTCCTACAGGCACTGTATCCCGGTCAGCATCGCGAACATGATATAAAGCCACTCTTCATCCGTACGGCTGACTCCATCCCAATGTAATATGGGGGAGAGAGTCCTCGGAAGATGCTCAACCAATTGGCCCCCGGGTTCGGCTGTAGAGCCGGAGCCTGCTGGGCCCTGAAAACCTCCAGGATGGTCGTCAGAGTCTGCCCCATCTCTGACTATAGAAATGGAATGGGAGCCGGGGGAGGTGGTGTAACATTCGGAGTTTGTTGGGCTCCTCCCTGCGATGTAGGATGTGTCGGGGGCTGCATAACAAAGGACAATTGTAAGAAATTTGACCTAAACTAGTCAAAAGTGTCCAATAACATGTGATCCCCCATATGAGCATACCAAAGCTTCCGCTGCTTAGTTTGTCCCCAAACTAAACTCGAGTGCGGGTGACCCGGGGTTAGTGGACATCTACTCTTCCGATCGAGGTTTCGCTCTAATACCAGCTTGTAAGACCCCATTTTTTCCTTTTAAACCAATGGGGTCTTATGCCCAGAACCGCCGTTTTACGGTGACACCAACACACCCAGGAAGTTCGTCACTACAAAATGTCGATCCTGCTGGCTATACCGATCGCAAAAGAGAAGAGTAAGTACAAAGAGTAAAGTAAACTCAAATACTTGTCCACCAGAAATCACATGAACATAAAATAAATCTCCACAAAGGGAGAGTCCACAATAACGATAAATCAAAGTACTAATAAGAGGGCTCATGACCAATACATCATGATCCTCACTACAAGTCACTTAACGTGGAAGCAAATATATAGTAACTACTAATGATCGGGACTCATTGTCCTTGTTGCCTGAACTCCGGTGCTAGATTGCCCCATCTCCAAGCGCACCGACATCTGGGGTTGCATCTCCTGGTTCGGCTACACGATCCCCTAAAATGATTTGACAACGACCGTTAGTCTAAAAGACTAAGTCCTATCATCCCCCACCCCTCCCCTATTGTCTCCTTGGCACCGAGCGGGGAGGTGGAAAGGAAGGTATGTAAGGTGGAGAGTAACGAAAGTAAGCAGGTGATGGCAGAACTAGTATATCATGAGTATGAAACCACAGCAAGTGTAAGTAAGCAAATAATAAGTAGATAATATAAGTATACACATGAACAAGGTGAGCAAGTTAAAGTACAAGAAGATAAAATAAGTAACCATGACCTATAGGAATGCCCATACAAACTTATTGACCAAGGGGTCATTTTGCAAGGCCTATTGTATAAAGTGTCCCATACCAATTTATACAATAGGTGTCAAGGGTTATACATAATGATTATGCTATGTCATGCAAGTATGCTATGATGTGAACATGCAAGTGTAACACACACACCTGACTCTGTGCACATAGACCTTTAGTTTCCCCTTTTTGAAGTCTAACTCCAAGTATACCTCCGTAGTGGCAAACGGAAGTGGTGGGTTGGCCTCCCCCACGTCTAAACTGGTATCAGAACTACCATTCAGACCAATCATATGCCTCAAATCTTGTGCACTAAGTAGATCTCTTACGTACTCTTGTCGGCTGGTACACCGGACTTTTTTTGGCGAAGTGCTAAACCACACTTGCCGAGTCAACGTATTGGTGTCGGTGCGACAAGTCTCCTATACCGAAGACCCACCACCTTATATTTATGCACATGCAATATTAATGTATTTCCCACTGAGCCAAAGCTTCCTGAACTATCCCGTCCATCACAAATATCTACCGAGTCATCGGCTCACCGGGCTAACCTACCCATCACCAAACCACCGAGCCTACCGCTTGTGAGACCCAACCTAACTCCCACAACACCGGAGAGTGTGAGTCTAAGTGTAATCCTAGAGTATTTCTAATTACTCTTGTATTCCATTTAGTCTTACGGCTTACGTTAACCTTGGACTGCCCAGGGTATTCCCTGTGAAGGGCTCTCACGGGGCACTAGGAATTATGATGGTAGCTGAAGCCCATCGTTCGCTTTTGCAAGTAACTTACTATTATTGCTATCTACCCAGGTCCCAAACCCATTTAATGTTACACTAAATCTAACCCTAGTGCATTTTGACTCTCTCTCTCTCCCTCCACAGAAAGACAATCTTTCGTCGATCCCGAGCACATCTTAACACTAGTCAACCCAACACTCTCCTCATCATGACTAATAATGAAGCTCTCTTTTTAACCTTACCAAATTAGTATACCATTTCTCCCAACTTCTTATGATCATCCCACATGTTATCACGATTCTGCAGTTTTACTATATGCAGACTAACCTAAGCTATATGATGAGCATGAGGGGTGACCCCTTCAAATATTCTTACAAATGCCCTAAAATTATTACTGGGGGTCTATCATGACATATGTAGACTAAATACAGAAACTTGTAATTTTCCTAATTTATTTAGCATTTATTAAATTTTCCCCAAAATTAGGCCTTGGATGGTTTTGAACATGAAGTACTAGATTTCCTTAATTTATGGTCTTCCAAAAATTATGATCACTATATGATGCGAAAATAAAAGAGAATACCAAGTTTCAAAAAAATTAATAAAATTATTAGCCCCTAAATAATTAATTAAATATAAATACAATAAATAGAATTAAAGAGAGAAGTACCTCAAAATATTATCCAAAAATTACACAAATATTACCAGGCCTTTAAAATGATCATAAATCATTACTGACTAAGTTTCATAACATTCTGAGTTAGTTTAGCCATGATTTTATCAAAATCTTCCGTAGGGGCAACAAAAATATTATAACTACAAATATCAGCTACTTTCTTCCAAACATCCTACAATAAATTTCATAGACTCATAATGATATGAAAACTCTTCTACCAGAATTCCATAAGGATCCAAGATCATATGACTCTTCAATATTTCCATAAAAGGTATAGGCCTAAAGAATCCCTATTTGATTTAAGTTGTGTGTCTAAGTCTAAATGTCACCAAATTCCTTCCTAAGGCTATTTACCATCTTAGGGTGACATGGACTAAACGCCAAGTCCATAAAAGGACATATCACTCCATGTCCTTCACAACCCCCAAAGTTCAACCTTAGGGGTTTAACTAGGGTCCTAGGACAAATCAACCCCAATCCATCTCAAACTCCATGAAAGGGTGGTTTTACTAATCTTTGGGCTATGGCCAAAGTTCCAACCCCTTTGGGTTAGAATTGACCCCTCCATGCCCAAAGCTCACTCTTGCCCTAATTAACCCTTAAAGGGCCACACTTTAGTCACACCAAAGCCCATTCAAATCAAACCCAATTGGGCTGAGATTTTTATCAGAGTAAAAAAATGACTCTAAAAGACAGCCACCAAAATTTTGGTGGGTTTAGAGGTCTTTAGACCCTCTAATTAAAACATATAAAGTTTATTAAATTATTACCAAAACTATACTAAAATGTTATCCAAAAATTCTCATTTTTTGATATGTTGTAGGTATAGATAAGAGTGATGCCCAGCCCAAATTTCAAGTCATTTGGATGGCTGGATTGATGGGGGCACTCAATTTAGTCTCTGGTCAAGCCTATGTATAGGCGGCACCATTTTGAGTGATGTGGTCAAACATCTTACCCAAATGGGTTGAAATTAATTTTAAATTAAAGTAAACTTCAAGGGCTACACTTTTCATGTTGGCCAATTTTCATGGTTCAGCACCTAAGGGTCCTATTTTTCTGTTCTAAAAAGGGGCACTGTAAGGGACAAATACAAGATAATTAAAATAAATCAAGCAATCAACGGCTGTGATTGTGTCTTCTTCCTCAAGCCTATGGACGGGATCAGCCCAACTCGGAGCAGATTTCAAAGCTATTTTCCGGCCATCCAGTCACCTCCCTGTTCTACCACCACCACCACCTCCTCCGTTGAGGTGGGGGCTATCATTGGGCGGCAGCACGGCCACCGGAGGGGCAGTTTCTGGCGAACCCAAGAGGAAGCACAAATCCGAAAATTCATGGAATTTGAAGCTTGGAATCGGCTCAACTGAGCCCTATTCTTATCTCTAAAGATTCCTAAGATCTAACCCATGACGAAGGGGTAGAGGAGGACCTGGTTTGCTGCTTGAATGCGCGTGCTTTGCCTCCTCACCATTTCCAGCCACCAAACTTTGGCTCTTCTGTAACCTCTACACCAACCTCAATGGAATTGAAAATAATCGAGGAAAACGCTTTCCCTTGCTCTGATGAAGGTCCTTAAAGAAGTAATTTTGGAGAGGAGGCTTGTAACTCCCCAATATCATCAAACTCCATTAATGGCCATAAACTCCATTTTTTCGGTTTCAACCAAATTAAGGGAGCTGAGCCACCCCAATGGCCAGCGACCTCCAAAAAACTTCTCCTCTCCCTCAGAGGAGTAAAATCCCCATAAAAGTGGGGGGGGGGGGTTTGGAGCCTCCATGGCCATGATGGCCATTAAGCTCACATTTTCTCTCTCCTCCAAGCCACTAATTCCAGAGAGGCATAGTTCGAAGAATTTGCTTCATTCCTCAAACTATGTTCGACAAATATGACACGTTCGACGAACTCTGATCGATGTATTTGCTCTATTCGTCGAACTCCGTTCGACGAATATGCTTCGTTCGACGAACTCTGAACCTAGTTTAGTAAACTTGCTTTGTTCGTCGAACTCCGTTCGATGAACTCTAAACCTAGTTCATCAAACTTGCTCCGTTCATCAAACTCCGTTCGACGAACTCTGAAACTAGTTCAGCAAACTTGCTCTATTCGCCGAATATGCTCCTAATTCCAAAGAGGCTCAATTCGACGAACTCTGTTTGACGAATTATTTGCTGAGTTTGACGAACATGTTCCGTTCGACGAATTATTTGCTGAGTTCGACGAACATGCTCTGTTCGATGAATTATTTGTTGAGTTCCTTGAATACCCTCCGTTCGACGAATTATTTGCTGAGTTCGGCAAACATGCTCTATTCGACAAATTATTTGCTGAGTTCGATGAATCCGACCGGTTCTATAATTTTTAATTATCTGATAACTGAGACTTACTATTTACAGCCCAAGGTGATTCACACCCTAATTCCCATATTCTCCCAAACCATTTTGTGCTTCCCAGGGTTTTGTCATGACCAAGTCATGACAAAACCATCCTAGGGGTCTAGAAGTTTTAAGGATGTTATAGAAGGAGCCTCTGGGAGTGTATCACCAAAGGACCAAGCCCAACCATCCACTTGGCACGGAAGGAGCCTCGGGAGTGAGCACCGAGGACCAACCCAACCGCCCAAAGTCTATCTGTCAACTCCCGTCATTGTGATGACTGGCGAGCATGTAGACCTGTCACATTATCCTTAACCCAGGATTATGACACTGCGTGTGAACTCACACAACATGCATATTCACTTAGCCATGATATCACATCAATCCAGTGTGGTCAATACTCACGCACTTACACCCTTTTGCATTCCCGTGCTCCCAAGCACTTAAGGGTTTATCATTATCACAGGTGGCAAGCCACCTTACACATCACACTAGTCCCACTCTGCTACGCATAGGGAGACACAAATCTAAGAAGTGGACTATCCTATTTATCCTATTGATATTAAGACTCTTCATTTCGCATGGCCATGGGCGTTTCTCATCTAGCCCCATTTCAATAATCCACAGGCACATGTATATCAAGTCATATACTTTCTTCCACATTCCAAATCATATAACATTATCGTACCATTTATTTAATTCTTCTTTATCAATATAGCTAGCTAGAAATACATCACGTGTTCTTCCAACCACTTTAGTCGTCGCAAGCTATATATTACACATTCACGTATTATCGTTAAGATGCATCATTACAAGTTTTTAATTAAGGATCCAACAATCAATCGTTCGCTTGACGAGCCGACGACCATTTGTTTACTCATGATCCGACAATCATTGGTTCATTCAAGATGCAACGACGTTTATCCATTAAAGATTCAATCAAACATTTATCCATTCAAAGTCCAACAACCATCCATTCATCCTAGTTACTCGAATGTACAACACAACCAAAAACAGCCTACACTTATGATATTGTTGTGCAGAAAATTTGACTGAACATTCCCGGAGTGAAAGTCTTATTTTCAATGCTAGCACAGATCCCGCAAGACCTCACAGGTCACACAGACCTACCACTTAGGCACTAAGCCAAACACCAGATCACAAAGACCTTGCACTCGGCACTAAGCAAAACCACAGGTCACAAAGACCTTAGCCTTTATAACACAGGCTTACAATTTCAGACTCACAAAGAATCTATACAGAAGAAATAAAAGGTGATTTGATTAGACACCAGAGCAAGAAATCTGTGTCTACTTCTTCCTGTACTGAGCAGATATCAGCCCAAGCTTTTGCTGTTGAAGACAATGAAGTCGACAGTTGAATCTTTCTTCAAACAACTATCGTTTTTTAAGAGCTTGTTGATCTGCTTTCTCAAAATTGCTTCTGAACCTGCTGTTGTAGATGGTGATTGCTTCAGCTATCTCTTTCCTCTGGTAAGTTTTCTATGTAGAACACCTTCTTCAGGCTCAATAAGAAAGGCGAGGAAGAATATGAATTTTTACTGCACATTCGTTTTCAGAAAACCTAGACAAGTATTTGATTGTTTGCTCTGGCCAATTTATTTCTTTTTATTCTTTGATAGCCAATCGAGCAATGGGCCCACCATAAGGATTGATGGCCGAGATTTAGCCATACAACACATTCTTTCAATTTACTCTTAATTCAATGGCTCTTTGTTGTGTGTGGGCCCCAACACTTAAAGATGAAAATATTTCTTTCCAAGTGCAAAGGATGATGACAACTGGCCGCCAGCGCCTCTGACAGCAATCCCGCAACATTTAAAATTTGGTTGACTTTTTGACTTTGTTGACGTCAACATAACTCAGCATCTATGGACTTAGACAAAATTCAAGCATTAGAAGCAAAGACATTGAGTGAGTAAGCATCACTCAATGCCACAACACTTAGACAAAATTCTATCTGTCTAGGCGTTGAGAGCGATTAGCTCGATGAACGCTGAACTCCGTTCGACGAACTGTGATCTTTACTCAAAAAGCTCAGTTTGGCAAAAGCTAAGCTCAGTTCCGTATATGAAAGTCAAGCTCAGTTCGACGAAAGTGTAAATTTAGTTCGACAGACTCCAGGCTCAGTTCGACGAACTCAGAACTCAGATCAACGAATGAGTAAATTCAGTTCGACGAAAGCCAAGATCAGTTCGACGAAAGAGTAAATTTAGTTCGATGAACTTCAGGCTTTTTTCCTTAGCCAGATTTTCTAAGCCTTGGCATTGGGAGAGTAAGCTCCACTCAACGCCAAACTACTTAATAGAATTTCTCTGTTAATTGGCGTTGAGTGAGTAAGCTACACTTAATGCTTTTGTACTTAGACAAATATCTGTGTTTGAAAACACATAAGCAAGGATACAGTCAATGGTATTACTCCATGGAATTGAGTGAGTAAGCTACACTCAACGCCTTGCTACTTATATAGATTTTCTTTCATGGCATTGAGTGAGTAAGCTACACTCAATGCCCGTGGACTTAGTTAAAATTTTGCCCAACTTTTTTATGGCATTGACAGGCACAACAACACTTAATACTAAAAGTTATATGGCATTTAGTGAGTAGACCACACTTAACGCCTATAGACTTAGCCATATTTTTGGTTATCTACAAGTTAGGCTAAGATAGACACAACGCCATTTGTTATATAGCGTTAAGTGAGCTCTACTCACTCAACTCCTATGGACTTAGGCAAATTTCCAACTATATAATATTGATTCCTTACCTCTGGCAATGAGTGAGCTTCCTCCACTCAATGCTTGTGGACTTGGTGGATTTTTGCTATGTCCAGCAGCCAATTATTGTGTCCACTTGTCCAATCAATGTGATATGGACTAACCTGCACTCATGACCTCAAATACGCATCAAATACAGTTGATGTGTGTGGCATTGACCTATTTGACTTCTTATAAATCAGGGACATTGGGAACAATGGACCCAACAATCTCCCCATATTTGAAGAAGTCAAAACCCTTATCCAAATTATTTTCTTTCCTTGGTCAATGACACACATAACGTATAAAGCAGAATAAATATTTAATTCTAACATAGTAGCATAAGGAAGTGTACCTCATTTATTGCATGTATAGTGAGCATCACCTACTCCCCATGTTTTACTGCAAGGTGTTTATCCTTACTTGAGTGCCTTGATCACTTTCTCCCCTGTATGGGAACAGTTGTTTCTCCCCTTGGGTTTACTGCATTATAGTGATCATCTCCTTGTCCCTATTTCCTGAACTCCCGTGCAAGACTATCCCGTCTCCAAGCACACAAACCTCTGGGGCTGCAACTCCTAGTTCGGCTCCACGATACCCTAAAATGATTTGGTCAATGATCATTAATCTACAATACTAAGTCCTATCATCCCCCACCCCTCCCCCAATGGCTCCTAGGCACCAAGCGAGGAGGAGGAAAGGGAAGGTATGTAAGGTGGAGAGTAACGAAAGTAAGCAGGTTACGACGGAACTAGTCTATCATGAGTATGAAACCACAGCAAGTGTAAGTAAACAGATAATAAGTAGGCAATATAAGTATACACATGAACAAGGTGAGCAAGTAAAAGTACAAGAAGATAAACTAAGTAACCATGACCTATAGGAATGCCTATACAAACTTATAGACCAAGGGGTCGTTTTACAAGGCCTATTGTATAAAGTGTCTCATACCAATTTATACAATAGGTGTCAAGGGTTATATGCAATGATTATGCTATGTCATGCAAGTATTCTATGATGTGAATATGAAAGTGCAACAAACACACCCGACTTTGTGCACACATACCTTTAGTTCCCCCTTTTTGGAGCCTAACCTCCCAGGATACCTCTATAGTGGCAAACAGAAGCGGTAGGTTGGGCCTCGCACAGCTCTAAACCGGTATCAGCACTACCAGTCAGACCTATCGTACGCCTCAACGCTGGTGCACTAAGCGGAGCTCCTGCATACTCTTGTCGGCTGGCGCACCGAACTTTATTTAGTTAAGTGCTAAACCACACTTGTCGAGTCAACATATTGGTGTCGGTGCGACGAATCTCCTATACTGAAGACCCACCACCTTATATTTATGCACATGCAACATTAATGTATTCCCCACTAAGACAAAGCTTCCCGGACTATCCCGTCCATCACAAATGTCTATCGAGCCATCAGTTTGCTGGGCTAACCTGCCCATCACCAAACCACCAAGCCTACTGCTCGTGAAACCCAACCTAACTCCCACAACAGCGGGGAGTGTGAGTGTAAGTGTAATCCAAGAGTATTTCTAATTACTCTTGTATTCCATTTAGTCTTCGGCCTACGTTAACCTTGGACTGCCAAGGGTATTCCCTATGAAGGGCTCTCGCGGGGCACTAGGAACTATGATGGTAGTTGTAGCCCATCGTTCCCTTTTGCAAGGCACTTACTATTATTGATAACTACCCTGTCCTAAACCCATTTAATATTAAACTAAATCTAACCCTAGTGCATTTTGAATCTATCTCTCTCTCTCTCCATAGGAAAGACGATCTTTCGTCGATCCCGAGCACCTCTTAGCACAAGTCAACCCAACAATCTCCTCATCATGACTCCTAATGAAGCTCTCTTTTTCACCTTACCAAATCAGTATACCATTACTCCCAACTTCTTATGACCATCCCACATGTTATCACGATTCTGCAGTTTTACTATATGTAGACCAACCTAAGCTATATGATGAGCATGAGGGGTGACCCCTTCAAATATTCTTCCAAATGCCCAAGAATTATTACTGGGGGTATATCATGATATATGTAGACTTAATCCAAAAACTTGTGATTTTCCTAATTTATTTAGCATTTATTAATTTTTCTCGAAAATTAGGCCATGAATGGTTTTGAACATGAAGTATTAAATTTCCTTATGTTATGGCCTTCCAAAAATTATGATCACTATATGATGCCAAAATAAAAGAGAATACCAAGTTTCAAAAACTTTAATAAAAGTATTAGCCCCTAAATAATCAATTACAATAAATAGAATTAAAGAGAGAAGTACCTCAAAATATTATCCAAAAATTACACAAATATTACCAGGGCTTTACAATGATCATAAATCATCACTAACTAAGTTTCATAACATTCTAAGTAAGTTTAACCATGATTTTATCAAAATATTCCATAGTGGCAACAAAAAGGTTATAACTAAAAGTATCAGCTAATGCCTTCCAAACACCCTACAATAAATTTCAGAGACTCATAATGATATGAAAACTCTTCTACCAAAATTTCATAAGGACCCAAGATCGTATGACCCTTCAATATTTCCATAAAAGGTATAGGCCTAAAGAATCCCAATTTGATTTAAGTTGTGTGCCTAAGTCTAAATGTCACCAAATTCCTTCCTAGGGCTATTTACCATCCTAGGGTTACACAGACTAAACCCCAAGTCCATACAAGGACATATCACTCTATGTCCTTCACAACCCCCAAAGTTCAACCTTAGGGTTTGAACTAGGGTCCTAGGGCAAATCCACCACAATCCATCTCAAACTCCATGAGAGGGTGTTTTATCTAATCTTGGAGCTCTGGCCAAAGTCCCAACCCCTTTGGGTGAGAATTGGCCCCTCCATGCCCCAAGCTCACTCTTGCCCTAATTAACCCTTAAAGGGCCACACTTTGGTCTCACCAAAACTAAATAAAATCAAACCCAATTGGGCTGAGATTTTTATCAAAGTTATTATATGACCTCAAAAGATAGCCACCAAAATTGTGGTGGGTTTAGAGGTCTTTAAACCCTCTAATTAAATCATACAAGGTTTGTTAAATTATTACAAAAACTATAGGAAACTATTTTCCAAACATTCTTATTTTTGGATATATTGTAGGTATAGATAAGAGTGACCCCTAGCGCAAATTTCAAGTCATTTGGATGGCTGGATTGATGGGGGCACTCAATTTAGTCTCTGGTCAAGCATATGTATAGGAAGCACTATTTTGAGTGTTGTGGTCAAACCACTTACCCAAATGGGTTGAAATCAAATTTAAATTAAAGTAGACTTCAAGGGCTACAATTTTCCTGTTGGTCAATTTTCATGGTTCAACACTTAAGGTTCTTATTTTTCTGTTCTAAAAAGCGGCACTGTAAGGGACAAATACAAGATAATTAAAATTAATCAAGCAAACAACGGTTGTAATTGCATCTTCTTCCTCCAGCCTATGGAAAGGTTAAGCCCGACATGGAGTAGCTTTCAAAGATATTTGGCGGCCATCCAGTCCCCTCCCTAGCCGGCCACAACCACCACCTCCGTTGAGGGGGAGGCTTTCGCCGGGGGGCGGCACGGCCGTCGTAGGGGTGGTTTCCGACGAACCCGAGAGGAAGCCCAAATACGAAAAATCATGGAATTTGAAGCTTGGTATCGGCTTAATTAAGCCCTATTCTTATCTCTAAAGATTCCTCAGATCTAACCCATGAAGAAGGAGTAGAGGAAGACCTGGTTTGCGGCTTGAATGCGCGTGCTTTGCCTCCTCACCATTTACGGCCACCAAACTTTGGCACCTCTACAACCTCTACATCAACCTCAATGAAATTGAAAAGTAATCGGGGGAAATGCTTGCCCTTGATCTGGTGAAGGTCCTTAAAGAAGGAATTTGGGAGAGGAGGCTTGTAACTCCCCAATATCATCAAACTCCATTAATGACCATAAACTCCATTTTTTTTGTTTCAACCAAATTAAGGGGGCTGAGCACCCCCAATGGTCAGCCACCTATAGAAAACTTGTCCTCTCATTCAGAGAAGTAAAAGCCTTATAAAAGTGGGGGGGGGGGTTATGGAGCCTCCATGTCCATGATGGCCATTAAACTCACTATTTCTCCCTCCTCCAAGTCACTAATTCCAGAGAGGCTTAGTTCGACGAATTTGCTCCATTCGTCGAACTCCGTTCGAAGAATATGCCATGTTCGACGAACTCCGTTCGACGTATTTGATCCATTCGTCGAACTCCGTTCGACGAATATGCCCCGTTTTATGAACTCTGAACCTAGTTCAGCAAACTTGCTCCATTTGTCGAACTCCGTTCGATGAACTCTCAACCTAGTTCATCAAACTTACTCTTTTCGTCGAACTCCGTTCGACGAACTCTGAAACTAGTTCAATGAACTTACTCTGTTCTTCGAACTCTGTTTGTTGAACTCTGTTCGTCGAACTCCGTTCGATGAATATGCTCCTAATTCCAAATAGGCTCAATTCGATGAACTCTGTTCGACGAATATGTTCCGTTCGACGAATTATTTGCTGAGTTCGACGAACATGCTCCGTTCGATGAATTATTTGCTGAGTTCGACGAACATGCTCCATTCGATGAATTATTTGCTGAGTTCGACGAACATGCTCCATTCGATGAATTATTTACTGAGTTCGACAAATATGCTCCGTTCAACGAATTATTTGCTGAGTTCGACAAACATTCTCCATTCGATGAATTATTTGCTGAGTTCGATGAATCCGACTGGTTCTATAATTTCTAAATATCTGATAACTGAGACTTACTATTTACAGCCCAAGGTGGTACACACCCTAATTCCCATGTTCCCCCAAACCCTTTAGTGCTTTCGAGGGTTTTGTCATTAACCAGTCATGACAAAACAATCCTATGGGTCTAAAAGTCTGAGGGATATTACAAATCTCAATACATAAAAATAAAAATTTCGTCCTTGAAATTCAATTTAGGCCTACGGGGTGTTAAGTATGAGAAGTAAAATGTAACATCCCGAGAGGTTAAGGGGATACCTGACGCGAAAAGTTCCGGGTATCTTTGCTGCATCAAGTCCTGCGGCTCCTACATGTGCTCCTCTTGTCCATGATTCCTCCATAAGACCTTGACCATCGGAACCTTCTTGCGTCGCAAGACCCGTATCCCAGTATCATCTATCCAGATCGGCTCTAGGTGCACCGATCAATTAGAGGTTATAAGCCCATCTGTAGTCGTAATCTGTTGCTCTATTCAAAGTAGATCTCTCCTGAGGGAGGAGACATGGAAGACGCCATGCAAAACCGCTAGCTCTAGTGGCAGCTCCAGTCTATAAGCCAAGGGACCGATCCGTTCCAGGATCCTGTAAGGCCCCATGTATCTTGGACTGAGCTTCTTACGACCACGCACCCGCGAGACTCCATGCATCGGTCATATCTTCAGAAACACCCGGTCTCCTACCTGAAATTCTACTTGATGATGGCGAGCATTGTAATACTTAGCTTGTCTTCTCTGGGCCTCCAACATTCTTTCTCAAATCAACCGTACCTGAGTATCCATATCCTCGACGAACTCCAAGCAAAGTGCCTTCGGATCCTCTTCCTTTATCCAAGAAAAAGGAGTCATGCATCTTCGCCCGTATAAAGCCTCATAAGGGGCCATGTCGATGCTGTATTGGTGGCTGTTGTTGTACGAGAATTCGATCAAAGGTAGCTACCTCTCCAATGGCTCTCCGTGGTCCAGTATGCAAAGACGCAACAAATCCTCCAGTGTCTGATTGGTGCGCTCTGTCTGCCTATCCGTCTAAGGGTGGAAGGCAGTAAAAAATGTCAACTGGGTCCCCAAATAATCCTGGAATGACCTCCACTCCTTTGACGTAAATCAACCATCACGATCGAACACTATCATCCTCGGCACGCCATTATATCGGACGAACAGCTCCACAAACCTCCACACCAAGTCACCCACTGGAGCGTCATTCCTGATCCGTAGAAATCTGGCCACCTTCGTCAATCGATCGACGATCCACATATCAAGTCGTTCCACGCATGTGACCGAGGAAGACCATGTATGAAATCTATGGCGATATCGTCGAACTTCCACTCCGACACTAGAAATGGCTATAACAATCCGGCCGGACTCTAACACTCTGTCTTCACTAAATAACAAGCCTCGCAATAGGTCACAAAGTATGTGATATCCCTGTTCATGTTCGTCCAATACATCATCCTTTTCAGGTAGGCTGTCATCTTGGTGATGCCCGGGTGCACCGAGTACCTGTTGCAGTGAGCCTCGGTCATAATGTCCTCTTAAATCCTGCCCCCAGCCGGTATGCACACCCGTCCTCTAAAGCATAGCAACCTATCCCTCTCAGTATACTCCCCAGCCATGCCTGTCTCCAAGGTCCTGAATACTTGCTCTAGCTTGTCATCCATTCTCTGCCCAACCCTGAAGCGATCACGAATACCATCGGTATTGCTCATCGTAGCCAGATACTCCTCATACATCTCTGAGTCGTCCGAAGACACCAAGGTAATATGCATATCCTCCATCATCCATATCAGCTCCATAGCCATCAACTGGGGCTCTGCTCCTGAAGTTGTAGTCTTCCGGCTAAGTGCGTCTGCCACCACATTCGCCTTCCCCGGGTGATAGTGTATCGTGTACTCATAATAAGATAGAAACTCCACCCACCGTCTTTGGAGGATTTTCAACTCCTTCTGCATATCAATATATTTCAAATCCTTGTGATCCGAAAATATTTCGCAGTGCACACCATAAAGATAATGCTGCCAAATCTTCAGATCGAACACCACTGCTCCAATCTCTAAGTCATGCACAGAATTGTTCTGCCTGTGCTTCTTCAGCTAGCGGGAGGCATATGCTATCATATTCCCATGTTGCATCAGTACAGCACTCATCCCCTGAAACGACGCATCAGTGTACACTTGGAAGCCCTCCTTCCCAGACAGAAGAGCGAGGATAGAGGCCAACGTAATTCGACCCTTCAACTCCCGGAAGGCCTCCTCACACTGCGGCATCCAAATGAATGGAGTGTCCTTCATCAAAGAAGTTAGTGGAGGGGCTATCTGATAGAATCCTTGCACAAACTTCTGCGAATACCCGGCCAATCCCAGAAAACTTTGGACATCCATGGCCGTCTTCAACTGAGGCCAGTATCGCACTGCCTGAATCTTCGTGGGATCCACTGCCAGTCCTGCCCCACTGATAATGTCGACTAAAAAGGCCACCTCTGTCAGCCAAAACTGGCACTAGCTAAACTTGGAATATAACTACTACTCCCTGAGCTTCTCTAAATTCAGGGCCAGATGTTGTGCATGCTCTTCCTTCATCCTCTAATAAATGAGGATGTCATCTATGAATACAATGACAAACCTATCGAGGTACAGCTCGAACACCTGGTTCATCAAGCTCATGAAAGACGATGGGGCATTCATGAGCCCAAAGGGCATCACGATAAACTCATACAAGCCATATCTGCTGTTAAACGCCGTCTTCGGGATGTCTTCTTCCTGAATCCGTAACTGATAGTATCCCGACCTCAAATCCAGCTTCGAGAAGTAATATGCTCCCTCTAGCTGATCAAATAAATCATCAATCCATGGGAGTGGATAAGTGTTTCGGACTATCAACTAGTTTAGTGCACGATAGTCGATACAAAAACTGAAGGTCCCGTCCTTCTTCACAAACAAGACCGGAGCTGCCCAAGGTGAGGAACTTGGCCTAATGAATCCAACCTCCACCAGCTCCTTCAGCTGACTCCTAAACTCCACCAGCTCCTTTAGAGCCATCCGATATGGAGCCCTAGAGACCGACTTAGCTCCCGACACCAGCTGTATCTGAAAATCCTTCTCCCTATACGACGGCAATCCTGGTAGCTTCTTTGGAAACAAATCCGCAAAGTCCCGCACCACCGATATATCGGAAACCATCATCTTGACCTTGTCCATCTCAAAGAACACCTGATAGACCTCGTCTCCGTACAAGTGGGCCTTGACGGCCTGAGTAAAATATAATGGCCTACGGGAAACGGGAATAGTACCTTTGAAGGTCGCGAAGATGGTATCATATCTCAGTACAACCTTCCTTACCGGGCAATCTATCTGGGCATGGTTCCAAGTAAGACATGTCATGCCCAGGACTAGGCCGAAGTTAGGAATCCTCAAGACTGTAGTCGGGGCCTCGAGTGTCAGACCATCAATAGTCATCTTCAGGAGGCACTTAGCAGTAGCTGAAACCTCCGTCCCGTTGGGGAGACGCACCCTCCTTGCGACTCCTGAATAATGTCTGACTCCTTCCAATCCATTTACGAATTCCTCGAAGACGGAGTTGTGTGACGCCCATGTATCCACCAAGGTGTGGGCTGTTTTGTCGCACACCATGACTATTCCTGTTTATTTAAGTATGTTTAGGTAACTGAGTCTATAGTTTTCTTTCCTAGTATGCTACTGTTGTTTGTTGTTTCTAAAATTTCAAAGGTAAATTACAACATTAAAATTACTAGCATACCTACAATCACCCTGCCCGGGTCCCGAGGTGGTGTCAAGTCTAGAGCATACACCTTCTCCCTCTCTTGCCTCTGATCTACACCCGGGAAACCATGTCCTCTTACACGGCCTCAGCCTTCAAACTGCTGAGCGGGCAGGGCAGCTTGTGGTGTCGGTAGAGGTGCCCCTCTCATGGGGCAGTTCCTTCAAATGTGCCCTACCTGATGATAATTGTAGCACTCGGGCGGGGGAAGTGCCACTCCCCTGTGCCTCTATATATCCTGCACTTGAAGAGGTTTAAGGGCCAATACCACCAGCTCCCTCGGCTCCTGCCTTACCTCTTAGCGGGGTTTGTCCTCTGCCCTTCTCTCATCAGCAAAGTGGCCCCTCTGCTGGTCATTCCGGCCTCCCCGATCCTGATTCTTAGTTGGCCTCTTCCATCCTTGAGTCTTTTGCCAATCAGCCTCCATCCTCTTTGCCATCTCATGAATTCGAGGTATAGGCCCGTCGGATACAAATAGAAGATCCTGTCTCAGATCCTCTCGAAGGCCCTTATAGAACCTCTTGGTATACCCCGCATCATCCAGCTGATAGGAGTCCACAAACCGGGCTAAGTAAGTGAACTCCCAGTGGTACTCTAGCACCGTCATGTTGCCATGCCTCAGCTGCAGGAACCTGTCTTCCAACTCATCTCTTACCGACTGTGGGACGAAGAGCTCTAACAGTGCACCCCTAAACTCCTCCCAAGTGATGTCAACAACCTCCCGATCTGCAAAAACTGTATCCGAAAGTGCCTTCCACCACCTCTTGGCATGAGACTCCAAGCAGGAGACCACTAGAGGTACCCTCTCCTCCCACAGGCACCATATCCCGGTCAGTATCTCGAACATGATATCAAGCCACTCTTTGTCTGTACGGCTAACTCCATCCCAATGTAATATGGGGGAGAGAGTCCTCGGAAGATGCTCAACTAATTGGCCCCCGGGTTCGGCTGTAGAGCCGAAGCCTGCTGGGCCCTGAAAACCTCCAGGATGGTCGTCAGAGTCTGCCCCGTCTTCAACTATAGAAACGGAGTGGGAGAGGGGGGAGGTGGTGTAACATTCGGAGTTTGCTGGGCTCCTCCCTGCGATGTAGGATGTGCCGGGGGTTGCATAACAAAGGACAATTATAAGAAATTTGACCTAAACCTAGTCAAAAGTATAAATTTATATGTGATCCCCCATATGAGCAAACCACAGCTTCCGCTGCTTAGTTTGTCCCCAAACTAAACTCGAGTGCGGGTGACCCGAGGTTAGTGGGCATCTACTCTTCTGATCGAGGTTTTGCTCTGATACCAATTTGTAAGACCCCATTTTTTTCCTTTTAAACCAACGGGGTCTTATACCCAAAATCGCCGCTTTGCGGTGACACCAACACACCCAGAAGATCGTCACTACAAAATGCCAATCTTGCCGGCCATACAGATCACAGAAGAGAAGAGTAAGTACAAAGAGTAAAGTAAACTCAAATACTGGTCCACCAGAAATCACATGAACATAAAATAAATCTCCACGAAGGGAGAGTCCACAATAACGATAAATCAAAGTACTAATAAGAGGGCTCATGCCCAATACATCATGATCCTCACTACAAGTCACTCAACATGGAAGCAAATCTGTAGTAACTACTAACGATCGGGACTCACTGTCCCTATTACCTGAACTCCCGTGCTAGACTGTCCCGTCTCCAAATGCACTGACATCGGGGGCTACATCTCCTAGTTCGGCTCCACGATCCCCTAAAATGATTTGGTCAACGACCGTTAGTCTAAAAGACTTAGTCCTATCATCCCCCACCCCTCCCCTAATGTCTCCTAGGCACCGAGCGGGGAGGAGGAAAGGAAGGTATGTAAGGTTGAGAGTAACGAAAGTAAGTAGGTGACGATGGAACTTGTCTATCATGAGTATGAAACCACAGCAAGTGTAAGTAAGCAGATAATAAGTAGGAAATATAAGTATACACATGAACAAGGTGAGCAAGTAAAAGTACAAGAAGATAAAATAAGTAGGTAATCATGACCTATAGGAATTCAAATACAAACCTATGGACCAAGGGGTCATTTTGCAAGGCCTATTGTATAAAGTGTCTCATACCAATTTATACAATAGGTTTCAAGGGTTATATGTAATGATTAAGCTATGTCATGCAAGTATGTTATGATGTGAACATGCAAGTGCAACACACACACCCGACTCTGTGCACACAGACCTTTAGTTCCCCCTTTTTGGAGCCTAACCTCCCAAGATACCTCCGTAGTGGAAAAAAAAAGCGGTGGGTTGGGCCTCCCCCACCTCTAAACCGGTATCAGCACTACCAGTCAGACCTATCATACGCCTCAACACTGGTGCACTAAGAGGAGCTCTTGCGTACTCTTGCCGGCTGGCGCACCGAACTTTATTTGGCGAAGTGCTAAACCATTCTTGCTGAGTCAACGTATTGGTGTCGGTGTGACGACTGTCCTATACCGAAGACCCACCACCTTATATTTATGCACATGCAATATTAATGTATTTTCCACAGAACCAAAGCTTCTCAAACTATCCCGTCTGTGACAAATATCTACCGAGTCATTGGCTCGTCGGCTAACCTTCCCATCACCAAACCACCGAGCCTACCGCTCGTGATACCCAACCTAACTACCACAACACCGAGGAGTGTGAGTGTAAGTGTAATCTTAGATTATCTCTAATTACTCTTGTATTCTATTTAGTCTTACGGCTTACGTTAACCTTGGATTGCCCACGGTATTCCCTGTGATGGGCTCTCGCGAGGAACTAGGAACTATGATTGTAGCTGAAGCCCATCGTTCCATTTCGCAAGACACTTACTATTATTGATATCTACCCAGGTCCCAAACCCATTTAATGTTATACTAAATCTAACCCTAGTGCATTTTGACTCTCTCTCTCCACAGGAAAGACGATCTTTCGTCGATCCCGAACACCTCTTAACACTAATCAACCCAACACTCTCCTCATCATGACTCCTAACGAAGCTATTGTTTCACCTTACCAAATCATTATAACATTACTCCCAACTTCTTATGACCATCTCATATGTTATCACGATTCTGCAGTTTTACTATATGCAGACCAACCTAAGCTATATGATGAGCATGAGGGGTGACCCCTTCAATTATTCTTCCAAATTCCCTAGAATTATTACTGGGGGTGTATCATGATATATGTAGACTAAATTCAGAAACTTGTAATTTTACTAATTTATTTAGCATTTATTAAATTTTCCCAAAAATTAGGCCATGGAAGGTTTTGAACATGAAGTACTAGATTTCCTTAAGTTAAGGCCTTCCAAAAACTATGATCACTATATGATGTGAAAATAACAAATAATACCATGTTTCAAAAACTTTCATAAAATTATTAGCCCCTAAATAATAAATTCAAGATAAATACAATAAATAAAATTAAAGGAAGAAGTACCTCAAAATATTATCCAAGAATTACACAAAAATTACCAAATCTTTAAAATGATCATAAACCATCATTGACTAAGTTTCATAACATTCTAAGTTAGTTTAACCATGATTTTGTCAAAATCTTTTGTAGGGGCAACAAAAAGGTTATAACTACAAATATCAGTTACTTTCTTCCAAATATCCTATAATAAATTTCAGAGACTCATAAAGATATGAAAACTCTTCTACCAGAATTTCATAAGGATCCAAGATCATTTGACCCTTCAATATTTCCATAAAAGGTATAGGCCTAAAGAATCCCTATTTGATTTAAGTTGTGTGCCTAGGTTTAAATGTCACCAAATTCCTTCCTAGGGTTATTTACCATCCTAGGGTTACATGGACTAAACTCCAAGTCCATACAAGTACATATCACTCCATGTCCTTCACAACCCCCAAAGTTCAACCTTAGGGTTTGAACTAGGGTCCTAGGGCAAATCCACCTTAATCCATCTCAAACTCCTTGAGAGGCTGTTTTAACTAATCTTGGGGCTTTGGCCAAAGTTCCAACACCATTGGGTGAGAATTGGCCCCTCGATGCCCCAAGCTCACTCTTGCCCTAATTAACCCTTAAAGGGCCACACTTTGGTCTCACCAAACCCCATTCAAATCAAACCCAATTGGGCTGAGATTTTTATCAGTGTCATAATATGACCCTAGAATACAGCCACCAAAATTTTGGTGGGTTTAGAGGTCTTTAGACCCTCTAATTAAATCATACAAGGTTTATTAAATTATTACAAAAACTATACAAAAATGTTATCCAAAAATTCTTATTTTTGGATATGTTGTAGGTATAGATAAGAGTGACCCTCATGACAAATTTCAAGTCATTTATATGGCTGGATTGATGGGGGCACTCATTTTAGTCTCTGGTCAAGCCTATGTATAGACGGCACCATTTTTAGTGTTGTGGTCAAACAACTTACCAAAATCGGTTGAAATTAATTTTAAATTAAAGTAGACTTCAAGAGCTACAATTTTAATGTTGGTCAATTTTCATCGTTCAGCACTCAAGGGTCTTATTTTTCTGTTCTAAAAAGGGGCACTGTAAGGAACAAATACAAGATAATTAAAATAAATCAAGCAATCAACGGCTATGATTGCGTCTTCTTCCTCCAACCTATGGACGGGATCAGCCCGACCTGGAGTATCTTTTAAGATATTTGTCATCCATCCAGTCCCCTCCCTGGCTGGCCACCACCACCACCTCTGTTGAGGTGGGGGCTATTGCTGGGCGGCGGCAATGCCGCTGGAGGGGCGGTTTCCGGCAAACCTGAGAGGAAGCCCAAATCCCAAAGTTCATGGAATTTGAAGCTTGGAATCGGCTCAACTGAGCCTGATTCTTATCTGTAAAGATTCCTAAGATCTAACCCATGAAGAAGGAGTAGAGGAGGACCTGGTTTGCTGCTTGAATGCGCGTGCTTTGCCTCCTCACCATTTTTGGCCACCAAACTTTGGCTCCTCTGCAACCTCTACACCAACCTCAATGGAATTGAAAAGTAATCGGGGGAATGCTTGCCCTTACTCTGATGAAGGTCCTTAAAGAAGGAATTTGGGAGAGGAGGCTTGTAACTCTCCAATATCATCAAACTCCACTAATGACCATAAACTCCATTTTCTCGGTTTCAACCAAATTAAGGGGGCTGAGCCACCCCAATGGCCGGCGACCTCCAGAAAACTTCTGCTCTCCCTCAGAGGAGTAAAAGACCCATAAAACTGTGGGGGGGGGGGGGGGGTTGGAGCCTCCATGGCCATGATGGCAGAATATGCTCCTAATTTCAAAGAGGCTCAATTCGACGAACTCTATTCGACGAATATGTTCCGTTCGATGAATTATTTGCTGAGTTCAACGAACATGATCCGTTCGACGAATTATTTACTGAGTTCGACGAACATGCTCTGTTCGATGAATTATTTGCTGAGTTCCACAAATATGCTCTGTTCGACGAATTATTTGCTGAGTTCGGAAAACATGCTCCGTTCGACGAATTATTTGCTGAGTTCGATGAATCCGACCAGTTCTATAATTTCTAAATATCTGATAACTAAGACTTATATTTGCACCCCAAGGTGGTTCACACCCTAATTCCTATGTTCCCCAAACCCTTTAGTGCTTCCCAGGGTTTTGTCATGACCTATTCATGACAAAACCATCCTAGGGGTCTAGAAGTTTGAAGGATGTTACAGAAGGAGCCTCTGGGAGCATATCACCAAAGGACTAAGCCCAACCATCCACTTAGCATGGAAGGAGCCTTAGGAGTGAGCACCGAGGACCAAGCCTAACCTCCCAAAGTCTATCTATCAACTCCTGTCGGTGTGACGACTGGCGAGCCTGTAGACCTGCCACATTATCCTTCACCCAGGATTATGACACCACGTGTGAACTCACACAACATGCATATTCACTTAGCTATGCCATCACATCAAACTAGTGTGGTCAATACTAACGCACTTACACCCTTTTGCATTCCCGTCCTCCCAAGCACTTAAGGGTTCATCATTATCACAGGTGGTAAGCCACCTTACACATCACACTAGTCCCACTCTGCTACCCGTAGGGAGACACAACTCTAAGCAGTGTACTATCATATTCATCCCATCGATATTAAGACTCTTCATTTCACATGGACAAGGGCATTTCTCATCTAGCCCCATTTCAATAATCCGCAGGCACATGCATATCAAGTCATATACTTTCTCCCACATTCCAAATCATATAACATTATTATACCATTTATTTAATTCTTCTTTATCAACATAGCTTGCTAGAAATACATCTCGTGTTCTTCCAACCAGTTTAGTCGCCGCAAGCTATAGATTACACATTCACGTATTATCATTAAAATGCATCTTTACCGGTTTTCAATTAAGGATCCAACAATTAATCGTACACTTGACGAGTTGACAACCATTTGTTTACTCGAGATCTGACAATCATTGGTTCATTCAAGATGCAACAATGTTTATCCATTCAAGATCCAATCAACCTTTTATCCATTCAAAGTCCAACAACCATCCGTTCATCCTAGTTACCCGAATATACAACACAACCAAAAACAGCCTTCACTTATGATATTGTTGTGCAGAAAATTTGACCGAACATTCCCAAAGTGAAAGTCTTGTTTTCAAGGCTAGCTAAACACCTAGAGGGGGGTGAATAGGTTTTTTTCTTTATTTAAATCCTCTTAATTCTTATCCAATTTGTATGCTTAGTGATTAGGTTAGTTTTAGCTTTCAAGAACAATCACAGACGACACATCATTTTATAGTGGTTCCCCAATCTTGGGTGCATCCACTATCCCTCTGCATCTTTCTAATAGTGTGTTAGACTAGGATCTTCCCCCAAAACTCGGCACCATAAGATCTTACAGTACAGATCTCGCAGGACCTCATAGGTCACACAGACCTACCACTTAGGCACTAAGCCAAACCATATATCACAAAGACCTTTCACTCGACACTAAGCCAGACCACAGGTCACAAAGACCTTAGCCTTTATAATACAGGCTTATAATTTCATACTTACAAAGAACTATACAGAAGAAAAAAAGGTGATTTGATTAGACACCAGAGCAATAACTTTGTGTCTACTTCTTCCTAGACTGAGCATATATCAGCCCAAGCTTTTGTTGTTGAATACAATGAAGTCGGTAGTTGAATTTTTTTCTTCAAACAACTATCGTTTCTTTACAGAGCTTGTTGAACTGCTTCCTCAGAATTGCTTCTGAACCTACTGTTGCAGTTGGTGAATGCTTCAACTATCTCTTTCCTTTGCTAAGTTTTCTATGCAGAACAGCTTATTCAGGCTTGACAAGAAAGGCGAGGAAGGATATGAATATTTACCAAACTTTCATTTTCAGAAAACCTAGACAAGGATTCGATTTTTTGCTCTGGCCGATTTGCTTATTTTTATTCTTTGACAGCCAATCAAGCAGTGGGCCCACCACCAGGATTGATGGCTGAGATTTAGCCATACAACACATTCTTTCCATTTACTCTTGATTCAAGGGCTCTTTGTTGTGTGTGGGCCCCAACACTTAAAGATGAAAATATTTCTTTCCAAGTGCAAAGGATGATGACAGCTGGCCGCCAGCACCTCTGGCAGCAATCTCGCAACATTTGAATTTTTGTTGACTTTTTTACTTTGCTGACATCAGCATGACTCAACATATGTGGACTTAGACAAAATTCAAGCATTAGAAGCAAAAGCATTGAGTGAGTAAGCATCACTCAACGCCACAATACTTTGACAAAATTCTATATGTCTAGGCATTGAGAGCGATTAGCTCGACGAACGCTGAGCTTCGTTCGACGAACTCTGATCTCTACTCAAAAATCTCAGTTCGACAAAAGCTAAGCTCAGTTCAATGAAAACCAAGCTCAGTTCGACGAAAGTTTAAATTCAGATCGACGAACTCAAGGCTCAGTTCGACAAACTCATAACTCAGATCGACGAATGAGTAAATTCAGTTTGACGAAAGCTAAGCTCAGTTCGATGAAAGAGTAAATTCAGTTCGACGAACTCCAGGCTTTTTGCCTTAGCCAGATTTTTTGAGCCTTGGCGTTGAGAGAGTAAGCTCCACTCAACGCCAAACTACATAACAGAATTTCTCTGTTAACTGGCGTGTAGTGAGTAAGCTACACTCAACACTTTTGGACTTAGCCAAATATCTATGTTTAAAAATACATAAGCAAGGATACAGTAAACACTGTTGCTCCATGGCATTGAGTGAGTAAGCTACACTCAACGCCTTGCTACTTTGACAGATTTTCTTTCATGTCATTGATTGAGTAAGCTACACTCAACGCCCATGGACTTAGTTAAAAAAATTTCCCAACTTTTTTGTGGCATTGACAGGCACAACAACACTTAATGCTAAAAGTTGTATGGCATTGAGTGAGTAGACCACACTCAATGCCTGTGGACTTAGCCATATTTTTGACTATCTACCAGTTAGGCTAAGATAGACTCAACGCCATTTGTTATATGACATTGAGTGAGCTCTATTCACTCAACGAATGTGGACTTAGGCAAATTTCCAGCTAGATAATATTGATTCCATACCTCTGGCATTGAGTGAGCTTGCTCCACTCAATGCCTGTGGACTTGGTGGATTTTTGCTATGTCTAGTAGCCAATTATTATGTCCACTTGTCATATCAATGTGATATGGACTAACCTGCACTCATGAACTCAAATACGCATCAAATACAGTTGATGTGTATGACATTGACCTGTTTGACTTCTTACAAATAAGGGACATTGAGAACAATGGACCCAACAATCTCCCCCTATTTGAAGAAGTCAAAACCCATATCCAAATTTTTTTCTTTCCTTGGTCAATGACACAAACAACCTATAAAGCAGAATAAATATTTAATTCTGACATAACAGCATAAGAAAGTGTACCTCATTTCCTGCCTGTATGATGAGCATCACCTACTCCACATGTTTTGCTACAAGGTGTTTATTCTTACTTGAGTGCCTAGATCACTTTCTCCCCTATATGGGAACAGTTGTTTCTCCCCTTGGGTTTGCAGCATTATAGTGATCATCTCCTTATCCCTTAGTTGTCACATGTCCATCTCTTGATGACTGGATATGTCCTTCTCCCCCCTTGGTATCTCTCCCCCTTGCTATGACCTTTTCTCCCCCTTTTTGACTTCTACAGAATAGGAAGATAGGTGATGGCCCTTCTAGAGTAACTTACTCCCTTTCAGTAGAAGCATCAGTTAACTGATACCATTGGGGAGTCTTTATCACCTGTAAGAGGAACAATACCTGCACCACAAAAAATACAAAAGGGAGTGCCTGAAGGTAGGCCAAGTTCAACATACCCAACCCAAATTTGAAGGTGATGAACTTTACTTCATCCAATGACTTAGTGAAGATATCATCCACTTTCTTGTTTGTAGGGACAAACTCAAGACTTATGTCTTCCTTCTCCACATGCTCCCTAATAATATGATATCCAATTTCTATGTGCTTAGTCCTACTATGTGAGAAAGGATTCCTAGTAATAGAAATAACACTTGTAGAATCACAGTATAGAGGAGTTCTACTTACTTGAATGTTGTAATCTTGGAGTTGATGCAGGATCCACAGCACCTGAGTACAGCAGCTGCCTGCTGATATGTACTATGACTCAGCAGTGGATATAGCCACACAAGTTTGCTTTTTGCTTCTCCAAGATAATAGCCTTCTTCATAAGAATTAACAGGTTCCAGTAGTGCTTTCCTGTCTTCTTTGCAGCCTGCAAAATCTGCATCTAAAAATCCTGTTAGATCAAAGTCACTATTTCTAGGGTACCATAGGCCAAGATCTAGTATGCCCTTAAGATACCTCAAGATTCTTTTTGCAGCAGAGTAATGATATTCTTTAGGGCAGGCCTGATACCTAGTACAAACACATGTAGCATAAATGATATCAGGCCTACTAGCATTCAGGTATTGAAGGGAGCCAATTATCCCTCTATACCAAGCCTCATCAATAGGTTTCCCTCCCTCATCTTTGCCTATAGGCATACTTGACCCCATGGGAGTTCTTATGGTGGAGGCATTCTTCATACCATATTTCTTGATTAGCTCCCCGGTGAACTTGGACTAGGATATGAACAAGCCATCATCAGTCTGTCTTGCTTGGAGTCCCAAGAAGAACTTGAGCTCACCCATACTGCTCATTTAGAACTTACCTTGCATAAGTTTAGCAAACATCCTGCAAAGGTTGTTATCAGTAGATCCAAAGATAATGCCATCAACATATATCTAGACTAGGATAAGCTTGCCCTTTGATTCCCTTAGGAATAGGGTCTTGTCTATCTTCCCCCTTGAGAATTTATTCTCAATGAGGAAGTTGTACAAGGGTTCATACCAAGCCCTAAGGGCTTGCTTTAGCCCATATTGAGCTTTCCTAAGCTTATAAACAAACTTTGGAGAGTTAGGATCTACAAAACCTGGTGGCTGATCCACATATACTTCCTCTTTAAAGTCCTCATTCAGGAATGCTGACTTGACATCCATCTGGTAGACTCTAAATCCCTGATAGGCAACAAATTCAAGGAATATCCTTATTACTTCCAATCTAGCTACTGGGGCAAAGATTTGGTCAAAGTCTATGCCTTCTTATTGCTTGTAGCTTTTAGCCACCAGTCTAGCCTTATTCTTGACAATAATGCCATCTTGATCAAACTTGTTCATGTAGATTCACTTGGTCCTTATGACATTTTGTCCTTGTGTTCTGGGAACCAACTTTCAGACCTTACATCTCTTAAATTGGTCCAGTTCTTCTTGCATTGCTCCAATCCAGAACTGGTCTTTGATTGCTTCTTCAAACTTCTTGGGCTCTTCTTGAGACCGAAAGATTGAGTAGAGAGATGTATTCATGCTCTTGCTTCTGGTCTGGACTCCATGATTTGCATTACCAATGATTTGGTGTGTTGGATGGTCCCTTAGATGCCTGGCAGCTGGAGTTAATCTAACTATAGCTTGCTGATCTTCATGGTTTTCAGCTAGCTGGTCTTCAATTTCTTCAGGTATGTCTTGACCTTCTCTTGGAATGGACTGTCCATCATCATTATCTTGGACTATGGGGGTAGCTTCCTTGATGGTCAGCTTGTCAACCATCAACTATGTACCTACAATACTATAAGAGGAAGAGCTAGGCAGCTCACTATTAACCATATTAGATTTATCAAAAAAAACATGCATTGACTCTTCTACAACTTAGCAAGTTAATTTGTAGATTTTATATGCCTTACTATGAGTGATGTACCCAATAAAGATCCCTTCATAGGACTTGGTGATGGCGCGTCCCCCCCGCCACTCATCGATGATGAAGACCCGGCTGCCGAGGCGCTGCAACATAAAGATCTGCGGCGTCGTGACGATGATGGAAGCCGGCGTTATAATCTCCGCCCGCGGCGTGACAAGGCCGCCAAGAAATATTGAACTTTTAATTCATGCACTTTTATTTTATATTAATAAATATAAAATTATTTCATGTTTGATGATAATTTTATATTTATTATAATGGTTGTATTTTAATTTTAGAACTCTTTATTTGATTTTGGTGTGTACTTAACCATACGGATGGATGAGATTTCATCTCCATCATGGATGGTTAAGATGTTTTTGTAACTCCTATTTAAGGAGGTCTTTATGAAGGAATGAAGAGATGAAAAATATCAAACCCTAACCCTTCCTAAATTGGAAATTTCGGCCATAGGAGTTCCTCCTTGCCTCCCCTCTTGGTGTGACTCCAAGGCCGCCGCCTCCCTCCATCCTCTTCGGTGCGACTCCGGCGAGACTTCCGTGGTGTGACTCCAAGGAAGAAGGGTTGCTTCTCCGTTCGGTGCGACGCCGGCGGAACCGTGGAGAGAGAGATTCTCCCACAAATCTATCTTGAGTGCATGCTTGATCTTGGTTGGGTAATCTCTTTCCTCTCTAGTGATTCTTCTAAGCGTTTGTGGAGGTTTTGTCGAATCGTTTTATCCGTGATCTTAATTTTTCGCGCTTGCAAAAATCTGAACTAAAAGTGTTGTTATTAAACCTCTTGCTAACCGGATTGGAACGATCCATGCCATGTTAACAAGGGAGTTAATCACCACTAAATCTTTCGTCGCCGCTTGAAGTTTATCACCGCTCCGCGAATATTGCCGCTGCGTTTTGCTAAAATCATTTGATGGAATAGATGCTTGTGTAGGTGCGGTGAGTCGTATGCTTGTTGGAGAGGTAGGTCCTAAGGACGTGGTATCGAGTCCGCTAAACGGTGAGATGTGTGCTTGTTGGAGCTAGGTCCTAAGGACGTGGTATCGAGTCCCGAATCTTTGGGAGCCAACCGACCCCTTTTCGTTCGCTTTTGGTCGGAGCCCTCTCTTTCTTTATTTCTATGTTGCGTTGTCGCGGTGACCCCTACATCAATTTGGTATCAGAGGCGGTTTGTTTCAACTTCCACGTTGCAAACATCCTCGCTGCGATCTTTGTTGGTCGATCCGGTCGTTAGAGAAAATCTGAAATTTTCGGATTGGTCTGCGTTTAGTAAAAAATCCTAAATTTTAAAAACTTGTCCAAAAAATCTGAAAAAAATTCTGTAGCTTCCTGCACTTATTTCCAGCAACTTTAAAACTGAAACTTTTTCGATTCGTCCTCGTTAGGTCAGCCTAAAAATTGAAAACGTCGTAATTCTGTCTAGGTGGTCTGCAAATAGCGGGCTAACATTCTCAGTTTTTGTCGAAAAATTCAGAAAAAAAAAATTCTGAATATCCTACCCTTTAGTGTCATCCCTAAATCTATTTTCTGTCAAATTTTAGGGTCGTTTAAGTCCTTAGTTTTGCCCGCACTCGCATGCGCACTAGACTAGGCATAGAGTACACATTACCTTCAACATCTGGGATGGATGCGAATCAGCACAATGATCCCAACACCGAGGCCATAGCAGGTCTACGTACGGAGATGACTGAGCTTAGGACGATGTTAGAACAAATTTTACGGAATCAAGGTGGTCCACCGCCACCACCCGGTGACGTTGAAAGGCCCAACCGGCACCAACAGGTCACTGATTCGGATTCTGATGAGGGCTATCCCCGAGTGCCCCCTCGTGAACGCCGCCCCGAGCGTGGCTTCGAAATCACTAGAGCCATCAAGATTGATGCCCCCACCTACGATGGCATGGGAGACCCCCAAGTCTTCCTTAGCTGGGTAGTTGATATGGAATGTTACTACCAGTGGCACAATCTCACAGACATCCAAAAGGTCCAAGTTACCCGCATGAAGTTGACTGATCGTGCGAAAACCTTTTGGCTGAATGAGGAAAGGAGGTTGGGAGCCGGAGAGGGAATCCCACCTATCGGATGGGCGGTGATGAAAAATTTGCTCACCGACCAATACGTTCCCGCTTACCACCGAACACAGATGTTCGATGAACTAGCCACCCTGCGGCAAGGTTCAAAGTCAGTAGCCGAGTATATGGGAGATTTGAAAGACCGAATGGTGCGCTGCGACCTTAGGGAACCCCCGGAGGTCACATTATCTAGGTTTCGTAAGGGGCTTCAACCCGATATCCAGCGGAAGCTCTTGCGCTATGGGCACATAGATCTGAATGCCACCTTCAATGCCGCCCTAGACATTGAAAAACATTTGGCCGCCAAGGCTCACTCCCGTACTTCCTACACGAAGACTAAGACCAATGTTGGAGCGTCTTCTTCCACCTATCCGGACAAGGGAAGGTCGAGAACCACCGAGTCTAAGTCCATCGTGATCACCGCTAGGAACACTAGAAACCCCACGAGTGAGCGAGTGCCCATTGGGAAGGTTAGCAAGGCCAATACCACGTGCTATTCTTGCGGTGTTCAAGGCCACTATGCCTTTGAATGCCCAACTAAGACTAAGGTCGTTGCCCTCTTAGATATGGCAGCTGATTCTACGGATTACGTCTACGAGGCCGCCGAGGAGAGCGACCCGGAAGGGGTTCCAAGCGATATGGAAGACGATCACCACCTCATGGTGATGCGATGTATTCTGACCACTCCACGTCCGCTAGATGACTGGAGGAGGACGAGTATATTCTCCCTGATCTTTAAGAGTGGTGAAAAGTTGTGCAAACTCATTATAGATAGCGGTAGCTGTGTGAATGTCATCTCTGAGAACGCCGTGACACGTATGAATCTGACCACGGAACCACACCCAACACCCTACCAGGTAGCTTGGATTAGCAAGGTTACTGTCCCCGTTAGCAAGCGTTGCCTGGTTCCCCTTACCTTCAAATCTTACACGGATGAGGTCTGGTGTGACGTCCTCCCCATGGACGCGTGCCACGTGTTATTAGGCCGCCCTTGGCTTTATGACCATGACGTCACACATTTCGGTCGAGCCAATACATATGAGTTCAAATTCAACGGCAAGACCATCACCCTGAGACCGACCGCTCCAAAGGAGCCAGTAGTTATGGCTAAGGACACCATCGTTCCGGTAGAGAGAAAGGCATTGAGCCTAGTTGGTAAGAGAGAGTTTGTGAGAGATCCCTTTCTGGACGGAGTTATGTATGCGTTAGTTCTTATGAGTTCGAAGGGTGATTCGGAAACGTCGAGAGAGCTTCCTAGAGCGTTACGAGTGCTTCTGGACGAGTACAAAGATGTGTACCCAGAAGAGCTGCCTTCGGTGTTACCTCCACTGAGGAACATACAGCATGCGATAGACCTCATCCCAGGTTCATCCTTACCGAACCAACCCCACTATAGGCTTCATCCCGCGGCCCACAAAGAGCTACAGACTCAGATCGAGGATTTGATGAACAAAGGATTCATCAGGCCTAGCATGAGCCCTTGTGCGGTGCCAGCCCTTTTGGCCCCCAAAAAGGATGGTACGTGGCGGATGTGTGTTGATAGCCGCGCTATCAACAAGATCACCATAAAGTACCGATTTCCCATACCACGCCTAGATGACCTCCTAGATGTCTTGGCTGGCGCCACCATATTTTCTAAGCTAGATTTACGAAGCGGCTATCACCAGATAAGGATCCGCGAGGGAGATGAGTGGAAGACGGCGTTCAAATCCAAGGACGGGTTGTACGAGTGGCTTGTGATGCCCTTTGGGCTATCCAATGCCCCTAGCACCTTCTCCCGCATGATGACACACGTCTTTCAGCCATTCATGGGAAAGTTTGTGGTAGTTTACTTTGATGATATCTTAGTATATAGCACCACCACGATCGAGCACATCACCCACCTAAGAGAGGTTCTTTCCACCCTTCGGAAGGAAACTTTATTTCTTAATCTCAAGAAATGCACGTTCCATGTTACAGAAGTAGAGTTCTTAGGATACATTGTTGGAGCGGAGGGCATTAGAGTTGACCCTAGCAAGGTCAAGGTCATTGAGGACTGGCCCGAGCCGACCACGATACGTGAGGTAAGAAGCTTCCATGGGTTGGCCACTTTCTACCGCCGCTTCATCAAAGACTTCAGTAGCATTATGGCCCCCATTAGTGACTGCATGAGAAAGGGTGAGTTTACTTGGACGAAGTCCGCCACCTTCGCTTTCCAACGCATCAAAAAGCTTATGACGGAGGCACCTATCCTACGTCTACCAGACTTCTCCAAAGTCTTCGAGCTTACTTGTGACGCTTCGGGCGTGGGAATAGGAGGTGTCCTGAGTCAGGAGGGGCACCCTGTGAGTTTCTTTAGTGAAAAGTTGGCGGGCGCTAAATTAAATTATTCCAACTACGATAGGGAATTCTATGCAGTTATTAGATGCTTGCACCACTGGAGGCATTATCTCCTCTCTAAGGAGTTCGTGATCCTCTCCGATCATGAAGCGTTACGATTTATTAATGGCCAACACAAAATCAGCCCGCGTCACGCCAAGTGGGTATCCTTCCTACAGGGTTATACGTTTAATCTCAAGCACCTCAAGGGAGCGGACAATCGGGTTGCGGACGCTCTTAGTCGCCTAGCCCTTTTAGTCACCACTATGGAGGTTAACGTTGTTGGGTTCGAGCGCATCAAGGATGAGTACGCCACATGTCCGGATTTTCAGGATTCTTATCTCTCAGCCCAGGATAGTTCCCCCACCACTATTACCGCGTTCGTTATTAGGGATGGTTACCTATTTAGGCACGGGAAGTTGTGTATCCCGCAGTCCTCCTTACGTCTCCATATCATCTGGGAACTGCATAGTGGCGGGTTGAGTGGCCATTTCGGTAGAGATAAGACTATCACTCTGGTTGAGGAAAAGTTTTATTGGCCAAAGTTAAAGGCAATGGTAGGGCGAGTAGTGAGTAGTTGCCGTGCTTGCCAAGTCTCTAAGGGTACCAAAACCAACGTAGGGCTATATACACCGTTGCCTATTCCGTCCACACCTTGGGAGGACGTGAGCATGGACTTTGTCTTAGGCTTACCCATCACTTTTCGTCGTCACGACTCCATCTTCGTAGTTGTGGATAGGTTCTCCAAAATGGCATATTTTATACCGTGTACTAGAACCAACGACGCGTCTCATATTGCAAAGCTATATTTTAAGGAAGTCGTTAGTCACCGGGGAGTGCCGAAGACAATAGTCTCGGATAGGGATGTTAAGTATACGAGCTATTTCTGGAAGACACTTTGGACCCTAATGGGTACCAAGCTATTGTTTTCCTCCGCCTATCATCCTCAAACCGATGGGCAAACTGAGGTGGTGAACCGGAGTCTAGGAAACCTTCTTAGATGCCTCGTGAGTGATCATAAAGGCACATGGGATCTTCTTCTTCCCCACGCTCAGCTAGCCTACAACAATTCCAAAAATCGGTCCACTGGTCTGTCACCTAATGAGATTGTCCACGGATACAAGGCCCCTGTGCCTCTTGACTTGGTTCCCTTGCCCCCAACATACAAGGCAAGTCACTTTGCACAATCCTTTGCCCAACATATTCACGACCTTCATGCACGTATACGAGCTACCTTGACTGCTCAGTATGATTCTTATCAGGCACACGCCAATACACACCGGAGAGCGTCACACTTCAAGGTTGGCGATTTGGTTTTAGTCCGATTAGTTCCCGAGCGTTTGCCATCTGGCACCGTTAAAAAGTTAGCACCTAAGCGCGCCGGCCCTTTTCGGATTATCAAGAAAATAGGTGACAACGCTTTTATTTTAGACTTGCCTGCCGAATGGGGAATCTCCCCTATTTTTAACGTCTCGGATTTAACGATGTTCGTATCGCCTCCACATGAGTTGAGTTCCTTGCCGTTTTCTTCTTCCACCAAATCTTCTAATGGGTTGGGGAGTGGTAGTACGGATGACCTCTCTCTGTCGGTTCCCACTGGTATTTCATCGGATGGTAAGTTGCATACTTTTATTCCTACTGCTGATATGTTCCCCAGGTTTCCGAAGACTTTCCTCACTCCGGCCATGATACTTGCTGCGGAGCCACTTACTACCTCGGAGGGTGCTACTTACCGCTTCCTCATCCGTTGGCGCGATCGCCCTCCTTCTGACGATTCCTGGATCCTCGCGACGGAGCTTCAACGACTGGATGCTGCTCTTCTCCGCCGCTACCTCTCGGACCACGCATCGGAGATGCTTGATTTTGAGTGGGGGAGGATTGATGGCGCGTCCCCCCCGCCACTCATCGATGATGAAGACCCGGCTGCCGAGGCGCTGCAACATAAAGATCTGCGGCGTCGTGACGATGATGGAAGCCCGCGTTATAATCTCCGCCCGCGGCGTGACAAGGCCGCCAAGAAATATTGAACTTTTAATTCATGCACTTTTATTTTATATTAATAAATATAAAATTATTTCATGTTTGATGATAATTTTATATTTATTATAATGGTTGTATTTTAATTTTAGAACTCTTTATTTGATTTTGGTGTGTACTTAACCATACGGATGGATGAGATTTCATCTCCATCATGGATGGTTAAGATGTTTTTGTAACTCCTATTTAAGGAGGTCTTTATGAAGGAATGAAGAGATGAAAAATATCAAACCCTAACCCTTCCTAAATTGGAAATTTCGGCCATAGGAGTTCCTCCTTGCCTCCCCTCTTGGTGTGACTCCAAGGCCGCCGCCTCCCTCCATCCTCTTCGGTGCGACTCCGGCGAGACTTCCGTGGTGTGACTCCAAGGAAGAAGGGTTGCTTCTCCGTTCGGTGCGACGCCGGCAGAACCGTGGAGAGAGAGATTCTCCCACAAATCTATCTTGAGTGCATGCTTGATCTTGGTTGGGTAATCTCTTTCCTCTCTAGTGATTCTTCTAAGCGTTTGTGGAGGTTTTGTCGAATCGTTTTATCCGTGATCTTAATTTTTCGCGCTTGCAAAAATCTGAACTAAAAGTGTTGTTATTAAACCTCTTGCTAACCGGATTGGAACGATCCATGCCATGTTAACAAGGGAGTTAATCACCACTAAATCTTTCGTCGCCGCTTGAAGTTTATCACCGCTCCGCGAATATTGCCGCTGCGTTTTGCTAAAATCATTTGATGGAATAGATGCTTGTGTAGGTGCGGTGAGTCGTGTGCTTGTTGGAGAGGTAGGTCCTAAGGACGTGGTATCGAGTCCGCTAAACGGTGAGATGTGTGCTTGTTGGAGCTAGGTCCTAAGGACGTGGTATCGAGTCCCGAATCTTTGGGAGCCAACCGACCCCTTTTCGTTCGCTTTTGGTCGGAGCCCTCTCTTTCTTTATTTCTATGTTGCGTTGTCGCGGTGACCCCTACATCACTTGGTAGCAAACTTAGTTAAATGGACTTTTCCATTGTTGAGCACATAGCACTTACAACCAAAGATCCTGAAATAGCTCAGGTTTGGTTTTTTCCCTTCAAGATCTTATAGGGAGTCTTCTTGTGTCTCTTGGTGATAGAATCTAATTAATGATATAGCATGTAGTGTTAACTGCCTCAGCCCAAAAGTATTCTGGGAGGGATGAGTCACTTAACAAGGTTCTACCAGCCTCTATGAGAGTCCTATTTTTCCTCTCAGCAATTCCATTTTACTGGGGTGTTCTAGGAGAGGAGAATTCTTGATGAATCCCATGCTCTTCACAGAACCTTGTCATGCACTCAAACTGAAACTCAGTCCCATGGTCACTTTTGATTTTGACAACATTGTTGTTGAATTCATTTTGAATTTGCTTGATGAATGCCTGGAAGACATCATGGGTTTCAGATTTCTTCCTTAAAAAGAACACCCAGGCAAATTTGGAAAAGTCATCAACAACCACAAGGGTGTAGACTTTCCTACCTAGACTTTGAATTGGCATAGGACCAAACAGATCCATATGCATGAGGTATAAGCACCTCAATGAGTCTTTGGTATCAATGCTCTTGAAGGAGGTCTTAGTCTGTTTGCCCTTTTGGCATGCAGAGCAGATACCCACCTTAGTGCATATAGACTTAGGGCCATTCCTAACAAGCTCATTACTGAATAGCTTTCCTATGGTCCTATAATTCAGATGGGCTGGCATCTTGTTCCACTGGACATATGAAGAGGCTTTCTCATCTACAACTAGGCATACAGGTGAGTCTTTGCTTAAGTATAGGAAATCTAAGCAGTACACATTTCCAATTCTAATGCCTGTTAAGATGACCTCTTGGTCACTTAACCTCCTAATTTAGCACTCATCCTTGTGGAGTACTATGTCATAGCCAAAATTATAGAGTTGGATGATACTTCTCAGGTTGTGTTGCAACCCTTCCATATAGGCTACTCTAGTGATAGTGATTATGCGATTAGAGATCTTATCATAACCTCTAGTAACCCCTTTTTCTGACCCACCAAAGAAAACCTTTAGTACATTCCTTACTAGAGCATAATCCTTCAGCATGCTCCTTATTCCTTTCATGAGCCTGGAACATCCACTGTCCAAGTACCAAATAGGGGTATGGGCACTTGGACTAACCTGCAAGACAAAAATCAGTTAACCTTAGGACCCCAATTTTTATTGGGTCCTAGGTGCAGGTTAGACTGAAAATGACTATGCCTTCCTGCAGCTTTTCTGACGGGCAATCTAACATTGGCTCTTTGCATACTATGATTGTGCCAGCAATCTACAGCAAAGTGTCCTACCTTGCCACAGCACCAACACTCATGGATGTTGTCCCTTCTTTTTTAGATCAGGTCTAGTGGTTGTGTTAATAGCAGCTCTTGGTCTAGAAGGAGCAACAGTAATCCTGTTCTTTAGTTTCCCAGCCCCAGTCTGACAAGTGGTGGGTCTGGCAGTAGAAGTGCTTGGGATATCTTGATCCCTTCTAGCAGCTACTTTTTAAAGAAAGAATACTCTTGATGGCTTCAGAGATGCCCAGGTCTAGTCTACTGACAACCTTGCTCTTTGTCTTAGAGTGGGCTAGAATATCTGGAGAATAGTCAGCAGCTTTACCCTTGACTTAAGGGGCTGGTGCGCTAAACATAAATGGTCCATGATGGGCCATTTATATCTCCGCATAGGCTGCCTTAAACGCACTTGCACCCTTGCTATATCTACCACTTTATTGTGGAACATCTTTGTTCACACTAGAGGCTCTAGCATTCTTCCAGTGACCATAAATACTCTCATGGTCATGCCTGTTAGAAGATAATTGCACTTTATTAAATTTAACAGGAGACTTAGAGGCTAGTGGCTGCACTTGATCTTTTCCCTTTACCTTGGGATTGGCAGCTCTTGTCCTTCCCTTGAAACCCAACCCTTTCTTTCCCTTTTGGGAGAAGAATTCTATCAAAGGCAGCACTGTACTAGGCTTGGAGTAACTAGCCACTAGTTCCCTCTCTTTTTGGAGCTTTCCTTCAAGATTCCTGATATGGTTATTCTTGAAGGTTATGGTCCCCGCCTAAATGATTGTTACATTCTTCAGTTTGCTGACTTCTTTGATCTTCAGATCCAGCAGTTTTGTTTATTCTTGAAACAGAAAGCTGAAGAGAAGCAATTTCCTGAGCCTGTTGTTTGGCCAGGAGCTTGCTTTTCTTTAGAGCTTGCAGGAGTACACCATATTTATCAATCAATTGATAATGTCTCCTTCAGATTATGAGCCATCATCATCATTTGATTGAGAGGCACTAGAATCTGTAATTGATTCATAATCTGATCTAGAAGAGCTAGTAACAGAGATTACCTTGCTTGGACCAGGCTGATCTTGGTTGAGTTCTTCATCAAACCTAGCCATCAGCCCAAGGCAGCAGCTGTCTTCTTCATAATCCACCTCTGAATCACCATCAGGCTGTGATAAATGGGCCCTGAATTCAACCCTGGTAGCAGGAAGAACCTTCTCAGCTTCTTCTTTTATAGCAACCAGCCTTTTAATATAGTCTGCTTCTATAGCTCCAACTTCAGTAGAGTACAACCCTATGTAGGCTTCTTCTTCTTCTTCTGACTCTGATGAGGAGGTGTCAGTGCAGCTTCTTTGCTTCTTAGTAATGAGGGATTTCTCCTTCTTGCCTTTTTGTTGGTGGTCCTTTTTCTCACCATGTTCCCTTTTTTTGATTGGGCAGTCGGCTATTACATGCTCAGGCTTTCTGCAATGATAATAAGTCATGTTAGATGAAACCTGTTTACTAGTTTTGGAACCATACATGTCCTCCTTAGAGGATTTCCTCCTGCCCTTTTAGTAGTCATCCTTGGGATGAGAGGAGGAGGAAGGTCGGCCTCTCAAGTTCTTCTTCTTCATGAACTTCTGGAATTGCCTGGAGAAGGAAGTAAAATCTTCATCAGACCATTGGTAGTCTGATGTGCTTTTCTCTGATCTTCCCGAATTAGATTCAGCATCTCTCCTTGGTGTAGAGGGAGACTTTCTTCTGCTTTTGTTGGAGCCTTCATCTTTGAATGTTATAGCCTTGTCTCTTGCCTGAGACTTGTTGTAGTTCTCCTCTTCTTTCCTGTCAGCCAGCTGCATCTCATATGACAGCAGCTTTCCAAAGAGGGTGTTATGAGCAGTGTAGCCCAGCTTTGCCACTTCTCTGATGTCACAGATCTTTGTCTCCCAATCTCTAGTCAGAGATCTAAGGAACTTATCATTTAGTTCATAGTGTCTGAATACCCTTCCATAAGTCTTCAGTTCATTCACAATCCTAAAGAACTTTTCATAACTGGTGGTTATGTTTTCCCCCTTGGATTTCCTGAAAGCCTCATACTCTTTGTTGAGCATGGACTTCCTATCATCTCGAACTTCATCTGTCCCCTCTATGTAGATCACAAGTGTGTCTCACATTTCCTTTGTTGTTATGCAATGGATCAGGTTCTGAAGTGTAGAGTCATCAACATCACTCATAATAATATTCTTTGCTCTCTTATCTATTGAGGCCAGGATAAGCTAATCCTTAGTCAACTCATCATATGTCTTGGGTGACTGGATATTTGCAACTAGTTATGAGACCTTCATTGGGATGAATGGTCCCTCTTTGACTTTAGTATACATCCTAGGGTCAACAGCTTCAATGAACTGCCTCACCCTTGCTTTTCAGATGCCGAAGTCTTCCTTCTTACAGATTGGAAGCCTCACAGCCCTCGGCTCCTTATTGTTCATTCTTGAACCCAAAGATACAGACTTCTAGCTAACCTTGGAGATCTACTCAGACTATTAAGCCTTTAAAGAGTAACCTCCCTCTAATACCACTTGAAAGTCTTATTTTCAAGGCTATCTAAACGTAACATTCCATTTCCAACTAGAACCATAAGAGTGGTTTTGGTCATGACTAGTTCATGACAAAACCCTAGGAAGATAAAATGGGCCAGGTGATCAAAGGCCAAGGTAAGAATCACTTTGGTCTGTCCATGGCACAACCTCATCACCAAACCTAGGGATTGACTTTAGGGCTTCACCATGACTCCATGACCCCACCACAACATCACTATCCTATTAGAGGGTCCACTATAGCCTTAAGGGTCTATTAGAGTAAACCCAAAGTGGCCAACTTGACCTAGGACCACCATAGGCCTAAATTGGGCAAGATGCCTTAACTAAGGGCAATTGACCTCTAATGTGTCCAACTAACTTTTCCCAGGTCTTCCTAGACCTAAGGTGGTGTCAATGGGTCACCTGGGACTCAATGGGGTCAACCCCCAAGCTTGAGTTGACCCAAGCCAACTCAAACCCCAACTTGGTCAAGATGCCCTTATTAAGGGTTATATGACCCTCAAGGTGCCCAGTTAGTCCTGTCCCACCCCACCTAAGCCTTAGGAGAGACCAATGGATCACCAGGGACCCATTAGGGGCAACATAAAAGGTCAAAAGGACAAAAGTAAACCCAAGCCTACTTTGGGTCAACCTAGCCCAAATGAGCAAGCATAAGCTCAAGCCTCCTCATATAGCTTCAATAGGAATATTTTGTGTATGTGTGGGCTGCCAATAGACCCCAAGGTTGACCAAGTCAACTTGGCGATTAGGAGAGATAGGAGCTCCATTCCATGGTAATGGAGGAGAGAGAAAAAGATAGAATGAAGGGGCAAGTCAAACCCGGCCAAGGGAGGCCAAAGGCCACCCTTAATGGCTGGATTCAACTCCCCTGGGTAAGGCGAGAAGTTTCCAGCCATTTCCCAGCCACCAAGGGGCTAGTTCAGCCCCCTCCTCCTAACCCAAGCCCAAGCTTTCAATGGCATTAATGTCCATTGAAGTTTTGGCCTCTCCCCTCCTCAACCGATTCTTTAAACACCACCAGTGGCCCAAGAGAAACATTTCCTAGCCTTTATCTGAAGATTTTGAGCCCTCCCAATGTACTGTTGCAGAAGTCGAGCGGTGCAACCATCAAAAATGGTTTCTCGATGATTGTCGCGCCTTTAGGCCGCCGGCAAGGTCCTCCTCTCCTTACTTCATGGTTAGATCATATAGATGTTTAGGTTCAAGGTTCGGGCTCAATTGAGCCCGAACCAATCTCTAGTTTTCATGGTTTTGGGCCGAAAATGTTCTTGGTAGGATCGTCGGAATAGTCGTCACCGGCGGCCACGCCGCCGGCTGGAGGTAGCAACCACCTCCACGAAGGTGGTGGTGGCGATGGCCGGGCAAGGAAGTGGTCGGATGGCCGGCAGTGGCGGTTTGAAGTCGGCCCAGGCGCAAGCAATCAGGGTCATTGGCTGGAGGATGAAGATGACTCGACAGCCCTTGGATTTGTGCCAAGATTCGTGCGCCAATTTAATAACTCATTTTATTTTATTTTCATTTCAGTCACATTATTTGTAGTAGATGGTTTTAATTTTTAAAAATACTTAGTCCCCTCTAGTTAAAAAGTCATCAACATAAACTTTGTAGCCCTATGGGTCTACTTTTAACCAAAATTAGTTTGGACCAATTTGGACCCCTGGTTGGACCAGAGCACCCATTTTGGTGGGACCTATACCTAGGGCTATCCTGAGATTTAAAAGGGTGCCCACACTTCATACCTTGAACAAATGACCTAAAATTTGGGCAGGGGGTCAACCATAGTTATACCTAATGCCAGTTCAAAAATGGGAATTTTTGGAGATACTTTATCCTATGGTTTTTGTTATTATTTAATATTACTAGGGTATTTTTATAAAGTATTCTAATGACCTCCAAACCCTTCCAAATTTTGATGAGAGGTCCCTGGCATCATGATATGGCTCTGTATAAAAATTCACCTCATTTGGAGATGTTTTGGTTAGGTTTAATCCAACCCTAGGTATACCCTTATAGGGTTATTTAGGTCGAAGAGCTATTTTTGATATTTGAGTGGTCAAATCACCTCAACAAAGGCTGTGATTTTTATCCCTGACTTGGCATGGCCACTATGACCCTCATAGGGATTATGGGGTGGTCTAGGGTAGATTTGCCCTTAGGACTCAAACTCAGATCCTAAGGAGGGGCTTTTGAGGGTTGTGAAGGATATGGGGACAAATGGACTTGTGTGATATTGTAACTTGGTGAAATTGATGAATGAGTAACCTAAGACCTCTGGTATGAACCTTGGAGGATTTGGAGTGAGATAGATACCTCAAAACCCTAACCCTGGTTTAGGGCACAAACCTTTTAGTGATATAAAATGTCACTAAAACTCACTGAATAGTGATGAGATTTGGGTAGAGTAGTGTTTAAAGTTAGTACAAGCTTTGAAGATTTTGTTATGAATTTAGGATTATTATTTTGGATACTTCATTAACAATTTAGTAATTTGTATTATTTACTTAGAAATTTATTATGAAGTAACTACTTGTTGTAAATTGATGAACTTTAGCCATAGGACTTTTTATTATGTTTTAAAGCTCTGAGAATTTTTATGGGAGTTTTGAAAGATTATTTCTAAGGGTTGCTTCATTAAGAATTATTTCCCATGAAAACTTAATTAAATTTATTTTGGTGTCTAGCAAGCCTGTAAAATTCTGATTTTTGTACAATGACCCTTTCTGCACCATATTAAGATTCTGTAATTTTTATATAACTTTCTGATGAATAATTTTGGTACTTCCTCCTTTACATATGATTAAGAGAATTATTTTGGATAAATTAATTAGAGGTCAGATAGTTTCTGAAAAATTATGGAAATTAGTATCTAGTAATATATCTCTGTTATTTAGTGATCAAAATTTTTGGGTGGTCATTACTTGAGTAGATCATATAGTTCATGTTCAAATTGCCCATGGCCAAACATTTGGGAAAATTCAATAAATATCAAATAAATTAGAAAAATTATGAATCTCTGATTTTAGACTAAACTTGTTATGATAGACCTCCAGTAAATTTTATAGGAGATTTGGAAGACAATCCGGAGTACCTTCTTTATACATCTCATATAGTATAGGGTGGTCTGCATATAGTAACTGCGGAAACTGAACTAGAGTGGGTAATGAATTTGAAGAGTTGGATCCTTAGAAGGTTGATGGTTTGGGTAAATAAAGGAGTTCATCATTGGAAGATAGGATTAGTAGAGTGTGAGGTTGACTAGTGTTAGGTGGTGCTCAGGATCGACGAAAGATCGTCTTATCCCGTAGAGTAGGAAGGTCAAAATCACCCTAGGATAGATCTAGCGTAATATGAAACGGGAATGGGTAAGGGAATTAACCAATAACAATAAATGCCTTGCGAAAGGGAACGATGGGCTTTAACTACCATCATAGTTCCTAGTGCTCTTTGAGAGCCCTTCACGGGGTATACCGGGGGCAGTCCTGGGCTAATGTAAACTGTAGGAGTGATAAATCTTAAAGAGCAACTAGAATAATTAGGGGTTCACTTTCACACGCCCTGGTATCTCGGGAAGTTAGTTTGACTAGGATATTCGAGCGGTAGGCTCGGTGGTTGTGGAGACGGGCGGGATAGCCTGGCGGGCCGGAGGCCTAGTTGATAATTGGAACGGACGGGATAGTCCGGGGAGCTTTGGCTCAGTGGGAAACGTATTAATATTGCATGTGCATAAGTTATAAGGTGGTGGGCCCTCAATGTTAGTGGTCGATGCACCGACGCTAATACATTGGCTCAGCAAGTGTGGTTAGCACTTCACCAACAAAAGTCCGGTGCACCAGCCGGCAAGAGTACGCAGGAGTCCGCTTCGTGCACCAAGCATTGAGGCATACGATAGGTCTGACCGGTAGTGCCTTACTGGTTTAGAGGTGGGCAAGGCCCAACCCACCGCTTCCGTCTGCCACTACGGAGGTATCCTGGGAGGTTCGGCTCAAGAAAGAGGGAACTAAAGGTCTGTGTACACAAAGTCGGGTGGGTGATTTGCACTTGCATGATCGCATCATAACCGACTAGCATGTCATGGAATAATCATTACATATAACCCCTGTCACCTATTGTGTAAGTGGTATGGGACGCTTATATAATAGGACTTGCAAAACGACCCCTTGGTCTATAAGCTTGTGTGCGCAAGTTTATAAAATAAGGTCAAATTCTTTATATATATATTTCTGTTAATAACCGACACCCCAACGTATAAATTGGTATGGGACTCTTTATACAATGGGAGCCCTGCAGAAGATCCCTTGGCTTATGCGTTTCCACACATAAGTTAAGGTTACTTTTCATACTTTACTTTACTACCACATGTACTATAAATTACTAGTATAGGTCCGCTGTCATCTATTTCTTGATTACTCTCCACCTTCAAGTCCTCCCCATTCTTCCTCTCCACTTGGTGCCTAGGGGCCATAGGGGAAGGGGTGGGGGATGATAGGACTTAGTATTATAGACTAACAGTTTTCGGACCACATCATTTAGGGGATCGTGGAGCCCAGCATGGAGGAGCAGCCCTGGAGGTCGGCCCGTCTAGAGATAGGGCAGTCTAGCTTAGGAGTTCAGACAGTTGGGACTGTGAGTCCCCGACTTTAGTAGTGTTTTATTTTGCTTCCTCTTGAATGACTATGTAGTCAGTATTTGATGTATCGGGCTTAAGCTCTTATTTCCAGTACATTATATTTTGTGGACTCTCCCTTCGTGGAGATGTTATTACTCTGATGTGATTTTATTGTGGACTTTTGGTTAGATTTTTACCTCACTTGTGTTTACTCTACTTTTGTTGCTTTTCTGTGATCGAATCGGCCGGCAGAATTGGCGTTTCGCGGTGATGACCCTTCAGGGCATGAAGGTGTCACCGCAAAGTGGTGGTTCTGGGCCTAAGACCCCGGTGTTTAAAAATAAAAAAAATGGGGTCTTACAGTAAACACCTGAGGGGGGTGAATATGTTTGTCTCTATTTAAATCTTCTTAATTCTTAGCCGATTTCTGTGCTTAGTGATTAGGTTTGTTTTAGCATTCAAGAATAATCACAGACGATAGCAGTTTTATAGTGGTTCCCCAATCTTGGGTACATCCATTGTCCCTCTACACCTTTCTAACAGTGTGTTAGACTAGGCTCTTCCCCCAAAACTCGGCTCCTTAAGAGCATACAGCACAGATCCCGCAGGACTTCACAGGTCACACAGACCTACCACTTAGGCGCTAAGCCAAAACACAGGTTACAAAGACATTTCACTCGGCACTAAGCCAAACCACAGGTCACAAAGACCTTAGCCTTTATAACACAGGCTTACAATTTCAGACTCACAAAGAATCTATATAGAAGAAATAAAAGGTGATTTGATTAGACACCATAGCAAGAACTCTGTGTCTAATTCTTCCTGGACTGAGTAGATATCAGCCCAAGATTTTGATGTTGAAGACAATTAAGTCGGCAGTTTAATCTTTCTTCAAACAACTATCATTTATTTACAGAGCTTGTTGATTTGCTTCCTCAGAATTGCTTCTGAACCTGCTATTTTAGATGGTTCTTGCTTCAGCTATCTCTTTCCTCTACTAAATTTTCTGTGCAGAACAGCTTCTTCAGGCTCGACAAGAAAGGCAAGGAAGAAGATGAAGTTTTATTGCACTTTCATTTTTAGAAAACCAAGACAAGGATTCGATTGTTTGCTCTGGCCGATTTGCTTCATTTTATTCGTTGACAGCCAATCGAGCAGTGGGCCCACCACCAGGATTGATGGCTAAGATTTAGCCATATAGCACATTCTTTCCATTTACTCTTGATTCAACAGCTCTTTGTTATGTGTGGGCCCCATCATTTAAAGATGAAAATATTTCTTTCCAAGTGGAGAGGATGATTACAGCTGGTCGTCAGCGCCTCTGCCAGCAATCCTGCAACATTTGAATTTTGGTTGACATTTTTACTTTGCTGACGTCAACATGACTCAGCATCTGTGGACTTAGACAAAATACAAGCATTAGAAGAAAAGGGGTTGATTGAGTAAGCATCACTCAATGCCACAACACTTAGACAAAATTCTGTCTGTCTAGGCGTTGAGAGCGATTAGCTCGACGAATGTTGAGCTCCATTCGACGAACTCTGATCTCTACTCAAAAAGCTCAGTTTGATGAAATTTATGCTCAGTTCGATGAAATCCAAGCTCAGCTCGACGAAAGAGTAAATTCAGTTCGACAAACTCCAGTCTCAGTTCGACGAACTTAGAACTCAGATCGACGAAAGAGCAAATTCAGTTCAACGAAAGCCAATCTCAGTTCGACAAAAGAGTGAATTCAGTTCGACGAACTCTAGGCTTTTTGTCTTAGCCAGATTTTCTGAGCCTTAGCATTCAGAGAGTAAGCTCCACTCAACGCTAAACTACTTAATAGAATTTCTCTGTTAACTTGCATTGATTGAGTAAGCTACACTCAAGGCTTTTGGACTTAGCCAAATATTTGTGTCTGAGAACACATAAGCAAGGATACAATCAACGTTATTGCTCTATGGGGTTGAGTAGGTAAGCTACACTCAACGCCTTGCTACTTAGACAGATTTTCTGTCATGGCATTGAGTGAGTAAGCTACACTCAATGCCCGTGGACTTAGTTAAAATTTTGCCCAACTTTTATGTGGCGTTGACAGGCACATCAACACTCAACGCTAAAAGTTGTATGGCATTGAGTGAGTAGATCACACTTAACGCTTGTGGACTTAGCCATATTTTTGGCTATCTACCAATTAGGCTAAGATAGACTCAGCGCCATTTGTTATATGTCGTTGAGTGAGCTCTACTCACTCAATGCATGTGGACTTAGGTAAATTTCCAGCTAGATAATATTGATTCCTTACCTCTAGCGTTGAGTGAGCTTGCTCCACTCAATGCATGTGGACTTGGTGGATTTTTGTTATGTCCAGCAGCCAATTATTGTGTCCACTTGTCCAATCAATGTGATATGGACTAACATGCACTCATGACCTCAAATACGCATCAAACGCAGAGTATGTGTGTGACATTGACCTATTTGACTTCTTAAAAATCAGGGACATTGGGAACAATGGACCAACCACGGAGCTACAGAGCTCCTATAGGATCAGGTAACCATCTGTTGGAAAGTTCATTCTGAGGACTACAAATTTTGTGTTCAGCCCAAGACCTGAATGTGGTCGTACCATACTCAAAAATGGCCTTGAAGTCTGTTGCGCGCAGAAAATTGATTTCTGCACATATCTTGAAGAACAATGGACGACATCGGTTCGTCTTCCTCCTTTAACCATTTACACAAAATGCATCCATCTCTTCCTCCTCCCTTATTCACCCTCATTAGACCATCATTCTTTACGGAACCAAGTCCACCATCTTCATATTGAAGTGAGGAAAGGTAAAAGACAACAAACCCTAGGACAAAGGTCCTGGCATGGTCTCTTCCTAGGAGATCTCCATTTCTCACCAAGGTTGAACTCCTTTGAGCCGACGTATCTCCTATTTCATTATTAAAGATATAGTACTAAGGGAGGGGATAGGAATCTCACCTCATTTCTAGTCATAGAACTTGTTATCCTCCATGGCAGCATGATGGCATCAGCTCTTGCTCTTCCTCCTCCGAGACAAATTTCGTATGTTCCTTATCCTTCTAAGAAAATCTCCGCACCTTTCGTTCTCATAGGAAAATCAGAGAAGAAGAATGGTGGCTAAGTCTTAGAAATCCATTTATAAAGGAAACGACCAAATAGCTTTAGTGTTTCCCGATCAGGGCGCTACCCCCACGCGGTAACCTCGAAATCAACTTCTTCTGCAAGCCACCGTCCAAACTGCCCACTCAGGTGTCGCCACCTATACGTTATCGCCATGCGGTACTCTTCCTATCTCCACGCAATATCTTACTGAGCGCCATGCCAAATAATTTAGCGGGGCTACCGCCCACTATCTTACTAATGCCAGACGATAACTTCCCGAGCCATATGCCAAAAAATCAGTCGACTGCCACCGCGTGGTATCCTACTATCGCCGCGCGATAGCACTCGATGATCTTTTGTCCACTCAATTCTCTCAACTCCACCGGGTGTTCGTCGTATATACTCGACGAATGCTACCACCGCATGGTATCCCACTACCGATGTGTGGTAGTATCCGATGATCGTTAAGTCCACTCGACGATCACTCCATGCCTTAGAATCCTCTGGGTATTCGTCATATATACTCAACGACTGCTACCGCTGTGCAGTATCCACTACTACCACGCGGTAGTACTAGACGATCGTTGAGTCCACTCAACGATCACTCAATGCCTTTGGCTCCTTTGGGTATTTGTCGTATATACTAGATGATGGCTACCGCCGCGCGGTACCTACTACCTCTGTGCGGTAGTATCAGCACTTCCCCCGGCTTAGGTGCAAGTCTTTCCACCAGCGCACCCCAAACCCAAGTCCACTCTCCTAACCTGAAAATGTGCACGAGGGGTCTAGCGTGAACCAGGACTTTACAGCTTTGAAGATCATCATCATCAATGGAATCTCTTCCAGTATCTATCGATTGGTTTTGATAGTTACTGAGTTTGATTAGAGAATTAGTACTTCTTCTTCTCGAGAGAAAATTGCATCAGATTCAAAGAAGATTTTGAAAGATCATCTGGATATTGGGCTTATAGGCTTTGATATTTTGATACTCAGAGATTCATCAAAAATTATAGAGATCATTATTGATTGTCCTCAGAAATCTGAAGAGACGACGCAAAGAGAAGAATCATTCTAACTCAAATCTTCTCTTATTTTACTTTTTGTATTATACATAAGAGTTTTGTGAATCCCTCATCAAATGATTCTGTGAGCAGTTTAAGAGTCTCTTTGAGAAAAGACTCAGATTGTATTGGTTCAAGATCCACTTATCAAAAGATCTGGTGTTGTTCTAATAGTCTCCTGATCAAAATACTTGGACACTGTGATAGTGTATTCCTACCAAAGGGTAGAAGAGTGGACATACCCAGATTAGGGGGGACCACTATAATCCTTGTATCTTCTATGATTTTGTTTGTCTTATTTTATATTGTGATGTATTGTGATTTTACATTACTACATCTGATTCTAGATAATTATTTATGTGAATGCAAATTTTATGATTAGAATTAAGTAATTTAAGATAATTTTTAATCTCTATTCACCACCCTCTAGAGATAACTCGATATATTATAAAAACTCTACTCTAATTTCAATTTGTATCGGAGGGAGTTTGATCATCTATAGGAGATTAATCTATAATAAGGTTAACACCTTGATCAAAAGATCATTTCAGTTGCAACAATATATTCACATACACATTTACTATAATGGATTCAAATTCTTACAAAAGGATTTGCATCAACTAGATCACCAGTGTGTAATCTTGAAAAGTTTACCCTCTAGAAAGCTAGAATAAGATTTATTTATGAACTCAATTGATGAGAGCATTTTTGAATTAATCTTGACAGGACCACCAATGATATACAGAAAGGATAAAAAAGGCAATATAACTGTAGAACTAGTATTAAGAAATGAATGGACTGGTGTGGAAAAGAGAATTAAAGATTGTGATGCAAAAACCATAAATATCTTAGTCTCTACCATGTCAAATGACATATTTCAAAAGATTGCATAATGTATCTCAGCAAAAGAGAAATGAGAATCTCTATCAAGAATTGTTGATGGAAGTGCAGAAGAAAGGAAGGATAGAAGATCACTTCTAATCTCACACTATGCAAATTTCCAGAAGAAATTTGATGAATCTGTAGCAGAGATGTATGACAAATTCAACATGATAATTAATGAGTTAAAAGGATTGAACAAAGACATATCTCTTACAAAAATAAATGACATGTTACTCATGTGCTTTCCTAGTTCATTGGACTCTAGAATTTGGGCAATAAAAGAAGCTAGATGTCATAAAGAGATTACTACAGATGCTCTACTTGGAAAGCTGAAATCATATGAACAACTATTAAAAAGTAGAGCTGAAAATGAAGTAAAAGAGAATAGCTTCTCATCAAAATAAAAAGAGTAGCATTCAAAGTTTTTGAAGATGAACCATCAGTTACAGAAAATAAAATGTCAATCTTATGGAAAGAAGATTCAAAAAGTAGATTAAATAAAAAGGTTCAAGAAGAAGAGACAAAAGTATGGTAAAGCCAAAGTTTGACAAAACTCCTAAAAAGGAGATAATTTGCTTTACTTGCAAAAAACCTGGACATATTTCAACTGAGTGTCCAAAATAGCAAAAGGAAAGATCTAGCTCAAAGGATCAAAATAAAAAGTATCTGAAGAAGAAGGATAAGAGAAATGGAAAAGGTTTTATTGCTGAAACCTGGAGTGACACAAGCTCAGATTCCAGTTCTTCATCAGATATAGAAGAAGAAAAGGCTGTTGAGGAAGCTTGTCTCATGGCACTGGAGACAGAATCTGATCATAATTCAATTGAAGTACTAGATTTTTTTCATAATACATAATTTACTTCTGATGATTTTAAAATATATTTTAGAGAATTTTGTATAGATCAGATAGAATCCAAACACCAGATTGAACCCTTAAGAAAAGAATTAGATAATCTTATATTTGGAAGTTATTATCATAACAATTATAATTATATGGTTCAATTAAGAAAATTAGAAAGTCAAAAAGTAAATCTGATTATTTAAAATAGTGAAATGCAAGTCAAGCTTGCTAAGATAAAAGATTTAGAAAACATTATGAAGGTAAAAAATCAGGAAGAAAATCAAATAAAAGATGCATCAAATGACACTATGCATAATAAAACATTAGTTTTGATTCCAAATAAAAATAATCAATGAACAAATAAACGAGTAAATGAAGCATTGATAGAAAATAATAAAAGTATTTTGATAAAGAAATCTTAGATTATTCAACCTTTAAAAATCACAGACTAGAAACAAGAGTCATCAAAATATAAATCAAAATTAACAAAAACATAATTAAAAAGGGTAGGATTTAGGTCTTATCAGAGAAAATTTCAAACAAACAACACGTTTAATACTAGTTTTATTTTTGATAATCATATCAATATGAATGTGTCTACAACTAGTCTAAGAAAAGGGCATAAAAAACCAAAAATTGTTGGAATAATCAACTTATTTATTCTCATCCAAAGGGATATTTTAATAAACATATATATACCTTTGTAACTTCTTTTAATGGTAAAATGAGCAATTGGTCAAAGGTAATATGCATCCCAAACAACTTTTAATCAATGAAAGCTACGAAAAATATTCTTGTATGAATAATATAAACATATATAATTCATTGATTCTACTTCTCGGAAAAATCTATAAAAGAATTAAAATATATGTTTGCACTCGACGTATATCGAATAGAAGTCGACAGAACATCAAATTCTATTTGACGTAATATCAAAGAGTCGGTACTTATGAAGAGTATTAAGGTCATTCAACGCAATATTGATGCTATTGTTGGGTATTATATCCACAATGACCCTAATTTGAAGAAGTGTCCCTTGAACTAAGATGAATTGAGATTGTATTTGATGTTGTTTATCTAGTTATGTGCTTGCAGGACTATATTGCTGAGTACAACCCAATATCAGGTTACAGTGGGTCAGGAAACACAGGACTATATAATGTAATCCTTCATTATGTAGGCCAATATGTTGACTCACTTGTAATCTCTCTCTATTTGGGTGTACTTCTTATTCAAGTATATTAGGAGAAATAAAGAAGGACTAGTTGCTGCATTTAGAAGAACAAAATTTTTATCTAAGTAAAATTCGTCGAGTATAATAGTGAATACTCGTCGAATTTGTCATGTATACTTACTAGAACTCGTCGAATTCTTCGTATTTACTTAGGGAATAATCTCTGAGTTCTTAGAAAGCAGTCAGGTAAATAATTGTTGAGTATCTTCATGTATACTCTTCGAATTAGTCAAGTGTATCTATCGATACTCGTCGAATTCCACGAATATATATGTCGATACCCGACAAATTCGTCGAGACTCACTGGATATTCCTTGAGTTCACGAATTTACTTCTCCGGATTTCTCTAAGTTAAATTCATCATATATCACTTTGCCTATGTGTCGAATGCGTTGAGAGTATCTGTCGATACTCGTTGAATCCATCGAGTAAGCTAGTCGATACTCGTCGAATTCGACAAGTATCTCTTCAGAAAGCATTGAGTTATCTGTTGGATCTGTCTGGAATCGTCTAAGTGATTTTTGTCGAGTTTCGAAGTAGTTCGATGAGTATACCTGTATATACTATACGATACTCGATGAATAATACTTAGGGTTTATTTTTTCTGTTTTCAAATTTTCAAATCAGATCATTCAGACTGCTATGTACCGTAACTCACGGATTTCTCGAAATGGAAGGAATCTGCTAGCCGTTAGAGAAGAGGAATTCCTATAAATACGTAGGGTGGATTTCAAGAAACCCTAATTGTGCATTTCAAAGTTCAAATCGAGAAATTCCAAGAAAAGCTCCAGTCAGCCTTCATTTTTGTTCTTCACAACTCTCTCGGCTGACAACGACGTGACGCATGATTCGTTCTTCATCAGGCATGTTGACTAGATCCTTGATCTTTTGAGGTTCTCTTACTACTCAGATCTAGTTGATCTGTGTGTTCAGATCAAGACCTTAAAGATTTCAAATTCTCTTTCTCCTCAAGATTTTCAAGTTCTATATTTCAAAGGAAAGGAAGACTGAAGATTTCAGATCTGAAGAATATTATTTGTAATCTAGCTTTGCGTAAATCTTTTATACTATTGTAGAATGTTTTGTCTTTGAGTTGTATATCCTTATTTTTGGATCGAGTTGTAGGAGAGGTTGTTATCTGAGTTATAGGAGAGTTGTCTCAGAGTTATAGGAGTTGAGGCTCTGAGCTGTAAGATTGTGTTCTATTTGATATAAAAGTGAAGTAGCCAAATCTAGACATTCATGGTAGATAGGCGAGGAAGAACTGTGGATGTACCCAACTCGGGGAACCAATATAAATTCTCTGTGTTTCTGTGTGATTAATTTTGTACAATTTTTATTCCGCTATAAGACACAGAACTCACCCATTCACCCCCCTTTAGGTTATTTAGGTTGACGACTAGACACTTTCAATTGGTATTAGAGGGGTGTTGTTCAATATAAGGTTAACACCTTAAACAAGATCTCTGTCTAATTTTCTAGATAATCCGCTTAACTACAATGGACAAAAGCAAGGATATGTCTTCGATGAAGTTGCCTGTGTGCACTAAGGAGAACTTCCCCAAGTGGAAGGAGAGAGTCAGATTCTATATGGAAGTTGCTGATCCCCACATATTTCAGATTGTTGAAGAAGGACCTCACATTCCTACACAACCATCTGCTTTGAATCCTACTTTTATTATTCCAAAGAAAATGATGGACTTGAACACAGATGAAATAACTCTAGTCTCCTTGGATAAAAAGGCAAAGAATATCATAGCCAGTGTAGTGGATGACTCAATACTACAAAATCTATTCCACTACAAATCTGCCAAGGAGATGTGGGTCTGTCTCGTGGTTCTGTCTCGTGGTTCTCATGGAAGGAACTGAGGAAGTTAGAGACGGTCGTAGATCTCTACTCAATCAAGAATACGAGGCTTCCAAGCAATACAATTGCTTACAACTTTGAAAAATTCTTCAAGATTGTCAACTACCTCCGAAACTATGGTCGTACATTTACTAATGGTGAGCTCAACAACAAATTACTAAGGTCCTTGACAAAAGACTACGACACCAAGGTGATAGCCACTAGGGAATTTTGAAAGCTGTCTGAGATTAATCCTCAGAACCTCTTCGGAAATCTCCTTTCCTATGAACTACAGATGAACACAAGGAAGAATGAGGAGCAAAGCAGCAAGACTTCAAGCAAAGAGAATCCAGTAGCTCTGAAGGCCAAAGGGTCAAGAAAATATAAAGTTGTGTCACCAGTAAGGACATGAGCTTTTGATGACCAAGAAGATTTTGAGCCAAGCACATCAGGATCTAAATTATATGATGGAGAATTCTCGCTAATCTTCAAGCAATTCAAAAGACTGCTCAGTAAGAGGAGGCAAATGAAAAATTAGTCCTCATACTCAGACTTCAGAAGATCACATCGTGATGGGGATCGGTCTAAGAAAAGATAAAACATAGATGATAGGAATAAGTCTAAACCGAACAAACATTCTTCTTCTAACATTGTTTGTTATTATTGAAATAAGCCAAGATACGTGATTGCGGAGTGTCCGTATAAAAAGAAGTAAGGATACAAGAAAGAAGAGAAGATATCCTTCAAAGATAAGAGGAAGGAAGAGAAGAGATTCATTGAAAAGAAGTCAAAGACTCTTAGCGATAGTGACTCAAGTGAGTCAATCTCTGAAAATAAAGAAGCCTACTTCGGGCTCATTGCTCAATCAGATGAGGAAGTAGGCAACTCCCAATTCAACGGGAAGGTAAACTCTCACACAATGCCCTCTTTGAATTTGAAACTTCAACTAATGTTCATGAAGACTATTCTACTGAGGAAGATGATTCTGACTTGATGGCTCAGCATCAAGAACTTTGGAGAGCCTTTGAAAAATGTCGCAAGGTTGTCAGAAAGCAATCAAAAGAGATTGTTTCTCTCAAGATAGTGGAATCACGTCTGAAGGAGGAAAATTTTGAATTAACTCCTCTCAAAGATGAAGTCCACTCCTTGAAAGAGGAATTACAGTGCTCTATTGAATTGTTAAGTCAGAAGGAGAAATACTCAGATGAGCAAGAATAAAAGCTCTTGGTGGAAAGGAAACTTGTTGAAAGTTACTCTAAGCCACAAGAACACTCTTCCTCTTATTGATGAATTCTCTGCTCCTAAGAAGGGTAGTGGTCTTGGCCACATAGCTAAGAAAGGTAAGGTTACTAAGAGAGATGCTACCAAAGGCAAAGGGAAGGCACCTCAAAGTCAACCCTCTTTTAAGAAGGTAATCTTTCCTATAAATAAAAATGACTTTGAGACATCTTATGGTCACTTAGCTAGGCCAACTTATGTGGAGCCTAAAAAGCACTACCAAGGATGGACCCATCCCCGATACTTTGGTGCTAGTGCTAGTGCTTTCAAGGCACCGTATGATGAAATAACTCTTAAAGAGTATGGTCCCTATATTCATGGACCAAATTGAAAGAAAGCACTAAAAGCCAAAATTATTGCATCCAAGGCTAAGGAGATAGTGAAACCTTGTATTTGCTATAATTATGAGGCTTCCACCTCCAAGTCGGTTACCCATGCTAGACCTCTCGTTCAAAGGGTAAAGTTGGAGTACAAGAGAAGGTACAATAGATTTGAATATTGGTGTTGCGGTAAGATTGATCACTTTGTCGTAAATGGTTGGTTTCATCCTGTAAAAATTAAAAATCCGCGAGTTAACAGTGCAAGACCGACCACTCACAACGTTAATGTTCCTAATGCTGTTAAACTAATAAGAAACCAAGGATCCAAATCTGTTTGGGTTCCTAAGGGAAAATGATTTATGATTGCAGGTATGTCCAAATGCCAACAAAACTCCAATATAGTATTTGGACAGTGGATGCTCTCGGCACATGATCGAGACAAGAAGCCTATTGCAAGAATATACCCCAGTCAAAGACGGTCCAAAAGTTATATTTGGAGGGTCTGACCAGGGAATTACTAAAGTCTATAGTATGATTACCAATGGTAGAGTTTCCTTCACAGAAGTGCATATGTTAAAGGATTACAACATAATCTAATCAGCATTAGCCAATTATATGATAAATGCTATATCGTTGAGTTCTACAAGGACAAGTGTCTGATAAAATCGTCTGCCAATCTGGAGACAATCTTAACAGGCACTTGGAGTAGAAATATTTTTTGCTTAAATTTTCTATGTTTATACAATTCTACACCAGTGTGCTTTTTGGAAAAAGATAGTGCGTCTCTCTGTAACCAATGGAACAAGAGATTAGCAAATATAAATTTCAAAACTATTAATAAGCTATTTTCTCAAAACTTAGTGCGTGATGCTCCCAGCATTAAGTGCCTTAAAGAGAGTCCATGTCACACATGCCAAATGGGTAAGCAGACATTGACTACCTTTAAAGGCATTATTGAAAAAGATTCTTCTAGAAGTTTATACTTACTTCATATGGACTTATTTGGTCCCATGACAATTCACAATTTAGGAGGTAAAGTCTATACATTGGTCATTGTTGATGATTACTCTCGTTTTACTTGGGTGTTCTTTCTAAAACACAAGTCAGACACCTTCGAGGCTTTCACTAATTTTGTTAGGCAAATTCAGAATGAGTTAAACTGCTTCGTGGTCAAAATCAGAAGTGATCACAGAACAGAATTTGAGTCTGGGGCCATAATAGAATTCTATGGAAGTCAAGGTATCTTTCATGAGTATTCCTCTCCACGTACTCCACAACAAAATGGAGTTGCTGAGAGAAGGAACTGAACCCTCATTGAAGCATATACAACTAGTTTGAATGGTTCTTCACTACCAGAGTACTTCTGGCCCGAAGCTATCAACATAGTGTGCCAAGTGCAAAACAGAGCATTAATAACAAAAACCATCGTAAGACTCCCTACGAACAGTTGAAAGGCAGAAAATAAACTGTATCCTACTATAGGATCTTTGGCAGTAAATGCTTCATACTTAACAATGGAAAGTATTATCGTATAAAGTTTAGTGAAAAATGTTTTGAAGGTATTTTTGTTGGATATAGTAGATATAGTAAGGCATATAGGATTTTTAACAAGAAAACCCTTGTGGTTGAAGAGTTTATAAATGTTTTATTTGATGAGACAAGTATGCTTCATAGAAGCTCGTCTAGTATTATTAGTGTAGATACAGGTTCCAGGTTAAAGGAACTAAGCTTAGAAGAATCAGTCAAGGAAGATGCTCCAAGATCAGTCAAGGTCGTCGATCGAAGTATGGTGGATGAAGAACTACTAGATGAAGAACTACTTTAACCTACAGGAGATGCAACAGATATGGCAGAACCTGCTAGTGGGAGAGAAAGAAATCTAATGTTCAGACATCTAAGAGATGTAACACCTCCATCTGTTAAATGACATATAATAGAAGGTCCGGCTAGGGCCCCACACTATATACCACAAAAATATGGCGGGGTCACAGGTTAATATCAAAAAATAGTACATGCATCCTAACTCAGAGCATTCTAGCAGAAGTATTAGGGGTTATGAATGAACACATCAACCATGAATGTCCACTATATATATAAACTAACACATTTATATATCTCAAAGGAATGCATACAAAATACACAAAAAGTTTGGCCTTAAGACATTACAGGTTCTCTTCACAAATGTGGATTACACACATCGGCACGCAGGTCGGCCACACATGAAAATAGTAAACATTTCTTTAATTGGCCTTCAAGGTCCAACATAGCAGTAGCAGTAGTAGCAAGGGCTTTATCCCACTAACTTCCACTCGGATCTCTAACACTTGCATGGGGACAATCCACCGCAAAGGCGACAAATAAAGCAACGGTCAGCATTCAGCTGACCAATTTATAACAACCCTACCCCTTTCTAGGAGCAGCAGTATTCCTTCCCTGTAGGCATAGCATTTCACAAGCAGATATATCACAAGATGTGCACTCACGCACCATCAATATATCACAAACGTCGACCACACGGCCCGACGCTCTGTGCACTCAGGGCACATTATCGGTGTACCGGAAAACTAGGGTCCCACTACCGTTCTCAGGCCTCAAACCCAACGATAAACTTTAAGCATTGCGCTCCACGTCCTACAACCAGAGACTTTAGTCTTAATAGCGCGCAGGCCTAAGACTCTCATTATGTGCTATAACGAATGCCCAATAACCCGGGCAAATCAAGTTGACAACCATAACGACGAGACAGGTCGGCTGTTACCCGTTGCTCAAATTGCCAAACTAACGCGGGTCGACTTCCCCTTATCTATTTGGCACGAAGCCTTTTAAGAGCTCATTGCTCACAAGAACCACACTGTCCCCGATAGCGACAACCACTATCTACTGTTGTTAGCAACAGAACTATGTTTCTGTACCCAGCCCTAACCATAACTGGACCAACCATCCAGAAATCCCTACAGCCATCTGTAGTGCCAGAAACACCATACAACTCATAAATTTCGAGGGTATTTTCCTGGAATTCCACTCCAGTACTTCCTGTTACTCTGCTTCATAGGCATAACCCACCAACCCCACAAAATATTCATTTATACGCGGAGTCTTCTCTGGTGCACAAAATAAAACATCACCAATCCAGACCAACCTGTCCAGATGTGCTTCACAAAACATGCCTATTCCATACTACATATTTTCGAATCTATATGCAAGACTTTATTGAGGATTTCAAGAGTCAAAACAAGGGAAATCCCTCAACATTCCACCTTTTGGTGGGGGAAATCCATACATATGCCAAAATAAGGACTTCACATGTCCAAGAAGGAAGATCGTTACCCTTGACGTTCTCTTTGGAGCCATGACACATCTTTTCTATGCGGATGGAAATGATCGCCTCACTTTCCACTTCGCGATAATAGCTTCAGATCTTGTTTAATTTTCAGACATAAGATCTTCTCCAGCAACCTAAGTAAGCCCTAGCTCCAGCCGAGAGTTTTCCTCTCCAGAACTCGGGAAGAGAGAGAAAGGAAAAGGAAAAAATGATTTCCACCTTCCTATCCATCTGCATAAGAGGCCTCGGAGCACATCCCAACCACACGATAAAATCATCAAAACAAAGAAACAGCTAGGGTTGAAATTACATCACCGCTCAGTGGCCGCAAAACATGTAAGACCCCCCCTTTTTTTTTCTTTTTAAAACCCGGGGTCTTAGGCCCAGAATCGGCGCTTTGCGGTGACACCTTCACGTCCTGAAGGGTCATCACCACGAGGCGCCGATTCTGCCGGCCAATTCGATCACAGAAAGGTAGCACAATAATTGAAGTAAGAGCAAGTCCACTGAAAGTAAATCACATATATAAAATAAAATCTCCACGAAGGGAGTGTCCACAGAATAACAATAATCAGAGTACTATAAATGCGGGCTTATGCCCGATACATCATGTCCTCACTACAATCTCTCATGCGGAAGCTAAAACAGAAACTACTCAGGGTCGAGACTCACGGTCCCGGCTGTATGAACTCCGGAGCTAGACTGCCCCATCTCCAAGCGCACCGGTCTCTGGGGCCGCTCCTCCATGCTGGGCTCCACGATCCCCTAAATGATGCGGTTCGAAAACCGTTAGTCATAAAGACTAAGCCCTATCATCCCCTACCCCTTCCCCCATGGCTCCTATGTACCGAGCGGAGAGGAAGAAAGGGAAGGACATGAAGGTGGAGATTTAATCAAGAAACAAATGGCAGCGGAACTAATCTAGCAATTCTATAATAATATGACAGAAACAGAAAGTAAGAAAGGTAACCTTAACTTATGTGCGAAAGCGCATAAGCCAAGGGATCTTCTGCAAGGCTCCCATCGTATAGAGTGTCCCATACCCCTTATACGTTGGGGTGTCGGTTATCAGACAACAGCATGTATATATATTGAAATTAACCTTTGATTTATAAACTTGCCCACACAAGCTTATAGACCAAGGGGTCGTTTTGCAGGTGCTAACGTATAAGCGTCCCATACCACTTATACTTTAGGTGTCAGGGTTAAAAGAATCGATTATGCTATGACATGCAAGTGGGTATGATGAAACATGCAAGTGCAACTCACACACCCGACTCTGTGCACACAGACCTTTAGTTCCCCCTTTCGGAGTCGTTACCTCCGAGGATACCTCCGTAGTGGCAGAGGGAAGCGGTGGGTTGGGCCTCGCCCACCTCTAAACCAGTAAAGCACTACCGGTCAGACCTATCGTATGTCTCAACGCTTGGTGCACTAAGCGGACGCCTGCATACTCTTGCCGGCTGGCGCACCGAACTTCTGTTGGCAAAGTGTTAACCACACTTGCCGAGTCAGCGTATTGGCGTCGGTACATCGACCCTCCAATACCGAAGTCCCACCACCTTAATTTTCATTCCTTTTTATGCACATGCAAGTTTAATAAACACACAAAAGCCGAGCCGAAACTCCCCGGACCAAAATGTCCGTCTCCAAACCAACCGAGCCGAAGCTCCCCAGACAATCCCGTTCGTCTCTTAACCAACCGAGCCGAAGCTCCCCGGACCATCCCGTCCGTCTCTTAACCAACCGAGCCGAAGCTCCCCGGACCATCCCATCCGTCTCTTAACCAACCGAGCCGAAACTCTCATCAATCTTCATGTGCCAACAGTGTTTGTGAAATGTGCAGCCCTAGTTACTAAGTTACTCTTGTCGCTTTGTTATTACAGTTTACGTTAGCCCAGGACTGCCCCCGGCATACCCCGTGAAGGGCTCTCAAGGGGCACTAGGAACCAAGACGGCGGCATTACGGCCCAAAGTTCCCTTTCGCAAGGCACTTATTGTTATTAGTTGATCTCCCTTAACCCGATCCCCTTTTAGCTACTTTAGATCTAACCCTAGAGTATTAAGACTCTTCCATACCCACCGGGGGTGGACAATCTTTCGTCGTACCCGAGCACCTCTTATCTCTAGCTACCACTACTTCTCTCTACTCTTCATATCTTCCTATTGTGATTTCATCCACAATTGTCCACCCAGACAAAATGATTAACTCCAATGACTTTCTCGGATCATGTCCTATTGCAATTCATAAATTTGCTATATGCAGACCGACCTAGACTATATGACAAACTGGTTATGCAACGATCCCAAACTCATCCAAATGCCCTTAATTATTTACTGGAGACTTATCAGGATATAAATGGCCTAAATCCAGAATGTGGTAATTTTCCTAATTTATCTGACATTTAATTAATTTTCCCAAAAATCCCAAGGGCTACCAGTTTGAACATAAACTACCCTAAGTTCTCATGCAAGATGTCCAGCAAATTTTATAATAATTAGTAGGTTATCTCAATAGTGTAAATCCAAAGTATCATAATTTTTCTATCATCAAAAGGGCACTAAAACTATTTTAGCAATAATTACTATCTCTCATTATTTATGAACCAAGTACAGGGAATATTCTTCCAAAAATTATAAATAATTTATGACATGCAGATAAAGTCCTAAAATTAGCACTGGCCCAGTTTCATAATTTTTCAGTAATAACATCATCCCTAAATGATTTTTCAAGCATAGAACCCTTTTTTAACTTTTGTAAAGGAAGTACTGGATGTACTGAATTAAAAATTATATAAAAATTCAGGGGTATTCATTCTATCCTAAAATATATATTTCCAAGATTTCATGAGATTCACTTGAACAGAAATGTACAAATAATCAAAACATCAATAGGGGTTAAAATCAACTTTACAAACGAAGTGATGGAAATAAACATCATAAAATTCTAGTAAAATTTCTATAAACTCTACCCACATCAAAACTAACTCTACCCGAGTTTCACAGCCTTTAGATAATTATTAGTGATGGAAGGTGCTTAATTAGTATTTTAACCTAAAGCGAAGATTAAGGTTTTGAGACATCTACTTGTCTCCAAATTTTCCAAGGTTCCATCCAGACGATTATTATCGTGCTAATATCAACTCTACAGAGTTTCAAGGTAATACAAGATAAATTGCCCCCATATCCTTCACAACCCTCAAAACCCTCCATCTAGGGTTTGAGTTTGGATCCTAGGGTAAACCAACCCTAAACCACACCATTTTCTCCAAGTGGGTTATAATAACCCTTACAAGTCAGTGGTCAAGATATCAGCCTCAGTAGAGGTGATATAACCATTCTAACCTCTCGTGCACTTTTTACTCAAAAATGCCTCACTTTGCCTAGTTAAGAATAGGTGACTCCCTCTCCAAAACTCATCCAAATGAGTTGAAAATTTGTACAAAGTAAAGTTTTATAGCCATGGACCACTCCCCAAATTTGGGAGGGTTTGGAGGTCATTTAACTACTTAAATAAATTCCTCTAAGTTTATTAAATTAAAACAAAAAATTTAGGCAAAGTATCTCCAAAAATTCCCATTTTTGGTCTGCCTTTAGGTATAGCTAAGGTTAACCCCCTGCCCAAATTTCAGGTCATTTGGACACGGGACGAAGAGTGGGCATCCATTTTAATTTCTACCCAACTCTAGGTACAGCCTCCACTAAAATGGGTTCTGCGGTCAAACCGCTTACCCAAACGAGTTGAAATTAATTTAAAATTAAACTAGACTCAAAGGGCTACAACTTTCGTGACTGGTCATTTTTCCTAAAATGGCCTCTAAGTGCCTCATTTTGTAGCATCAAAATGTGCTCATCTAAATATATTTTCCTTATAAATTATTTACATAATTTATATATTATAAACAGCTTTTACTGTTCATCTTCTACAGAACCCGAAAACCAGAACACGGAAACTCTTATTTCCTGTAGCTCTTTCGCGATCCATCACCGGTCGCCCAGTCACTTCCCTGGCCTGCCACCATGTGATAAGCGAACTAAAATAAGCCGGAAATGGTATAACTGAAATTTTATTATCAGAAAAAGGTATCTATTACAAAGGTATGGCCTCCCTTATATAGAATGGAGGATAGAAGAGAGAATACAAATAAGAGATGTGGGACTAAAACTATACAAAAAATCTGGGCGGCTAGAACAACAGACCGGAACAAGCCGCAAGCCGCGCGGTTAGACAGAAGGGCTAACCGCTCGGCCACTGCCAGAGAGAGAGACAAGCCGCCATGAGAGACCGTTAGACCGCCCGGTCTCCTAGTCGCCAGTAACAGATCGCTAGACCGCTTGGACCTCAGACCTCAACACAGCAACCAAACCGCTGAAGGCAAATCGCCAGACCGCCCGGTCAATAACCCGCCAAGCCAGACCGATAGACCGCCCGGTCTCCAACTTCAACACTCCCCCACAAGCTGGAGCATATATGTCGATCATGCCCAGCTTGTCACATATATGAAGAAACGAGGCGAATACTGGCTTGGTGAAGATGTCAGGCAGCTCTTTTATAGACGTGATGAAGGGGGTGCAAATTTGTTCCTTCAGAATCTCTTCACGAATGAAATGACAGTCGACCTCAATGTGCTTGGTTCTCTCATGGAAGACTGGATTTTTGGAGATTTATATAGAAGCCTTGTTGTCACAGAACATAGGTAGAGGATGGTTGTAGACCTCTCCTAAATCCAACATGAGAGCCCGTAGCCATTTTAGCTCACAAGTGGTCGATGCCATACTCCGATACTCTGCTTCAGCATTGGACCTGGAGACAACAGATTGCTTCTTGCTCTTCCAGCTTACCAGATTGCCACCAACAAAGGTACAGAAACCGAAGGTAGACTTGCGGTCCCCTTTATCATCAGCATAACTCGCATCTGAGTAAGCATCAACCCTCAGATGATCATTCTTCTGAAAGAGCAATCCTTTTCCAGGGGCTGCTTTGACGTACTCCAAGATCCGCAAGGCGGACTGTAGATGGCACTCCCTGGGAGCTTGCATGAATTGATTCACCTTGCCCACAGCATAGGAAATGTCGGGCCTAGTCATGGTGAGGTATATGAGCTTACCAACCAGACGCCTGTACTGCGAAGCATCTGAAAGAAGAGGCGAATCATCTGTCCAGGTTTTGTCTTCTCCAACAGCCATGGGACATCGGGCAGGTTTGGCCCCAGTCAATCCTGCTTCTTTTAAAATATCAAGAGCATACTTACGCTGAGAGAGGACTAAAGAGTTGGGCTTCCGAGAGATATCGATCCCCAAAAAGTACTTCGGAGAACCCATATCTTTCGTGACTAGATGTTGGCGAAGATGCCGCTTTATCAAGGCTACCCCTTCCTGGTCATCACCAATGAGAAGAATATCATCAACATATACTGCAAGAACCACCAGTCCCGAAGCGGTTTTGCGAATAAATAGAGAGTGATCAGCAGCGCTGCGAGCAAAACCAACGGCCGCCACGATGCCGCTGAACTTGTCAAACCAAGCTCGAGGGCTCTGCTTGAGGCCATAGATTGCCTTCTGTAGCCGGCATACCCGTGTCTCCCCCTGAGCAACATACCCTGGAGGTTGCTCCATGTAGACGGCCTCCTGAAGATCACCATAAAGGAAGACATTCTTGATATCCAGCTGGGAAAGTGGCCAGTCTTTGTTGACCGCCACAGAGAGAAGGACCCGTATAGTGCTGAGATGAGCCACGGGAGAGAAGGTGTCAAAGTAATCAACCCCATAGGTTTTAGTAAAGCCCTTAGCCACCAGGCGAGCTTTGTAACGGTTCACAGTGCCATCTGGGCCAAATTTGACCACAAAGACCCAGCGACAACCAACAACATCTGTATCAAAGGGAGGAGGGACAAGAGTCCAGGTACCCCGCTCTGTGAGGGTCGCCATTTCCTCATCTATGGCCATCTTCCAGTGAGGAATGGCAAGGGCCTCCTGGTAGGAACGAGGTGTGGTAGTAGCAGAGATAGCCAGTGAAAAGGCCCTGCAAGAAGGGGTAAGACGATCATATGAAACAACAGCAGCAAGGGGGTGTAGGGTACACGTCTGCACCCCTTTGCGAAGAGCTACAGGAAGATCCAGGTCGGTGGGCTCCTCGGCATCCAGAGCATCCGTGGCAGAGAGAGCTGGCCCGGGAGGAGAGAGCGACGGCAGTAGAGATGAGGGAGATGGAGGCGGAGAGAGAGGCGGAGGGAGAGGAGTGGGCGGAGACGGAGGAGGGGCGGATATCGCAGTAGGAGACGAGGGAACGAACGGAATAACAGGAGAATCAGAGGTGGGGGGAAGAGAAGAGGAGTCATCCGAGAAGTAGGAGGCATTCTCGAAGAAGGTAACGTCAGCAGAGACGAACTGCTTACGAAGAACAGGATCAAAGCAGCAGTAGCCTTTCTGAGTGGCCGAGTACCCCAGAAAGACATATTTGGTGGAGCGAGGGGAGAGCTTATCACGGGTGGCAGATGGGGCATGCACAAAAGCAGTGCACCCAAAGATTCGAAGAGGGAGAGGAAAAGGCTCCTTGCCTGGATAAAGGATGGAAAAAGGGGTTTTTCCCTTGAGAACGGAGGAGAGAATGCGATTGATGAGATAGCAGGCAAGAAGAATAGCATAGCCCCAATATGAGTGAGGGACATGCATTTGAGTCATCAATGTGCGAGCAACATCGAGGAGGTGACAGTTTTTGCGTTCCGCTACCCCATTTTGTTGGGATGTATAGACACAACTTGTCTGATGAATAACGCCATGTTGGACACAGAAAGAGGTAAAAGCATGACTTAAGTACTCTTTTGCATTATCAGAGCGAAAAGTTTTAATACCAACACCAAACTGATTTTTGATTAAATGATAATAGGAGGTTCATACATTAAAAAGTTCAGAGCGATCTCATAAGAGATACACCCAAGTACATCTAGAAAAATCATCAATAAAGGTTACAAAATAAGAACTACCCCGACCAATAGTAAGGGTAGGAGCAGGTCCCCAGATATCGGAGTGGACTAGATCAAACGGACGGGTAGAGCCCCGACCTTGCTTCGGCGAGAAGGAGGAACGATGATGCTTGCCAAGTTGACATGCTTCGCAGTTAAGAGGAGTATTGGAGGGAGGGAGGTGGGGCAGAAGCTGATGTAGAAGCCGTGGTGGAGGATGACCGAGACGGAGATGCCACTGGAGAAGATCCGTACAAGAAGAAGAGAAGGCAGACAAAGCGGAAACGTTGTCGAGGAAGTAGATGCCGCCGCTCTCAGTCCCAGTAGCAATCGTCCGCTGGGAGCTCGGATCCTGAAAAGAACAAGAAGATGGAGTAAACGTTACAGAACATTGAAGCTGCTTGCACAAAGAAGTAACCGACAACAGATTGCACGGAAACTTGGGCACATAGAGACTGTCCTCTAGCCGAAGGGACGGAGTAACATGAACCACTCCCGACCCATGAACCGGGGAGGGAGAACCGTCTGCAATGAGGACCGAGGGCAACCGATCATGCTGTTCGAGGAGACAGAAGCACTGAGGATTGCCCGTCATATGATTAGTTGCACCGGAGTTGATGAGCCATTTACCTTGAGTGACCACATGGGCACTACCTGATGATGTGACCACGGAAGCAGACGGCTTGGAAGAGGAGGCGGAAGAGTCACCCGAGGGGCGAAGATGGGGATGCTTTGTCCAGCAGCGGTCAAGAGTGTGTCCGGTGCGGCCGTAGTGAGAGCAGAGGTAGCGGGAAGAAGGACGTCCGCCAGACTGATGACTGCGGCTACCAGAGCCACTCCGCTGAGTTTGATGAGCATAGTTATCTGGAGGAGAAGGAGCGGGCAGAAGCGGGCGCTAAAGGAGAGAGGTGACAGCGGCGATGCGAGTAGCGGTGGCATCTAAAGTAGGAGATTCCGCCTCACCCAGAATTTGTTGGCGGATCATGTCATAAGTGTTAGGAAGACGGAGCAGATAACACACAACCAGAAGCTCCTGGAAGTGCTTGTGTTGTTGAGCCAGATCCGCAGAAAAGGGGCGATTCTGAAGAATCTCAGCCCCAAGAGCTTGAACTTGTTGGTAGGCAATAGCAGGAGACAAGGTAGGCCGGGCAAAGAGGTCCGCATACAACGTATAGATGCGGGACGTCTGAGCCCCTTTGGAATACAAAGCAGCAAGATGAAGCCAAGCGGCCTTCACCGTCTCATCATGACGGATGACGGGAAGGCACTCATCAGATAGACTGTTAGCGAGCCAAGTACGCACAAGAGCGTCACTCGCATCCCAGTCATCAAAGAGAGGTGAAGTGGTAGGAGGAGGGTCATCAACGAGATGGTGGTGTTTGCGTTGCGAGCGAAGGAGAAAGGTGAAAGAGACGCTCCAATCCGGGTAGTTGGAGCCGACAAGCTTGGAAACGGTGCCAAGGTTCCCGGAAGGAGTAGGAGGTAGAGGCGGATTCGGATTGGCTACAGGGGTGGCGGCAGGAGTGGTGGCAGTGGAAGCATCAGAAAGAGCCATAAGAGCAAACAACAGGAAGCCGCGCGGTTAGGACACAAGCCGCGCGGATAGGTAGAAGAGGAACTGCAGCGGTCAGGATGACCACGACCAAGCCGCAGTATCAAGCAGAGGGGAAGAAGTCGAGCGGCAAGCAGACAGTCCGCTCGAACAGAAGCACAAGAGAGGGCAAGGCACACGGTGATAGGTCGCGGCGAACTAGGAGACAGATCGCAGCGAACAAGACAACAGGTCGCGCACACAGAGGGCAACGACAAGGAGACAGCGCGGACAGGGTGGAAGCCGGAGAAGCAAGTCGTGCGGACAGAGAGGGGCACAGAATCAGGAGGAAAGGATCAATTCCTCTGATACCATGTGAGAAGCGAACTAAAACAAGCCGGAAATGGTATAACTGAAATTTTATTATCAGAAAAAGGTATCTATTACAAAGGTATGGCCTCCCTTATATAGAATGGAGGAGAGAAGAGAGAATACAAATAAGAGATGTGGGACTAAAACTATACAAAAAATCTGGGCGGCTAGAACAACAGACCGGAACAAGCCGCAAGCCGCGCGGTTAGACAGAAGGGCTAACCGCTCGGCCACTGCTAGAGAGAGAGAGACAAGCCGCCATGTGAGACAGTTAGACCGCCCGGTCTCCTAGTCGCCAGTAACAGACCGCTAGACCGCTTGGACCTCAGACCTCAACACAGCAACCAAACCGCTGAAGGCAAACCGCCAGACCGCCCGGTCAATAACCCGCCAAGCCAGACCGACAGACCGCCCGGTCTCCAACTTCAACACACCACCACCACCACCACCTCCGTTGAGGCGATGGCTAGCGGTCGGCGATGGTTTGGCAGCCGGAGGTGGCGGTTTCCGGCGAACTCGAAAATACATTTTTTTCATGGTTTTCCATGAAAACGAGAGATAGGTCCGGCTCCGTTGAGCATGAACTTCCTTTCTAAGAATCCTAAGATCTACCCATGAAAGAAGAAGCAGAGGAGGACCTTGTTCGCGGTTTGGAGGCGAGATGAACGACGGGGTGCCATGGCGCGGTGGTGGCATTGCTGAACTTCTCCTGCAGCAAGGTACAAAGATCTGAGTCTGTTTGGTCAAGAGTGTAACCTTCTCATCTTGCTCTAAGGGGTCTTTTATAAGTCAGCAAGTGGGGAGGTGAAAGGGTAAAGCCTTAATGGTCATGAAGGCTCCTCTTAATAACCTTTCGGTTACAGTGAAGGGATAAGACACGGTGGAAGATGAATAGGTGTTTGCCAGGTGGCGATTCCTATTGGACCAACACTTCTTCCTTTATTATATAATTACAGAAGGAAAAACGGCCCGTAATTACTCCTGGTGTAACTTCCCACACCAGCATTTATTACCACGCGTGTTAGAAGAATTTCGGGCCTGAACCGTCGTTTTGGTCAATGTCACGGGCGTGACACATAGGTCACGGGCGTGACAGGCCCGGGTGGCCAATTCTAGGATCGATGATCGTCGAACTGAGATCGACGGTCGTCGAAGGGTGGTCACGCCCTAGGTCACGGACGTGACACCTTGGTCACGGGCGTGATATGCCCGAATGGCAAATTCTGAGGTCGACGATCGTCAAACTGAGATCGACGGTCATCGAAGGGTGGTCACGCCCTAGGTCACGGGCGTGACAGGGTCATGAGGCAAATTCCGCGCTCGGCGATCGTCGTGCTGAGATCAACGATCACCGAAGGGGGGGTCACGCCCTAGGTCACGGGCGTGACACTTAGGTCACGGGCGTGACATGCCCGAATGGCAAATTCTGAGGTCGACGATCGTCGAACTGAGATCGACGGTCGTCGAAGGGTGGTCACGCCCTAGGTCACGGGCGTGACACGTTGGTCACGGGAGTGACAGGGCCGGGTTGAAAATTCTGCGCCTGACGATCGTCTCCCTGAGATCGACGATCGTCGAAGGAGTCACGCCCTAGGTCACGGGCGTGACGGGTCGGTCACGGGCGTGACCAACCCGTGACCCGAAATCTCGGTCGATTTATTTCAATTTTTGGGCTTCCTAGGGTTCTGTCACGACCAATCGACTCCTAGGGGTCTAGCCGGAAATGGGATGTTACAAATCCCAATAAACAAATCAAAAATTTCATCCCCGAAATTGAGGTTGAGCCTACGGGGATTTCTATCGGAATAAATTAAACTTGTAACATCCCATACGATTTTTCTATTGGGTTCAAGCGACTACTTGTTTGATAAACGAAGACAATCTCCCCAATAAACAAAAGATTAGCCCCTACTTTCCCGCGCATGCCTAGGTTCTCAATTTTCCTTATCTAATCTTACCGGTTTTGTACAAGAAGGTAATTTATAGTATACCAAGAGGTGGTGAGGTATACCTGACTGAACAGCTCCGGGTATTTTTGCCTCATCAGGTCCTGCGGTTCCCAGGTGTGCTCCTCCTGACCGTGGTTTCTCCATAGAACCTTGACTAAGGGGATCTTCTTGCGGCGCAAGATCCGTACTCCTTTGTCGTCGATCCGGACCGGCTCCAAGTGAACAGATCGGTCTGAAGCTACCGGCCCTTCTGTGGTCAAAATCTGCTGCTCCGGGCGTAGTAAAACCCTTCTCAGCGAAGAAATGTAGAAGACGTCGTGTAGAGCTGCCAGCCCTGGTGGCAACTCTAGCCTGTAGGCTAGGGGTCGAATCCGCTCCAGGATCCGGTAAGGGCCCATATACCTAGGGCTGAGCTTCTTCCTCCGACCGCGCACTCGTGAGACTCCGTGCATGGGCCGGATCTTCAAGAACACTCGGTCCCCTACCTGAAACTCCACCTGACGATGTCGGGCGTCATCGTACTTAGCTTGTCTGCTCTGCGCCTCCAACATCCTATCTCTGATCAGTCTCACCTGTGCCTCGGTGTCTTCAACAAAATCCGATCCCAACACCTTCGGGTCCTCGTCTTGAACCCAAGAAAGCGGGGTCCTACATTTTCTTCCATACAAGACTTCATAAGGCGCCATCCTGATGCTGGACTGGTAGCTATTGTTATAGGAGAACTCGACCAACGGTAACATCTTCTCCCACGGCTCCCCTCGGTCCAGTATACACAGTCGTAGTAAATCCTCCAAGGTCTGGTTGGTGCGCTCTGTCTGCCCGTCCGTCTGAGGGTGGAAGGCCGTGCTAAAAGTCAATCGGGTGCCCAAATATGCCTGCACTGACCGCCACTCCTTGGATGTAAACCGTCCATCGCGGTCCGACACTATCGTCCGGGGCACGCCATGATATCGGACATACTGCTCCACGAACTTCCGTACCAGCACTCCCACCGAGTCATCTTTCCTGATTGGTATAAAGCGGGCCACCTTCGTCAACCGATCAACAATCACCCAGATCGAGTCGTTCCCCATCCGAGACCAGGGAAGACCATGTATAAAATCCATAGCTATATCGTCAAACTTCCACTCCGGCACCGGGAGTGGCTGCAACAATCCTGCGGGGTTCCTGCACTCCGCCTTCACCAACTGACACACCTCGCAATAGGTCACGAAGTACGTAATGTCCTTCTTCATGCCCGGCCAAAACATCGTCTTCTTCAGATCAGCGGTCATCTTTGTGATCCCCGGGTGCAAAGAGTACCGGCTGCAATGCGCCTCTATCATAATATCCTCTCGGATCTGGCCTCCTGCGGGTATATATACTCTGCCTCTGAAATGTAGCAGTCCATCTCTCAGGGAATAATCTCCAGTCGAACCCTCCTCCAAGGCTCGGAACATCGGCTCTGCCCACGCATCTGTCCTCTGTCCGTCCCGAATGCGATCCCGAATATCGTCTATGGCCACCATCGATGTCAGATACTCCCTATACAGCTCTGGATCATCCTCAAACACTAGGGATATCTGTATATCTCTGAATGACCGTACTAGCTCCATGGACATAACCTGGGGACCAGCTTCGAAAGTGGCAGCTCTTCGGCTCAACGCGTCGGCCACCACGTTTGCCTTCCTTGGATGGTAGTGCATCTCATACTGATAATCTGCTAAGAACTCCACCCAGCGCCTCTGCCTGATATTCAGCTCCTTCTGTGTGTCCACGTATTTCACGTTCTTGTGGTCGGAGTAGATGTCGCAGTGAACTCCATAAAGATAATGGCGCCAGACCTTCAGAGCAAAAACGACCGCTCCCATCTCAAGGTCGTGCACTGGGTAGTTCTTCTCATGGGTCTTCAGCTGGCGGGAGGCATATGCTATGACGTGTCCGTTCTGCATCAGCACTGCTCCCATCCCCTGGTATGATGCGTCGGTATACACTTGGAATCCTTCCTTTTCAAATGGAAGGGCCAGAATAGGGGCTGAGATGAGTCGGTCCTTCAGCTCCTGGAAAGCCGCCTGGCACTGCGGGGTCCAAACGAAAGGTGCCTCCTTTTTCGTCAAAGACGTGAGTGGGAGGGCAATTTGAGAGAACCCCTCCACGAACTTCCGGTAATACCCGGCAAGTCCCAAGAAACTTCGTACATCGGTGGCTGTCTTTAACTGCGGCCAATCACGGACTGCCTGAATCTTTGTCGGATCCACCGCCAACCCGGCTCTGCTGATAATGTGGCCTAGGAAAGCCACCTCCTTCAACCAAAACTGACACTTACTGAATTTCGCATAAAGGCGATGCTCCCGCAACCTTTCCAAAGTCAGTGCCAGATGCCGAGTGTGCTCCTCCTCTGTCCTAGAGTAGATCAGGATTTCGTCTATGAATACTATGACGAACACATCCAGGTAGGCCTCGAAAACCCGGTTCATGAGACTCTTGAATGCCGACGGAGCATTCGTGAGCCCGAAGGGCAACACGGTGAACTCATACAGGCCATATCTGCTACTAAAGGCCGTCTTCGGGATATCCTCCTCCTGGATCCGTAGCTGGTAGTATCCTGACCTCAAGTCCAGCTTCGAGAAATAACGGGCTCCCTCCAGCTGGTCGAACAATTCGTCTATCCGTGGGAGTGGGTAGGTATTCCTGATGGTCAGCCTGTTTAGTGCTCGATAATCGATACACAGGCGAAGTGTCCCATCCTTCTTCTTCATGAATAGGACCGTGGCTCCCCATGGCGAGGAACTCGGTCTAACAAATCCTGCCTCAACCAATTCCTGCAATTGAGTCCGAAACTCTGCCAACTCCTTCGGGGCCATTCGATAAGGGGCCCTAGATGCCGGTTTGGCCCCCGGCACAAGCTGTATCTGAAAGTTCTGCTCTCGGTATGGAGGTAGTCCTGGCAGTTTCTCTGGAAATATGTCAGCGAAATCTCGCACCACCAGAATGTCTATCACTGACTCCTTAACTTCCGCCATCTCAAAAAGAATCTGATAGACCTCCTCTCCCTGTAGATGGGCCTTAACGGCCTGTACCGAAGATAAGAGTATACGAGATGCAGATCTTATACCTTCGATGACAATGAAAGAGTCCCCGTGTCTCACGGTGATCCTCTTTGCCTGGCAGTCAATCTGGGCATGGTTCCAGTGCAGCCATACCATGCCCAGGATCAGGTCGTAGTCCGTCAGCTTCAAAATCGTCGCTGGAGCCTCGAATGCCTTTCCACCAATTTCTGCCTCCATATTGCAGTGATCCGTGGTAAGGAGCTCAGATCCATCCGGTAGTCGCACCCTCATCCTCGAGCCTGTGAATCGCTCCACGCCTTCCAGTCCTTCTACGAATGTCTCCGACACAAAGGAGTGAGTAGCTCCAGTATCGAACAGCGTGCGGGCCGGCTTGCCACTGATGAAGACTATACCTGGGGTGATTAGATGTCTTAGGGTTCTATAGTGAGTTTTACTTTCCTTGCGATTCAAAGTTTTAACCATTTAAAGGGAAATTCTATGAAAATAAAGAATCATTGCGGCGTACCTGCTATGACCTGCTCCGGATTCCGAGGCTGCGCAAGGTCCAAAGCATATACCTGCTCTCTTCCCTGTCTACGGTCTCCCTCCTGGTATCCACGACCGCGGCCGCGTCCTCGGCCTCCGTAATGCTGAGCTGGGTGGCCGCCCTGTGGTGCTGGAGGTGGTGCCCCCCTCATGGGGCAGTTCCTCCGAATGTGCCCAATCTGATGACAAAGGAAGCACTCTGGTGGGGGATACGCCATTCCCCCGGGTCTCGGCATCTCCTGCATTCGAAGAGGTTGAGGGGCCAATATCACCTGTTCCCTCGGCTCCTGCCTCACGTCCTGACGAGGCTGGTCCTCTGTCCTCCTCCCCTCTGGTACAACACCTCGTCGCTGGTCATTTCTACCTCTCCGTCCCTGATCCTCTGCTGGCTGCTTCCGGCCCCGGGTGGCGTGCCAATCTGCCTCAATCCTTTTTGCCATCTCCAAAATCCGGGAGATAGGCCCGTCAGATACAAACAACAAAGCCTCCCTCAAGTCCTCCTGTAGGCCCTTATAGAACCTCCTGATATACCCTGCTTCATCCAGCTGGTAGGAATCTGCGTATCGAGCCAGATGGTCGAACTCCCGATGATACTCCACCACCGTCCGGGTGCTCTGCTTCAGCTGTAAAAACCGCTCCTCCAACTCATCCCTGGCCGACTGCGGAACGAAATGCTCCAGCAGCGCGGCCCTGAACTCCTCCCAGATAACCTCCGCAACCTCCCTATCGGCAAATGTCGTGTCCAACAGCGTCTTCCACCACCTCTTTGCATGGGACTCCAGGCAAGAGACAACCAGAGCCACCCTCTCCTCCCAGGGACACCGTATCCCGGTCAGCATCTCGTACATGATATCCAGCCACTCTTCCGTCTGAACTGCCGACTCTGTCCCCAAATAGGACGGGGGAGAAAGACCCCGGAAGATGCTCAGCCAGTTGGTCCTCGGATTTGGCTGCGGGACCAGAACCTGCTGGGCCCTGAAAGCCTCTAGGATGGCAGTCAGAGTCTGTCCCAAGTCTGACTAAAGGAAAGGAGTGGGGACCGGTGGGGGTGGTGCAACATCCTGAGCCTGTTGAACTCCACCTTGTGGCGTAGGCTGTGCTGGAGGCTGCGTAACAAAAACACATACTGAGAAAACGTTCAAATATTACATAAAGGTGGACAATTTATATGTGATCCCCATATGGGCACACCACTGCTTCCGCTGCTTAGTTTGTCCCCAAACTAAACTTGCGCGGGGGTGACCCAGCGTTTGTGGACTGCTACTTTCTTCTGATCGTTGTTTTCCTCTGATACCAATTGTAAGACCCCCTTTTTTTTTCTTTTTAAACCCGGGGTCTTAGGCCCAGAATCGCTGCTTTGCGGTGACACCTTCACGTCCTGAAGGGTCATCACCACGAGGCGCCGATTCTGCCGGCCAATTCGATCACAGAAAGGTAGCACAATAATTGAAGTAAGAGCAAGTCCACTGAAAGTAAATCACATATATAAAATAAAATCTCCACGAAGGGAGTGTCCACAGAATAACAATAATCAGAGTACTATAAATGCGGGCTTATGCCCGATACATCATGTCCTCACTACAATCTCTCATGCGGAAGCTAAAACAGAAACTACTCAGGGTCGAGACTCATGGTCCCGGCTGTATGAACTCCGGAGCTAGACTGCCCCATCTCCAAGTGCACCGGTCTCTGGGGCCGCTCCTCCATGCTGGGCTCCATGATCCCCTAAATGATGCGGTTCGGAAACCGTTAGTCATAAAGACTAAGCCCTATCATCCCCTACCCCTTCCCCCATGGCTCCTATGTACCGAGCGGAGAGGAAGAAAGGGAAGGACATGAAGGTGGAGATTTAATCAAGAAACAAATAGCAGCGGAACTAATCTAGCAATTCTATAATAATATGACAGAAACAGAAAGTAAGAAAGGTAACCTTAACTTATGTGCGAAAGCACATAAGCCAAGGGATCTTCTGCAAGGCTCCCATCGTATAGAGTGTTTCATACCACTTATACGTTGGGGTGTCGGTTATCAAACAACAGCATGTATATATATTGAAATTAACCTTTGATTTATAAACTTGCCCACACAAGCTTATAGACCAAGGGGTCGTTTTGCAGGTCCTAAGGTATAAGCATCCCATACCACTTATACTTTAGGTGTCAGGGTTAAATGAATCGATTATGCTATGACATGCAAGTGGGTATGATGAAACATGCAAGTGCAACTCACACACCCGACACTGTGCACACAGACCTTTAGTTCCCCCTTTCGGAGCCGTTACCTCCCAAGATACCTCCGTAGTGGCAGACGGAAGCGGTGGGTTGGGCCTCGCCCACCTCTAAACTAGTAAAGCACTACCGGTCAGACCTATCGTACGCCTCAATGCTTGGTGCACTAAGCGGACGCCTGCGTACTCTTGCCGGCTGGCGCACCAGACTTCTGTTGGCAAAGTGCTAACCACACTTGCCGAGTCAGCGTATTGGCGTCGATGCATCGACCCTCCAATACTGAAGACCCACCACCTTAATTTTCATTCCTTTTTATGCACATGCAAGTTTAATCGTAAACACACAAAAGCCGAGCCGAAGTTCCCCGGACCAAAACGTCCGTCTCCAAACCAACCGAGCCGAAGCTCCCCGGACCATCCCGTCCGTCTCTTAACCAACCGAGCCGAAGCTCCCCGGACCATCCCGTCCGTCTCTTAACCAACCGAGCCGAAGCTCTCATCAATCTTCCTGTGCCAACAGTGTTTGTGAAAGATGCAGCCCTAGTTACTAAGTTACTCTTGTCGCTTTGTTATTACAGTTTACGTTAGCCCAGGACTGCCCCCGGCATACCCCGTGAAGGGCTCTCAAGGGGCACTAGGAACCAAGACGGCGGCATTACGGCCCGAAGTTCGCTTTCGCAAGGCACTTATTATTATTGGTTGATCTCCCTTGACCCTATCCCCTTTTAGTTACTTTAGATCTAACCCTAGAGTATTAAGACTCTTCCATACCCACCGGGGGTGGACGATCTTTCGTCGTACCCGAGCACCTCTTATCTCTAGCTACCACTACTTCTCTCTACTCTTCATATCTTCCTATTGTGATTTCCTCCACAATTGTCCACCCAGACAAAATGATTAACTCCAATGACTTTCTCGGATCATGTCCTATTGCAATTCACAAATTTGCTATATGCAGACCGACCTAGACTATATGACAAACTGGTTATGCAACGATCCCAAACTCATCCAAATGCCCTTAATTATTTACTGGAGACTTATCAGGATATAAATGGCCTAAATCCAGAATGTGGTAATTTTCCTAATTTATCTGACATTTAATTAATTTTCCCAAAAATCCCAAGGGCTACCAGTTTGAACATGAACTACCCTAAGTTCTCATGCAAGATGTCCAGCAAATTTTATAATAATTAGTAGGTTATCTCAATAGGGTAAATCCAAAGTATCATAATTTTTCTATAATCAAAATGGCACTAAAACTATTTTAGCAATAATTACTATCTCTCATTATTTATGAACCAAGTACAGGGAATATTCTTCCAAAAATTATAAATAATTTATGACATGCAGATAAAAACCTAAAATTAGTACTGGCCCAGTTTCATAATTTTTCAGTAATAAAATCATCCCTAAATGATTTTTCAAGCATAGAACACCTTTTTAACTTTTGTAAAGGAAGTACTGGATGTACTCAACTAAAAATTATATAAAAATTCATAGGTAATCATTCTGTCCTAAAATATATATTTCCAAGATTTCATGAGATTCTCTTGAACAAAAAGGTACAAATAATCAAAACATCAATAGGGGTTAAAATCAACTTTACAAACGAAGTGATGGAAATAAACATCATAAAATTGCAGTAAAATTTCTATAAACTCTACTCACATCAAAACTAACTCTACCCAAGTTTCACAGCCTTTAGATAATTATTAGTGATGGAAGGTGCTTAATTAGTATTTTAACCTAAAACTAAGATTAAGGTTTTGAGGCATCTACTTGTCTCCAAATTCTCCAAGGTTCCATCCAGACGATTATTATCGTGCTAATATCAACTCTACAGAGTTTCAAGGTAATACAAGAGCAATTGCCCCCATATCCTTCACAACCCTCAAAACCCTCCATCTAGGGTTTGAGTTTGGATCCTAGGGTAAACCAACCCTAAACCACACCATTTTCTCCAAGTGGGTTATAATGACCCTTACAAGTCAGTGGTCAAGATATCAGCCTCAGTAGAGGTGATATGACCATTCTAACCTCTCGTGCACTTTTTACTCAAAAATACCTCACTTTGCCTAGTTAAGAATAGGTGACTCCCTCTCCAAAACTCATCCAAATGAGTTGAAAATTTGTACAGAGTAAAGTTTTATAGCCAGGGACCACTCCCCAAAATTTGGGAGGGTTTGGAGGTCATTTAACTACTTAAATAAATTCCTCTATGTTTATTAAATTAAAACAAAAACTTTAGGCAAAGTATCTCCAAAAATTTCCATTTTTGGTCTGCCTTTAGGTATAGCTAAGGTTAACGCCCTGCCCAAATTTCAGGTCATTTGGACACGGGACGAAGAGTGGGCATCCATTTTAATTTCTACCCAACTCTAGGTACAGCCTCCACTAAAACGAGTTCTGCGGTCAAACTGCTTACCCAAACGAGTTGAAATCAATTTTAAATTAAACTAAACTCAAAGGGCTACAACTTTTGTGACTGGTCATTTTTCCTAAAACGGCCTCTAAGTGCCTCATTTTGCATCATCAAAATGTGCTCATCTAAGTATATTTTCCTTATAAATTATTTACATAATTTATATATTATAAACAGTTTTTACTGTTCATCTTCTACAGAACCCGAAAACCAGAACACAGAAACTCTTATTTCCTGTAGCTCTTTCGCGATCCATCACCGGTCGCCTGGTCACTTCCCTGGCCTGCCACCACCACCACCACCTGCGTTGAGGCGATGGCTAGCGGTCGGCGGTGATTTGGCCGCCGGAGGTGGCGGTTTCCGGCGAACTCGAAAATACATTTTTTCATGGTTTTCCATGAAAACGAGAGAAAGATCCGGCTCCGTTGAGCACGAACTTCCTTTCTAAGAATCCTAAGATCTACCCATGAAAGAAGAAGTAGATGAGGACCTTGTTCGCGGTTTGGAGGCGAGATGAACGACGGGGTGCCATGGCGCGGTGGTGGCGTTGCTGAACTTCTCCTGTAGCAAGGTACAAAGATCTGAGTTTGTTTGGTCAAGAGTGTAACCTTCTCATCTTGCTCTAAGGGGTCTTTTATAAGTTAGCAAGTGGGGAGGTGAAAGGGTAAAGCCTTAATGGTCATGAAGGCTCCTCTTAATAACCTTTCGATTACAGTGAAAGGATAAGAAACGGTGGAAGATGAATAGGTATTTGCCAGGTGGCGATTCCTATTGGACCAACACTTCTTCCTTTATTATATAATTACAGAAGGAAAAATGGCCCGTAATTACTCCTGGTGTAACTTCCCACACCAGCATTTATTACCACGCGTGTTAGAATAATTTCGGGCCTGAACCGTCGTTTCGATCAATGTCACGGGCGTGACACATAGGTCACGGGCGTGACACATAGGTCACGGGCGTGACATGCCCGGGTGGCCAATTCTGGGGTCGACGATCGTCGAACTGAGATCGACGGTCGTCGAAGGGTGGTCACGCCCTAGGTCACGGGCGTGACACCTTGGTCACGGGCGTGACATGCCCGAATGGCAAATTCTGAGGTCGACGATCGTCGAACTGAGATCGACGGTCGTCGAAGGGTGGTCATGCCCTAGGTCACTGGCGTGACACCTTGGTCATGGGCGTGACAGGGTCATGAGGCAAATTCCGCGCTCGGCGATCGTCGCGATGAGATCAACGATCACCGAAGGGGGGGGGCACGCCCTAGGTCACGGGCGTGACACCTAGGTCACGGGCGTGACATGCCCGAATGGCAAATTCTGAGGTCGACAATCGTCTAACTGAGATCGACGGTCGTCGAAGGGTGGTCACGCCCTAGGTCACGGGCATGACACGTTGGTCACGGGCGTGACAGGGCCGGGTTGAAAATTCTGCGCTCGACGATTGTCTCCCTAAGATCGACGATCGTTGAAGGAGTCACGCCCTAGGTCACGGGCGTGACGGGTCGGTCACGGGCGTGACCAACCCGTGACCCGAAATCTCGGTCGATTTATTTCAATTTTTGGGCTTCCTAGGGTTCTGTCACGACCAACCGACTCCTAGGGGTCTAGCCGGAAATGGGATGTTACAAAACATCCACCTGACCCGAATTGCTCCAAAATCGTCGAGCTCCGCTTGACGCTCTTCATCGAGCTCAGTTCGACATCCTTCGTCGAGCTCATCTCGACGATCACCGCTCGACGACCTTCGTCGAGCTTAGCTCAACGATAACCACTCGATGACCTTCGTCAAGCTCAGCTCGACGATCACAGCTCGATGACCTTCATCGAGCTCAGCTAACTCAGCTCGACGACCTTCGTCGAGCTTAGCGCGACAACCTTCATTGAGCTCAGCTAACTCAGCTCGACGACCTTCGTCAAGCTTAGCTAACTCAGCTCGATGATCTTCATCGAGCTCAGCTCGACGATTTTCGTCGAGCCAAGGTCGACAAATACCTGTAATTTTTGGGGCATTACAAGAGATCACCTGGTTAATCTGATCATTGGAGAGCCAGGCGGCGGTGTAAGAACTAGAAGAGGTACTAATAGCGAAGTTCTACATCTTAGCTTTCTGTCTCGGGTAGAGCCAAAGAAGTTTGAAGAAGCAAACAAGGATGCAACTTGGATAATGGTTATGCAAGTGGAGCTCAACCAATTTTAAAGGTGCAAGGTTTAGGAGTTGGTGCCTAGGCCCAAAGGACAGAACATGATCAGTACCAAATGGATATTCTGAAACAAGCTAGATGGGAATGGAGTAATTATAAAGAATAAGGCTAGGCTTCTAACTCAAGGGTACATACAAGAAGAAGGGGTCGAATTCGATCAGACCTTTACTCTAGTGGACAAACTCGAACTGATCAGATTGTTCCTTGCGTATGCAACTCACAAAGGCTTCAAGGTCTATCAAATGGACGTGAAGTCAGCATTGCTCAATGGCGATCTAAAAGAGGAAGTATACATAGCACAACTCCCAGTTTTTGTCGGCTCAACTTTCCCTGATTATGTATATTTTCTTAAAAAAGCTTTGTATGGTTTAAAACAAGCTCCTCGAGCTTGGTATGAGACGTTGTCTAGCTTTCTTCTTGAGAACAAGTTTGCAAGAGGAAAGATAGATAAGACATTATTTCTTAGGGAAGTAAAAGGCAAGATTTTGCTAGTGCAAATCTATGTCGACGACATTATTTTTGTCTCTACGGAGGACCACTTTTGCAAGAATTTTTCTAAACTTATGCAAGAGAGGTTTGAAATGATCCGTATGGGAGAGCTGAAGTATTTCTTAGGACTTCTGGTGAAATAATCTGAAGATGGAATTTTCATCTCTCAGACGAAGTTCACCAAAGAGTTACTTAAGAAATTCGGAATGGAGAACGCAAGCTCGATGAGGACTCCAATGGGTTCAACTACGTCTCGGTACAAGGATGAGAAAGGGAAACCTTTTGATGAAACAGAGTACAAAAGCATAATTTGGTCCTTGCTCTATCTTACTTCCAGTAGACCCGACATAATGTTTTCAACATGTGTGTGCGCTAGATTTCAGGTGAACACTAAGGAATCTCATTACACCGCTGCAAAGAGGATTTTGAGATACTTTAAGGGTACACCAAATCTTAGCTTATGGTACCCAAGAAGTAATGACGTCAAGCTAATTGGTTTTTCAGATGTTGATTTTGCAGGAAGCAGGGATGACAGGAAAAGCACTTCTGGGACTTGCCAATTCCTCGAAAGAAGGCTTATTTCATGGAGCAACAAGAAGAAAAATTATGTGGCAACCTCCACTATAGAGTTAGAGTACATCTCTGCTGGTAGTTGTTGCGCACAGCTTCTCTAGATAAGGAATCAGCTTGAGAATTACAACTTTCAATTCTAGGAGATTCCGATGTTTTGTGACTCCTCCAGTGCGATTGTGATTGCAAATAATTCAGTCTCTCACAGCCAGACAAAGCACATCAAAATCAGATATCATTTCATCTGGGAGCATGTGGAGAATAGGGACATAATTCCCAACTATGTCCCTACGGATAAGCACGTCGTAGACATATTCACGAAGCTATTAGACAAGTCCAAGTTCTCATTCTTTAAAATGGAATTGGACATGGTCAACATGACCCTTAAAGACGGCTAAGGAGACAGAAAATCTCTCAGTCAAGCACATCTCACAAAACTCAAAATAAACCAAGGTAAATTTGTCAAGTCACTCTTGTGGAATCTCGCTGATTCGTCGAAATAATCTTTTGCTCTTCAACGAATTTCAGCGATATTCGATGAATTCTGCTCGGCTTCCGTGGGATTTCGACGAATCATACTTTAGTAATTTATTATATTGGGTCTGAAGACTCGCCGGTTAAAGGTACTCATCGATTTCTCATGTCTCAAAACTTTATATATATAAGATTTTGGGGGCAAAACGTCTTCACATCGTCGAAAGAGAAGTCCAAATCCTGTCGATCTTTAGCTTTCGCGACTCTAGCGCGTCATCTTCTTCATCTCGTTCAATCTTCTAGACTTCATGGTTTCTCAATGGCTCCACAAGGTACTAGTGGCTTGCTCGTAGGGGGGAACTTGTTCGTACATGTTTCTCTATAACAACAAAAGAATTTAGAAATGTAATCCTTATGTAGGAATCCACCGGTCTCACCTTCATCCTCAAACACCCTTGCAAGGTGTTGGACGAGGATATTCTGGAGTTCTTCCAACATGCCAAGCTCCTCAGGGAAGATATAGTGATCAAGAGCATGGTCAGGGAAGTCAAAGTCAAAGTGAAAGCTTCTCTACTCACAAGGTATTTACAGCTCCCAGTGTGTGAAGAGGAAGATCAGCTAGAAGATAGTGATTTCTCAAGAGCTCTATTATTTTATGGACTACCAATAGGAACTAAAGAAGTCAAGCAAAAAGGGATGAACAATGAAGGAAAACTTCTGTCAGATATCATTGGAAAAGTTCTATGTTAGAAGAGAATTGACTGATCCTATATTAGAAGAGAATTGACTGGGGTGTAGTGTTATTTGGAAGGATAAAGGATAGTTTCTGAGCACCCAACTTTGGAAGGATTATCAGCATATACTTGAATCAGTTGGACAAAGACACATTTAACATGACCAAAGGAGTACCAATTCACCACCTGAAGAAAAATTATTACACTATCTTCTCTAGATTGGAAAGAAGAATCCCAAGGCAAGGTGGTCTCCAAGACTTTCCTGAGGTAGAGGAGGATAAAGTTCCTGAGGAAAGAATTCCTACTCCTACCCACATAAAATTCCTGAAAGCTCGTGTGTAGGAATCGAAGGAGAGTCTGTTAAAACCCAAGTGGTTACTAATATACAAGTTCCCTTAGTTGTTCCTTTTTATGTAGTTTTAGATGTTCCAGATGCAGTCGTTCAGGTTGTTGAGGTTCATGTTCCTCAAGAATCAGATGCTCTAGAGACAGTGGTACAAGGTTCAGTTGTAGAGACAGATGATCTTCACACTGTGATTGCTGAAATTGGCAGGGCTACTACTGCTGAGGCTAGATCTGATGAGGCTGTTGATGAGAGAGTTGTTGATGAAGCTTTAGATGTTGATGCTTTAAATGATGATGATGTTGATGATGATGATGATACTGATAATGTAAATGATGCAGAACACATCGTAGCTTCTGTTAATGTAAATGGTTATACTGAGCTCGCAACTATAGAAAACATGATCGTAAGTCTCCCAGACATTCTACCAGTAAGGACTGAGGGGGAGCAGACACATCCTGTAATTACAATTCAAATAGATTTGAACATATTTGTGTGAAATCTTCAGAAAAGGATTGCAAAAATTTTAGGTGGACCACCAGTGGAGGAAGTAGAGTTTGTTGATAATTTTGATGTGGAAGGAGAAGCTGAGATGCTCCCTCCTATCCTAGAAACTCAAGATCTGGCTCAAATGTTGAAATCACATCTATCCTCGTAGCAGAGTCATCTAGTGAATCTGAGTCTAGAGCTAATCTTCCATCTCCTCCCAGTGTTCCTGATGTAGATATTCCAAGTACAAGTTCATATCATTCTCTACTATAGTCTATAGAAGCCATGATGGCAAGGCAGCAAGCAAAATTTGATTTATCTATGATGCAAGTTCTGAAGAAACTGAATAGGATATAAACAATGGCCTTGCAGAGATCAAGGTACGGTTTGATAAGTTGGAGTCCACGCTTGACACTTGGTTTGTGCAAGGTGTACAAGCCATTATCTATACAATGGCTGGGTTGAAAAGCAACTTGGAGGTTCTCCAAAATGTTGATGCAAATTCAGAAACAGTTATAAATGCCCAAAATGCAGGAATGCATTACTTCGACGAGCAGATGGTCTACTACAGCAATTTTATTGCCTCAAAAGTACTTAAAGAAGTCAAAAAGGGGTAGGCAGAATTGAAAAATAAGGTAGATATGCTTCAAGGAAAGATCAATTAAAGGCATCAAACACTTACTGTTATGATAACTTCTGTTGGCTAAATGGAGAGTTGTTTCTGGGGTGAGGTATGGATGCCAGAACATGTGATACCAAACCCTATGTATGACTTTGTTCAGCTTTTTCAGGACTACACCCAATATTGGATAGAATCTTAAAATCAATCTGTTATTATTGTTGAACCAGAGATCAAAGTGGTTGAGGATGTCTCCCAACTAGCTTCTAAGAGAAGGAGATATAGTGAAGGGCCTTCTGTTGTCAGGTATGATCCTAGCAGAGAATTATGTGAAGTGTGGAGTCCAATCTCCAAAGGTATTATCTTGGACACCTTCACATTAGTCAATGTAGAATATGAAGACAGACACACTCACTATAGCAGGGAGGAGTGGCAGAAACATGAAGTTGTTAATGTAGAAAGAAGGCTTCATTTCAGAAAATTTAGAAGAGATAATCCTGCAGCCCCTCCTCTACCGCCAAAGTATTTTCCGAAGTCGGAGGCTTACTTTGATAGATAGTTTCAGAAGAGCCGGGGCAAACAAGCTTGATATTTGTATTTGATGATTGTGAAAACTATTTTCCCCAATAGAACTTTCATATATATATAATTTAATGTTTTGACTGCGAATGTTTTTATTTCTTAATTTTATATGTCCTTTCCTTATCATGCTTTAAAGAGTATTGTGTGAACAATTCACCTTAGTTTTTCGGGTTTTGACTTCTTCAAATATGGGGAGATTATTGGGTATTATATCCACAATGACCCTAATTTGAAGAAGTGACCCTTGAATAAAGATGAATTGAGATTGTATTTGATGCTGTTTATCTAGTTATATGTTTGCAAGACTATATTGCAAAGTACAACCCAATGTCAGGTTACAATGGGTCATCAAACACAGGACTATACAATATAATCCTTTATTGTGTAGGCCAATGTGTTGAGTCACGTATAATCTCTCTATTGGGGTGTATTTTTGAGTCAAGTACATTAGGAGAAATAAGGAAGGACTAGTTGCTGTATTCAAAAGAACAGAATTTTTCTGTAAGTAAAATTTGTCGAGTATAGTAGTGAATACTCATCGAGTATCTTCATGTATACTCGTCGAATTCGTCGAGTATTTTCATGTATGCTCGTCAAATTCGTCGTGTATACTTACTAGCACTCGTCGTATTTACTTAGGGAATAATCTTTGAGTTTTTGGAAATCAGTTAAGCAAAAATCATCGAGTATCTTCTTGTATACCCGTCGAATTTGTTGAGTGTATATATCGATACTCGTCGAATTCGTCGAATATATATATCAATACACGACGAATTCGTCGAGAATCACTGGATATGCCATGAGTTCTCAAATTTACTTCTCTGGATTTCTCAAAGTTAAATTCGACGTATATCACTTTGCCAATGCGTCGAATGTGTTGAGAGTATATACCGATACTCGTCAAATTCGTCGAGTAATATTCGTCAAATTTGTCAAGTATCTCTTCAGAAAGCTTTGAGTTATCTATTGGATCTGTCAGGAATCTTCTAAGTGATTTTCGTTGAGTTTCCAAGTAGTTCCACGAGTATACCTATATATACTCGACGAATAATACTTAGGGTTTGTTTTTTTCTGTTTTCAAATTTCTGACACAAATCATCCAGACCGCCAGGTATAGTAACTCGCGGATTTCTTGGAATAGAAGGAATATTCTAGCTGTTAGAGAAGAGGAGTTCCTATAAATACCTAGGGTGGATTTCGAGAAACCCTAGTCATGCATTTCCAAGTTCAAATCAAGAATCTCTAAGAAAAGCTCATGTTGGACTTTATTTCCGTTCTTCACGACTCTCTTGTCCGACAATGATGTGACGCACGATTCATTCTTCATCAAGCATGCCAACTAGATCCTTGATCTCTGAAGGTTCTCTTAATACTTAGATCTAGTTGATCCGTGTGTTTAGATCAAGACCTTAAAGATTTTAGATTCTGTTTCTCCTCAAGAGTTTCAAGTTCTATATATTAGAGGAAAGGAAGACTGAAAATTTCAGATCTGAAGAAGATTATTTGTAATCTATTTTTGTGTAAATCTTTTATACTATTGCAGGGGGTTTTGCCTCCGAGTTGTAGATCCTTGTTTTTGGATGGAGTTGTAGGAGAATTTATTCTCCGAGTTGTAGGAGAGGTTTTTCTCCGAGTGGTAGGAGAGTTGTCTCCGACTTGTTAGAGTTGAGGCTCCGAGGTGTAAGATTGTGTTCAATCTGAGATAAAAGTGAAGTAGCCAAATCAAGCCTTTCGTAGTAGATAGGCGAGGTGGGATAGTGGACTTACCCAACTCGGGGAACCACTATAAATTCTCTGTGTTTCGGTGTGATTATTATTGTACAATTTTTATTTCATTATAAGACGCAGAACTCACCTATTCACCCACCTCTAGGTGATTTAGGTTGACAACTAAATACTTTCAGCTATTCAATGCTTGCGTCGATTCTGACTAAAATCCATATATGTCGAATATAACTCAATGTAATGTCTACTATAGAAAGTTATACTGAATTATTGATACCATAATCTATTGGCATTTCATCTATGGTAATATAATATGTATTTCATTCAAAAATCTTCATCTTTCTGGCTCTCTATTTTTACTTTCATGTTTTCTTTTTGGTAAGAACATTTGCAGGAAAGACAATGGCACCAAAGAAAAATTTAGGATTCAGTGTAGATCTGAAATCATTTAGTGCAACATCAAAAAAGTTCTGAGGAATTCTCAAACTTTTCACTAATTCAGGTCTTGATAAGATAATTTCAACATGATGCAGACTTTTGAGACAGAGCTTGTAGAGTTTGTTACAAGTGTTCAATGTGAAGAGGACGGTTCATTGACTGGAATAATTGCTACACAAAAGGTACTTATAACAGCGAAAATTATACAAAGAACATTTAATCTCTTGTTAGGAAATGATTCTCCTGAATTATCTAAAGAAGAAATTAAAGATGTATTAAAAATTATGAATTATACAAAGGATAAAGTTGTTGTTCTCAAGAAAAAAGATATATCACAAGAATACCCATTCTTGGCAGATATAGTCGGAAAAGTATTGGTTTTAAAACTTATGCACATAATGCAATTCCTAAAATTCAATTATAGTTAATGGGAGTTCTGGTGCTTGGTAAAAAGATTAATTGTGGAGAAATGATCATGAAGCTTATTGGTTACAAATACAGATAAAGGAAGAATGCTTACATGACTATAATGAGTCAAGTACTGTTGAAAAATTTTCAACATTTATGTATATCCAAGGGAATGCCAGTACTACCAGGAAAAAAATGACAATTACTCTTTTCACAAAATGGACCAGACAAATAGCTAAATAGAATCTCAAAAGGAGTCCATACCTTAACCTTTTCAGCAAAATATAATTAGTAATGTACCAGTCCTACTAGAGCAAATTGTTCAAGGAGCACAGACTTATATAATAATACACTTGACTCCTGCCAATGACGACACAATAAATCTACACTCAGTCATTCCTTTAACTACTAACACTCAAAAAGTAGAATCAACAATCTCTGCTTTATCCTTTATGATTAAAGAGCATACTTATCAAATAAGGATCATAGTGGATGATATACAATCTCAGCTGGATTTGATTACTGCTTCAGTATAGTTCATACAAGCAAAGATCTCTTCTTCCTACATTACAAGATCATTCATAACCTCTCTTGCTCATGAAGTCAATAAGGAGGAGAATTATGAAGAAGAAGAATTTGATGAGGCCACATCATCCTTACTTGGACCTGATTTACTCAAAATTACTGGAAATGAAAATATGTTGGTGTAGTTTGCTTTAGAATGTACATAAAACTAGGGGGAGTTAAATGTTCCAACTAACATGTCAAAAAAAGTTAGTGATGATGAAGATGAAACTCCAATTGTGTACAAAATAACAGTAAATGTTACTTACACTTCAAAGGGAAAACAATTATAGTAATCAAAGAAAAGAAAGAAACCTGTTGTGATTAATACAGAAAAAGATTTAAGTATTCAACCAACTTCTAAAGATTTGAGACTATGCATTTGAAGTTCTACATCATATTTTCTACCATATGAAGAACTAGATGTGATATGTATGAATATGGGAACTTTCACCAATCCTCCTATACTACAACCAGTACATCCAGCCGTTAAAAGATCAAAGAAGCAAAACTTATTACTGTTGCAAAGTTCATCAAAGGCAAACATGTGGTGAAATTAGCAGACAAAATGGATGAAATAAAGAAATATATTGGGGTATTGGTAAGAAGAAAAGTAGAACTAATCGAAGTATATAAGAATGCTTAGAGAGACTGGGAAAAAATAATTATGTACAAGGGTTCATCAAAGACAGACCTAATCAATAGAAAGCTCCAAGTCTAAGGAAGTACATTTAATTGACCAAAGATAAACTATCGAAGAAACAACACAGTTGGTTACTTGAAGTGTTCATTTTTTGAGTCGACAACTGATGTCTGAACAAAATAAATATCAAGATCAAACTGATGCATTTGTTCAAGGGGAGACAGAATAATCATAAAATCATATTTGCAATAAATTCTATGGAAATCTCATTTATTTAGTTACCTTATTTTCTATTTATTATTCTTATCTATCATGAGTACATGCTCAGTCAATTATGTAAAATTTATTTTTGTACATTTGTAAAATCACTTTTGAATTTTGTAAAATTTGTTAATTAAATAAGGGGAGATTGTTGAGAAAAAACCCTTATGATTTTGCTTAACAAATTATATTTAGTGATTTTAAATCCTATATCTATTACCCATGATGTTTAAAGAGGGTAATTTGGTTTAGATGTCCTAGGGTCTCATTGATATAAAGGATATATATAAGGTATACTTAATTGAATAGAAAAATCATAAATTGTCAATATGCGTCAACTAGATCTCGACGCAACACCAATTAGAATTTGACATTACTTAGAATAGAAGTCAGAGTAACTTAATCTGGATAAGTTGACGACACTTAAATATTAAATCGATGTATTCTTTGGCATGATATCGAAGGAATGTCGACTACTAAAATTTTCATACGGACAGTCAGAAATTGATGTTGCTTTGACTAGAACTTGACGTTACATTAACTAGATTTTTTTAACAGAATTTGTTTTGTGACTTCAATCTGATTTAAATCAAAAAGGGGTTTACATAACAGATTCTTGGAGCCGTTAGAGGCAGTTGATCTATATATATGATGAGTTATAAAGAAACAATAACACATATAAGAGATCTATCATAGTTTATTAAATTGATTATCAATCAGCAGACGAGCGAGAAAATATATATCAGATTGAGTGAATATTGAATTTGACATAGAAAGCTTGGAAGATCATCATCATCAATTGAATCTCTTCCAATATCAGTCGATTGGTTTTGATAGTTGTTGAGTCTGATTAGAGAATTAGTACTTCTTCTTGAGAGGAAATTACATCAGACTTATAGAAGATTTTGAGAGATCAACTAAAGATTGTACTTATAATCTTTGATATTTTGATATTTAGAGATTTATTAGAAATTCCAAAGATCATCATTGATTGTCCTCAAAAATCTGAAAGAGGGAGAAAAGAGAAGAATCATTTTAACTCAAACATTCTCTTATTTTACTTTTTGTACTGGAGAAAAGAGTTTTGTGAATCCCTCATCAAAAGATTATGTGAGAGGTTCTAAGAGTCTCCTTGAGAAAAGACTTAGATTTTAATTGGTTCAATATCTCCTTATCAAAAGATCTTGTGTGGTTCTAAGATTCTCCTGATCAAAAGACTTAAACACTATGATAGTGGATTCCTACTAAGCGGGTAGAAGAGTGGATGCACCCAGATTGAGGGGGAACTACTATAATCCTTATATTTTGTGTGATTTTGTTTTTTTCTTATTTCCTATGGTGTTGTGTTGTGATTTTACTTTCTTGCATCTGGTTCTGGATAATTATTTATGTGAATACAAATTCTGTCATTAGAATTAAGTATGTTAAGATAATTTTTAATCTCTATTCACCCCCCCCCACCTATAGAGAAAACTCTGAAGATTATAGCAACTGTACTCCTATTTTATAGTACATAATTACGAGTAAATCTTTTTTTGAAATATCCTATGAATTCTTCTCATACTTATGAATTAGTTTTGCTTGGACAAGTAAAAGCTTAAGTAAGGAGATATTTGATAGAACTTAATTTTTAGTTGTACATAATTTTTTATTAATAATTAATTATATTTTATTTATTTTTATCTTAATAAATGTCTAATATGCTTTATTTTGTGTTTTTAGGTATAATTGGGCTTCAAATAGCAATTCTGAGCTCACGGCCTTGATCAGGAGGCATTGTATGGAAAATTAACACTTTTACCCGTGAATAGCTAAACTTCAAATAGTCATAACTTTCAATCCAATAAGAGTTACAGGACGTGCAACCAGTCAAGACTTCAAGCATGGAGAGGAATGTTGGCCAAATTCCCTATCTCCCTGATGACACAGATCTTATTGTCCCATTGTCTAGTTAGGGACCTTAAGAATTAATCATTTAGCTCATAGTCAGTAATGACTCTACCATATATTTTCATCTCATTTACTATTTTGAAAAATTTATCGTAGCTTTCAGTAATGGAATCCTTCTTTTTTGCCTAAATGCCTCATACTCCTCATTGAGAAGGGATTTTCTGGCATCCCTAACCTCTTCAGTACCCTCTATGTACACAATCAGTGTTTTCCACATCCCCTTAGCAGTTTTGCAATGGATAAGGTTCTGGAAGGTGGAGCATCTATGGCACTCACAAATATGTTCTTGGCCCTCTTGTCCATGGTGGCTAGAAAAACTGCCTCTCTAGTTATTTTAGTAAATAACTTGGGTACTTGCATATTTGTATTTACATATGAGTCCTTCATGGGGATGAATGGCCCCTCCTCAACTGTGATGTAAATCCATGGGTCTGAAGCTTCCATTAATAGTTTGACCCTCTACTTCCAGATGCCAAAGTTCTCTATTTTGCATATTAGAAGCTTCATGGAACTCATCTCCTTATAGACTTTACTGGAGGCCATGGTGTATAAGCTAACTACCCCTTTTAGGAACTTAGTTAGACAGTTAAGTCTATTTCAATCAACCTCGCTCTAGTCCCACTTGAAATAATATAGAGGAAATACTAAACACCTAGAGGGGGGTGAATAGGTGCTAAACTCTATTTGGCCGGTTTAAAAGTTTATGTTATTCTACCATAAAAAAATAAAGCATAAATCGCAGCATACAGGAATTTACAGTGGTTCCCAAGAGTATGGGTACATCTACTGTCCCTCACCACCTATCTAGTAGTGTGTTAGACTCGGCAAACTGCTCCAACTTCTTAGATGAAAAATCTTACACCTTGGATTCCTCAAAATCCTATATTAGGCCTTAATCAAGATGCTACCACAGACTTTAGCAAATTCCTACCTCAAGTTGTCCAAAACCCAACCTTAGAGTGCAAGCACTCATGTAGCTTAGATACCTAGTTGTTCTCCAACCTCAGACTTTAGTAAAGTCCTACCTATGATCTACACCAGATCCTACCTTAGAGTGATCACACTCTTACAACTCGGATCTAAGAGAGATCTTACACACTAAAGGTTAATAAGAGATATTACAGAGAAAGACTCAATAAAAGTATTACATTGAAGCTTCAAGTCTTCTTAAGATTTACATACAGAAAGCTTTCTTCTTAGTCATCACCTAAATACAGTTAACTTGAACTTGGTTGCAGGTTAAGTGTTGGTCTACTTGTATAAAGAGAAAGCTTGATTTCTTCTTCTTCTAAAGCAAGAAGATGAACTTCCTATTGTATTACTATGAGAGATAACTTGCAACACAATATTCACTGAGTTCTTATGTGTTTGCTTCTTGCTGCTACTTTTTGCTTATTAGTTGTTGTAAGTTGTTAGGATTTGAAGAACACCTCTCTTGACTTTTATAAGTCCGACTTCTTAAACAGACAAAAATAATAGATTTAGTAAGTCAAAACACCTTTCATGAAAGGGCTGATGTGATACTTGCTTTTGGTGTCTCCATCATTTGAAATCTCATCTTTCTGAAGAGTAAGACGGTAGTATTCCTATAAAGATGATATTGTTTTGTGAATACTTCTTACAAAATGGTATTGTACTTGGTGTAAGAAAATTGCTTCTTTGAATCTAACAAGACAGTATTATTGTGTAGAGTCTTCTAACACATCAATGTCATCGAGTCATCTTTACTCATCAAGACGGTATAGACCTGAACTTTATAATACAGAACTTAGACCCTTTCAGATTTATGCATGCGTTCATTTGTATTCTAAACTTATCTTCTACCCAACTGAGATTAACTATCAACTAGAATTATTAAACCTGCATAAATGTCAATAGATAGACATCAAATACAAGATGTACTATTCATTGTATGATATACTTCTTCAAATCTTAGAACATTGAGAGAAATTTCCCAATATTATTTGTGTCCAGTCATGTGCCTGGAGAAACTACTGTATAAATTCCACAGCTGATTTATGAATAGACAACTTTTGACCTACACATGTAATTCAAACATAAAAGGGACCCAAATTACCTTGGATTTATTGCTTCTGCCATTGAAAGGGTTTGAGAAAGTATAGGAAGGTCTTTTACTGTAATCCTTAGGATAAAAAAAGTGTTAGTCTATTAAATTAGAAACTTCTAAAATGTTTTACTAGCTTATTGTAGTGATAACATTTAGGTGTATGAGTATTAAAATTAGGAAACAATTCAACATTAAATATATTCTATTTGTGCACTAGAAAGTTGCTTTGATGAAAAATCAATGCAACTGCCTAGTTGCGTCAAAAAGCATAAAGTTGCATTTAGAAGAAGTCAATGCAGTTTCATACTTACGTTTATTAGAAATCGATGTACCAGCAAGGTTGTGTCGAGTAGAAGTCGATGTTACTATTAGGGTTGGTTTTCTAAGGGATTTTTTCCAAGGATACCCTGATGATTTGAAGATCTCCCCTTAATTAAAATACTAATTCTATTAGGGTCTTTATCTATAATTATAATAAGTTGTTTATCCTTAGCTTTAACAAAGGCTACAGGGTTCTTCCAAGCTAGTTTGCTAGAATCTTCACTTGAATTTATTAGTTCTTCACCTAGCCCTAACTTTTTGAATCTCACAACACTTCTAAAAAATGTCCTTAAGTTTCCTACTCCTACTATTCAGAGAATCTTCTAAGGCTTTTGCCATTGCAAGCCCTTCCTTTAGTAATTAGTTTTCTAAGATTAACTCATCAATTTTTTTTCTTATTGGATCTAGTGGCCAAGCTTAGAGGGGGTAAATAAGATTTGTAGAGATATACTGGAGATTAAAAAACACTTCTGAAACAAGGAGCAAATTCTCAGGAGCTATCGTCTAGAGATATAACTATCGCCAATGATATCTTCCACAGTGAGCACAAATGATTAAATATTGTATTATAGAACAAACTCATATTCAATCAAATATTCTACAATAAGCACAAATGATTATTGATCAAAAAATTAAAAATGATTTTATTGAATATAAAATTAGTGTTCACAAATTTTAATCTACATCTCCATGACCCCGGAGTTCGAAGGCGGTGAATTGAACACTTTTTTGGTTTCTATATTGACCCTCCTCTAGGACCAATTGGCTCTCTCCCTTCTTCTCAAGAACATCAATGAGCCTACTAGATCTCCCAGATCTAGACCTCCTCCCAGGACAATTTCTGCAAATTCCGCCCAAGAATTTGGCGATCTCTAAGGTCGATTTCTAAAGAACTCCTCCCATGAATTAGACGACCTCCTAGGTCAATTTCATATACATAGAATACAAAAGAAACAGTAAGAGAAGAAAAATAGAATAAGGAATTTTTTTGCTCCCTAAAAAAATATATCTCTGGAGGCAGCGAGTGATCGGTGCTTTTGATTCTCGAGGCTTAGGTAGGCAATCATCTTCTGAATCTCATTATAGTATTCCTTCTCTAGAGATCTTCATTCGTGCAAAAGGGAAAGAGGTCTTCTCCTTGGATGGTGGCTCTCAACAGTGGGACTACAAGAAGCCTCCTCTTGACATTCTAGAGTTCGAGCACCACCAACTAATAAAGATTCACTTTTATACAATTTAAAGTGCTATCACCATCTATCCTACACACGAAAGGAAAGGTGGCAGCTCTTTCCAACAATGCTATCACTACTGCGAGTGAAGGTGTCATTCCTTCAATGACTTCCCACTAAAAACACGACATGCATCGACATGCGTTGAATTGAACTCTATGCATATGTTGATTTAATCTTTCATGCTTCGACATGAACTCGAAGCCTTACTCTGATTTCTCTTGCATTGAGATGAACTCGATGCATGTGTCGATTTCTACTTGATGTAACATCAACTTCATCTGGCCTGCGATCACATGAACTCAATGCCTTGTTATGATTTCTCTTGTGTTGAGATGAACTCGACATGTGCGATGATTTTTACTCAATGGAACATCAACTTCTTGCCTATGTTGACTTGAACTCGATACGCATCGATATGTAGTTGACGTACGTTGATATGCACTTGATGTGCATCATTATGCACTCGATGTAACCTTACAGGCTATCGCCAACGATAGTACAAAAGTTTGTCATTCCTGAAAACTTTACACATGTAAACCAGCACATTATACCCAAAGTATGTATGATCAAATACAACATGGGATTTGATATTATCAAACCTAAGAGATGTAGAAATGCATGTTTCAACAAACTCCCCCTTTTGATAATAGCAAATCTTGTTCATGAGATATAAATCACACAAAATAGGAAGTAATTTGATACAGTATAAACATCAATAAATGTAAAATGAATGGGTTTATATATCTAGATATCACTAGGAATAACGTGGAATATTATTTAGTATTATCGTGCTTGCGTGTTATATCTCCCCCTACATATGTGTTCCCCCAATCTATGTGCATGATATCCACTCCCCTTATCCATGTGTATGATATCCAAATAACTACCCCTACATGAGATCTCTCCTAGATAACTAGCATAGGACTAGCTCATGAACAGTCAAATCTCCCCCTTTGATATTATCGAAAGGGATGTGCATGATCGAAATAGTTGAAGAAAGTGGAGAGATACAGTAAGTATGTAAAACAAAACAATGCACACTATAAAGATAAGCATTTAAAAAAATAAGGGTAACCAAAATAAATCAGAGAACGTAATATTTATGGGTCAAATGTATGGAGGGATTAAAAATATTGCAAAAATAGACAGCACGGAAAAAAAATCACATATTACGTATATAAGTAGACCATCTAATTTTTGACAAAGCATACAAAACTAAATACATGATATTTGGCATACAATGTAATGTGTTTTATAAAGTTAATAAAATGGAACAACGTAAGCATCATGAATAGTAATCATGTACTGATACAATCGTGTGATAGGCATGAAGTGTAGTTTAAGCCCAATTCTTATGCATGGAAGAATTACATAGAATAATGTACATGTATCATCAATAGAAATAAGCATCAAGTAAAAATAATCATGAATGCATGTTATATCTCAAGAAATCTATATACTAACACAAAAGTGTGAAGTGAAAAATCTTGTCACGTTTTGTATCTACAGAATACCAAGATTAGAACAAGGACACTAACTCATTTTTCTTATTTATGCACAATATCGAAACAATTCATAAGACCAAGGTCCGTATCCTCACAATGCTTATGGAAACATATCAGGAGGATTGAGTAGCGCTTAGGGGTATCCTTTTCAAATATATTGAGAGCGTATTAATTTATAATTTTTTTCACTATCAATTTTATAATTCTTTATTTTTTTCCAAGGTCCCCCTTTATTTTTATCCAAGGTCCCTAAATCAATCGAAATCTACCACATAGATAGATACACTTTAACTTATATACAAAGGCCTTGCTAAGATAATTTTGACCCAACATCCTAATCTTTATATATGAAAATGAACTACATGGTAATGATTCCTCAAGTCATTCCTAACATGTTAGACACAACGTCATGAGTTATAACATGTAAGTTTTGAAATATCTACATGAGTGAATTTTTTTTAAGACGTGTGATAAGTGAGATGTCATTATTCTACCTAAATCCACAGACATACCTGGAGACATAATAAAACATACATTATCATATTTAGTAGAACTCAATAGCTAAACACCAATAGATTAGACATATCATGACAAAACATACAATATAAATAGAGATTAACAATCCTAAATTAACCATTGTACATAATCTTTATGCTTTAGGTGTGTGTCATGCATGTCCCAAAACAAATGATTATACAAATTTTGTTTCAGTATTTTTTTAAATTTTGAAGTTTTTTAAGAGAAATAAACAAAAACAAAGAGTAAATCAAAAAGAACATATTTTTATGAATTTGGGGTTTTATAATTTTTATATGATTTTGATTTTATATATATATATTTTGAATATATTTTAATATTGTAAGCCATATCTAATACAGCGAAAAACACAGAGAAATTCATAAACAAAATTGCTGATTAATGCATTTAACTAAGAGATCCAAAACCCCAATTCTAAGAGTAGTATAGAGAATTGTGTGTCAGGAAGGAGTTTGGTAAAGATGTCCACAAGTTGTTCATCTATGCTAATGAAACTCACTCTCACGATCTCCTTTTTAATGTGATCTCGAATAAAATGATTTCATGAATCTATGTGCTCAAGCAAGAGTGATGTACCAGATTGTTTGTTAAGTTTATGTCACTTTTGTTGTCATACCAAGTTCAACATTTTTTAATTAAACACCAAAGTCCTCTGACAATTGTAAAATCCAAATTGGTTGTGTGCAACAACTTCCTAAGGCAATATATTCGGCCTCGGCTATTGAGAGGGCAATAGGATTTAGTTTATGTTAGAAATGAACAAGAACAAACCAGAAGTGGATTAACAGAAATTTTATTATCCAAAAAAAAGGTATCTATTACAAAGGTATGGCCTACCTTTTTTATAATGGAGGAAAGATGAGAGAATACAAATTAGAGATGTGGGACTAAAAATTTATAAGACTAAGCGGCCTATACAAAAAACAACCCGCACAAGCCACGCGGTTAGATAAGAACGGCAAACCGCTCGGCTACCACCAGAGAGAGAGAAGTCACCATGGGAGACCGCTAGACCGCCCGGTCTCCAAGCCGCCTGAGACAAACCGCTAGACCGCCCGGACTCCAGACAGTAACAGCCCAGCAACTAAACCATTGAAGGGAAATTGCCAGACCGCGCGGTCTTCAACCCGCCAAGATAGACCGCCAAACCGCTCGGTCACCAACTCCAACACTCCCCCTCAAGCTAGAGCATATATATTGATCATGCCCAGCTTATCGCAAATATGAAAAAATGAGGCGGATACTGGCTTGGTGAAGATGTCAGCCAGCTCTTTATTAGAAGTGATGAAGGGAGTGCAAATTTGTTCCTTCAAAATCTCTTCACAAATGAAATGATAGTTGACCTCAATGTGCTTGGTTCTTTCATGAAAGACCGGATTTTTGGAGATGTATATGACAGCCTTGTTATCACAGAACATAGGTAGAGGATGGTTATAGACCTCTCCTAAATCCATCATGAGAGCCCTTAACAACTTTAACTCACAAGTAGTCGATGTCATACTACAATAGTCTGCTTCTACACTGGACCTAGAAATAACAGACTGCTTCTTGCTCTTCTAGCTAACCAGATTTCCCCCAATAAAGGTGCAAAAACCTGAGGTTGACTTGCGATCCCCTTTGTCATCAGCATAACTCGCATCTGAGTATGCTTCAACCCTCAGATGACCTTCTTCTAAAAGAGTAATCCTTTCCTAGGCGCTGCTTTGACATACTCCAAGATCCGTAAGGCGGACTGTAAATGACACTCCCTAGGAGCTTGCATGAATTGGCTCACCTTGCCAACAGTATAGTGAATGTTGTGCCTGGTCATTGTGAGATATATGAGCTTACCAACCAGACACCTGTACCGCGTAATATCTGAAAGAGGAGGTGAATCATGTGTCCAGGTTTTGTCTTCTCCAGTTTCCATGGGGCATCGGGCAAATTTTGCTCCAGTCAAACCTGCCTCTTTTAGTAGATCAAGAGCATACTTATGTTGGGAGAGGACTAAGGAGTTATGCTTCCGAGAGATTTCGATCCCTAGAAAGTACTTCAGAGAGCCCATATCTTTCGTGATCAGATTTTGACGAAGATGCTGCTTTGTCAAGGCTACCCCTTCCTGGTCATCGCTAGTGAGAAGAATATCATCGACGTACAAAGCGAGAACCACCAGTCCCAAGGAGGTTTTGTGAATGAATAGCGAGTGATCGGTAGAGCTTCGCACAAAACCCACGGCCTTCACGATGTCATTGAACTTGTCAAACCAAGCTCAAGGGCTTTGCTTGAGGCCATAGATTGCCTTCTTCAGCCGGTATACTCGTGTCTCCCCCTGAGCAACAAACCCAGGAGGTTTCTCCATGTAGACGGCCTCCTAAGGATCTCCATAAAGGAAGGCATTCTTGACATACAGCTGGGAAACAGGCCAATCTCTATTCACCGTCATAGAGAGGAGAACCTGGATAATGCTAAGACGAGCCACGGGAGAGAAGGTGTCAAAGTAATCAACCCCATAGGTCTGAGTAAATCCCTTAGCAATAAGGTGGGCCTTATAACGATCCACATTGCCGTCTGGGCCAAATTTGACCACAAAGACCCAGCGGCAGCCAACAACATCGGTGTCAAAGGGAGGAGGAACAAGAGTCCGGGTACCCCACTCAGTAAGGGTCGTCATTTCCTAATCCATAGCCATCTTCCAAAGAGGAATAACAAAAGCCTCCTGGTAGGAATGGGGTGTGGCAGTGGCAGATATAACTAGTGCAAAGGCCCTGCGAGAAGAGGTAAGATGATCATATGAAACAACAGCAGAAAGGGGGTGCAGGGTACTCGTATGCACCCCTTTACGAAGAGCAATAGGAAGATCTAGGTCGGTGGGTCCCTCGGCATCTGGAGCATCCGTGGCAGAGAGAGCTGGCCTTGGAGTAGAGAGCGACGACAGAGATGAGGGAGACGGTGGAGGAGAAGAGGGAGAGAGAGGTGGAGGGAGAGGAGTGTTCGAATACGGTATAGGAGGTGAGACCATAATAGGAGACAAGGGAATGAAGGGAAAGAAGGAGTATCAGAAGTCGGGGGAAGAAGAGAGGAGTCATTCGAGAAGTAGGAGGCATTCTCGAAGAAGGTGACGTCAGCGGAGACAAACTATTTACGAAGAACGGGGTCAAAGCAATAATAGACTTTCTGAGTGGTGGAGTACCCCAGAAAGATGTATTTGGTGGAGCGAGGGGAGAGCTTATCATGGGTGGAAGATGTAGTATGCACAAAGGCAATGCACCCAAAGATTCGGAGAGGAAGAGGAAAAGGCTCCTTGCCCGGATACAGAATGGAGAATTGGGTATGCCCGTGGAGAACCGTAGAGGGAATGCGATTGATGAGGTAGAAGGCAAGGAGAATAGCATAGCCCCAATAGGAGCGAGGAACATGCATCTGGGTCATCAAGGTGCGAGCGACATCGAGGAGGTGACGGTTTTTGCGTTCCGCCACCCCCATTTTGCTGGGAGGTATAAACACAGCTATTCTCATGAATAATGCCATGTTGCACACAGAAAGAGATAAAAACATGACTCAGATATTCTTTAGCATTATCTGAGCGAAAGGTTTAATACAAACACCAAATTGAGTTTTAATTAATTGATAAAAAGAGCGCCATACATCAAAAAGTTCAGAGCGATCTCATAAGAGATACAGCCAAATACATCTAGAAAAATCATCAATAAAAGTAACAAAATAAGAACTACCCCGACCAATGGTGAGGGTAGGAGCAGGTCCCAAGACATCGGAGTGGACTAGATCAAACGGACGGGTAGAACCCCGACCTTGCTTCGGTAGGAAGGAGGAAAGGCAATACTTTCCAAGCCGACAAGCATTACAGTTGAGAGGAGTACTGGAAGGAGGGAGGTGGGGCAGAAGCTGACGCAGCAGCCATGGAGGAGGATGTGAAAGGAGGGAGTTATTCATATCTACTCTAGAGGGGGTGAATAGAGTGTTTTAAAAACTTTTGGTTATTTTGACCTATTCTATCAGAGTATAAAAAATAGGTGATGCCAATAAATATTTAAGCTGAAGGAAAGCTAGAGAACTATTATAAATATCATAGAAAATAGCAAGAGCAAAAGAAAAGGGTGCAACCAGATGACACAAGAAATTATAGTTGTTCCCCAAATCTGGGTACATCCACTCATCTACCACCCTGGTAGGAATCACTCTCAGGTTTTTGATCAGGTGACTGCCACCAAAAAATATCTATTTCAAGGGAGATATTGCAACCCTTCTGGCTTTTGATAAGGTGTCGGAAAATAAACTTGAAGTCTTTTGATCAGGAGAACTCACAATCAGGAATTACTTTTGAAGGGAGTAAGAACCCTTTACACAGAGGGGAGAAAGAAAAAGTTGAGTTGTCTTCTCTTTTCTCAGTCAAATGAGAGAAGACTTGAGAGTGATCCTGATGGAATCAAGGCCTGTCCTGTGATTTGAATGTTTCAAGAGATCAGAGCCTTGTACAGGGTGTAGGACTTGTATTAGAGAAAGCTGAGACTGATTGAAGATGATTGTCTCCACAAGCTTCCTGAATGAACTCTTGTTTTTTGAACTGAGAGCTGTTCTTCTTCTTTTTCTTGCAGCCTTATAATTCTTATCAAAAGTATGTAGACTGCATCAAGAAGTTGTCCTGAATAATAATTCTCTCGGTCTTTTTATTCTCTGAGTCCTTTTCCTTTGAATAATTCCAAATAGAATTTGAAATCATCCACATTGATTTACTGCCGGAATCACGGGAACTTGTGCAACGGCTATAAGAGAATTAACTCATTTCCTTAACTGTCCCGAGAAAAGCTGTATAATATCTATGTGAAAACCAGCAACTAATGTTTGCCAAGGAACGACTATATTCAGAGAATATATGCATTAATCACTCAGAGTCATATAAGTAATAGAATAAACAGTCAATAAGGAAAACAATAACTGCAGGGAATAAAATGTTGATCTGGCAGAAATCGTCGATCAGGTCCTGAGATCGTCGAACTTAAACATCCTCTATCATCGAGTTGAGCCCTGTGATCGTTGACCTGAAAATCTACTTTCCAAACTGAGCTTCAAGATCGTCGAGCTGAGATGGTTGATCGTCGATCTCAATCCTGAATATAGATCAGAGATCTTCGAGCTAAGTTCAGCAATCGTCGATCTCAGCATGTAGATAAAAAACTCTGAGATCGTTGAACGCAGAATGAAGATCATCGAACTCACTTCAGAGATCGTCGAACGAACTTTTACTTAGGAAAATTTCTGCCTTGAACAGTCTCTGCTATCTTCTAAGTCTCTGATGTCTTGGTCTTGTCTCACTGAGTTGTTGACCTAAAAGACACCTAAGACACTAGACTAGACCCTGGCTATACAATATGGGTCTTACTTAGCCTAGATTAGTGAACCTAACCCAAATCTAAACTAGGGATCCAACAATCTTCCCCTATTGGGGTAAGGTCACTAATCAACAATAAAGGAAAACAACAGCAAAACTATACAACATATCTGTCATGAATGATAAGAAAAGTTCAACAGATATTTACAATGATAAATATAGACACAAAAAGAAAAAGGTTACTAATGCTTGTCGGTAGCTGGCTTAGTAAATTCAATTCTTCTTTTTGAATCTACTGTTTGCTGTCTTGTCATTTTCATGTCAGCTTCACTAAGAACTTTTATGGATGTTGCTCTAGGAACAACTACCTCAGGGTGAACCTGCATATAGGCATTAGCATCAAAAACATTCTTATTAATATCAAATTGTTTAAACTCTTTCTCCCTATACTTGGACATTGTTGAAAATTGAGAAGGATCATCTCCTTCTTGACTAGCTTTGTTTATTTTGGAGAGACCAATCAACTCATGAAACCTAGCCATCCTGAAGTTAGGATCAAGCTCAAGTTCATACTATGAAGATTCTTCTTTGGATTCATGAAAGGTCTTCTGAAGCTTCCTGTATCTGATGGATTGTTCTTGGAATTGTGTTTCTATTGCTGTAATCTGGGACTGGCTGTCATGTAAATCTAGAGAAGGTCTGTCTTGGCTGTATTTACCAGGAACTCTAAATCTCCTGCCAAAATCTGATCTTCTCTGTCAGCCTGAACATTCTGTCTACCTCTCCTTCTAAAATATCCCCTTGAATAAGACCTGGATGGTCTGCTGTGAGAGTGAGGAGCATAAGAAGTCTGCTGCTGGGAGGAGGTAGCAGTCTTAGAAGCAACATTACCACTGGAACCTGCTGAAGGAGGAGGAGGAGGAGGAGGATTCTTCCTGAAAATTTTAACAGGAGAGGAACCAGCCTTTCTCCTTTCCTTTTGAGCTTTTATCTCATTTTTAGAGAATCTCATCCAGTGAGGAGAAGTAGATGTGATAGTTATGTTGTTCCTAATGAAATAAGGGATGTCATCTTGAGGATTTGACTTAGGCACTTCCTTCACTAGAGCTTTTCTCTTTTTGGTCACTTTCTTCTTCTTGCTGACATCTGGATCTGAGTCTGAATCTGAATCTGAATCTTGATCATCATTAGATAGGCCTAGGGGATTATCATACAGATCATCAATCTCTTTGATAACTGAAAGTTCTTCAGCTGCACTAGCAGCCATAATTTCATCCAAGTTTGGGATTGGAGAAGTAGAACAGACATAGGTTGGAAGAGAGAAAGCCTTGGGCTCTGGACTCTCAACCTCTGGCATACTGAACAACGCAGGCTCTGGAACTACAAAAAGAGCTGCAGAAGGCTCGGGCTCAGGAGCTACAAAGAGCTCAGGCACTGGAGCAGCAAAACTCTGAAGAAACTGAAGTAAAAGATCTTTGCTCACAGGAGCAGTATAACATAATATATCTGTATAAGATTGAAAAGTAGTAGGGGGAAAACATTCTCTCTACAAAAGATTAAAAGAGCTTAGAACTGAAGTCAGTTCAAGAGCTGGAGAGATGAAACAATCTCCATTAAGAATGTCCAAGGGTTCTTCAGGGATTTCAATGTCATCTTCCAAAAATGTAATCACTTCTACATCAGGAATATCAATATCTATAATCTCTTAATCTGCCAAAACTGTATCTACAATCTCTGTATTTACAACTGTCAAACCTATATCTTCCTCTACAAAAACTGAAAATATCTCTGATGCTGCAACTGCTGGAAGAGGAGGGACTTATTCACTGGACATCTCCCCCTGCCTGGTTGTAGTATTTTTTGTTGCCAGGCCCCTAAATGAAGAAGGGCTAGAGAAAGAGGCAACAAAAGAATTAAAAGAAGCTAGTAGAGGTGTAATGGCATCCTCTATAATGGATTTGATGGTAGGGATGAGGAGGGTAATGAGAGCAGATGGGTCAGATGATGCAGATGGAAGAGAGAAAGTGGAAAGACCACAAGCTATGCAGATATTTGATATGGTATGTTGAGTGGTGGATTCAGGGATAAACTCTTGTTCTGGATGGGGGATGAGAGGTCTAAGTTGTTAGCCTAAATCACCTAGAGGGGGGTGAATAGGTGAAATGCGTGTCAAATGCGGAATTAAAAACTAACACAGCACACATCAAGCAATCACAGACGACAAGAGATTTATAGTGGTTCCCCAACCTTGGGTACATCCACTTTCCTCACCGATCTAGCAAATCACTAGACTCGGCTACTCCACTATCTCGGATTGAAAACAATCCTACACCTCGGAACCACGTTCCTACAAATCTCGATCCAAATCGGATCTACAAAACTCGGAAGAAAAGGTCTTCCTACTAATCTCGGAGAAAACCTTCTACAATGAAACTTGGTTTGAAAAATAAAATACAACCAATAATAAAATCTCAGATCTGGATCTTGACAGTCTTCTTCTTTAAGAACTTTGGCTTGATCAGAAAAGGTTGAAGACAACTTGAGAGAGATCCACGAATCTGAAAACTAGAATCACCTCGATCGAGAAGATAGATCTGAAATCTTTGAGGCTCGGCGAGATCGAGTGATTCACTTTTGTCTGGATCGCTGGAGAAACAATCGTTGAAGACAGAGATCAGCAATCCAGAACTTCTTCTTCCGTGAACGTCAATGGCGGCGTGAGAAATTAGGGTTCACGGACTTTCTTTTTCTTTCGTAAAATGAATATCTCTGTAATCTTGTTTTTAGTCAAATCTGAAAGGACCTATTTATAGGTGGACTCCAACGGTCATAATCTTAATTAGGGATGACACGTGGACCAATCAGAAATAACCGATTCAAAATACACATGGCGAAATTGTACTTAGAGAAATTCTGGAATAATGGATATACTATACTCGAGTTAGAGACAAGATATACTCGAGTATGAGAAGTTAGATACTCGAATGGCAATGAGAAGTATACTCGAGTATAAGAAGAGAAATCTACTCGAGTGAAACTTAAACTACTCGAGTATCAGAAAATAACTTACTCGAGTGAAAGGGAACTACTCGAGTATCAGAGTAAATACTCGAGTAATAGGACTTAAGAGAATTTTCTTTAGACAGAGAACGAAGAACTACTTGAGTGAAAGAGTTGAAGACACTCGAGTGAAGGGAAAGAAATTACTCGAGTATGTATAGAAAGTTACTCGGGAAAACATTCACTTACTAGTGTATGAAAATCAATTACTCGAGTATAAGAAACACTTACTCGAGTATGAAAAGCAGTTACTCGAGTATGAATAGAAAGTTACTCGGGAAAACATTCACTTACTCGAGTATGAAAATCAATTACTCGAGTATAAGAAACACTTACTCGAGTATGAAAAGCAGTTACTCGAGTATGAATACTTGAACTTTCAGAAAAGAGAAGAAATGGATCTACTCGAGTATGATATATTATTTACTCGAGTGATTAAGTTACTTACTCGAGTATGAAAAGAACTTACTCGAGTGACTAACTAACTACTCGAGTATTAAGTCTGATACTCGAGTATGAAAAGGACTTAGAAATATTTTTCTGAGGAATTTAGCTTCAATGCATCTGTCCATCAATCCAAGTGCATGAATGAGAAGTGTATCCCAATAGAGAGGCTATACATGGGCCAACACTTTGAATCACACAATGAGAGATTACATTGCATGGTCCTGTGTTTGGTGACCCATTATAGACTGACATTGGTCTACACTTGGCAATGAGAACCTGCACACATACAACTCAAACACACCATCAAATACATCTTAATTCATCTTAGTTCAAGGTCTGACCTCCTATAAATCTGAGGTATTGTGGAGACAAATCCCAACAATCTCCCCCTATTTGTAGATGTCAGCACCCTCTAAACTAAGGTGAATTACTTAGAGTAAAAGAACAACATACATATAAAAAGAGAATAAGCTGATGCTAAAGCAGGGTAAACAAGAACATTGCCATAATCAGAATTAAATATATATATATAGAAATGTTTTAAACAAATCAAAGGTCCATTTCCACACTCTCATATCAACTCAAGAAGGGGCTTCTTTTTTCATCCTTTCTCTCTTCAGCTCTTGCCTCTCTAGGTAACTGAAAGGTTTAGGAAAGTAAGTCCTGGGCCTAGGAGGAGCAGCTGGGTTATTGTGCCCCCAATTCCTGTCATGGAGCCTGATCTTTATCTGAGATGCTTCATAGGCTTTCCATTCTGAATAACTGTAGTGGTTATCTCTGTTCTCACCAAGATCTGTCACTAACCTCAAGGTATCAAGAATTAGAGACTTAGAGGTAGGACTCCACACTTCAGCATGTATAACAGGTGGTTTACCTTCAGAAGCTGGCTCTTTCCTGGGTGCAGAACGGCTGGCAGAAGCGCCGTCACCATATTTTCTTTTCTTCTTTGAGGGACCTTGAGAACTTTGTGGAAAATCATCTTGCCATGTCTCAGTATAGGATAGGGGAGGCTCAGTCACATCACCCTCAGGTCTGGGTGAGAAGACTGGCACACCTCCTTGAAAGGTTGCTTGAGCTGAATCATCTGCTGGAGGATGTTCTGCAAGAGGATCTAGATGTTGAGGTATGATGGAGGGGTTCAGTTGAAACTCAGGAAAGTTCTGATTATGCAGCCAGACAGCAGTGTCATAGGTATAAAATTTTACAGACTGGAGCTGGGAAAGAATAGATTCTTTCAATCCTTTTACAAGATCACTTACAGCATCTTGAGATTGGGTAGATAGTTTTTTAATTTGAGCTTCAGCTTGTTCAGAGAGCTTTTCAACTTGTTCTTTTACAATCTTCTCCCCCTTGCTGATATCTATGGATAGCTGGGCAATTGCTTCATCTCTGAAGGTGCTCACTTCATTACATACTTTCACAACATTAGTTTCAGCTCTATCATCTAGCTTGAGCTGATTGTGAGCTACTGTCTCTGCCTGATTCCTCAGCTCACCTATGCTTGTGATGGTGTGATCTATTGCTTTGCCTCCAATCTTGAACAGCTGCTTGAGTGTGTCAGTGTTTGCTTGAATTTCAGCAAAGCCTCTGCTCATCTCCTTTTCAAGAGCAAAGACCTTGGAGGTGACTGACTGCAGAGAGGCATCAAAGTAATCTCTCTGTTCTTCGAGCATAAGCTCAATCTTGCTTACAAGATCTGAAGAGGAAGAGGAAGAAGGGGCTGAGGTTGATGCAGGGACTGAGGGAGCAGGAGTAGTAGTAGTCCAAGGAGGGATTTCTGTAATGATCACTGAGCTAACAGCTCTTTTGAAGGGTTCTATTTCAACAGTTTCTTCTGTATTTAGGAAAGATGGCATGGAGAAATCCAAAGTCTTCAGAGGTGCCTCCACAGGATCTGGAGACATTTCCTCATCATCAGACAAGAGAATATGATCAGATTTGCTGGGCTCGCTATCAGGAGACTTGGCAGGAGACTGTACTGGAGTCTGAGCTAGAAACTGCACAGGAGATGGAACTGGAGACTGAATGGGAGACTTGGCAGGAGACTTGGCAGCTGAATCATTCTGAAAAAGAGGAGCATCTGAGCTGAGCTCATCAATAAATCTGTTAATATCTTCAGTTGTAGACAGTAAAGCTGTGGTATCTGGAGTAGGAGAAACTGGAGGAGTAGAAATTCTGACTTCTTCTTGTTCTGGAATCACTGATTCTGAAGAAACTTGATGCTGAGGAAGAGAAGAGGCAGGCTCCCCCTCAACTAATGCACCAGAGGTAGCAGTAGTTTGATGTAGAGGAGGAGATGGAGTCCTGATCACAGCCTGATTTCTGGGAGCATCTGCTGCTTGTGAGGCCTTAGAGGTTTGAGCAGTGTTCTGAAGCTTTATCTCATATCTTTGTATAGAGGAGAGGGTGACCTTTTTCATGTGATGGAGGGGAGTACCTTTGGAGAGGTCAAACACTTGAGGATTTATCTCATGGAGAAGGAGAGAGATGATCCTTGCAAAATTTGGTTGCTTGACGCTTCCCTGAATCTTTTCCAGTAACATCATTCCAAACTGGAACTTTTTCCTGCAGACTATGGCTTGCATGATGTCAAACATGTTGTGTGAGATTTCTCTGATCGAGTAGGTCTTGCATAAGATAACTTTTGAGATTACATCAATTAAGAACTTCCCTTCTCTGTTGCAATCGACCCGGCTGAAAGTATCACATTCTGGATCCACTCCACAGTACAGAGCAGTCCGGTCGGAATCTTCAGGAGTTAGGTCGTCTTCTTCATCGACTACAGGGAGTCGGAGCAAGGTGGACATAGAGGTTTTATCGAGACGGATCTTGATCCCACTGACCTTTGTTTTCAGAACTTCCCCATTCCTTTTGACCTTTAGGTTTCTGTAGAATTCTTCAACTGCGGGGATTATTGCTCTGCACGGCGTCTGGAGGAGGAAAGTTAATCCGGCGGTGTCTAACAAGATCAGGAGGTTGCGAAAGTCATCGGAAAGGTCGGCAATGCCCTCTGGGACGAGTTCGGAGCCTATTCCGATTTTCGAGGAAGGAGGTGCCATCTGCGATTCGGAAGGCTTGCGGCGAAGGAAGACGAAGAACAGTGATTTCGGGAATACGAGAGGTCGGCGGCTACTCGAGTGAATGAGAAGTGGAAAGGATTTTTCGTTTTGTATATATATATATAAGTAATCCTAATTTAGGTTTAAGAATAATTAAGTATACAGTCATACCTGTATGAGGCGGCAAGTGGCTCGGTGCGAATAGAAGATTTTGAATTCCAGAAAGTTCGAGTACTCGAGTAGAAGATGGCAGCATACACGAGTATTAGGCTTAGTATACTCGAGTAGGTAACAACATACACGAGTATTCTATAAAACATACTCGAGTAGGTAAATGTCATACATGAGTATCTTTTGGAATACTCGAGTATGTAAAGTTCATACACGAGTATCTTTTGGATTACTCGAGTATGTAAAACTTTTTACTCGAGTATTAGCCGTTTACTCGTGTAAGTCTAACTATGCTCGAGTCTCTAATACTTGAAGGAATTTCCCTGATAGATTTCTGTTGCCACTGAAAACTGTACCTCTGAGCAGCCAACACTACTGATATCTTCTTAATCTTGAGAGTCCATCACTGGTCTTCTTTGTTGAGCATTCCAAGCTAAGTTTTGAAGAACGAGAATTTGGACTCGTCCAGCAGCTTGGTGAATATATCTGCAACTTGCCTGTCTGTGGAGACATATTGTAGATCTATGTCTCCATTTTCCACATGCTCCCGGATGAAATGATAGCGAAGCTCTATGTGCTTGGTCTGGCTGTGGGAGATTGGGTTGTTGGCTATTGCTATAGCGCTGGAAGAATCACAGAACAAGGGAATGTTCTGGAACTTCATGTTGTAGTCTTCAAACTGATTCTTGATCCATAAGAGCTGTGCACAACAGCTGCCTGCAGAGATGTACTCTGATTCAACCGTTGAGATGGCTATACAGTTCTGTTTCTTACTGCTCCAGGAAATGAGTCTCCTTCCGAGAAATTGGCAAGTCCCGGAGGTGCTTTTCCTGTCATCTTTGCTACCTGCAAAGTCTGCATCTGAAAATCCAATTAGTTCACTATCATTACTTCTTGGGTACCATAAGCCAAGATTTGGTGTACCTTTGAGGTATCTCAAGATTCGCTTTGCAGCGATGTAGTGAGATTCTTTAGAGTTCACCTGAAATCTAGCACATACACATGTTGAGAACATTATATCTGGTCTACTTGCAGTGAGGTAGAGCAAGGACCCAATTATGCTTCTGTACTTGGTTTCATCAAAAGGTTTCCCTTTCTCATCCTTGTCCAGAGACATAGCTGAGGCCATTGGAGTCCTCATAGAGGTTGCATTCTCCATTCCGAATTTCTTAAGCAGCTCTTTGGTGAACTTCGTCTGTGAGATGAAAATCCCATCTTCAGATTGTTTCACCTGAAGCCCTAAGAAATACTTTAGCTCTCCCATACTGCTCATTTCAAACTTCCCTTGCATAAGTTTAGAAAACTTCTTGCAGAGGTTGTTATCCGTAGAGCCGAAAATAATGTCGTCGACATAGATCTGCACTAGCAAAATCTTGCCTTTTATTTCCCTAAGAAATAATGTTTTGTCTATCTTTCCTCTTGTGAACTTGTTCTCAAGAAGGAAGCTAGACAGAGTCTCATACCAAGCTCGAGGAGCTTGTTTAAGACCATATAGTGCTTTCTGTAATAAATATACATAATTAGGATGGGTTGAATCAACAAAACCTGGCGGTTGCTCTACGTACACTTCTTCCTTTATGTCACCATTCAGGAAGGCGGACTTTACGTCCATCTGATAGACGGTAAAGCCCTTAAGTGCAGCGTAGGCAAGAAATAACCTGATCGCCTCCAGTCTTGCTACTGGAGCATAAGTCTGGTCGAAGTTGATTCCTTCTTCTTGACGATATCCCTTGGCGACAAGTCTGGCTTTATTCTTTATAATTGTTCCATCTTCGTCCATCTTGTTCCGGTAGACCCATTTTGTCCCGATGACGTTCTTATGCTTGGGTCTAGGAACAAGTGTCCAGACTTTGCATCGTTTGAACTGATTCAATTCTTCTTCCATGGCTAGAATCCAGGATGCGTCGGAGTTGGCTTCCTCAAATTTCTTTGGTTCAACCTGTGAGAGAAAACTTAAGTGTAAATTCTCGTTAGTTGTACCTCGACGAGTTCTGACGCCATCCCGAGGATCTCCTATTATTTGGTCAACAGGATGATCCTTCAAGTGTCTGAACTCTAAAGTCCTTGCATCTGGGATCTCTTCAGCCATTGGAGTTGCATCTTCAGCTGGGATGTCTTCTTCATCTTGATCATCCACCTCTCCAATGGTGGTTGTAGAGGGGATCTTGATGAATGTCTCATCTTTATCTTCACTAGGTTCATCCAAGCTAAGTTCTTTCAACTTTGTACCTGCATCTACAATAGGCACACTAGACGAGTTGCTTTGTAACAGACTCGTCTCATCAAATACAAGATGTATCGACTCTTCCACCACCAGAGTTTTTCTATTGAATACTCTATAAGCCTTACTATGGCTACTATATCCTACAAAAATACCTTCAAAGCTTTTCTCGCTAAACTTTGTAGTGTGATACTTGCCATTGTTAAGTACGAAGCACTTACATCCAAAGATTCTAAAGTATGAAATGGTTGGTTGCCTGCCTTTTAGAAGTTCGTAAGGAGTCTTATCATGGTTCTTGTTGATGAGTGCTCGATTTTGCACGTGACAAGCGGTGTTGACGGCTTCAGCCCAGAAATACTCCGGAAGTGAGGCATCACTCAACATGGTCCGACAAGCCTCTATGAGTGTTCTGTTCCTTCTCTCAGCTACTCCATTTTGCTGTGGAGTGCGAGGAGAGGAAAACTCATGAAAGATACCTTGACTTTCACAAAATTCTGTCATGGCTCCAGATTTGAATTCCGTTCCATTGTCACTTCTGATTTTGACTACAGAACAGTTGTATTCATTCTGGATCTGCCTCACAAAATTAGTGAAAATACCGAAGGTATCTGACTTGTGTTTCAGAAAGAACACCCACGCAAAGCGCGAGTAATCATCCACAATAACCAACGTATATTCCTTACCTCCCAAACTTCTAACCTGCAGTGGACCAAACAAGTCCATATGGAGAAGCTGCAAACTTCTATTGGAATCCTTGCCTATTATGCTTTTAAACGAACTTCTTGTTTGCTTGCCTTTGATACAAGCGTGACAAGGACTGTCCGTAACGCACTTGACATTAGGTGCATCACGCACTAAGTTTTGAGAGAATAATTTATTAATAGTTTTGAAATTAATATGTGCTAGTCTCTTGTGCCATTGGTCAGCAAGAGATGCACTACTTTTTGCCAAAAGACACACTGGTGTCGAGGAGTCTATACAAATAAAATTTAAACGGAAAATATTTCTGCTTCGAGTGCCTGATAAAATAGTTTCCAAATTGTTAACCGATTTTATCAAACACTTGTCAGCATGAAATTCAACTACATTTCCTTTGTCGCATAGTTGGCTTATGCTAATGAGATTGTGTTCCAATCCTTCAACATAGGCTACATCCGAAAAGGATACGCTACCGTTAGAAATCATACCATAGCCTTTAGTGATTCCTCGATCTGAACCTCCAAAGATGACCTTTGGTCCGTTGCAGACTGAGGTGTAATTCTGTAGTAGGCTCCTTGTCCCGGTCATATGCCGAGAGCATCCACTGTCCAAGTACCAGATTGGCGTTTTGGTGGCCTTTGGACATACCTGCAATTACAATCATTTAGCCTTAGGAACCCAAACAAGTTTGGGTCCTTGGTCTCGAGTTAGAATACTCCCCCTACGAGTATTAGCCTCATGAGTGGTCACTCTCACGTTGCTAACTTTAGGGGTTGTAGCATTTTCAGGATTGAACCAACAATCACTGGCAAAATGACCAATTCTGCCACAGCACCAGCAGTTGAACCTGTTGTATCTTTGCCTTGTGTAGTCCTGCTTGACTTTCTGGAATGAAGGTCTAGCAGGAGCTTTACTCTTGGAGGAAGAGGCTTCATGATGATGGCAGTTACATGAGGTCTTCTCCTTCATAGGCTTTTCTACAATGGGTTTTACTTTTGGTGTCTTTTTGAAATTATGACCATGAGCATAAGGTCCATAGCTTTGAAGCTGAATCTCCTCATAAGGTGCCTTGAAGACACTCTCGCCAAAGTTATGAGGACGAGTCCAACCTTGGTATCTTGACTTAGGCTTCTCAGGGATCGGCCTAGAAAAGTGTCTGTAGGTGGACTCGTAATCGAGTTCGTTCGTGGGAAAGATAACTTTCTTGAACACAACAGGTTCCAAGGGAGCTTTCCCTTTTTCTTCAGCTAGAGCCTTCCGGACAGCCTTATTCTTTCTCTTGGCCTTGTTTCTCCTAGAGGATTTACTAGAAGAGCCAATGTGGCCTATACCAGCACCCTTGGCCTTAGCAGAGAATTCAGCAACGATTGGAAGAACTGTCTTAGGCTTAGAGAAACTCTCAACAAGCTTCTTTTCAGCCTCGAGTTGTCGTTCCAATTCTTTGATGATTTTCTCTTTAAGGTCGATGTGCTTGAGAGCTTTATTGTATTCCTCCATAGCTACATTGAGGTTCTCTTGAAGAGAGTTAGTCTTATTGACTTCTTCTCTCAAGCTGCTCTCACTAGCCTGTAGAGAATTTATCTCTTTGGTTTGATTTTTCATTAATCTACGACATTTTTCGTAAGCGGTGAGTAACTCCTTATACTGACCCATGAGCTCAGATTCATCTTCAGAGGAATATCCCTCTTGCTCATTGTCATCATCAGAATCAGAGAGAGGAGTGTGAGATTTTACCTCCCCAGTAAACTGGGGGACTTGTTCATCATCTGAATGAGCCATGAGCCCAAAGTAAGCTTCCTCTTCTTCACTCGACTCAGATGAGTCAGAGTCGCTGAGAGTTTTGCTCTTCTTGGCTACTAATCTTTTTTCTTTCCTGTTCTTATGGTGTGAGGATTTCTTTTCCTCTCTTCTTCCACCCTCTTTCTTTTTGTGAGGGCAATCGGCGATGACGTGACCTGGCTTATTGCAACAATAACAAATGATGTCAGTTGAGATCTGTTTGTTCTGTTTAGAATTATACCTGTCATGGCTGCTTGAGCCTTTCTTCCGATGATCACCGTCATGTCGTGATCTTCTATATGAGGCATCCTTGCCTCTCCATTGCTTCTTCTTGTTCAAGAACTTCTTGAACTGCCTTGAGAGTAGGGAGAACTCTCCATCAGATAGTTCTGAGCCAGATGAGCTGGGCTCAGATGATTCTTCTTCATCAGCCTCAGGAACTGGGGCAGGAGAGCTAGCCTTTATCTTCCTTGAGCTATCTGCCTTTAGAGCGACAGATTTCTCCTTGGATGCAGGCCTGCTTGTCTCTTCTTCAGCTTTTCTTGAGTTGATTTGCAGCTCGTAAGACATAAGCTTTCCGAACAGATTCTGCGGGTCCGTCTCAGCTAACCTTCCAAACTCCCGAATGGCACATACCTTATTGTCCCATTCCTTGGTTAGGGATCTTAAGAATTTGTCATTGAGTTCCCCGTTGGTGAAGACACGTCCATAAACTCTTAGGCCATTTACTATCTTGAAGAAGTTCTCAAAAGTGTCAGCTATGGCTTCCTTATGACCCTACCTGAAGGCTTCATATTTCTGGTTCAGTAGGGATCTACGATCATCCCTCACTTCCTCTGTACCTTCCATTAGAGTCACTAGGGATTGCCACATCTCCTTGGCAGACTGGCAATGAATCAGATTCTGCAGCATTGATTCATCGACTACACTTGCTATAATATTTTTAGCTTTCTTGTCCAGAGAGACAAGTGCAATCTCATCCTTATCTAGATCCATCAACTTCTTGGGAACTTGCTTGGTGGGATCTATGGTGGAAGTAGTCATAGGAATGTGGGGACCTTCTTCAACAATCATGAAGATCCGGGGATCTACTGCTTCCATGAAGAACTTTACTCTTTCCTTCCACATAGGAAAATTGTTCTTGGTGCAGATAGGGAGTTTAGCAAAATCCTTGGTCTTACTCATGCTTGATACCTTTCAAGAAACAACTTAGAAGGATCAGATCAAGGTGTTAACCTTTTAACGATCAACCTCCCCCTCTGATACCAATTGAGAGGTCTAAGTTGTTAGCCTAAATCACCTAGAGGGGGGTGAATAGGTGAAATGCGTGTCAAATACGGAATTAAAAACTAACACAGCACACATCAAGAAATCATAGACGACCAGAGATTTATAGTGGTTCCCCAACCTTGTGTACGTCCACTTTCCTCACCGATCTAGCAAATCACTAGACTCGGCTACTCCACTATCTCGGATTGAAAACAATCCTACACCTCGGAACCACGTTCCTACAAATCTCGATCCAAATCGGATCTACAAAACTCGGAAGAAAAGGTCTTCCTACTAATCTCGGAGAAAACCTCCTACAATGAAACTTGGTTTGAAAAATAAAATACAACCAATAATAAAATCTCAGATCTGGATCTTGACAGTCTTCTTCTTTAAGAACTTTGGCTTGATCAGAAAAGGTTGAAGACAACTTGAGAGAGATCCACGAATCTGAAAACTAGAATCACCTCGATCGAGAAGATAGATCTGAAATCTTTGAGGCTCGGCGAGATCGAGTGATTCACTTTTCTCTGGATCGCTGGAGAAACAATCGTTGAAGACAGAGATCGGCGATCCAGAACTTCTTCTTCCGTGAACGTCAATGGCGGCGTGAGAAATTAGGGTTCACGGACTTTCTTTTTCTTTCATAAAATGAATATCTCTGTAATCTTGTTTTTAGTCAAATCTGAAAGGACCTATTTATAGGTGGACTCCAACGGTCATAATCTTAATTAGGGATGACACGTGGACCAATCAGAAATAACCGATTCAAAATACACATGGCGAAATTGTACTTAGAGAAATTCTGGAATAATGGATATACTATACTCGAGTTAGAGACAAGATATACTCGAGTATGAGAAGTTAGATACTCGAGTGGCAATGAGAAGTATACTCGAGTATAAGAAGAGAAATCTACTCGAGTGAAACTTAAACTACTCGAGTATCAGAAAATAACTTACTCGAGTGAAAGGGAACTACTCGAGTATCAGAGTAAATACTCGAGTAATAGGACTTAAGAGAATTTTCTTTAGACAGAGAACGAAGAACTACTCGAGTGAAAGAGTTGAAGACACTCGAGTGAAGGGAAAGAAATTACTCGAGTATGTATAGAAAGTTACTCGGGAAAACATTCACTTACTCGAGTATGAAAATCAATTACTCGAGTATAAGAAACACTTACTCGAGTATGAAAAGCAGTTACTCGAGTATGAATAGAAAGTTACTCGGGAAAACATTCACTTACTCGAGTATGAAAATCAATTACTCGAGTATAAGAAACACTTACTCGAGTATGAAAAGCAGTTACTCGAGTATGAATACTTGAACTTTCAGAAAAGAGAAGAAATGGATCTACTCGAGTATGATATATTATTTACTCGAGTGACTAAGTAACTTACTCGAGTATGAAAAGAACTTACTCGAGTGACTAACTAACTACTCGAGTATTAAGTCTGATACTCGAGTATGAACAGGACTTAGAAATATTTTTCTGAGGAATTTAGCTTCAATGCATCTGTCCATCAATCCAAGTGCATGAATGAGAAGTGTATCCCAATAGAGAGGCTATACATGGGCCAACACTTTGAATCACACAATGAGAGATTACATTGCATGGTCCTGTGTTTGGTGACCCATTATAGACTGACATTGGTCTACACTTGGCAATGAGAACCTGCACACATACAACTCAAACACACCATCAAATACATCTTAATTTATCTTAGTTCAAGGTCTGACCTCCTACAAATCTGAGGTATTGTGGAGACAAATCCCAACAGGGGAAAACATGAGGTCGTTCATGAGAAGTTAAATGAATTGGTGAAGGAGTTGGTGAAGAGAAATGAAGATCAAAAGTTGGTGAGGTTTGAATTGAAATGTTGGTAGTAGGGATTTCTTCTAGGTAATGTGGTAGAGGGGACAATGGAGGAGGAGTTGATGGAGGAGGGCTTGGAGGTGGAGTTGATGGATGTGATAAAGGGGAAGTTGGTCTAGCTGGGGATGGGGGTGGAGGAGGAGGAATCTCTGGTTCATCTTCCCTAGGGTGAGGAGTGACTGAAGCAGTCCTTGTGTCCTCAGAAACCCTGTGGGTGGAGGGAGCCCTGGAGGGCTTTGAGATAGTCCTCTCCCACTTTCCAAAGAGAACTGGGGTCAATCTCTTGGAAGTATTGATGAAAGTTGTTGGGGATGTCAACAACTCAGGGCATTTTTCTGTGAGAAAAATCCCTAGAATCCTGCCAAGAGAGATCTCTCTCTTATTTGCTTTCTTCCTGATCAACTCAAACAAAACTTTAGCCTAATTCACTAATTTCTGATTAACCAAAGCACTCATCAAAAGAAACTGGTGCCTGGATATATTATCATGGGTAGTGTGCTTCCCAAGCAGCACTTTTCCCATAATATCAGCCAAGAACTTGTATTGAGGTGACAAGTTCTTTTTCAGAAGCTTGCTAGGGTTTGCCTCAGCATGACCAATTTTGGCAAGCATGGCAACAAATTCCTCTTTATCCAAATCAATATCGTCTTCTCCATTAAAAAAACCGAAAATTTCTGTAAGAACAATAGGGGTTAGATGTACCTCCTATCCAGAAATGGTTCCTACCATTGTCTGTCTGTCTGAAGAAGAGGTATAAGCCCATTCTTTAATTCCTAATACTGGCAGCTTCATCCTTGTCGTCAGAAACTTTTGTAACTTTGGCGCATCAAATAGTTTCAACACATCCTGAAAAATCTGATCATTGTGCTTGAATGAGTCCAGATCAATATCAAAACCAGAATCAAACTTCATGCTAGAAAAAATCACCGCTGGAATTGCCATTGGAATGTTCCTGCAAAGAAACACAAGATCAAGTACAGAAGAGAAATGGAAAGCGCGGGACTTTTTCCATCTAAACCCTAGATTATAAGGTTTTAGAAAATGAAGAGACGATATTAGCCAAGCGCATTAACTACTAAAACAATTTCAAAAATAAGGTTGGCAAAATATTTTAATATTAAATGAGTTTGGTAACCTCAGATCGAAAAGAGGAAATAAATCGTTGATCTCAGTTCGACAGTAAATTCTCTGAATCAAAAATTGTCGATCTCCGTTCGACAACAATTATTTCACTAAGAAGTGATCGTCAATCTCCATTCGACGAACGACTTCACAAGACGTTAGCAGATCGTCGATCTCAGTTTGACGATCTGTCAATAAATCATCGAGCTCAGACAAAAATTCATAAAAACTCATCTCCATTAATCATACCTAACTTATTCATGAAGAATAGATGTTTCTTTTCATCCAAGGGTTTGGTGAAAATATATGCCCTTTGCAAATCAGTAAGGATAAAGGTGAGATTAATTTTCTTTTTGTCTACACACTCCCTAATGAAATGATGCCTTACATCTATATATTTAGTCCTAGAATGATGGACTGGATTCTGTGCTTTTGAAATAGCACTAGTACTATCACAAAATATAGTTAAATTATTTAAGTTGTATCCATAGTCTAGTAGCTGATTTTGTATCCATAACACTTGAGAACAGTAACTGCCAGCTGCTATGTATTCAGCTTCTGCTGTTGATGTAGACACAGATGTCTACTTTTTACAAAACCAAGAGACAAGCCTAGCACCTAGGAACTGGCATGTTTTAGAGGTACTTTTCCTGTCTACTCTTCATCCAGTAAAGCAGCATCTGAGTATCCAGTCAACTCAAATTGTGACTTAGCAGGATACCAGAGTCCTAGATTTGGGCAACTCTTTATATATCTCAAAATCCTTTTAAGTAAAATAAGGTGGGATTCTTTAGGGTTCACCAGGAACCTAGTACAAAGACATGTGGCAAACATTATATTTGGCCTACTTGCTGTGAGATATAACAGGGACCCAGCCATGGCCCTATATAATTTCTAACCAACAGGTTTCCCATGCTCATTAGTATCAATCATAGCATTGGCAGCCATGGGTGTTTTTTTAGCTAAGGCACTAGCCATCCCAAACCTTTTGATCAGCTCATTAGCATACTTAGATTGGGATAGAAAAATTCCATCAGATGACTGCTTCACTTGGAGACCAAGGAAGTAGGAGAGCTCACCCATACTACTCATCTCAGACTTTGAATGCATAAGGTTGGAAAACCTCTTGCATAGTTTGGGATCTGTATAGCCAAATATTATGTCATCTACATATATTTGTACTAACAATATTTTGTCAAGATGATGCTTTATAAATAAAGTCCTATCTATTATGCCTCTAGAGAATCTATGTTCTAAAAAGAAGCTAGCTAGGGTCTCATACCAAACTCTTGGATCTTGCTTGAGGCCATAGAGAGCTTTATGCAACTTATAAACAAAAGAAGGTTGAGTTGGAGAGATAAAACTTGGTGGTTGTTCAACATAGACTTCTTCTTTCATTTCTCCATTCAGAAAAGCACTTTTCACATCCATTTGATAGACTTTAAACTTTTGATAAGCAGTATAGGCCAAGAAGATCCTGATTACCTCTAACCTTACCACTGGTGCAAAGGTTTGATCATAATCAATGCCTTCTTCCTGTCTATACCCTTAAGCAACAAGCCTAGCCTTGTTCCTCATGATTGCTCCTTGTGCATCCATCTTGTTCTTGAACACCTATTTTGTTCCAATTACTGGGTAGTCCTCTAGTCTTGGGACCAATTCCAAAACTCTACATCTCTCAAACTGGTTGAGCTCCTCTTACATTGCAAGGGTCTAGTGGGGATCTTGCTCTGCATCTTAAATGGATTGAGGTTCAACTTGAGAAATGAAGTAGGCATGCATCAAATTCTGGTGGAGCTGATGTCTAGTCTGCACACTTGCTGATATGTCTCCAATCACTTGAGATACAAGATGATCTCTAAGTATGACAAAATCAGCAAGAGGAGTTGGTTGCTCAATAGCTGGTGGGGATAATTCCTATTGTGGAATTATTTCAGCTGTTGGGATAGTATCAGTGGGCTCATTGATTTCCTCATAACTATCTTCAACTATTTGTGGAGATGGTAGTGTAACAACCTCAGGAATGAGTGTCACAGCATCCAAATTCTCACATAAAGTAGGTACCTGCGAAGTCTGATTGGTAGAAGTATTCTTCTCCTTATAAAACATGTTAGTTTCATCAAAGGATACATGTATAGACTCTTCAATTTTAAAGGTAGATTTATTATAGACCCTATAAGCCTTGCTTACTTGGGAATATCCTATAAAAATTCCCATTTCAAACTTGGCTTCAAACTTTCTAGTGTATTTTTTATTGTTGATATGTATGTAACAGACACACCCAAATACTCTAAAATAATCTACTTTAGGTTTCTTCCCTTTGAGTAGCTCATAGGGGGTCTTAGCCTTTAGTTTATGTATTAAACTTCTATTCAGAACATGGTTAGCTATGCTCACTGCCTCTGTCCAAAAGGTAAGGGGAAAGTATGCATCAGCAAGTAATGTACCTGCAGCTTCAATCAGGGTTCTGTTTTTCCTTTCAGCTACTCCATTTTGTTGAGGAGTTCTAGGAGCAGAAAAACATTGCCTAATACCTTCCTTCTCACAGAACTCTTGCACAAGAAGAGACTCAAACTCAGTACCATGATTAGTTCTGATCAATACAACTTGAGTATAAAACTAACTCTGTATGCACTCTAGAAAATTTGTAAGAACTTTGAAGTTATCTGACTTGTTTTTCAAGAAGAACAACCAAATGAACCTGGAGAAGTCATCTACAATAACCAAGGTGTAAGACTTTCCTCCTAGGCTTTGTACAGCAATGGGTCCAAAGAGATCCATATGAAGCAAATATAAAATCCTAGGTGAGTCACTCTTATTAATGGATTTAAAACTATTTTTAGTTTGCTTTCCTAGTTGACAAGCCCTGCACAGGCTTTCCTTTTTAAAGGGGTAAGAAGGCAATCCTCTTACAAGGTTATCCTTAGATAGCCTAGCAATGCATTTTAAGTTTATATGTCCTAACCTCCTATGCTATAATTCATTTTGATTACAAGATTAGTTAAATAAACAAATTTCATTTATGGCTGAATTGAAGTTAACAATGTATATGTTACCTACTCTAGAACCCGATAAAGCTACTATGCTATCAGTTGAAGAAATAATGCAAGAGGACTTATTAAAAGTTACCTGAAATCCTTCATCACAAAGCTGACTAATGGAGATCAAGTTATGCTTCAATCCACTTACATATGCAACCTTCCTGAATGTGACAGCACCTATCCTGATTTCTCTATAGCCTTCAGTCTGGCAAAAGTTGGAGTCACTAAAGATAACTTTAGGTCCTAGCTTTGACTTATAGTTGAATAAGTTTTCCTTCCAGTCATGTGCTTTGAGCACCCACTGTCCAGATACCATTGTTGGTTATATGATGGATAGTTCTTCTCCTACAACAATAAAAAGATTAATTATTCTTGACCCAGGTTATCTTGGGTCCTTTATTTTCTTGATAAGAAAAGCTTGAGATAATAGAACTAGTTGGCTGAGATTTATATCCTAGTGGATGATATCTCCTAGGTGGTATTTCCCAAAGGGTGAAAGGATTAACTCTTTCTCTTTTCTAATTAGAGTTTTTGTTAAGGTTAAAAGTTTTATTACTTTTTACTGGGTTCGACGATTGGAAGTGAGATCATCGATCTGAGTTCGACGTCATGGGTTGAGATCGTCGTTCTCTACTCAGAGAAGGATAATACTCATTCTCTGTTCCCCAAGTTCGTCGATCTCTGCTCGATGATCCATACAGAAATCGTCGATCGCAATAAGATGATTGATTATAGTAGAAATTTTCGAACAAAGATCATCAACCTGGGTTCGACGATTTGTTCACATTTCGTCAATCTGAGTTCGACAAAAATTGCTGAACATTATTTTTGTTTTGATTTTGTCTGTTTCTATTTTTTGTTTGTTAGGTTTGTTCTTATTTGCAGTTGAGGGTTTCTCATAGACTAGTTCTTTACCTTTTTATGAAATGAATTTTACAGGAGTCCTTAATATATTTTTCTGAACCAGTGGGGTTTGGCTTGATGAAGCACCCAAGCCCAGATTGCCAGTGAGTCTGGCATTAACAGTGCTTGTAATGTCTATTAGCTTGAGGCTTCTCCCATTAAGGGATTCTTCAAGTTGCCTTGCCTCAGCTAGTTTAGTTTTCAGTTTAATTATCTGTTCATTTGCAAGTGTAATTTCATCTTTTAATTTATGGTTTTCTGCAATTAGACTACTTTGATCATTCAATTTCTCTCTAAGTTGTTTAATTTCTTTCTCTGAGCTAATTAAATCCATACACATAGTTTTGAATTCACATATAAAATCTTCAGAATTGAAGTCAAAGGATTAGAGTACCTGATCCACTTCTGAAGGTGGTTGTTCATCATCTGATGAATCTTCTCTTGAATTAGTGTTGGAAGCATCAAATGCCATTAGGCAAACTTCCTTTGTCTTTGCTTCCTCTTCATCTTCATCACTGGAGCTAGAGGAGGAGTCCTCTTATGTATCACTCCAGGTTTCTGCTACAAAGCCTTTCTCTTTCATCTTATGCTTGCATGAGGAAGGCTTACTGTATTTCTGTCTTCTGGAGTCTTTTTCCTTTCTTCTCTCCTTCTTCTGATTCTCTGGACACTCAGAGATGTAGTGTCCAGGTTTCCTGTAGCCAAAACAGACAACCACTTTAGTTGGAGTTTTGTCATACCTAGGTTTGTCTTCTTGTCTGGATGACTTCTTCCTGAAGTCTCTTTTGCCCACCTTGTAGAATCAATTTGCTAAGAGACTCAATAACTCTTCATTAACAGTAGGAGCTGCTATTTCTTTTGTAGCCTTAAAAGCAATATTCTTCTTTTTCCTGTCTGGAGTTCAAGCTTTCTGCTCTGCCTCCCTTGTCTTTGTCAACTGCTCAAAGGATTTGAGCTTTCCCAGAAGTGTTTCTGTGGAAATTTCTGAAATACTTTTGGCATCTTTGATAGGCCAGATCCTTGTGTCCCAAGAACTGGGAAAACACATCAGTATTTTATCATTGATCTCTATCAGTGAAATGTCCTTTTCCAATTTCTTAGTTCACTGATGATGGCACTCAGTCTGTCATACATCTCTTCAACTGATTTAGCATATTCCTTTCTGAAGTTCTCATACTTGGAAATAAGAAGGGATCTTCTGTCTTTTCTTTCTTCCACTGAACCTGCCACCATCTGGTTAAAATAGTCCCAGATGGCCTTTGCTGATGTGCAGTCAACAACCTTTTGGAAAATTTCATCTGACACAGTCTGGGCCAGTATGTTCATGGCCTTGGCATCTGCAATTTTTGCTTTATTTTGAGCATCAGTCCAAGTTGGTGGTGGTACTGCATGAGTGTCAGTAGATATAGAAGCAGCTTCAGTTGGTTTAGGGGGACCGGTCAAAATTGAGTTAAAAATATCTTCATCAATTGAGTTCATGTAAAGTCTTATTCTTGCCTTCCAGATACTGAACTTGTTTAAGTTACAAACTGGAGGTCTGGTGCTTACATAATCCTTGTTCTGTGCCATATGATAAATGAATATCTAAGGAAAAGAAAATCTTAATAAGCAGGGATCTTAATTCAAGTGTTAGCTTGTACAACCAAAGAACCACAACCTCTGATACCAATTGAAAGGAGGGAGTTATTCATATCTACTCTAGAGGGGGGCGAATATAGTGTTTTAAAAACTTTTGGAAGTTTTGATCTATTCTATCAGAGTACAAAAAAAATAGGTGATACCAATAAATATTTAAGCAGAAGGAAAGCTAGAGAACTATTCTAAATATCACAGAAAATAGCAAGAGCAAAAGAAAAGGGTGCAACAAGATGACACAAGAAATTATAGTGGTTCCCCAAATCTGGGTATATCCACTCTTCTACCACCCTGGTAGGAATCACTCTCAGGTTTTTGATCAGGTGACTGCCACCAAAAAATATCTATTTCAAGGGAGATATTGCAACCCTTCTGGCTTTTGATCAGGTGCCGGAAAACCAACCTGAAGTCTTTTGATCAGGAGACCTCACAAATAGGAATTACTTTTGAAGGGAGTATGAACCCTTTACACAGAGGGGAGAAAGAAAAAGTTGAGTTATCTTCTCTTTTCCCAATCAAATGAGAGAAGACTTGAGAGTAATCCTGATGGAATCAAGGCCTGTCCTGTGATTTGAATGGTTCAGGAGATCAGAGCCTTGTACATGGTATAGGAGTTGAATTCCAGAAAGCTGAGACTGATTGAAGATGATTGTCTCCACAAGCTTACTGAATGAACTCTTGTTTTTGGAACGGAGAGTTGTTCTTCTTATTTTTCTTGCAGCCTTGTGATTTCTATAAAAAGTCTGTAGTCTGCATCAAGAAGTCGTCCTGAATAATAATTCTCTGGGTCTTTTTATTCTCCGAGTCCTTTTCCTTTGAATAATTCCAAACAGAATTTGAAATCGTCCACATTGATTGACTGCCGAAATCACGGGAACTTGTGCAATGGCTATAAGAGAATTAACTCATTTCCTTAACTATCCCGAGAAAAGCTGTATAATATCTCTGTGAAAAACAAGCAATGAATGATTCCCAAGGAACGGCTATATTTAGCGAATATATGCATTAATCACTCAGAGTCATATAAGTAATAGAATAAACAGTCAATAAGGAAAACTATAACTGCAGGGAATAAAATGTTGATCTGGCAGAAATCGTCGATCTGGTCCTGAGATCGTCGAACTCAAACATCCTCTATCGTCGAGCTGAGCCCTGTGATCGTTTACCTGAAAATCTGCTTTCCAAACTGAGCTTCAAGATTGTCGAGCTGAGATGGTTGATCGTCGATCTCAATCCTGAATGTTGTATCAGAGATCGTCGAGCTAAGTTAAGCAATCATCGATCTCAGCATGTAGAGATAAAACTCTGAGATCGTCGAACGCAGAACAAAGATCGTCGAACTTACTTCAGAGATCGTCGAACGAACTTTTACTTAGGAAAATTTCTGCCTTGAGCAGTCTCTGCTGTCTTCTAAGTCTCTGATGTCTTGGTCTTGTCTCACCGAGTTGTTGACCTAAAAGACACCTAAGACATTAGACTAGACCCTGGTTATACAATGTGGGTCTTACTCAGCCTAGATTAGTGAACCTAGCCCAAATCCAAACTAGGGATCCAATAAGATGACCGAGGCGGAGATGCCACTGGAGAAGATCCGTACAAGAAGAGAAGAAGGCAGACAAGGCAGAAACGTTGTCGACGAAGTAGAGGCCACCGCTCTCAGTCCCAGTAGCAATCGTCCGTTGGGAGCTCGGATCGTGAAAAGAATAAGAAGTCGGAGTAAACGTCACAGAGCACTGAAGCTGCTTGCATAAAGAGGTAACCGACAATAAATTGCACGGAAATTTGGGCACATAGAGAGTGTCTGCTAGGCGAAGAGACGGAGTAACATGAACCACTCCCGACCCATGAACCAGGGAGGGAGAACCGTCTGTAATGAGGATCGGGGGCAACCAATCATGCTGTTCGTGGAGAGAGAAGTACTGAGGATTGCCCGTCATATGATTAGTCGCACTAGAGTCGATAAGCCTATTACCTTGAGACACCATGTAGGTACTACTTGATGATGTGACCACGGAGGTAGATGGCTTGGAAGAGGAGGTGGAGGAGTCACCTGAGGGGCGAAGATGGGGATACTTCATCCAGCAGTGATCCACAGTATTGCAATTGTGGCCACAATGAGAGCAAAGGTAGCAGGAAGGAGCACGTCCGCTAGACTGGTGACTGCAGTTACCAGAGCCACTCCGTTGAGTTTGGTGAGCATAATTGTCTGGTGGAGGAGGAGCGGGCAAAAGAGGGAGCTAAAGGAGAGAGGTGGCAGCGGCGATGCGGGCAGTGATGGAATATAAGGTAGGAGATTCCGCCTCACCCAGAATTTGATGGCGGATCATATCATAAGTATCAGGAAGCCGTAGAAGATAGCACACAACCAGAAGCTCCTGGAAGTGCTTGTGTTGTTGAGCCAAATCCACAGAAAAGGGGCGATTCTGAAGAATCTCAGCCCCGAGAGCCTAAACCTGTTGGTACGCAGCAGCAGGAGACAAGGTAGGACGGGCAAAGAGGTCTGCATACAATGTATAGATGCGGGACATCTGAGCCCCATTTGAGCACAGAGCAGCAAGATGAAGCCAAGCAGCCTTGACCATCTCATCATGACGGATGACGGGAAGGCATTCATCATATTGGCTATTAACTAGCCAAGTACTCACAAGCGCATCGCTCGTATCCCAGTCATCAAATAAGGCAGAAGTTGGAGGAGGAGGGTCATCAACGAGATTGTGGCGTTTGCATTGCGAGCGAAGGAGACGCTCCAATCCGGGTAGTTGGAGCCGACAAGCTTTGAAATGGTGCCAAGGTTCCCGGAAGGAGAAGGAGGAAGAGGCGGAGGTGGATTGGCGAGAGGAGTGGTGGCGGTAGAAGCATCAGAAATAGATATAGGAGAAAACAATAGGAAGCCGTGCGGTTAGGAGAAGGGCCACGCGAATAGGGAGAAATCGCAGCAGTTAGGAGAAAGTGAGCTGTAGCGGTCACAAGGTTATACACTACCGGAAAGAAAAGCCATGACCAAGCCGTAGAACCAAACAGAGGGAAAGAAGTCGAGCGGCTAGAAAGCAGGCCACGCGAACAGAAGGAAGAGAAGACAGCGCGAACAGAAAGGAGTCTATAGGAAAGCAACAGGGCGTGCGAGCAGAACAAAGGTCGCACAGAGAGGCCGCACACACAGAAGGCAGCGATAAGAATAAGAAATCGCGCGAACTGACAACCAGAGAGGAACAAGCTGGCGGACAGAAAGAGGAACCGAATCAGGTGGAAAAGATCGATTCCTCTAATACCATGTTAGAAACGAACAAGAACAAACCGGAAGTGGATTAACAGAAATTTTATTATCCAAAAAAAAGGTATCTATTACAAAGGTATGGTCTCCCTTTTATAGAATGGAGGAGAGATGAGAGAATACAAATTAGAGATGTGGGACTAAACATTTACAGGACTAAGCGGCCTATAAAAAAAACAACTCGCACAAGCCGTGCGATTTGATCAGAAAGGCTAACCGCTCGGATACCACCAGAGAGGGAAGGAAGTCGCCATGGGAGACCGTTATGTTGGAACACCCTATTACTATTTGGGTCAGGATGACTATATTTCTATAGGGATTTTGTGTTGTGACCTCCTTGTTGTTATAAAGGTCACATAGGTTAGTTAGAGTCAACTTCAGCTCGACGCAGAGTCGACCTCAGCTCGACGTGGAGTCGACCTCAGCTCGACGTTCCGTCAAGCCCAGTTCTGCTTTCTGAAACCACTCTCTGGCCGACGTGTGTCGTGCTCAGATCGACGTTTTATTGTGAGCTCGACGTTTTCCAGGCTCCCGTCAGTTTTGAATAGGAATTCAAATTCCTTCTGTCAGAACAATTAATGCTGAAGATTTATTGGCCGTTACAGCAAATCTGGTGCATGGCTCAAGGAATTTCTAAGGAATGTTTGCCTGACACTTCCTTTTGAGACATGGATATTTGAGGAAAGCATTTAATGCTTGCTGCCAACGGCTATCAAAGACTCAGAAGAAGAACACAGAGATATCATTCTATAAAAGAAACAGAGAACAACAAGACTTCTTCTTCTTGCACTCTGTGATATTCATTCAAGCTTACACACAGGAATTCTGATTGCTTCAGACACAACCATCCAACTTGTTTGGATCATCTTTTGCTGGAGCAGATCAGATCATTGAAGACCTGTCACCCTTGTGCAAAGCTCTCCTTCCTGAACTACTTCTTGATCTCAGGGGGAGCTTTGACAACATCAACAAATCCACCTTGCTTCTCTCTACTTATTGATAGAGAAGACAACATCAGCTTTTTCTTTTTCTTTCTGTACAGGGTTTTAACTCCCTTCAAAAGTTACCTTTGGTTTTGCTGAAACCTGGTCAAAAATCAGCCCTTTGGTTTGTGAGAACCTGGTCAAAAACTCTCTGGTGCTCAAGACACCTGATCAACTCATCTTGAAGTGGATTCCTATCAAGGGTGATAGAAGAGTGGACTACCCAAGATTTTGGGGAACCACTATAGCTCCTTGTGTATTCTGGTTGCTTGTTTCTTTGTGTTTTGCTTTGTGCTGTGATTCTCTTCTTACTTTGATTAATTGCTATAGCACCATACACTAAGTAAATCTAAGCCTTCTCTCCATACAAGTTTTAATTTGCAAAACTATTTTAAATCACTCTATTCACCCCCCCCCCCCCTCTAGAGTTAGGATTGATCTTATCCCTCACTTTCACGTTAGACCGCCCGGTCTCCAAGCCGCCTGAGACAAACTGCTAGACCGCTCGGACTCCAGACAGCAACAGGCCAGCAACCAAACCGCTGAAGGGAAACCGCCAGACCGCGCAGTCTTCAACCCGCCAACACAAACCGCCAGACCGCCCGGTCACCAACTCTAACAGTTTACTACTTGACTATGAAAATAGTGCAAACCCTAAGAAGTGACATGTTCAACTAGTGCTTTTGTAACACCACGCCCGTCACAAAGAATATAATAGATAGTCCGGCCTAGGCCACGCGCCATATTCAATGATCAGACATCAGAGTTACGAAATAAAACTAAACATCTAACTAATCTAACACATAGTTCACAACTAATGGGAGCATTTAATTAAGATAACCCAATACAGAGAATGTCCACTATATAAAAACCCGGAATGAATATACACCAAAAGGGATTGTCCTTAAGGTCTTACAAGTTATTAATGTTTACATCACACTGTGATTTCCATATATCGGCATGCAGGCAGACAACACATGAAAATAATAAACAAGCATTATGGCCTTCGAGGGCCAGCTTAGCAAAAATGGCTTCAGCCCATTATTTCTCGTTCGCCTTGCCAACACATGCACAGGTATAATCCACAAAAATGTGGAAAATAAAATAGCGGTCAGCTAAAGCTAACCATAGTGGTGTAATGACCCGACCCCTTTCTCGGGGCGGTGGTTCTCCTTCCCAACAAGCAAGCAAGCAGTATAGCAATATGTATGTATGTATATATATATCCCCAAGAATGTGCAATTTAAGCATCATTCCATATATACACAACCACCACAAACGTCGACATTCACGACCGTGCATTTCGTACTCTCAAGGCACTATTTCGGTGTACTCCTCAAATCCCACCACCGCATAAGTCCCAGACAAAGACGATACATTTTATTTTTGAGCAATTCACCAGACAAGCCCAAAGCCAATGACTCTCTCCTATGCCAATGACAAAAGCCAGGTACTTTAGGCATTATAATCAGATGACATAGTGCTGGTATAGTTTAGCCACATCCCATTGCTCAAATTTCCATGTCTATAAGATACGGTACAGGTCAGCCTCCCCTTTTTTGATCACGTCATAACCAACATTATATTCCATGGTTGGCACACACAGCCACTAAAGTTGGGCATAGACGACTCAACATCTTAACATGCTACCAATCTAGTCCCTAGGATGCATGCTTCACAACCACAAACAAAGCTCTCTGGGAGCTATTACTAGTGATATCACTGTCATTGCGCGATATCAATAGAACCACCAATTTGTCCTAGTCTCAAGTTCACACCCAACACATACGATTGCTCACTAGTTTTTACCAAAAGAGCTATCGCCAACGATAACGCTATTGCGGGCAATAACAACAGAACCTCGATTTCTATAACAATCTCAGGTGTTTCCTATAGACCCACTCAAGTACTACAATAACAACCTGTAGAACCCCAAAACCCTGAAAACTACTCATTTTCCAACTATGTATTCTCCAGCACGCAAATCAAAACATCACCAATCTAGACCAACTCTTCTCAGATGGGCTTCACGCAGCATGCCTATGTTTGTACATCAATCTAGACTCTATACATAATTTCTACCAGGGATAAACTATATCAACCCATTGAAAGTCTCACCTCCCACTAAATAGTGGAGGAACCTTCATGCAACTATGCAAATCGATAGGACTAGCATGTCCTAGTAATCAGGAGAAAGATCAATACCCTCCTAGATCATTTTAGAGCAATGAAGTTGCAGTTGATCTAGATGGTAACACTCACCTCATTTTCTTCTCTACGGATCTACCTTCGACTTGTGATTCCGACTGTAAGAACTCCTCCAGAGCTCTTTTAGCCCTCTCCTTTCTTCTTCCTCTCCTTTCTTCTTTTTTCTCAAGTTGGAAGGGAGAGAGAGTGATAAAGAGGTAATAAGAAGAGAGAATTATCATCTTTCCTTTTCTATTCTCAGGTCTAACCACATCCATAGGATAACCAAGCCAAAAGGAATGGGTGGCCCAAATTTAATCGGAGCATTCAAACAAAATTCACTATCGCCAGACAATATCGCTAACGTTGGGCGGTATCTCATGTGGTGACTGCTTTACTAGGTCAATGCCACGCATCGACCATATCATAACCAACTGACACGTGACTGTCTGTCATGTGGTATGCTATCACTATTACCAGCGATATTGATATTGCCATTGTTAGCTCGAAAATCTAAACCTTGTTCTTTTTAAATAGGGAAAAACCAGAGTGTTACAAATCTCACCCCCCCCATCCCCTTTAAGAAATTTCATCCTGAAATTATATAGTATATAAAAACAACATTAAAGTACATAACATACAATAATGTACCTCAACGGAACAGTTCAGGAAACTCCTTTATGATATTTTGCTCTCGCTCCCATGAAAGCTCCTCGTGACCATAATTGTACCAACATACTTTCACCATTCTAATCTCTTTGTTCCGCAACTGCTTAGCCTTTGTGCCTTTGATACAAATGGGATTTACTTTTGTATTTAACCCACCATCGACTAACACCTGATTCGCAGTATTAACATGTGCAGGATCTTGCACAGCCTTCCTCGGTACTGGTATGTGAAACACATTGTGCAAATTGCTCAACTTTGCTGAAAGAGCCAACCTATGGATAGCTTCACCAGAGCACTCCAGCAACTCAAATGTTCCAAGGTATCTCAGACATAGCTTTTCCAAGCGTCGAATTCCTTATACACCCTTGAAAGGTTTGATTTTGAGATATACCTAGTCATCAACATCAAACTTGATATCTATGTGCTTGGTGTTATAGTACTTAGCATGACTATCCTGAGTAATCAATAATCTCTCTCGAATCATTCATGTTGTCTAAATTGCATCATCGACCTCTTTCCTCTTAAAAAATTTTGTTTCGCCTGTTTCTACCCAAGTCAAGGGAGCATGACACTTCCTAATATAAAGAGACTCGGAGGGCGCCTACATGCTTGGTAGCTGTTATTGTTGGCAAACTCGATCATATAAAGAGGGTCATCCCACCTCTTGCTAAAATCTAAGATGCACATACATTGTATATCCTCCATTATTCTGTTAGTCCTCTCGGTCTGACCATTCATTTAAGGATGAAAGGCCCTACTGAACTTCAGTTTAGTACCTAACAGTTGGTGAACAAGCCTCCAATCATTCAATATTGTAGAGCACTCATCTCAATCACTAACGATGATATGGGGAATACTGTGCAATTGTACTATGTTAACAACATAGAGCTTTGCTAACTTTTCTACTAAATCATCCCTCTGATTTGGAATAAAGTGTGATACCTTCTTTAATAAGTCTATGATCACCCAAACGACATTGTTCCATGTTGCGATCTCAGCAAACCATGCATGAAATCCATCGAAATATCATCAAACTTTCATTCTAGAATCGGTAAAGACATCAGAAATCCACCAAGCTTCTGACATTGCGCTTTCACTAGTGTGCAGGTGTGACACTTTGCCATATAGAGAGTTATGTCTGTCTTCAAACCTGGCCACCAAAATAATTTTTTCATGTCCTTGAATCTTTTTGTGCTCCTTGGGTGAATTGAATAATTTGTGAAATGTGCCTTGCACATAAACTCCTCTCGTAGTTTGCCAACATTGGGGACGCACAAACGAACATCTTTCCACAAAAGACCAATATCAAAAGAAAAGTGGGAATTTGACCCATCCACAGTCTCTTCCATATAATGTTTCATGCTTTCATCAAGCTTCATTGCCTATCAAACTCTGCATACAAGGTCATATTGCACCTCCGTCTAGTTCAAGCATGCATTCACGCTTGCTCTCTTGTCCACACAAAAGATATCCAAAGCCTTCAAATCACGAATTAAATGCTTATCATGCACCTGAATCCAGTTTGCCTGTGTTGGATCCCTGCAACTTAACTCATCAGTGACAACATTTTTCTTCTCGAATGTGTAAATAATCTCAAAGGTGTATTCTTCAAGGAACTCCATCCATCACCTCTGTCACATTTTCAGATCTTTCTGATTCAACAGATATTTCAGACTCTTCGGTCCATAAAGATATCAGTCTTCACGCCATACAAGTAATGTCATCACAGCTTAAGGTCGAATATCACAGCCGCCAACTTTAAGTCATGGATAGATAATTTCTCTCATGCACCATTAGCTAGCGAGATTCATATGCAATAACCTTCTTTAAATAAAGAAGAAAGCAGCCTAAGTTGATCCCTCAGGCATCATTTTAGATCGTATAGCCTTCTATACAACATGGAGAACACAAAATAGGCGGCGTGGTAAGACGACTCTTCAATTCTTCAAAAGCTCGTGTGCACTCCGGCATCAAATGAACTTTTGATCCTTCCTCATCAAGGTAGTGAGAGATAGAGCTATCTACGAAAAGTTTTCTACAAAGTGCTTATAGTAACCGACAAGTCCAAGGAAACTCCTGACTTCTGCCACAGTAGTCAAAATTTTCCACTCCCGTATTGAATCAATCTTTGTAGGATCCACAACAATACCCTCTCCACTTCTACATGACCAAGAAATGCCACCGACGATAGCCAAAACTCACACTTAGAAACCTTGGCATCAAACTGACTCCTCTTCAGGGTATGCAAAATAACTCGCAAATGTTCGCATGATCCTCTTCTGACTGAGAGTACACCAGTATATCATCTTTAAAGACGATCACAAATTGTTCCAAGTACTCTAGAAAGGTTCTGTGCATCAGATCCATGAATACCAGTTGTGAATTTGTTAGTCCAAACAGCATCATGGTGAACTTATAATAATTTGATCCAACCACTCGATCAAACAAATCATCGATTCTTGGAATCAGATACATGTTTTCCTCCTTCAACTTATTCTGTTCACGATACTCGATACATTGACGCAAGCTTCCATCCTTCTTCACAAAAAAAATCGGTGTACTCAAAATAGACATACTCGTACGTATATAGACATGCTCTAGTAACTCATGTAATCGAACCTTCAATTCCTCCATCTCTTTTGTCATTATATGGTATGGTGAGCGTGGCATAGGCTTCGCACTAGCACCAACTCAATAGTAAAGTCGATCTCTCGCGGAGGTGGAACTCCAGGAAGATCTTTCAGAAACACATCAGCATACTCCGATACTATAGGAACATCACTTAAACTGGGCTTAGACTCTAAAGCATCCAATAACATAAAGAATAACTTCGCACCTTCTTGAACTGCCTTGACAACTTAGAGAGCAGACATCAATATCTTACGTGATCCTCGCATACCAGCAAACATAGTCTTGCGTTTGATATTTTTCCCTAGCTTGATTTCCTTTGAGTTGCAATCAAGGCATGCATGTTGCTTTGAAAGCCAGTCCATACCAAAAATCACATCAAACTCTGATATTGGCAGCACTTAAGCTTCCAATCTAAACTCATGACTTCCAATCCATACCTTAACATAAAATCTATCCACACACATCAAGCACCCATTAGGCAGCAACCATCCAATCTATCTATCGATAAGAAAGAAGGAACTCTGGCATGCAATACGAAGTACTCAGACAGAAAGGAGTGAGAAGCTCATGTATTAAATAGTTCCCTCGTCGAACAAAACAAAATTAGGATAAAGCCCAATACAAACAAGTTAAATAAGCAATGCATAAGGTAGAAAGTATATAAAGCAGTAAAAGTTGTATGCTAAATCATGCATATCACCACATCACTTTGTTTAATGGCCTCATGCTGGCCAAGAGTATACACTCTGGGCTTCACTAGAGTATATTGGGATGTAGTTGACTCCACTGCCTTCCCCTTTTCAGCATAAGATGATAATTCCTTTTTTCTCTATCTTCAGAGGACCACTCCAGCAATCTCGAGCATAGTGTCCCACTTTTTCCACAAGTGTAGCAATTAAGCAGACATCTCCCAGAATTTGCTTACGAAATAGAAGAAGAAGATGGCCCCGAATACCTAGCCTTTTTCCTCTACCTATTGCGGTACCTAGACTTCAAAGAGCTCAGCACTTTGAACTCTTCCTTTCTCACAGTTAAGTGCATCTTATGTTGGACCCGCTTCATATCCTACTCTAGGGATGGGGTTGTGTTCACCAAGGTCAAAAATCCCAACGTCATCGGACCTGATATAGGTAGCCTCAGGTCATCCTACAGACCTTCATAATACTTGTTTGTCTTTCGTTCCTCATCAGCAAGCGTGGAGCCTGCATATTGCCCAAGTCTTATGAACTTATGTAGATAATCATCTACCAAACAATCACCTTGAGTCAACCTCTGGAACCAGTTCTACATCGCAATACGTTGCACAGAAGTGAGATACCTTGACAGAAACAACCATAAGAACTCATCCCTCAAGACATCATTCTGTTTCCTGCCAAAAACTGATGTAACTCTAACTCATCCCACCAAAGCCTCGCCTCTCCATCAATCAATAAAGTAGCTAAGATAACTTTTTATCCTTCCTCCGTCTCCTTCAATGTCAAGGTTTTATTTATCCTTGAGAGCCAATTTTGGCTTGAGTTGGGAATGAAGTTCTCGCAAATGTAGGAGGATTGAAGTACAGAAAGTGCTTCAATTGCTTTCTCTATGTCTTTTCTCGTTGTTAACGGTTCTTCAGCCACTTTCCTCACCACCATGTGATCTACTAGGCCAACTAGAACTGGGGTAACTACAGGAGTAGGAGGTTGTACCAACCCTCCTGATTGTGTATTGATCATTGCAAATACAGCTTAAGTAACTAAATGAACAGCCTTAATGGAAGGAGGAGGTGTGGGCACAAAACCTTGTGCACTACTCTCATTAGAGCACTGAGTTTGAGACTACCTCGTACAACACCTAGTCACCTAAAATCATGAAACACATAATTAAGTGACTAGTATCATTTGCAAATAATAATCATAGGAACGCGCAGAATCCTCAAACATGTGTATTTTTTATTCCTAAGTGGACATTAATGAGTTATTTTTGGTTATCCCGATGACGCACTACGAATGAGAAGGAACCGACACTAGAAGCTAATACCAAATTATAACACAATGCTCGTCACGAAGAATATAATAGAAGGTTCGGCTGGGGCCCAAGTCATATTCAACAAAAAAACAGTGGAGTTATGAAATGAAACTAAACATCTAACAAATCTAACACAGATTTCACAGCTAATGGAAGTATTTAATTAAGATAACTCGCCATAGAGATTGTCCATTATATAAAAACCATGAATGAATGTACACAAAAAGGGTTTGGACATAAGTCCTTACAAGCTGCTAATGTTTACATCACACTGTTATTTCCATACATAGGCACGCATGCTGGCAACACATAAAAACAGTAAACAAGCTTTTGAGCCTTCAAGGGCCACTCAGCAAAAAAGGGCTTCAGCTCGCTATTTCCTACTCGGCTCACCAGCACCTACATAGGTACAATCCACAAAGACGTGAAAAATAAAAGAGCGGTCAACTAAAGCTGACCACGGTAGTGTAACGTCCCCACCACTTTCTCGGGGCGATAGTTCTGCTTCCCTGCAATCAAGAAATATAACAGTTTATATTACCACAAGAATGTGCAATTTAAGCACCATTCCATATATGCACAACCACCACAAATGTAGAAACTCATGATCGTGCATTTCATGCTCTCAAGGCACTCTTTCGGTGTACTCCCCAAGCCCCACCACCATCCTCAGTCCTAGACCAAGATAGTTCAATTTTTGAGCATTTATTTCACTAATTGGGCCTAAAACCAATAACTCTCTCCTATGCCAACGATGAAAGCCAGGTACTTTAGGCAATTTAGTCGGACGACATAATACAGGTAAAGTTCTGCCACATCCCGTTGCTCAAATTGCCATGTCAATGAGACATGATGCAGTTCATCCTCTGCTTTCCTGATCACACCATAGCCAATGTTATGTTCTATAGTCAGCACTCACGACCACCAAAGCTGGGCACAGTAGGCTCAATATCTTAACATGCTACCCATCTAGTCCCTAGTATACAGGCTTTGCAACCACAAACAAAGCTCTATTGGAGCTATCGCTAGTGATATAATTATCACTGCGCAATATCGACAGAACCACCAATCTGTCTCGGTCTCAGATTCATACCCATCACATACAACTGCTCACTGGTTCCTACCATAAGAGTTATCCCCAGCAATAATGCCATCACAGGCAATAGCAACAGAACCTTAATTTCTATTGCAATCTTGGGTGTTTCTTGGAGACACCCTCTAATACTACAACAGCAACCTACAATACCCTGAAACCCCAAAAACTTTTCGTTTTTCCACGAGTCTTCTCTAGCATACAAATCAAAACATCACCAATCCATACCAACTTTTCATAGATGGGCTTCACAGAGCATGCCTCTGTCCGCACAGCGATCCAGACTCTATGCAATTTCTACTGCGGATAAACCAAATCAACCCGTTGAAAGTCTAACCTCCCACAAAATAGTGGAGGAGCCTTCATGCAACTATGCAGATCAATATGACTAGCATGTCCTTGTAATCATGAGAAAGATCATTACCCTCATACATTATTTTGGATCCATGAAGTTGTAGTTGATTCGGATGGAAACACTTGCCTCACTTTTCTCTACATGGATCTACCTTTGGCTTGTAATTTTGACCAAAAGAACTCCTCCAAAGCTCTTCCAGCCCTCTCCTTTCTTCCTCTCCTTTCCTCTTCTTTTCTCAAGTTGAATGGGAGGGAGAGTGATAAAGAGATAATAGGAAGAGAGATTACTCATCTTTCCATTACTATTCATGGGTCTAACCATGACTATAGGATAACCGAGTCAAATGGAACTTATGGCCTAGATTTAATCAGATCATTCAAACCAAATTCACTATCGTCGAGCAAATATCTTAGGTTGTGGCCGCTTGACAAGGTCAGAATAGCACATAGACCGTCTCATGACCAACTCAAACATGGACGTCTATCATATGGCATGCTATCACTATCGCCAGTGATATCGCTATCTATTGTGTTAGCTCCAAAAGCTAAACCTTGTTGTTTTTCAATGGGGAAAAACTAGAGTGTTACAAATTTTATGATCAAGAGAACATCTGGCATAATCAGAGTCAAAATGCCCATAGAGCGTGAAAGTGTCGGTGTGAGGATACCAAAGACCTAGATTTTGTGTGTCCAAAAGATACCTAAAGATGTCTTTAATATCTTTGAAGTAAGATTCTTTAGGATTAGCTTGATACCTAATACAAAGATACATCGCAAACTTGATGTCAGGGCTAGATGCACTAAGATATAATAGTGATCCAATCATACCTTGTTATACCCATTAGTCCACTAAAATGCCACTATCATCTTTTACTAATTTGTGTGATACACTCATTAGACTTATAATGTATTTCAAATTCTCAAAACCAAATCATTTAAGCATATTTTATATATATTTTTATTGAAAAATAAAAATTCCATCGTCTCATTATGAAATTTGAAACCCTAAAAAATATGGCAATTCTCCTACTAAACTCATTTTAAATTCACTTTGCATCACTTTTACAATTTCATTACATAATTTTTCATTAATGGAACCAAAGATAATATCATCAACATATATTTTAGTAATCTAAAAAGTTTACTAACCAAATTTCATAATTTTCCAGTACTCAGTTTGCCATGAAACTAATTATTTCCCTAATCATCACTTTCTTAAATTACAAAGGAAGTACAATATTACATCACCCAAAAACTGTAACAAAATTTACAGACATAAATAACCCCACCAAAAGTCCCTCATCCAAGTTCCATGACAATTCCATGTTGTTTGGTCATATGTTGAGCACCTTTTAGAAAAGTTCATATACTAACTATTAGGTGGTTGGTGAGGGAAATCTACTCCTAAAATTCCAATTAAATTATTCAATGTGTTTCTCCACCCATTGAACTTATCTACAGAGTTTTGAGCCAAGACTTGAAGTTTTGACCCTATTTCCTTCTTTAACCCTAACAGGCAACCCTAAGGCTTGAACTAGGGTTTCATGGTATCCCAACCCTAAAACTTTCCAAGGTATCTCGGACATAGCTTTTTCAAGCGTCGAATTCCTTATACACTCTTGAAAGGTTTGATTTTGAGTATACCCAGTCACCAACATCAAACTTGATATCTATGTGCTTGGTGTTATAGTACTTAGGATGTCTATCCTGAGTAATCAATAATGTCTCTCAGATCATTCATGTTGTCTAAATTTCATCATCGACATCTTTCCTCTTAAAAAATTTAGTTTCGCCTGTTTTTACCCAAGTCAAGGGAGCATGACACTTCCTAATGTAAAGAGCCACAGAGGTCGCCTACTTGCTTGGTTGTTGTTATTGTTGGCAAACTCGATCATATAAAGAGGGTCATCCCACCTCTTGCTAAAATCTAAGATGCACATACATTGTATATCCTCCATTATTCTGTTAGTCCTCTCGGTCTGACCATTCATTTAAGGATGAAAGGCCCTACTGAACTTCAGTTTAGTACCTAACAGTTGGTGAACAAGCCTCCAATCATTCAATATTGTAGAGCACTCATCTCAATCACTAACGATGATATGGGGAATACCGTGCAATTGTACTATGTTAACAACATAGAGCTTTGCTAACTTTTCTACTAAATCATCCCTCCGATTTGGAATAAAGTGTGATACCTTCTTTAATAAGTCTACGATCACCCAAACGACATTGTTCCATGTTGCGATCTCAGCAAACCATGCATGAAATCCATCGAAATATCATCAAACTTTCATTCTAGAATCGGTAAAGACATCAGAAATCCACCAAGCTTCTGACATTGCGCTTTCACTAGTGTGCAGGTGTGACACTTTGCCATATAGAGAGTTATGTCTGTCTTCAAACCTGGCCACCAAAATAATTTTTTCATGTCCTTGAATCTTTTTGTGCTCCTTGGGTGAATTGAATAATTCGTGAAATGTGCCTTGCACATAAACTCCTCTCGCAGTTTGCCAACATTGGGGACGCACAAACGAACATCTTTCCACAAAAGACCAATATCAAAAGAAAAGTGGGAATTTGACCCATCCATAGTCTCTTCCATATAATGTTTCATGCTTTCATCAAGCTTCATTGCCTATCAAACTCTGCCTACAAGGTCATATTGCACCTTCGTCTAGTTCAAGCATGCATTCACGCTTGCTCTGTTGTCCACACAAAAGAAATCCATAGCCTCCAAATCACGAATTTAATGCTTATCATGCACCTGAATCTAGTTTGCCTGTGCTGGAGCCCTGTAACTTAACTCATCAGTGACAACATTTTACTTCTCGAGAGTGTAAATAATCTCAAAGGTGTATTCTCCAACGAACTCCATCCACCACCTCTGTCACATTTTCAGATCTTTCTGATTTAACAGATATTTAAGACTCTTCGGTCCATAAAGATATCAGTCTTCATGCCATACAAGTAATGTCGTCACAGCTTAAGGTCGAATATCACAGTAGCCAACTCCAAGTCATGGACTAGATAATTCCTCTCATGCACCATTAGCTAGCGAGATTCATATGCAATAACCTTCTTGTAATAAAGAAGAAAATAGCCTAAGTTGCTCCCTAAGGCATCATTGTAGATCTCATAGCCTTCTATACAACATGGAGAACACAAAATAGGCGACGTGGTCAGACGACTCTTCAATTCTTCAAAAGCTCGTGCGCACTCCGGCATCAAAATGAACTTTTAATCCTTCCTCATAAAGGTAGTGAGAGATAGATCTATCTGCGAATAGTTTTATACAAAGTGCTTATAGTAGCCGACAAGTCCAAGGAAACTCCTGACTTCTGCTACAGTAGTCAAAATTGGCCACTCCCGTATCGCATCAATCTTCGTAGGATCCACAACAATACCCTCTCAACTTCTACATGACCAAAAAATGCCACCGGCGATAGCCTAAACTCACACATAGAAAACTTGGCATCAAACTGACTCCTCTTCAGGGTATGCAAAATAACTCGTAAATGGTTCACATGATCCTCTTCTGACTGAGAGTACTCAAGTATATCATCTTTAAAGATGATCAAAAATTGTTCCAAGTACTCTCGAAAGGTTCTGGGCATCAGATCCATGAATACTAATGGTGAATTTGTTAGTCCAAACGGCATCACGGTTAACTTATAATGCACATAATGTGTACTGAATGTTGTCTTAGGATTATCACTTTCCCTAATCCTCAACTAGTAATAACCAGACTTCAAATCAAGCTTCGAGTAAAAATTTGATCCAACCAGTCGATCAAACAAATCATCGATTCTTGGAATCAGATACATGTTTCCCTCCTTCAGCTTATTCTGTTCACGATAGTCGATACATTGACGCAAGCTTCCGTCCTTCTTCACACAAAAAAAAGCAGTGCACTCAAAATAGACATACTCGTATGTATATAGCCATGCTCTAGTAACTCCTGTAATCAAACCTTCAATTCCTCCATCACTTTTTGCATTATACGGTATGGTGAGCGTGGCATAGGTTTCGCACTAGCACCAACTCAATAGTAAAGTCGATCTCTCGCAGAGGTGGAACTCCAGGATGATCTTTCAGAAACACATCAACATACTCTGATATAATAGGAACATCACTCAAACTCGGCTTAGACTCTGAAGCCTCCAATGACATAAAGAATAACTCCGCACCTTCCTGAACTGCCTTGACAACTTAGAGAGTAGACATCAATATCTTACCTAATCCTCGCATACTACCAAACATAGTCTTGCATTTGATATTTTTCCCTAGCGTGATTTCCTTCATGTTGCAATCAAGGCATGCACGTGTCTCTGAAAGCTAGTCCATGCCAAAAATCACATCAAACTCTGATATTGGCAGCACTTAAGCTTCTAATCTAAACTCTTGACTTCCAATCCATACCTTAACATAAAATCTATCCACACACATCAAGAACCCATTAGGCAGCAACCATCAAATCTATCTATCGATAAGAAAGAAGGAACTCTGGAATACAACACGAAGTCCTTAGAAAGAAAGGAGTGAGAAGCTCATTTATTAAATAGTCCCCTCTTCGAACAAAACAAAATTAGGATAAAGCCTAATACAAACAAGTTAAATAAGCAATGCATAAGGTAACAAATATATATAAAGCAGTAAAAGCTGTATACTAAATCATACCTATCACCACATCACTTTGTTTAATGGCCTCATGCTGGCCAAGAGTATACACTCTGGGCTTCACTGGAGCATATTGGGATGTAGTTGACTCCACTACCTTCCCATTTTCAGCATAAGACGATCATTCTTTTTTTTTCTCTGTCTTCAGAGGACCACTCCAGCAATCTCGAGCATAGTGTCCCACTTTGCCACAAGTGTAGCAATTAAGCAAACCTCTCCTAAAAGTTGCTCATGAAACAGCAGAAGAAGCTGGCCCCAAAGATCTAGACTTTTTCCTCCACCTATTACGGTACCTATACTTTAAAGAGCTTAGCACTTTGAACTCTTGCTTTCTCACAGTTAAGTGCATCTTATGTTGGACCTGCTTCATATCCTGCTCTAGGGATGGGGTTGTGTTCACCAAGGTCAAAAATCCCTACGTCATCAGACCTGATATAAGTAGCCTCAAATAATCCTGCAGACCTTCATAATACTCGTTAGTCTTTCGTTCCTCATCAGCAAACGTGGAGCCTGCATATCGCCCAAGTCTTATGATCTCAAGTAGATAATCTTCAACCAAACTATCACCTTGAGTCATCCTATGGAACCAGTTCTACATCGCAATACGTTGCGCAGAAGTGAGATACCTTGATAGAAATAACCATAAGAACTCATCCCTCAAGACATCAGTCAGTTTCCTGCCAACAAGCTGATGTAACTCTAACTCATCCCACCAAAGACTTGCCTCTCCATCAATCAAGAAAGTAGCTAAGATGACTTTTTATCCTTCCTCTGTCTCCTTCATTATCAAGGTTTTATTTATCCTTGAGAGCCAATTTTGGCTTGAGTTGGAAATGAAGTTCTCTCAAATGAAGGAGGATTGAAGTACAAAAAGTGCTTCAGTTGCTTCTCTATTGCTTTTCTTGTTGCTAATGGTTCTTTAACCACTTTCCTCACCACCACGGGATCAACTAGGCCAACTGGCACCGGGGCAATTGCAGGAGTAGGAGTTTGTACCAACCCTCCTGGTTGTGCATTTATCATTGCAAATACAGCTTTAGCAACTAAATGAACAGCCTTAGCAGAAGGAGGAGGTGTCGGCACATAACCTGTTGCACTACTCTCATTAGAGCACTGGGTTTAAGACTACCTCATATAACACCTAGTCACCTAAAATCATGAAACACACAATTAAGTGACTAGTATCACTTGCAAACAATAATCATAGGAACACGTAGGTTCCTCAAACATGTGTATTTTTCATTCCTAAGTGGACATTTATGAGTTATTATAGGTTATCCTGATGATGCACTGCGAACGAGAAGGAACTGACACCAGAAGCTGATACCAAATTATAACACAATGCTTGTCACGAAGAATATAACAGAAGGTTCGGTTGGGGCCCCACACGATATTCAACAAACAAACAGTGGAGTTATGAAATGAAACTAAACATCTAACTAATCTAACATAGAGTTCACAGCTAATGGAAGTATTTAATTAAGATAACCCACCATAGAGATTGTCCATTATATAAAAACCATGAATGAATGTGCACAAAAAGGGTTTGGCCATAAGGCCTTATAAGCTGCTAATGTTTACATAACACTGTGATTTCCATACATAGGCATGCATGGTGGCAACACATGAAAACTGTAAACAAGCTTTTGGGACTTCAAGGGCCGCTCAGCAAAAAAAGGGCTTCAACTCGTTATTTCCTGCTCGGCACGCCAGCTCCTGCATAGGTACAATCCTCAAAGACGTGAAAAATTAAAGAGCGGTCAGCTAAAGCTGACCACGGTAGTGTAATGTCCCCACCCCTTTCTCAGGGTGATGGTTCTCCATCCCGACAATCAAGCAATATAACAGTACATATATCCACAAGAATTTGAAATTTAAGCACCATTCCATATATGCACAACCACCACAAATGTAGAAACTCACGACCGTTTGTTTCATGCTCTCAAGGCACTCTTTCAGTGTACTCCCTGAGTCCCACCACTATCCTCAGTCTCAGACCAAGACAGTACAATTTGTTTGAGCATTTATTTCACTAATCAGGCCTAAAACCAAAAACTCTCTCCTATGCCAACGACGAAAGCCAGGTACTTTAGGCAATTTATCCGGATGAGATAATGCAGGTAAAGTTCTGCCACATCCCCTTGCTCAAATTGCCATGTCTATGAGACATGATGCGGTTCATCCTCTGCTTTGCTGATCACACCATAGCCAGTGCTATGTTCTACGGTCAACACTCACAACCACCAAATCTAGGCACAGTAGGCTCAATATCTTAACATGTTACCCATCTAGTCCCTAGGACACGGGATTTGCAACCACAAACAAAGCTCTATTGGAGCTATTGCCAGTGATATCACCATCGCTGTGCAATATCAAAAGAACAACCAATCTGTCTCGGTCTCAGATACACACCCAGCACATACAACTGCTCACTGGTTTCTACCAAAAGAGTTATCCCCAGTAATAATTCCATCACAGGCGATATCAATAGAACCTCAATTTCTATTGCAATCGTTGGTGTTTCTTGGAGACACCCTCTCATAATACAGCAGCAACTTGCAACACCCTGAAACTCCAAAAACTTCTCGTTTTTCCACAGAGTCTTCTCCCGCGTGCAATTCAAAACATAACCAATCCATACCAACTTTTCACACATGGGCTTCACACAGCATGCCTAAGTTCACACAGCGATCCAGACTCTATGCAATTTCTACCGTAGATAAACCATATCAACCCGTTGAAAGTCTAACCTCCCACTAAATAGTGGAGGAGCCTTCATGCAACTTTGCAGATCAATATGACTAGCATGTCCTCATAATCATGAGAAAGATCATTACCCTCATACATTATTTTGAAGCCACGAAGTTGTAGTTGATTCGGATGGAAACACTTGCCTCGCTTTTCTCTACATAGATCTACCTTTGGCTTGCAATTTTGACCATAAGAACTCCTCAAAAGCTCTTTCAGCCCTCTCCTATCTTCTTCCTCTCCTTTCCTCTTTTTTTCTCAAGTTGAATGGGAGGGAGAGTGATAAAGAGATAATAGGAAGAGAGATTACTCATCTTTCCATTGCCATTCATGGGTCTAACCATGACTACAGGATAACCGAGCCAAAAGGGACTGATGGCCTAGATTTAATCAGAGCATTCAAACCAAATTCACTATTGTCGGGCAAATATCTTAGGTTATGGCTACTTGACCAAGTCAGCGTCGCACATAGATCGTCTCATGACCAACTTAAATGTGGACGTCTGTCATATGGCATGCTATCACTATCTCTAGTGATATCTCTATCTTCATTGTTAGCTCCAAAAGCTAAACCTTGATGTTTTTCAATGGGGAAAAACTAGAGTGTTACAACTTTTATGATCAAGAGAACATGTGGCATAATCGGAGTCAAAATACCAATAGAGCGTGAAAGTATCGGTGTGAGGATACCAAAGACCTAGATTTTGTGTGTCTAAAAGATACCTAAAGATGTCTTTAATATCTTTTAAGTAAGATTCTTTATGATTAGCTTGATACCTAACACAAAGATACATCGCAAACTTGATGTCAGGGGTAGATGCACTAAGATATAATAGTGATCCAATCATACCTCGTTATACCCTTTAGTCCACTAAAATGCCACTATCATCTTTTATTAATTTGTGTGATGCACTCATTAGACTTATAATGTGTTTCAAATTCTCAAAACCAAATCATTTAAGCATATTTTATATATTTTTTTATTAACAAATAAAAATTCCATCCTCTCATTATGAAATTTGAAACCCTAAAAAATATGTCAATTCTCCTACTAAACTCATTTTAAATTCACTTTGCATCACTTCTACAATTTCATTACATAATTTTTTATTAATGGAACCAAAGATAATATCATCAACATATATTTGCAAAATCATTAAATCGGAATCATTATGTTTGACAAATAACATAGTATTCACACTACCCATCCTAAAGCCATTTTTAAAAGAAAAGCCATTAACATATCATACAAGGCACGAAGTGCTTGCTTTAATCCTTATAAGTCTTTTATAAGTTTGTAGACATGTTTTGGTGATTACTATTTTTAAACCTGAGTGGTTGCTCAACGTACACCTCTTCATCAATATATCCATTCAGGAACGCAGTTTTACATCCATTTAATATAATTTTATTCTTTTAAAGCTAGAAAAATCCAAAAAC